>CM055816.1:8144225-8490737 GCA_029582265.1 Zoroaster sp. YZ-2022
TTTTTTTCAAAATCTTTCATGTATCATCGTTTATGAAGGCAATTTTTTATTTTTATTTTAGTGTATCTATATATAAAAGTTAACTTTCCAAAGGGTTTTTTGGGTGTGTCTTTAATTGAAATAGAAATATAGACAAATACAATATCGAGTGTGATGCTCACTAAAGCCTGAATGCTATGTGTTTTTGAGAATAACTATTTGTCCCAGTAATGGTACAGGATGCACGTTAAAAAATAATTGGATAGTGGATTTGTCTATAAAAGTATGATAGAACATTTGATATCATTCATGGTGAGATTTTGTAGAGTTTATTCACTGATGAGTACACTCATTTTCTTCTTGAGTCTGGTGGCCCTTGCTTTTTGTTCATTCAGAACCTTTGATTACGTACACTGTCTGCCATGAACAAGTTATGAAGGGAGTTATCCAGCAGGAAACGATAGAATATCTGCTTTTCCTGCAAAGAAGATTTTAAAGCCACTGTTATATGCTTTCCTAAATAATATGTGATGACCAATGAATCCTATAAACAATGAAATCCACAGTCAACCATACATTTGCATAGAACATGAATGTTAATGTATATATCCTGGAATATCTAACAGTCAGCTCTCAGATATCACTAGCATTCACTTTACACATGTAGCTGCGTGTAAAGCACAAAACAAAAGCAAAGGGTTATGTCCTGGTATTTTTTCATATACAAAAATAGCTTGCCTCTTGCCATAAACCCAAAAAGGCCTATATTCAATTGCTGAATAGAATAGGCTTTTAAAACATCTAAAGAAAATAAAAGAAAAAATTAGAAAATGTTCTCAGTCGATCCTTGGTTACATTTGAGAAAGACATTTTCTGCTATATAACTCACGATGGGAGAGCTTGTTCCATCCACAAATGCTTTGAAGTGTTCAACAACTGCATTACTTGCCAGCCACGGACCACTTTGTGTAATTTCTTTGACCTGTTGTAAATTTTACAAATGTAAAGTAAATTCACACCAAGCATCAAATTTTGGTTCTTCAAATGTCTTAAGCTTAACAGTATGCTAATTAACACTGCTTATTTTGTGACTTAAATTAAAAAATGAAGGCTAAGGTGTTGAGTGCTCACTTAAGTTGGAAGTGGGCTTATCTAAAATTCTTCTAAATTTAATTTAATTGAATATATATACTCTGTCTGGACTCACAAGCTTGGCTTAAACGCCCTACACAATCAAATAGAAGCACTTTTTATATGGATAACTTACATGTATGTAAAAATGTACCAAACTGCTGTCATTGATACATGATGTTAAACCCTGGTTAAACTCACATCGCTTTGAGAGATCAAACAATGAAAAACAAACTAACAAATTAATAATAAAGTGGGGTCTAAGGCATTCTTTACTTAGTGATTACCTTTTTATGGCCGAGATCGTAGAATACCAGTTATGAACTATTTTTACACTTTAGTAATAGAAATTCAGAGTCAAAAATGTACCGTCTTGACGGCTTTTTCAGCCCAAAAGTAAAACATTGCTTATGTATGATAATGATAATGCATATGACCCTTTAGCGTCACTGGTGGCTAGTCACACGGCAGACCATTCACAAACATTGACACACATTACAGAAAGTAATAACACATGCGACATTTAATCATCTTGCATGTGGTTGCATTGGGGAAAAACCTGCAAAGTGGTTTGACACTGCTTTTTGTTGGAAAAGATTCCAGATACAGCTCTGAGTTCACATGATAAAACAAAAGCTAGACTACTGTAATATGCCCATGGTTGTGCATGCTATTGGAGGATTGAGGAATTTCCTGAAAAATGCAATATACATTTTCCATCAGCCGGGGCAATCGACACCACCAGCGATGCAGGTTCAGGCACCACGAACAACCATCGCTGGACCAACCCACACCTCGGGGCACTTCAAGTTTGTGACACAGGTATTAATTGTTCTTCACCCCCACCCCCATTTTCCTGTAAAGTCGCTTGATGGTCCCAGAAGGGTCAATTAAAAATTTTCACTTAGAAATAATGCTATTATCTTCCCAATATCCATCACTAGACTGACTTGGCAATCAATCATTTTTTCCATTTTATCATCTCCGTGATAAAATGCTTTATACTACCAATAGCACACATCCTGGATGGCACACGTCTCTATTTACATTAGGAATTCGTTTGCTGCGAACTTATGGTTTACCCAGGCGTTTCCCCAGGTACTTCACTTTTGCAGTAGTTTCGCTTTCATTGGGGGCAGCAATTTTGTTGTATGTTTTTTCAGGGCTGCGGTTTGGACCAATCAGGACTGCACTCATGCCAATGGGAACTTTGAATGCGGAGTGCTTTAGATTAGACAGGTCGTTGACTCACTTTTGTTACAGCTTTTCTTTGAACAGGAGATGCCAGTGACTCTTTCCTTCAGAGCTACTGAAAAAAAATTACAGCTCACCTGAAGGAAGGGGTGCCACCGCCCCAGCTCAGACCAAAAACAATAAAAAAACATAACAAGCGCGATTTTTTTATAAAACATGAAAGAAAAATTCTGCCCCCTGCAAAAATGTCTGGATCCACTTCTATCGAGATATTGTATGTACACACCTGATTTCATGGTTTATCTCATAATGGTTAAAGAAAAAAAGAAAAAACAGTCTTATAACTTGACATTTACATACCATTTTTTAAAAGCACACACTGTATAGAAGGCAGGTGTTTGAGGCTTGATCAGTAATTCTCCTAAATAATCATCTAAATTTTCCTTGTCCTCTTGTGACTTGCAGCAGCTCTGTGTACCAAATGATGCTGTTCTACATTTATTTTGGGATTTTATTTCTGTGCAACAGTATGGACTGTTGACTTTGGCCTGCTTCTATCTACAACTCTTCTCTTCTAACGGTTTGTGGATGCTTGTCAGTGGTAGTGCTCAAGGTACATGAAGATGGTGTCTTTGGCCCTTGCCAGACAAAAAGGGAATTGCAGCTGCAGATGGAATTTTTTTCTCTTCACATGTATATGCCAGACCTCACATGATAAGCAACTGACTCATCAACTGGAGATGTCAGCCCTATTTCTCCTGTGATATCTCCTGAAGAGATGTTTCATTTTGTTGCCAGAAGATCCATATATTTTTGTGGGCATCGCGCCGCGCGGTTTCCGTGTTTTCCACGAGGGGCCTTCATCCCCACTGCTGCCCGTGGGACACAATTTTGGTTACAAAGCGATGCAGCGGGCTTTACCAGCGATGTCGATCTTCCTCATAGCAGTCTGATAAAAATAACCCCCACTGTCTTTCGACTCCAGCCACGCCAATTAAACCCTGTTCTTTACCCCTCGATCAATTTGTTTCAAATTAGCTTCTCTTTCAAACATCCATAATGACTCAATAGTAACAGCCAAAAACTCAGTCGGTATGTCTCAATGGTGCAGCCAATCGTCCATGAAACAAAATTCTCAGGCGATTTCATGTCGGTCCAAAAGATGGTGTGGATGTACACACAAAGCCACATCGATACATACGGCACCACGCACACATTCGACAGAAAAGTCTAGTCTTAGCTCAATACTTCCGGCATTTACAATACATATACGAAGCGGCTTGGCGCTTTCAAAACATATTATCAATAACCCTTTCAATCCCATTGTGCTTAAATTGGCTCAAAGTTACATTCAGTTGGATACCATGGAGTATTTTGGCACACAAAAGGCAGGTCCCTTGGTCCCCGCAGTGCCAAATGGCACTATGGCCATCTTAGTGGTAATCACTATGTCAACAGCGCCCTCTTTTGGCAGTGCGGTTACAAAACGCAGCAGTGGGTTTAAATAGTTACCAACGCGTCCCTTCACGATCAGACATAGACGGCGATGAGAGAACATATTTGGAAGAAATCTTTTGCTGATAGCGGGTCTGACATGTCCTCAGACGAATCTTCCCCACCTATGTCGAAGACAGTGATGAGAGCATATCCCAACCTCATCATCTTCGGAAAAGCAGAATTTCGGTCTGGATGGCGTGCAGCAAGTGCCCCGGACTATAAGCGTGGCGACGCCCGTGCAATTTACAGAACACACGGTTGTACTCAGATTACAGTAAGTTCTCACCCTCAAATCTTGCAACTGTACATTTGTCAAGCAGTATGGGGAATTGATGGTGAAAGAGACCAATCGTTATGCAGCCCAAACTTTGTCTGCAGACACAGCCAATCCGCTAGTGCTTGGACTCCGACAAATGTTCCCGAAATGATGGCTTTCGTCGCATTACTTCTATCCATGGGCATCAACAAAGACCCGATACAGCATGCATTGGTCCCGTCGAAGTCCTGCGAAGTCCCTGTATTAAATCGACCATGGCAAGTAATAGATTCACGGCAATCGCCGATTTTGCACTCGCCAACAACCAAGCTGAAGACAATCCCCCTGACAAACTTTAAAGTTCGCCCTCTACTGGACATTGTACTGCCATCCTTTCTTGGGATCTATAAGCCTGGAAGGAAACCTCTCACCCAGACGAGACTATGGTAAAAATTCAATGGGCGAATGGCTTCAAACAGTACATGCCACGAAAGGCTGCCAAATAGGGGATTGAAATACTTTTCTTTGAGCGAGTCGGAGCTTGGTACACTTGTGCATGGAGCTTGTTCACGGGGTCTCAACCCATGTCGCCACCAAGTAAAACCACCATTGCTTATGCTGCAGCAGCACCATCACCCAATCTTCCGCACAAGGCAAAATAGTCTTGAATCTACTGAAAGGACTAGAACATAAGGGACATTGCATCTATATGGATAATTGGTTCAATAGTCCGCTCTGGTATCCAAGTTGTCACAGCTAGATTTGGAGCTTGTGGAACTATGCGATACACCACCGAGGCATTCAGATTTTGCAAACCCCAAAAACACCACATGACAAGAGATGCTGATCCCCAGTTTTATCAAAAAGCAGGCCAACTATCCGTCGTATGGCAGGATCTGGCGTGTCACTCTCCTGACAAACTATGGTGATTGCAGTGTCACCACAAAACAGATTCGCAGCAGGAAGAGTTAGGCTGGATATCGTGAGCAAAAAAACCATCCATAGTCAATGATTATAATAAATACATGGGAGGGTGTGATCTAGCAGGCCAATTATGCAAATATTATCGCACAATCACCGAACACTAAAATGGTGGAAAAGATTATTCGTCACCATGCTAGACATTTGTTTATTAGAATGCTACTATAAGTACAATAGCATCCCTACAAACAGTCGCTTGTCAGGTTTGGAATTCCGGGTGAAGGTGATAGGGGTCTCCTTTCCACCTGGAAGTATAACCCAGCACAGCATGCAAATCAACTCGCGGTTCAGGCCTTCAAGTCAACATCCACACTTTCCTGGGCATGATGAAAAGGGAACTGTGTTGTATGCAGTACAAAGTTTAAGAGAAGACAAACTCGTATGATATGTAAACATTGTCATAAGCCAATGTGTAGTGCCATGCTTGAGAAATTTCACAGCCAATGATTCAAGTTCATTCCTTGCAATCTCTGCCCTCCCTCTCCACCCCCTCTTCAATGTTGGGCCCTTTTCAGCCATGATATGTAACACTGCAAACCAACTCGCCCTCCATTAACAGCCCTGAATTTACCCATGTGTGAGTGGCCTGGACAACAGCCTTAGATGCAACATTAGTGAGGGGTGCAAGCGATCAGTGGTTAAATCTGGATAGCCCTGGGACTGTATGCGGCTTGATCAGTTTTAGTGACATATTTCCATGCACTGTAATAGTTGTGGTGAGCTAAATAATTACGAACCTTTAACCACCGCTGAGTTCTGTCAAGTTTCAACGACATGTGATGATGCAGCCATAATCGGTGTGAAATTCTTGAGAACCACGCCCATTGAAGTACATGTACCCGTGCGATGCCACATGTTTCAAGCATAGTAACAACTTTATCGGCCAGACCTTCACGAAGCGTCGGAGAAGCACAGCTGTACAAAGTTTGAGAAGACAAACTTCGTATGATATGTAAACATTGTAATAAGCCAATGTGTGTAGTGCCATATGCTTAGAAATTTCACAGCCAATGATTCAAGTTCATTCCCCTTGCAATCTCTGCCCCCCCTCCCCCTCTTCAATGTTGGGCGCCAACCCAACTCAACATTGAAGAGGGGAGAAAGTGCATTGCACTATAACTCCATCCAACTTGAAGTGATTTGACAGCTCTTATATGTGCACATATTAATTACTGATTTCATATATTGGCCATGATAATTGTACTATTTATCTGTTATTGTACACTTCTTTTAATGGACATTGAAAGAGCAGTGTCACATGAGTCAATGCACAGGCAATCAGTTCCAGGCAATCTGCAAGAACAATAAAATACTAACATTTATATATTAAGCTTCTTTTTTCATTGTAATGTTTTTTACACTGTCAGAAAAATGTGCATCCGAGCATTTTGTTAGCCTGCAGTACCATTAGTTGCCTCTAAGTTGCTTGTAAAAGTACTCTTCTGTGACCCTGCCCATACAGTATTTCATATCACCTGAAAGACTAATAACTGCCTTTCAATCCATTGTCATGCGAGGCGCTAAACACACAAACTTAGTAAAAATACCTCTGGTAAACAAAGTCATTTCACTGACAACAGTGTGGTAACCAATGCATTAGTGACAAATATCTGTTGGTATTGAAAGGGTTAAACAAAAGTCGCTCAAGCAGCGCGAAATCTGTTTTCAATAAAATATATTTTCTCCGACCAGATGAAATACGGGCGCGAAATCTGTTTCAATAAAATATATTTTTCCGGCCAGATGAAATACGGGCGCGAAATCTTTTTCAAAATATATTTTTTCGGCCAGATGAAATACGGATGGCGAATTTTTTTCAAAAAATAAAAAATAAAAAGTGACCTGATGAAACGGGCGCGGAAAAATTTGGGGAAAATTTGAAAGCGAATTCGGCAATAGCGAGCTGGCATCCCTGCTTTTTGAACAGATCATTCAATACTTCTCCCTTATTATTTGCTGGAATTAACACAATTATTTTTTGGTTGGAGCTTATTTTACCACAGATTTCACATTGTACTGAGATTGTATGGTTTCTTTCTGGGGTGAATATTTTCGCTTCATTAGATTTTGAGTTTTAAATTTAACGTAAGACACAATTTTTGTTGGTTATGCCACCGTCTTTGGCCGACTCTTTTTACGTGAACATTTGACAAGTCTGCGTCTACACACGGCCAACAAGTAGGTCTAAGCCGCTGTCGGGACGCTCATTGCCCGTGATTTAATGTGGGCCGCCTGTTGCCGTGATTTTGTGGGCACTTTCGTTGCCCGTGATTTTATGTGGGCCGCTCGTTGCCTGTGTTTTTGTGATGTATTGTGCAATCTGCCCATGGTTTTGAGCCAGCTGTCTGTCTTTGTGATGGGCAAGCCTGCCCTTGTTTGTTTACTTATCAATGACTATATGGGCAAACATTGCCCAGCTTTCTTATGTTAGCTTGGTTTGGGCAAATTACCCGTTTTTGGCTAATTAATTGATATGGGCAAAAGCATGCCCGAGTTGGTTCAATAAAGCCAGTTTTGAGCTGTGACAGAACGTCAGTCAAATCTCTCGTGTTTTTTATTGTGTAGTATCAGTGTATAATGGTTTGTAACCAGCTAAGTTGTTGTCTACGATTTGTGTGGTTGGGATGCGTTGTGCGTGTACAATGTATCTGACGTGGCGATGCACAAACTGAACTGAACCAAGCCGTGTAATCACTTTGCCTGAAAAGAAAGTAAATCCCAATCCCAAATCCGTTGGAAATCGCCTTGTTTATTACATGTATGTTGCATGTTGCATCGTCATTTACAGAGTCACATTCACCGCGGTTTGATTGAAATCATGAAGTTCAAAGGTGTATTTGGGTAACCTCTGTATGAGTACATGAACAAGTCCAAATTAACAAGCCACCTGTCACTGTCACTTGGTTTGATTGCCCTCGCGTTTTCCTGATTTTCGCTGAGAGTGTTTCGGAGAAAAATCATTTTTACCCTGTTTCAATTTCCTATGGACTCCATCAATTGGAAAAATATGACAACTCAATACTTCAGAGCACCTTAGAGCCCACTTAAAAAAAAAAAAACTGCATGAGTTCCAATGTACCAAAATCTTCAGACTTTTTTCCTTATGGAAAGTTGAATACGAACAGTACCATGCAGTTGTTTGTGCTAGTAAGTTTTGCAGTAACACCTAGTATGTGAAATCTCTCGAGGAGTTATGGTGGTTGTTAAAAGAACCACCACAATTCATAGAGATATTTTTCATGTATTAATGTGTTACTTGAAACTTTGCTAGATTATATCTCCACCATGCAAAGTTTCAAATCCTACATACCTGTGTCCTTTTTTAGCTGTTGTAGTCCTCTGATGTTGATGGTTTTCAGTTGCTCTGTCAGAGTCCTCTGTTGGTATACTTATAGCTGCATAAATTGGTACAACACACTACATTTGTTTAGTTTTCTAAAATAAACTAATTTAATTGACATAAATGGAAAATTTTATATTTTTGCAAAAATTGTTAGCTTTCAAAAGATATAGCCCAAAGCTTCACAACGGAAAACTACGCAGCAAGTTAATCAATTACAATTTGAAACTTAACACATTTTCAGAAAACGAGTGAAGAAGAAGGGCTGTGAAATTTGTTTTACCTCCCCAGTGCACCTTTTTGAAAAATCACTTTTCAAAGTTGTGCTCTTGGTTATTGTACTCTTAGTTGTTGTACTACATGATGTATTTACTTGTATTGTCGTAGTGTGGTTCACTGTTTCCTCTGGTAGTTGAACTGCATAAATTGTTAAAACCATATTTCAAAACATGAAATTGTTAGAATTTTTCAACAATTAGGGACACTAACCATTACTATGGTCAGTCTCATGGAATTTCCTTATTTTACCCTGTCCTTACTATTGTAGTCGTACGGTTGTAGATATCCAAAGTGTAAGCAAGTGGCTGGATTGGAAAATGGACAACTGTGTGACCCTTCAAATTGTGAGTTTTAAATCATGTACATGCAGTGCTTCCAAGAGGTGCAGTATTTTGTGTAACATGTTGGCGAAGAGATCTTCACTGCTCATCCACATCAACTGAATTACAAATTTACACAACCATTTTGAGGTATCGACCATCAAATAAAATTAATCTCAACAGCATAGAACGTGATTTTGCAACTGCAAATAGCACCGGTTCATCAATAAAAAGAAAGTGCTTCGACAAAACATCTGTCACTTCATCCTCACTTCCCCGCCAAATATGACACTGATATACGTACATTCCTATATATCCATTTGTTGCAGCAGCTTTCCAACTATTTGCACTTCTTGGATGACCAAGGAGCTTGATCATTGCTTGTGAAAAGCTGCCTTTCATGTTGCTGGGACATCCATTCCTGCGTGAGTACTTGCTTTCGATAATGAATGCAATGTGTCATTTAAGCTGGCTCATGGACTTTGGCTTTAACACAAACATGCTGCACTATGCCAACCACTCATGTGATTGAGGCTACCTTGAATACGCTTAGAATATGTAATTTAATGGATGGACATTTGCAACTTTTCTTATTTAGGGGTTATTAAGTTTGCCATTGCCTCTGTAGAGTGATGGGGTGGGTATCAGTACTGGCACCGATGGTTATTCCTTTTCCTGTCTGGAATGTTGCTTTCATTTGCTTGAACATGACCTTCTCTTTTTTCATCGATGTGCTTCATGTAGTCAGTGTTTAGCCAAGTCATTGGCAGCTTCTTTACTAAACATGGTTAGTCTGGCTGGCTCTCCGCCCCTCCTTGCATTGAATAATGTTATTCATGATGCTGTTAAATCACGCGGCTTAACAAATTCTTGTGATGACCAGAACAAGAAATTGTCCTTCAGCATATTGCCTATCTCTATCACTGTGTAGTCTCTGATTATTTTGACATCATCTTCCAGGGTAGTCTTTCCGACTTTCTTAGGTTAATATGCCTCTGTTTCTTTGTAGAACTGTAAACTGCCAATCGCCATCAAGATGAAGTCCTTATTCAGTGTAAGGATGTCTATGAATTTGTCAATGTCTTGGGCTTTTTGGTCATTGCAGCTTCGACCAAATATGATCCTTTCAACACCTTTGCCATTTTTTTTTGAGCGAATAGATAGAAATATACAGATTTTCAAAACCAGCCTTGAGACTTGAACGAGGTGGTTGCCAGGTTCTGAACTTGGGTGTTTTTGTGTCCACCTGGTTTTATTGCATTGTGCAATATGTCAAAATTCTTTCTCGAACATCTCGGCTGTTGACTTCGGAATTATGATTGAGGGTTGAGCAATTTGAATTCATGATACAATGTTGCCATCACGCCTCATGTCAGTCATCACTGACTTCCAGCACTTCAAACTTTTGTATCTTGCTTGCGGCTTCATTTTGTCAAAAAATTACTTGCCCCAAACATGTGCAGATAACTATGCCAATCATCTCTACACAGGTTGCCAATATCATCTTCCTGGAAACTACACTTAGAATATTTTCCTTGAATTGGCATGGTTACAAACCTAGGATATGGTTTTTAAGTAGTTGGTGTTATTAGCAGGGGTTTGCGAACTGCACAGAATCTCTGTTACAATTTTGCTTGTTGACTCCAGAAAAAGGTGCCTATTATTAGAACCCATTACAACTGCTGCAAATGACCAGCGATTTGGTTATCAGGTTTCTGTGACTGACCTTTGTGTCAACAATCTGCTTGAATCTTCCATTTCTTGATGAGTTCTTTTGTTATATAGTTATATATCCCCATCAGACATAACCTCCTGAAAACTCTTTCTCTCGCTCCCTTGTGGCGGCAACTTTTGGACGTAATGTTTGTCTTGCACTCCTCACTTTTTGTGTTTACTTTGCATGTGTCTGTTCAGCCAGACTTGCATTGTTTTCTGGTAGGGAGACAAAGTCTGCGAGGTTTTCTTCTTGCAGGCTGCGGGTAGCATACAAAATAAAGGAACCAATTTACTGTTAAATTAAAAAGCAACTGTTGGTATATGTCTAAATAACCATTTTCTTAAAGGGTTTTTTGGGGGTCAATGATGATGAATTATAGATTCAACAAAGTTCAAGCAAATAATGTAGTTTTGGGTAGATACCAGTCAATACATCTACATCACTGTAACTTTACTGCCGACTGTACCAATTCTTTTGACTTTAGCAGACCAACAATTCTAGAAATTATTAAAGTGAAGGGTACTTGCCACAAAAATATCAATACATTCATTACTTTTTACGACCACACCATGAAAAGAGCTTTTGATGTGATTTTAATATCCTGGTGTAAGGTATATTGTGGATCTTATTGTTGGTATTATATTTGAAAAAAAATTCCTGTAGGCAATTTTTTGGGTAAAATCTTTGATACTTTCTGAAAATATATACTAGCTAACAAAGAACCAAAATCATCTTAATGCCATTTTTCCAACCACCAAAAGATTATCTTAAGGACTTTTTCAAGCTAAAATAGTAGACATTTAATAATAATATCTATAACTTTCTGGATTTGTTTAGCAGTGGAAATTACCAAACATATTTGCTATATTAAGCCCTTGTGCCCCAAATCTCCGCGTTACTACCTCAACGTGGAAGGATTCCGAGGTTGGGTTAAAGATCCACAAATGGACTACCCCACGGTTATGACAATGCGCAATATCCCAAACTGTTTGGATATTGCGCATTGTCAACTTCCCCTATCTACACTGTTATTAGAATTCTGCCTTGCCAACTGAGTGACGGGGAAGTGGGCTTGGGTATATCATCATAACATTCTCTTTATAAACTTGTGTTCTGAAGTAATATTCCAATCTCACAATATTTACATAGGAAATTAGTGCAATTATCACTACAGATTACAATGAATGAAGATAAATAATTGACATAGCATGAGAGGGTAATAACATCTCAGGGCACTGAACACAGTTTGAAAGCCGAGCATTTATGCGTGAAAAAGTGAAAAAGGTTGTTTAAACATGTAGATTATGTACCTTGATATTTCATGGGTTTGTTCGATTAGAACTCTGAACTCATTCCCATCAGGAGTTTCAAGAAGTGATGTCATTATCATCTCTGGTTATGAAATTCATCTTCAAATTGAATTATTCACATCATCAGCTATTAGTATTGATGCTAACATATGAAATAACATGATCATAACAATCCATCTAGTTTAGCAAATTGATTAACTTTAGTAGTTAACTTAAATTCTTGAAGTACATGTTTTGTTAGCCTATGATGGTTTGGGTTGAAAATATCACCTTTTAGTTTGCTTAGCGATACAAGGGTTTTTGATCCAAAAAACAACAAACAAACACTAACAAACAAAACATTCATTCATAATGCAATAAGTACTTACAAAACTAAACAAACTAATTTAAACTTGCAATGTAATTATGACTTTTGATCCAAATGTACAACAAAAAACGCATCTGTAGCATGAGATCATCCATAAATTTCTGTACAAAAAAACAACTTTGAAAAAATTCAGCAGAAATCACACTACCATTTTCAAGAAAGAATGTCTATTTAAAATGGAACTTCTTTCTGATAAAAGTAATATTAAAACCACAAATTTAGTTTCCCGTTGAAATCAAGTACATTAAGACAATGTAACTTCTCTTGATGTTTGAAACATTGTCATCATTAAGGACATTTTTAAAATACTAAATAAAAATTGAATAAATATGGATGGTGTACATCAGGACCTTTTAATTCAGTGATAGTCAAACAAAATTGCTTATATTACTTTAAGTTTAAGAATCTGCTGAACTGAATACTGTTGAAAATATGTGTTGTCTTTTGTGGAGAAATACAGTTTTTACTATTTTACTTTCTCATCTGTAATGTACATTACATTTGCTAAACTGCATTAGTTTGAAACAGATTGTTTGCATCTGTGGATCAAAAGAATTAGTCACAAAAATGGCGCCATGGTAAAGTTTAAAATTGTTTGATTGAGGACAGAACATTATTGTGACGACAAAATTGATGTCTTATGCCTTATCTTCTGTATTATTGGTCAGACATAATACGTTTTGTATATATTCAAATCTAAACAGCTTATGAAACCAACTTTTTTACATTGTACAGTGCTTTTTCACTGCAAATCTCAGGATGTTTTGAAAGTTAAAGTTGTTGTCACTTTAGTATTTGCATATTCCTTGCTCTTATGTCATGCCATCAAAGCGCGAAGATTCAACGTTACTGTTCTGTTATAGATAGTTCATAAAATTTATTCTGATTTTTTATTTCATTGTCATGTTTTTCTAAAACATGTTATGTATTGATTACTATCGAATACACTGTCTGGATTAATTTTAATATGGATTCAGAAGGAAGATTTGTTGGTGTTAAGATAATCCTGAAGCATGGATGTTTGTGAAATATCTATTTACATCAAGTATCATTTATAGATATTTAATCAGACACTGCCAGCAACCGTCTTTAATTAATCCCAGATATAAGTTGTTCTTGGTAGTATATAGTCATCTTCTTTTGACATTTACCCAAATTTTGAATATTTCATTAGTCATTTTAAACCTTGATTTTTCGAGATAAAAAGAAATTTTAATATTTGAGTCTTGATTGATGTAAATTAAAAACAAGTGAATTATTGGCTGTTCCATAAAGTTACAATGCAACCAACAGTCAGAAACTGAAAAAAAATTACAGATAGATACATTACATAGTTATTGTCTCCGGTTTGTTTGTTCAGACATGTAAAATATATACCTCTTAATCCACAAAGTTGGTGGCTGGAGACACTTTCTATTTCTTCATTTCACTATGAAATTAAAATGTGTCGCTGTCATCAAGTGTAGTATCAGAGTCATCAGCTTGTGAGTTGTGTTTTTGTGAACACTTGTTCCACATCATCAGCTGCAGAATTCTATAAAGTATACAAATAAACACCATCACAATTATTATCATTAACATGAAGATAGGAATTGTGGCAAACTATATTGTATCATGAGCGTATGGCACGAGCTCAAGTTGCATACATGATAAATCCGTTGTTAGCTTGCAAAGGTTTATATATTCTTGTCATAGATGTCTGGGAAATAACTGAGACAACAGCATGAGCTCATAGACACTCAAACAGGAAAGGGCAAAATGTATTACTCAATCTTTTGATACAAGAACTTCACTAACAACTTGTTTTACATAAATTAAATAAACAGTTTCAATTATTTAATTACTTTTCATACAGTACCAAAGATGGAAAATACAATTAATTGCAATTGAATGATACCCAAAAAGTAAATTACAAAGGTTTCAGATCAACACAATCGTGTTAATACTTTGAAATGGTTTTACCTACCTTTTCCATGTTGTTTGCACTGGTGTAATTGTTGCAATGGTGTAATGGTTTGCACTGGTGTAATTGTTACACCTGCAGTGTATACAAAATAATCTACAAGTTTACTAAAAGTTTGAAGGGAAATATTCAACTTTAAGCTTAAACAATTTAATGAACATACCATGCACACAATAAAATCATAAAAACATTACAGTACAGTTTAGCCCTGGTAGGACAGTAAGTCTCCGTTGCTATGCCACTGACGTCAGATCCTGGGTATAAAGCTTTTCTACCATGCAAACAAAATTACGAGTTGTTTTTCATAATTTTACCTGATGTTGGAAGCTGAGGTCGCTTTCACATATTCCCGGTGGTTTAACTATTGCTTTGAGTTACTTTGAACTATCTGATGTCGCTTTGGGTGAAATTTATTCATTAAAGCATAAACTCGTACATTAAGTTTCGGACATCATGTACTCTTGAGATGGTTACTGCTGCACGCATGAGCAAAATTAGTAGAGCAATGGGTTTCCAGCCACTTTAACATCTTTCTCGCTGTGTCGCTCCTCATTACTGTGACATGGTGCACGGCATATTGCGCGACGATCAGTTCACATGCCCATGGAAGAGGTTTCAGCCATGCCATAAAGTTATTTGCATTATAAAACACATGCACAACGAACGTTCAAATAGATCCGTGCCCTTTTTCATGTTGCTCATTGGCGGATCCAGGGGGCTAAGGGCTGCCTTCTAAAATCGTTAAAAAATTATTTTTAAAGAAAAAGAGAGGGGGAGGAGGAGAGCACTCCATTCCCTACCAGGTACTGTACTAACCGCATTGCACGCATAGAGTGGCGGCACCCTTTGTAGTACTGAAAAATAATTGTTTTGATTCTCAGCCTCCCCTAAAAAATGGGATCCGCCCATGTTGCTATGCATGTTCTTTACCTGGAATTAACTAATGTTTTCAGAAGATTTCTGAAAACGCTCCGATTCAGTTTATTTTCGTAAATAATGTGTGTTTCAAAATTTTGAACCACCAGTGTGCAAATATGGGGCCTTAAAGGAACATATGAACAAAGTTCAACTAATTCAATCAGGTAAAACACATTGAAAGATTTTGTTATAAAATTTGTTGCTATGTAAGCGACCTTTATACCCAGGACATCAGTGGCAGTGCTGACTGGCGTCCTACCAGAACTTCTGAGTACAGTTTGTGAAAAAGACAACATAAATAACTTTGCCCCTTGGTCGTTTCTGATGGTTTTATCACACCAATAATAAAACAAACCTTGCTTTAGTGGGATAATTTGTTTAGGATTAACAGTATGAGTCCTGCCTTACCAGGAAGAGGAAGCTTGGGGACAGGGCAGCGTTTAGTTTCCACTGGTTTTATTGCACAGCAATAGTTAAGCAGGGAATGTGACAACTGTAATTTACTGTTGAGGTCATGTCTTGCCAGCTGATGACAGTGAATTCAAGTGGGCTTGGGTATATCATCATAACATTTTCTTTTAACCTCGGTGTTCTGAGTAATATTCCAATACCTGTAGAAATTGTGCAATTATCACCACAGCTACAATGAATGAAAATAAATATTGACAATATGAGGTAATAACATCTCAGAACTGAACACAGGTTTGAAAGCCAAAGCATTTGTAAAGTGAAAAAGAAAAAGGTTGTTCATCAAGCATGTAAGATATGTACCTTGATATTTCATGGGTTTGTTCGGTTAGAACTCCTTCCCCATCAGGAGTTTCAAGTGATGTCATTATCATCTCTGGTATGAAATTCATCTTCAGGTTGAATTGTTCACATCATCAGCTGCAGTATTGTGCTGTAAAATAACATGAGCATAACAATCATCTAGTTTACAGTGATCGTCTATGTCTTAAGATTAACATTCGCCATGCATAAAGGAGCTTACACAAAGGACAAGGAAAATTAAGTTTTAGTAAGAATGGTTTTTAATAAATAGGTAAATGATCTTTATACATACAATATATTTCTTGATTTTCCTTATTAAAATCACGGTGAAAGCATCAAATAATTTATGAGCACCTTTAGATACATTTTGTACAGGAAAACAAACTATAAAATCCACCAGTGCATCACTCACAATTAAAATAAATATCATGATATTGTTGTAAGCAATGATCTTTTGACTCAGGATCATTATTCAACCACTGCTTAAATCTTAAGTGTAAAAATTCTGCAGAAATATTGAAGTGAATACTTTTGAAAATGTGTGTTTGTTAAAACATTGGAACTAAGGAGGATCTTGAGGAAAAGGAATTAAAAGATATTAATTAACAATGCCAATAATTATAGACATAGAGTAATACAAATATTGAAAGCACATGATTGCACTAATGGGACATAACATAATCATGTTGTGAAATCTTGACTGTTTTATTTCAAGAAAACCTTTTTGCTTGTTCACTAAATGGAAAACATGATGTACCTTTTTCAATCCACAGAAAGTAAGACTGTCAAAGGTAGTCTGGCTGATGCTTTTCTTCTTCTGCCCCATCTAAATAATAATAATAATAAAAAAACACAGTAATAAACTTGTTTATTATTATTTAAACTTGGCGAAAATCTGTATCAATATCCTCTTCACAAAGTATTAAAAAAAACTATTATAAATAAAATGACGGAAAAGATTGAACGTGATTATGACGTATTACGTCTTGTATGCTTTTCCAAGGGCCTCTTTGCATTTCCTTGATACACAGAATTCCTCATCTGCTTATTATGACAAATGGAGTGTAAAAGAGCATAATAAGTATTTTCAAATTAACCCTAACTCCCTAGGCATTGTATTAAAACAATAAAAATCTGTCAAAATCCTCCAACTGGCTTTGTTGTCAGAGTTAGGGTTAAAGTGACTGTGTTCCAATAATGGCAGCTTCACACCATTCTTTATCAGTGCTGCAAATGTATACACCACTTAGAAATTATAACACAATACACAAAATTTATATTGATATCTCAACCATTTTCTGGTAATAAACTTTTACAGTATATTTTTTAGCTGAGGGCACTCAACCAGCAGTGGAACCAGTGACCATTTTCTTTAGAAAATATTAATACAAGTTTATACAGAAAAAGTGAGTATTAAGTGAATGGAAAAAGTACCCAGATGGAAAAAAGTAACCAGACAAGACCAGGGTCTTAATTCATTTCCATGTTACATTTGAAACATCCATACACAGCACACAGTGGGGTTATAATTTGTCCTGCTTGTGGCCCTTCACTAACAGGTCTTCAACAAGTTATTCTCCATTTTCTTTAAATGTAGGTTTAAAACAATATTTATAAAACAAACCAAAAATAATACTTTAAAATACCTTTCTCCATGGCAAGTTGGGTACACCGTAATCAAACCGAGAAGCTCTTCCCAGACTTCAATTTCTTGTTTTGCAAATAAGCAAAGATGTGGATCTTTTCCATCGTTAACAACCACCATTTGCAATTGGCTTTGGGGCAACTGCATCATTGACCATTCTTCAATGCAATTTGAATATGTTGCATCCACACTATAATAACAAGTAAAATATTTCAAGACAATTATTTTATTGATTTCACCTGAAACATCACTGGCTATCATAAAATATTGTTATAATAAGTTCCCCTCATACAAACTGCAACTGAAATGAGTTCCATTTCCATTCCATTTCCATTTCCATTGTTTCCCTTTCACTGTATAATTCCTTGATTTTGGTAAGGTCTTTTTGGCTGTTCTCTGAATGTTTTGTATCCTTTGGAAAAAATGCCATATGAATGTTAGTATCATTTTTAAATAGTTATTTTCCCTCACATGTATCTACAATTACATACTCAATGTTTGCACTGAACACAAAGAACATTTAAAATAACTCAAAGATTTGCATATGTTGCTTTTACATGAAAAAAAGTAATAAATGAAATAAAAACAAACAAAAAATGGAACAAATTTTGAATATGCTGAAAAGGCTGACTGCATTTTCAATTAAAAAAATTATAACTTAATAAGGCTCACCATGTTGTTTTGGAGTTATGTTTGAAAAAGTACAAAAAACTTCCATCAGCTACAATGTATTTGCGATTTTCACGTTCAAGGGCTTCTTTTCCAGAGATCAGCTCTCCTCGGTACTCAAATTAGGAAGTCATCTGAAGAACCTTTTTGTTGCAAAAACACCCCGTCCTACAAGCAACAATGGATTTATGTATAATTTTGAAAAGTTAAATAATATTATAAAAGAATACAAGTCTCCTCTAGCTGCTCTCTTTAAGTCTTTTTTTTTTCATTAGTCTTTCAAATGTCTCAGCCAAAGAAGTTAATTCTGAGATGGGTAATATCTAGCTTATCATTAAAGGAGTTGACCTTTAACCCTGGTTTACTGTGTGTTAAACCCTGTATAACAAAGACATTTGTCAAGTTTTGTTTGTCTTTGTATGTGACCCATTTGCATTCTATGTACCAAAATATCAGAAGAATGTTTTGTTTTGCTTGTTTGTTTTATATAGATAGGTTGGTGAAATTCTTGCGTCGGGAGATAAACAATTGATTTAATGTTGCCATAAACCGACGTGTGTATAGCACTCATAGCTGCTAACATTTCAAAATTCCAATTCGTAATCAACCCGCGCAGTCATTTTCAACTACGCGTACATACTAAATGTACATGTAGGCTATGTATACAAAATGCATGCGGTTTGTCTTCTCTTGACGTTGTGATGAACTCAAATTCCTTTCCGTATTTTTCACTGTAAAACTCCCTTTTTGGTTGCCTTGGAAGTCATGATGATATCGCTCACAAAAAGTTTGAAAAAAATGTTTCGTGAAAACTACGAACTTCGAAATTCACATGGCAATGTTTCGGGCGCCATTTTGAATAGCTATCACACGCTGGTTCCCAGTCGTATTTTACACAGAGCCAAAACAAACAGAGGAGTCAGGGAATCGCCCTGGAAAATACCTCGTCTGATGGTCACCTACCAGACTGAAGCTAGCCGCGAATCGGGCCAGAAAAGCCATCCGCAATTGGCAGCCGCGAATTCGCGGTTGGGAATCAAACGAATTCACAGCCGCGAATTCGAAAACGAGAATGAGCGACACAATTTACTGACGTTGGTCAAATTATTAACAGTTAATTTTACCTATTACCTTTTATTTAAATGTACTTTTTGTTAAATAATCATAAAAGAACATGTCAATGCCCTCATAATTCCTGTTAAAGCAAATTTGGCCCACTAATTAGTGTCTAATTAGACAGTGTTTAAAGGGACAAATATTAGAATGTGTCTGCACTTTTTCAGGCCTTTTCTTATTTTTTGTACAAAGAGGCCTTATAAAAATCCACTGCAGTTTTACTGTAATAAAACTGTAGTTTTATAATATGGTATTTAAAGTTTTACTATAATAATTGAAGTAAACATGAAGTTTGTGTTACTACAGTTTTATTACAGTAACTGTAGAAGCAAGAAACTATAGTAAATTTACACTAAAAAGTGGAGTATATTTTTTACTGTAGTTTACTATGATAATTTAATGTAGTAAAACTACACTAAAACTATAGTAAAATTACAGTAATCCTATATTACTTTCCTTTAATAATACTGCATTGTTACTACATTTCAATGTAATTCAATTATAATATTATTGCAGTAAAATTGTACTATTCACTGTATTATACTCATTTAGTATTACTGTAGTTTTATTATGATCTAACTACAGTTTTTAATGTCATATAACTGTATTAATACTACAGTAAAATTGTACTATTCCTGTATTACTCATTTGGTATTACTGTAGTTTTATTATGATCTAACTACAGTTTTAATGTCATATAACTGTATTAATACTACAGTAAAATTGTACTATTCCTGTATTACTCATTTGGTATTACTGTGGTTTTATTATGATCTAACTACAGTTTTAATGTCATATAACTGTATTAATACTACAGTAAATTGTACTATTCCTGTATTACTCATTTGGTATTACTGTAGTTTTATTATGATCTAACTACAGTTTTTAATGTATAACTGTATTAATACTACAGTAAGTGTACTATTCCTGTATTATACTCATTTGGTATTACTGTGGTTTTATTATGATCTAACTACAGTTTTATTAATCATATAACTGTATTAATACTGCAGTAAAGTTGCAGTATTCCTGTATTATACTCATTTGGTATTACTGTAGTTTATTATAGTTTAACCAGAGTTTTGAATGTAATACAACTATAGTAATACTGCAGTAAAATTGCAGTATTCCTGTATTATACTCATTTGGTATTACTGTAGTTTTGTTATGATTTTAACTAGGTTTTGAATGTAATACAACTATAGTAATACTGCAGTAAAATTACAGTATTCCTGTATTACACTCATTTGGTATTACTGTGGTTTTGTTCTGGTTTAACTAGAGTTTTGAATGTAATACAACTATAGTAATACTGCAGTAAAATTGCAGTATTCCTGTATTATACTCATTTGGTATTACTGTAGTTTTGTTGATTTAACTAGGTTTGAATGTAATACAACTATTATCTGCAGTAAAATTGCAGTATTCCTGTATTATACTCATTTGGTATTACTGTAGTTTATTATGATTTAACTAGAGTTTTGAATGTAATACAACTATAGTAATACTGCAGTAAAATGCAGTATTCCTGTATTATACTCATTTGGTATTACTGTAGTTTTATTGATTTAACTAGAGGTTTGAATGTAATACAACTATAGTAATACTGCAGTAAAATTGCAGTATTCCTGTATTACACTCATTTGGTATTACTGTAGTTTTGTTATGATTTAACTAGAGTTTTGAATGTAATACAACTATAGTAATACTGCAGTGAGTACAGTATTCCTGTATTATACTCATTTGGTATTACTGTGGTTTTATTATGATTTAACTAGAGTTTTGAAAAAAATAAAAATTAGAAATCTGTACTTTTTTTTTTTTTTTTTTGCCCATAAACGAATATTCAAAACATTGGTCTGAATATTTAAAAAAAAATTAAAAATAAATAAGTTGATTTTCGTGTCGAAAACAATTGCGAAAAAAAAAAAATCGTGAAGGCTACGTGTCTGTGTGCTTGAGATACCATACGTTTCGATCACGCATCCATACGTGCCGTCCTGATGATGTGCATCGGCCCAGCCGATTCGCGCGGCGATCCGACTCCGTGCCTCCCTCATGTCTTGATATCAAATACATACAGCGCAGCGGGGCGTGCTGAACCGTGAGAACAGCCCATGTGCACTGTTCGGTGCTAGACCAGCGGCCGTGGGATTGGGTGTTAGACGGAAAGTGTAATACGCGATGTAAACATAATAGTTTGATACCCGTCCTTTATACTTGTATGTAATCAAATTCCATGCTGTTGCACGTTCGTTCTGTCAGCAACGAATACTTTTCTGAATTCTATGACTGTAAAGGAGGGAGGAAAGCTGGATAAATGCTTTATTGCCGCATCCCTTGATGTGAAAGTATTGGTTCATTGTCCAATGCAATGGGCGTCGGTGAACAATCCCTTGAATCACTGCAAGTGCCGTCGACATGACTGCCACCGGAACGGCTAGAAATGTGATAACTGACGTTACTTAGGCTAAGCCTAACTAAAATAATAATGGCCTACACCGATGGCTGTAATCACAGCTTCGTTCAGGTGGAAATTTATCGAAATGAAGATAAACCCTGCAGGGAAGAAGGAAGAGAAGCAATCCACTTGTACTTCTGCTAGTGCTACTGAAGAATGTCGTCTCCGACCGCCACTTTTTAAGAGGATTTTTGGATTTTTTTTGCAACCACTAACCAGGTAAAAAATTATTCTATCGTTTTTTTGGGGTACAGAAAACATAAACTATCTTAACTCCACTTTTTTTAGTGTTATGATGGTTTTCAGAATTTATTTCCCTTCTAAAAAAATCCTCCCCTTCAGAAAATAGAAGGATCCTTGGGTAAAATGTCGTATCCGACCGCCACTTTTTCTCATTAAATATAACCAATTATGTTAATCTTACGTTACCTACCTAGTATTTTTTAGTAAGGTGAAGAACATATGGATGATGATGGAAATATACTTCAAATTATTCCAGGATATTTATTTCATTAAAAATCAGGCATTTTTGGTATACGATGACTTCCTCAGTCACGTCAGTCTTATCTTGTAAACTCCACAAATTTAGTGACCAACACAGTCATTGTACATGCGTAGTGGCAACTAGGAGCCTATAATAGGATCATCCTTCTATTTTCTGAAGGGGAGGATTTTTTTAGAAGGGAAATCAAGTCCGAAAACCATCATAAAAGTGGATTTTAAAGATAGTTTTCGCTTTCTGTACCCCAAAAAATCGATGGAATCATTTTTTTAACTGGTTAGTGGTTGTTAAAAATTCAAAAAACCCTTTCAATTCGCAGTAACAATT
Source organism: Zoroaster sp. YZ-2022 (assembly GCA_029582265.1). Taxonomy (NCBI): domain Eukaryota; kingdom Metazoa; phylum Echinodermata; class Asteroidea; order Forcipulatida; family Zoroasteridae; genus Zoroaster; species Zoroaster sp. YZ-2022. The sequence goes on from CM055816.1 coordinate 8,166,969, forward strand.
ATTAAAATAATACAAAATAATAAATAAATTATAATGGGTATTAAACAGAAATTTAAAAGATGCATAGAAGGCTAATTATAACTGACATGGAATTGCGAGACAGGCAAATCCAGTATAAAAACACCTTATGATCGTCGTCCAATGGATTTACATGTACATGTATACAACACTTGCCATCATTTTTTTTTTTTCCCCCTGTCTGACAACTTTTTTCAGCACCTAAAAAATCCGTAAACCAACTAATAAAATTGGAATGGCCTTACCCCTGAATGGCACCCTCACACGGTTGAACATACTGTCTACTGAGCTGTCAAGATGCTGCAACACCTACAGGACTCGGATGTTTGTCAGAAATCCTTTTTTAAGTGGATATAAGTCAGTTCATTTTACCTGTTTGGTTGAGCTTTAACATTATTGATCATTGATTTTAGATCTCATATTCTAGAGGTTTGCTATGGCACCGTGTAAAAATGAACAAAAATTCATGTTTCAATTAGTGTGTTCTAATTGCCTTTAGGAGAGTTGAAATAACAAGTTCATACCAGTACCAAGCCTGCTGATAAAACAGTACTATTTGACCTCAACATTGAAAGTGTGTCTCCCCTGTTTCCATAACCCTTTTTACCAATGGCCAGCATTGAATGTTCATGTTCCGTACATACATTGACGTGACCTAAGTTTATATGAGACTGGCCTATATTTTAATTAGCATCTATGGAAATAAACTTGCCATTTCATAGTCTAAAAAATATATTTTATAACAACAATTTGTTGTTTTACTCAGGTAAATTTACATTACATTTATTTATAATCTTATACACATATTTTCTTTGCACATTCATAAGATAAAGTGCAATCTCAAAGCGAATGTACCAAAGCATTACTTTATCTTTAGTTTTTATAATTAGGTGTTCGAGCGCAGCGCGAACACCTATTGTTTTTGTACTGTTTTTTTTTTTTTTTTTTACTTCTTAATCTCAGTGGCGACTGTCCGGCAACAAAGGCATCCTTGCAAAGCATTTACAGCCTTCAAACTTAACACATGAACAGAACATAACAAGCAGACGAAACCGTTTTCTGTGACGTCATGATTACGTCATCAGGTGTCGAATTACGCTAAAAAGTAAAATATTTAAAACGTTTCATATACGTTGCATGAATAAATTAAACGTTGCATGAATAAATTAAAGATCGTTTTGCGCCTCAAGGCGCAATACGAAACGCTAGTTACACACGCTAACAGCGTCGATCTCGATTGTACATGTAGATCCATTGTAACCAAATATCGTGTAGATAGGATCCTAAGACCGTACATTGTCTCTTCGGTCTTGCTTCGCAAGCCAGCACTGAGTAGGAGAACGCATCGAGACGCGAATGAGATGAGACGTGCTTTTTGCGAGCGGCAATCTTGGTATTTCTAACAGTTTAAAATCTTTTCCTTTTTAGGCAAAAGAAGAGGTGAGACCTACTCCTTTCTTTTCAAATTATATTATTCATAAACAACCCATTAAGGTCAATTTTCTTTTGCATTTTCAAATCTTCAGTCTAGTTTTTCATAGGGGACCTCGGACTTCGTTGGACTAAATATGTCCGACGAATCTGAGATGATATGACATGGGATAGGTTATCTCAAGAACAACTATCTAACCGGAAAAGAAACAGACAAATAAGTAACCAACCAAGATCTACTCTAGATAGACTATTAAGCCAGGCACAAGAAGAAGATGATGAAGAAGATATAGAATATACAACAAAAGATTTCTCGAAAGCGAACAAAATTATTTCAAAACAAAAGTAGCTCCTCTAGTGACTCTGATAGTGATGTAAGACAACAGAAAAAAGAAACCTTAGCACATATGAACCACAAGTAAACACTACTATAGTAATAATAAACTCCCCAGATGTAAAACTTGCACAAATTAATCCAATAAAAATAGCTAAAGCTCTTAACTCAATGGGACAAGATTACATAAAATATGTTTCTAAAACCAACCAAGGAGGTATTAGTATCAGATGCTATACTTCAGCTCAAGCACACAAACTAAAAGGAATCAGTCAATTAGGACAATGGGCCGTGGTCACTGAATACGCTAAATCAGAAACACAAAGCAAAGGCGTCATTTCAGAATTCCATCTGAAATGCCAGATAAAGAAACAAAACGAGTGTAAAAGATTTGGGGTTACAGATGTGCGCAGACTCATGTATAAAAGAAACGGACAAACAGGAAAACTTCATCGGTATGTCTTACATTCAATACACCTAATATGCCTACACACATCCAAATGGGTTATGAATCATTTACAGTAAAACCGTACATTCCACAAGTAATACGTTGTTTTAACTGTCAACGACTAACCACACAGCAAACAATTGCCGAAGCAAGACGAGGTGTGTCCGATGTAGTGGTTTTCACACATACGACGAGTGCACTCAAAAGAGCAAGTCAAGTGTAGCAGGTGTGGTGGGAATCACTCCTCTGCCTATGCTGGGTGTAACTCCTACAAGGAAGAAAAGAAAATCCAGGAATTCAGAGTTACCTATAATATTTCATATGCGGAAGCAGCAAAGACGGTTCGAACTAACATCACAATTCAAACAGATAAACATACGGACAAACCTAACCCAAAACCAAAACCAGCATGGATAAATATGCAAACTCAACAAAATCCAGAATCTACGCAAAATAAACCCACAGCTGTCAGCCGAAAGGAGGCATCCACCCAAACAGAGGAAGCGGTTGGATGCCAAACGGAACCTAACCCACAATACTTGATAAATCAGTCATTAATAGAATTAATTATTGGAGCTTTGCAAATATGGGAAAGTACTAAAAATGAAGGAAAGAAAAAAACGGCAATTCAATCTCTGGCTGAACACATACTCCATAGCACTGAAGATAAAAACCTATAGAAAAAAACCAAAACATCAGTAAGTCACGTAATACATCACAATCACCAAACGGACCTATAAAACAAGATACACAAAGAAAGAGTTCACAATCAAAACCTAAACAAAGAGAAATGGTCACGGAAACTGGGGCATCCAGTTCATCAAATCATAAGGCACCTAATGAAAAAACTAAAGGGAAAAATAACCCAACGCAATAATGATCATTATTTATACGTGTAACCTTTTGATATTGTAAATCACCTTTTTTTATTTCAATATATCTTTTATAGACATTAGTTACAAAGGGCTCTAAAATATACTGATAATCAAATGACAATACATGATTTTCTTGGATTCAAAAATTACATAGCCTTTTTTCTTTTTTTTTGAAGAAATTCGGAAAATATTAAAATAATACATAGTTTTTCTCCACACGAGCAAATTTTTTTTTTTCAGAGGACTGGGTGTTTTGATGATTGGCTGGACAGGGTGCCGCCTCATCACCTGAAGTGTTGCGGCCCTGCAAATTTTACCTGGCGGAGCACGGGCTCTTAAACTGCAAGGGAAACGGACCGGCTTGCAGGAACACATGCGGCGCTCTATGTCTGGAGGATCACCAGCACCCACCCCCTCTTTTTCTAAATCATGCTATAGTAACCTAGGTTTGATTTTTTGGGTTTGGGTTAATCTCCTTTCAGTTTTTTATAATTCTCCAACTTATTTTCTTGTTTTGTACCGGTCCATCAAGATTTCTTCTAAGTAGGCTATACCGCTACAGAGTCCGTTTTGTTACGTCATTATCTCAAAAAGCAGTCTCATATCATTCGCATCTCTGCGCGCATGCGCTGTTCAAACCATGCAACAACTGGCACAAAGGGCACATAGATTGCCAGAAGTGCCGTGCTACAACAACAACAATATCGTGTACTACACGATATTTGGTTACTAAATAGACTGCATGTACAATCGAGATCGACGCTGTTTCCGTATATGTGTTGCCCGTGGATCGCCAATACGGTCATAAAGAGTAAGTATCTTTTTGATAGGTTACTTTTTTGATAGGTTACTTTAAGTTACTTTTTGATAGGATTTCCTGTATTTATCTTCGTGTTTTTATACAAGAAAAAACATTTTTTAAGCTGTCCATTCGTCGTTGCATTGTGCCTGTTTAACTAACAATAACATGGCTAACGTTAGTTAGGCCTACATGAACATACTTTGGACAGTAAACAACTAACAAAATATGAACAGATGTCACCAAAATGTATTTAGAATATAAATAAGGATAGGAAAATTCAGTTAAGGTTATGGTAATTTTTAGTAGAAATTTTATGCCATATATTTTGTAATTTTTGTTTTCTCCAAAAATCTTCAGTTTGTGCACAAATTAAATAGGTAGCCTAGTGATTGTTTAGTGCACTTTTCCTTAATTTGTACCCTTCTCAGATACAAAACTTACATAGACAATTATTTCTCAGGAAAAATGCACAATATTCATGACACAATACATGTACTTGTAGGTATTGCTCCCTGAGGCCTCTCTCACTAGACATCTCTCACTATCACATGGAATTATAAGTATAGTGAGTATATGTGACTCGGCAATTTCCTTAAATACCTTTCTCTTTTGATGTGAGTTTCATGCGAGAACATTTCTTTAATTTATTACACATTGTCAAGAATAATTGTGCAATTTTGAAAACAAATCAATGCCATTTAAATTTTAATGGTCCAGCTTCTCCAAAATTATACACTATTTTCCCCATTCACATAAATTAGAACTTATCTGAATTTTCAAATACTTTATTCTTGGTCCATGTACTCATAACACCTTCCTATTATTTTTACAGCATGTTCACTGTGACATATTATTTTCCTCATTCACATAAATTAGAACTTCTCTGAAATTTCTCTACAATGATAGACCAAAGAATGTAAAAAAAAATTAAAAAAAAAACACAAATGTGTTGGTTCATCACCAGTGGCAGGACATGCCATCACCAAGAACAGGGAAGGGGCAGACATTTTTCATGCGAGAACATTTCTTTAATTTATTACACATTGTCAAGAATAATTGTGTGCAATTTTGAAAACAAACCAATGCCATTTTCAATTTTAATGGTCCAGCTACTCCAAAATGATACACTATTTTCCCCATCCACATAAATTAGAACTTATCTGAATTTTCAAATACTTTATTCTTGGTCCATGTACTTATAACACCTTCCTATTATTTTGTTTACAGCATGTTCACTGTGACATATTATTTTCGTCATTCACATAAATTAGAACTTCTCTGAAATTTCTCTGCAATGATAAACCAAAGAATGTAAAAAAAAAAGAATAAAAAAACCCAAATGTGTTGGTTCATCACCAGTGGCAGGACATGCCATCACCAAGAACTTGGGGGAGGGGGGCAGACATTTTATTCCAAAATTACCAATTCAATGACATACAGAGAGTACATTTATTATAAATGCAGATTGATTCTGTTTTCTTGTCAACAAAGGATGGGTTCATTTACACTGAAGTAAATTTACTTGTTACATGTGTCAGACCATGTACACTCATTTCTAGATTGGTTACAAGTAGGTTAAACAGGTCAACAAAGTGGGGGAAGGAAATGTGTAACCACAAAAGTCAAATCATAAAACCCAACAGACAGTTAAAATAAATATGTATTTCATTGTTTTATTAGCAATTACAAGCACCCATACAACTCTTTGGTTATTTCAATGTCTAACAATTTATGTACAAAATGGCATCTGATCTTTAGGTTGTAATTCTGTAGTATGGATGCAGCTACAGACATTTGCCAATCATGTGTACAACCTTGAAAATGTAAAAATCAATGTAAATTTGTTTTCAAATTTTATAAAATTTTTTTTATTTATTTGCAGTATAGGTGGAAACAAATAAAGGATAACAAGTAAAAATCAGCAGATTCTTGATTACAGTGTGACTATAATTGTCAATTAATAATTATATTTTTTTTATAAACTTAACCTGAAAGTGAAGTATATTATAAATAAAGACTAAATTCATTTTGTACAAGAATTAATACCAAGAGATAAATACCAATGTTGGCTTCATTTAAATCTAAAATTGAAAGTTTTTCCATAAACAAAGTGAAAAGGGCAACCAATTATCAGATTTGATCTGGTGGATATATATTCCGTTTTCTTGTCAACAAAGGATCATGGTTGGGTTCATTTACACTGAAGTCATTTTACTTGTTACATGTGTAAGACCATGTACACTCATTTCTAGATTGGTTACAAGTAGGTTAAACAGGTCAACAAAGTGGTTTCAATTGATTGTGGGGAGGAAGTGTGTAACCACAAAGTCAAGTCATGAAATCCAACAGAGGTTAAAATAAATATGTATTTCATTGCTGTATTAGCAATTTACAAGCACTCATACAACTATTTGATTATTTCAATGTCTAACAATTTATGTACAAAATGGCATCTGATCTTTAGGTTGTAATTCTGTAGTATTGATGCAGCTACAGACATTTTGCCAATCATGTGTACAACCTTGAAAATGTAAAAATCAATGTAGAATTTGTTTTAAATTTTATACATTATTTTAAATTATTTGCAGTACAGGTGTAAACAAAGACAGTTTATAAGCATGTCACAATAAGGAGATGCTTGATTACAGTGTCACTATCATGTCAATTGATCATTATATTTTTGTTATAAACTTTACCTGAAAGTAAATAAAGTATAAATTTATTTTTATACAAGACTTAATACCAAGAGATAAATACCAATGTTGGCTTTATTTAAATCTAAAATTGAAAAGTTTTTCCATAAACAAAGTGAAAAGGGCAACCAATTATCAGATTTGATCCAGTGGATATAATTACATTTAATTTTGTTTAAATTGGGAATTATTTACTTTTTGACAAAGACTCTTCTGCGGGGGGCAGTGGAAGATAGAAAGCACGGATGCAAGCTTTCTTCCAACTTTATCATGTAGTAGTGATAAGCTTGTTTTCTAATGAAAGCCCAATTAGCTGAACGAAAGTAAAGGGGAAATATTTATATGGTCTTCCCTGCTTCAGTGTCTTCAGTAACCCCTGACTGCCCCAAACAATTTAACCCACACTTCCTGCTCTTTGAATTTGCAGCCAAGTTTAATCCAGTTACTATACATGTAGTCCCCTTCTATCCTAAATCAACTTTGTGACTTTATGCCTATAATAACGTTGAATAGGTTGATCTGGCTACCTACAACCCTGGCAAACTATTTTCATATGAGTGATTTTTAATGTTGATTTATCATCTAGCATGGTTTGGAAAAGCATGTGTTGGGCTAGTGTCAATATTTAAAATAAAAAACATTGTGTTCAAGTCACACTTGTTAATTTCTAATTTACTGCTTAAATCTCACAACATTTCCAAGTTCAACAGCCAATATCTCAAGAACTAAATGACCTATTAGAAAACAAAAAACACAATTGAATTCCTTACATTAATAGCTTGTAATTCTTGTGATTCTTGAGTTACCATAAATGCTTGCCAATGGTCTAATTAGTGGCACACAAAGTAACGATTTTTATTAATTTTAAAGGTCATTTCTCATAGCTTCAATTTAATGTATAAGTTGACTTATATGTTATTTTTCATAATCATGAGGAGGTCATATATAACTTTCAAACCACCTAATGTGACCTTTACTTCCTGTCCAAACAGGAAGTTCAAATTCAACACATTCTAACGCAAAATTGATATGTCTTTTGAATATGAAATTGATATTGTTATTATAAAAGATGCCAAACCCTTGGAAAATATGATATTGACATCATCAATGATAATTTGATTGAACCGGAAGTAGACTCGAACACCGTGTGTTTGTTCTAACAAACACTTAAGTTCTAGTTCAACTTTGTATTTTGTTTTTCATGGTCATCAGGCGACTGTTACAAAACATTTAAAAAAATTTAATATGGGTTAATTTTAAACTATGTATTTTATTTTATTATTTTGTTTCATGGTGACCAGGTGCTCAAGAATAAGACTGAAAATGTATCATGTACCAAACGATTTTGTTTGTGTTATGTAATTTCGTCTGATAGAATCATCATGATTACTGTCGGTTTATTGTTGCTAGACCTGTTTAAGTCAGTGTAATGTTATAGGAACCTGTTAATTAATTGTGGTCAAGATCCACAACAAAATAATTATTTTACAGCAGTAGGAACAGGAAAAATACAGTAAACTTGCAGGTACTCAGAAACCTGCAGTTATATTACAGTGAAACTACATTGTAGTAAAACTGTAATAAAACTACAGTACAATTACAGTGATAATCTAGTAAAAATGAATTAAACTACAGTTTCAACATTGTTTTACTACACAAAAATTGTATCAAAATTATGCTGAAACTATAATAAAAACTGCAGTAATATTACAGTGAAACTACAGTGTAGTAAAACTGTAATAAAACTACAGTACAATTACAGTGATATTCTAGTAAAAATGAATTAAACTACAGTTTCAACATTGTTTTACTACACAGAAATTGTAGCAAAACTATGCTGAAACTATAATAAACACTGCAGTAATATTACAGTGAAACTACAGTGTAGTAAAACTGTAATAAAACTACAGTACAATTACAGTGATAATCTAGTAAAGATGAATTAAACTACAGTTTCAACATTGTTTTACTACACAAAAATTGTATAAAAATTATGCTGAAACTATAATAAAAACTGCAGTAATATTACAGTGAAACTACAGTGTAGTAAAACTGTAATAAAACTACAGTACAATTACAGTGATATTCTAGTAAAAATGAATTAAACTACAGTTTCAACATTGTTTTATTACACAGAACTTGTAGCAAAACTATGCTGAAACTATAATAAAAACTGCAGTAATATTACAGTGAAACTACAGTGTAGTAAAACTGTAATAAAACTACAGTACAATTACAGTGATAATCTAGTAAAGATGAATTAAACTACAGTTTCAACATTGTTTTACTACACAAAAATTGTAGTAAAACTATGCTGAAACTATAATAAAAACTGCAGTGATATTACAGTGAAACTAGTGTAGTAAAACTGTAATAAAACTACAGTACAATTACAGTGATATTGTAGTGAAAGTGCGTTAAAACTACAGTTTTAAAATAATTTTAACATAGTTTTATCACACGATTTTGGCCAAAACACTATAGTTCTACTACAGTTACTACAGTAATCTATTATGATAAAACTACAGTTATTCTGTAGTGTTATTACAGTACAAATAAGAAAATATTGCATGTTTACTGTGTTTTTACTATAATACCACTGTAGGAAAACAACAGTAAAATTATAATAAAAACTATAGTAATAATGCAGTGGTTTTATTCACTAAAAACAAAATGTACCAAACATCTCTTATAAATATTAATTTTTTATTTGATAATCATAAAGAACATGTCACTGTCCACACTTAATTTCCGTTAAGGCCAATTTGGCCCATTAATTAGTGTCTAATTAGACCGTGTGTTAAAAGGGACAAATATTTGAATGTGTCTGCACTTTTCTGTCCTTTTCTTAATTTTTCTACAAAAGGGGTTCACTAAAACAAAATGTACCAAACATCTCTTAGAAATATAAATTTTTATTTGATAATCATAAAGAACATGTCATTGTCCACTTAATTTCCGTTAAGGCAAATTTGGCACATTAATTAGTGTCTAATTAGACCGTGTTTAAAGGACAAATATTGGAATGTGTCTGCACTTTTTCTGTCCTTTTCTTAATTTTTCTACAAAAAGGGGTTCACTAAAAACAAAATGTACCAAACATCTCTTAGAAATATTAATTTTTTATTTGATAATCATAAAGAACATGTCATTGTCCACACTTAATTTCCGTTAAGGCAAATATGGCCCATTAATTAGTGTCTAATTAGACCATGTTTAAAGGGACAATTTTCGAAATTTGCTAAAAGTTTTCACGCATTTCTCCTTTTTTGTGCAAAAAGGGGTTCACTAAAAACAAAATGTACCAAACATCTCTTATAAATATTAATTTTTTATTTGATAATCATAAAGAACATGTCAATGCCCACACTTAATTTCCGTTAAGGCAAATTTGGCGCATTAATTAGTGTCTAATTAGACCGTGTTTAAAGGGACAAATATTGGAATGTGGCTGCACTTTTTCTGGCCTTTTCTTATTTTTTCTACAAAAAGGGGATCACTAAAAACAAAATGTACCAAACATCTCTTATAAATATTAATTTTTTATTTGATAATCATAAAGAACATGTCAATGCCCACACTTAATTTCCGTTAAGGCAAATTTGGCGCATTAATTAGTGTCTAATTAGACCGTGTTTAAAGGGACAAATATTGGAATGTGGCTGCACTTTTCTGGCCTTTTCTTATTTTTTCTACAAAAGGGGATCACTAAAACAAAATGTACCAAACATCTCTTATAAATATTAATTTGTTATTTGATAATCATAAAGAACATGTCAATGCCCCACTTAATTTCCGTTAAGGCAAATTTGGCGCATTAATTAGTGTCTAATTAGACCGTGTGTTAAAAGGGACAAATATTGGAATGTGGCTGCACTTTTTCTGGCCTTTTCTTATTTTTCTACAAAAGGGGATCACTAAAAACAAAATGTACCAAACATCTCTTAGAAATATTAATTTTTTATTTAATAATCATAAAGAACATGTCAATGCCCACACTTAATTTCCGTTAAGGCCAATTTGGCCCATTAATTAGTGTCTAATTAGACCGTGTTTAAAGGGAAAATTTTCGAAGGTGTCTGCACTTTTTCACGCATTTCTTCTTTTTTGTACAAAAAGGGGTTCACTAAAAACAAAATGTACCAAACATCTCTTAGAAATATGAATTTTTTATTTGATAATCATAAAGAACATGTCATTGTCCACACTTAATTTCCGTTAAGGCAAATTTGGCCCATTAATTAGTGTCTAATTAGACCGTGTTTAAAGGGACAAATATTTGAATGTGTCTGCACTTTTTCTGTCCTTTTCTTAATTTTTCTACAAAAAGGGTTCACTAAAAACAAAATGTACCAAACATCTCTTATAAATATTAATTTTTTATTTGATAATCATAAAGAACATGTCACTGTCCACACTTAATTTCCGTTAAGGCCAATTTGGCCCATTAATTAGTGTCTAATTAGACCGTGTTTAAAGGGACAAATATTTGAATGTGTCTGCACTTTTTCTGTCCTTTTCTTAATTTTTCTACAAAAAGGGGTTCACTAAAACAAAAATGTACCAAACATCTCTTAGAAATATTAATTTTATTTGATAATCATAAAGAACATGTCATTGTCCACACTTAATTTCCGTTAAAGGCAAATTTGGCCCATTAATTAGTGTCTAATTAGACCGTGTTTAAAGGGACAAATATTGGAATGTCTGCACTTTTCTGTCCTTTTCTTAATTTTCTACAAAAGGGTTCTAAAAACAAAATGTACCAAACATCTCTTAGAAATATTAATTTTTTATTTGATAATCATAAAGAACATGTCATTGTCCACACTTAATTTCCGTTAAGGCAAATTTGGCCCATTAATTAGTGTCTAATTAGACCGTGTTTAAACGGACAAATATTGGAATGTGTCTGCACTTTTTCTGTCCTTTTCTTAATTTTTCTACAAAAAGGGGTAAACTAAAAACAAAATGTACCAAACATCTCTTAGAAATATTAATTTTTTATTTGATAATCATAAAGAACATGTCATTGTCCACACTTAATTTCCGTTAAGGCAAATTTGGCCCATTAATTAGTGTCTAATTAGACCATGTTTAAAGGGACAATTTTCGAAATTTGCTAAAAGTTTTCACGCATTTCTCCTTTTTTGTGCAAAAACGGGTTCACTAAAAACAAAATGTACCAAACATCTCTTATAAATATTAATGTTTTATTTGATAATCATAAAGAACATGTCACTGTCCACACTTAATTTCCGTTAAGGCAAATTTGGCCAATTAATTAGTGTCTAATTAGACCGTGTTTAAAGGGACAAATATTGGAATGTGGCTGCACTTTTTCTGGCCTTTTCTTATTTTTTCTACAAAAAGGGGATCACTAAAAACAAAATGTACCAAACATCTCTTATAAATATTAATTTTTTATTTGATAATCATAAAGAACATGTCAATGCCCACACTTAATTTCCGTTAAGGCAAATTTGGCGCATTAATTAGTGTCTAATTAGACCGTGTTTAAAGGGACAAATATTGGAATGTGGCTGCACTTTTTCTGGCCTTTTCTTATTTTTTCTACAAAAAGGGGATCACTAAAAACAAAATGTACCAAACATCTCTTATAAATATTAATTTTTTATTTGATAATCATAAAGAACATGTCAATGCCCACACTTAATTTCCGTTAAGGCAAATTTGGCGCATTAATTAGTGTCTAATTAGACCGTGTTTAAAGGGACAAATATTGGAATGTGGCTGCACTTTTTCTGGCCTTTTCTTATTTTTTCTACAAAAAGGGGATCACTAAAAACAAAATGTACCAAACATCTCTTAGAAATATTAATTTTTTATTTAATAATCATAAAGAACATGTCAATGCCCACACTTAATTTCCGTTAAGGCCAATTTGGCCCATTAATTAGTGTCTAATTAGACCGTGTTTAAAGGGAAAATTTTCGAAGGTGTCTGCACTTTTCACGCATTTCTTCTTTTTGTACAAAGGGGTTCACTAAAACAAATGTACCAAACATCTCTTAGAAATATGAATTTTTTATTTGATAATCATAAAGAACATGTCATTGTCCACACTTAATTTCCGTTAAGGCAAATTTGGCCCATTAATTAGTGTCTAATTAGACCGTGTTTAAAGGGACAAATATTTGAATGTGTCTGCACTTTTTCTGTCCTTTTCTTAATTTTTCTACAAAAAGGGTTCACTAAAAACAAAATGTACCAAACATCTCTTATAAATATTAATTTTGTTGATAATCATAAAGAACATGTCACTGTCCACATAATTTCCGTTAAGGCCAATTTGGCCCGATTAATTAGTGTCTAATTAGACCGTGTTTAAAGGGACAAATATTTGAATGTGTCTGCACTTTTTCTGTCCTTTTCTTAATTTTTCTACAAAAAGGGGTTCACTAAAAACAAAATGTACCAAACATCTCTTAGAAATATTAATTTTTTATTTGATAATCATAAAGAACATGTCATTGTCCACACTTAATTTCCGTTAAGGCAAATTTGGCCCATTAATTAGTGTCTAATTAGACCGTGTTTAAAGGGACAAATATTGGAATGTCTGCACTTTTTCTGTCCTTTTCTTAATTTTTTCTACAAAAGGGGTTCACTAAAACCAAAATGTACCAAACATCTCTTAGAAATATTAATTTTTTATTTGATAATCATAAAGAACATGTCATTGTCCACACTTAATTTCCGTTAAGGCAAATTTGGCCCATTAATTAGTGTCTAATTAGACCGTGTTTAAACGGACAAATATTGGAATGTGTCTGCACTTTTTCTGTCCTTTTCTTAATTTTTCTACAAAAAGGGGTAAACTAAAAACAAAATGTACCAAACATCTCTTAGAAATATTAATTTTTTATTTGATAATCATAAAGAACATGTCATTGTCCACACTTAATTTCCGTTAAGGCAAATTTGGCCCATTAATTAGTGTCTAATTAGACCATGTTTAAAGGGACAATTTTCGAAATTTGCTAAAAGTTTTCACGCATTTCTCCTTTTTTGTGCAAAAACGGGTTCACTAAAAACAAAATGTACCAAACATCTCTTATAAATATTAATGTTTTATTTGATAATCATAAAGAACATGTCACTGTCCACACTTAATTTCCGTTAAGGCAAATTTGGCCAATTAATTAGTGTCTAATTAGACCGTGTTTAAAGGGACAAATATTGGAATGTGGCTGCACTTTTTCTGGCCTTTTCTTATTTTTCTACAAAAGGGGATCACTAAAAACAAAATGTACCAAACATCTCTTAGAAATATTAATTTTTTATTTGATAATCATAAAGAACATGTCAATGCCCACACTTTAATTTCCGTTAAGGCAAATTTGGCGCATTAATTAGTGTCTAATTAGACCGTGTTTAAAGGGACAAATATTGGAATGTGGCTGCACTTTTTCTGGCCTTTTCTTATTTTTTCTACAAAAAGGGGATCACTAAAAACAAAATGTACCAAACATCTCTTAGAAATATTAATTTTTTATTTAATAATCATAAAGAACATGTCAATGCCCACACTTAATTTCCGTTAAGGCCAATTTGGCCCATTAATTAGTGTCTAATTAGACCGTGTTTAAAGGGAAAATTTTCGAAGGTGTCTGCACTTTTTCACGCATTTCTTCTTTTTTGTACAAAAAGGGGTTCACTAAAAACAAAATGTACCAAACATCTCTTAGAAATATTAATTTTTTATTTGATAATCATAAAGAACATGTCATTGTCCACACTTAATTTCCGTTAAGGCAAATTTGGCCCATTAATTAGTGTCTAATTAGACCGTGTTTAAAGGGACAAATATTTGAATGTGTCTGCACTTTTTCTGTCCTTTTCTTAATTTTTCTACAAAAAGGGGTTCACTAAAAACAAAATGTACCAAACATCTCTTATAAATATTAATTTTTTATTTGATAATCATAAAGAACATGTCACTGTCCACACTTAATTTCCGTTAAGGCCAATTTGGCCCATTAATTAGTGTCTAATTAGACCGTGTTTAAAGGGACAAATATTTGAATGTGTCTGCACTTTTCTGTCCTTTTCTTAATTTTTTCTACAAAAGGGTTCACTAAAAACAAAATGTACCAAACATCTCTTAGAAATATTAATTTTTTATTTGATAATCATAAAGAACATGTCATTGTCCACACTTAATTTCCGTTAAGGCAAATTTGGCCCATTAATTAGTGTCTAATTAGACCATGTTTAAAGGGACAATTTTCGAAATTTGCTAAAAGTTTTCACGCATTTCTCCTTTTTGTGCAAAGGGTTCACTAAAACAAAATGTACCAAACATCTCTTATAAATATTAATTTTTTATTTGATAATCATAAAGAACATGTCAATGCCCACACTTAATTTCCGTTAAGGCAAATTTGGTCCATTAATTAGTGTCTAATTAGACCGTGTTTAAAGGGACAAATATTGGAATGTGGCTGCACTTTTTCTGTCCTTTTCTTATTTTTTCTACAAAAAGGGGATCACTAAAAACAAAATGTACCAAACATCTCTTAGAAATATGAATTTTTTATTTGATAATCATAAAGAACATGTCATTGTCCACACTTAATTTCCGTTAAGGCAAATTTGGCCCATTAATTAGTGTCTAATTAGATCGTGTTTAAAGGGACAATTTTCATTTAAATTACGTACTGTTGTACATATAATAATTGTATCCAAGCCTATAGCTGGCAAATGCTCAATTGTATCTACGACCGTCCATAGTTAGTGTGAACAATGGTTTATCCTTAAGAGTAACAAAATGAAATGTTGCTTTCAAACGGCTGCGTGGAAACACCGGAGACAAATGTCGGGGTGACAAATAGCTAGGCGTTAAATCAACGTAGATTACTCCGTTGAAAAAAACTGCATTTTTAACGGAGGAGATGCACTAATAGTGCACCGAAACTGAGAGTTGTTGAACAATTGGGTGAGGGCAGGCAGCCAGGCTCATTCGCGTTAATACCTGAGTCTGATATTTCGACAGAAGAATAATTGTGTATTAATTAATTGTCCAAAAAAGCAAAATCTAGGAATATACTGAAGAAAACTATTTACCTATAACAAACGTGCATTACAAAGTATTACGAACTGTAAGTCTGCAAGCGATACTTGTGAACATCCGAATACATATTAAAGCACAATAATGCACTGTTTCACATACCGGGAAAGAACATTGTTGCATATAGATTATCATGACCTATGACAACGTATAAAACAATGCCCATTCAGGTCTCTTCAAATTAAACGCACGTTTGAAAATCAACCCTCGGTTACTGCTTGCAACTGCACTTCAATGACGATGTGTGAAAAACAACTTCTTCCATTTATGTGCCAATTAATGTGTTTAACTAGTACTTGTAATTCTGGGTCAACCATTTGTGATCTTTTAAGTAATTGAATAATCATATATGAATCCTTAGACTTTCATGATTATCAGTCTTCACCAATTTCTTCCCGGTGCATAACTCCTCTGCAAACAAACAGCAAAACACACCACAACGATGAATCTGACTGCTGTTCGCAGGAAGCATGTTTATGTGCATATTTCCCCTGTCCCTCAAAACAACCAGGTATTGTGTTCCAATAGCGGTTAATTCTACCGTTTGTGAAAAAACGGCGAATGCACACTCGTTGACAACCATTTTTTGCCGTGTATCGCGACTTGAACTAGTTGAGTCACAACACGTTTTTTTATTTTTATATTATCTATAATGTACAGACTAAAATGACTGTTGTATAGAAGAGGGAACAAAATTATGTCACAAAAATGACCATTTTGTAAACATTTCTTTGAAACGGTTTTTGAATGTTTGGCTAGTTGGGTGCTCATTTATAATGTTTAGTGTTTCGTAACATTGAATAGCACCATATTTATTTGTTGTTTTTCATCATTCAAAATTTGACATAACTGAGACAAATAAAAATCAACAAAATCTTCAACAACCAGCCAGGTGATAGTTCTGGTAGATTCTCTTTAATCTTTTCGCAAGGGATTGTTTTGGGTTGGGGTTTGTCATGGCTAAGTGATAAAGGACAGAAAATCTTTGGTCCGCTCGTCGCGCAAAAAGCCACACTATGTAAATTGTTTTCATTCAAGGAGGCCCCAAGAAGGTTGAACCAATTTCTTCTCATCTTCACCTTACAGTGAAATGGTCATCTAATGTAGGCTTATCAAAAGCAATGTTTTCTGCGTTGCTTTTTTCATTTGAATTAATTTGTTCGTAGAAAAACAAATACCCTGTTTTGGAAATATGATTTGAGAAACGAAGAAGGCTTTGTTTTGTACATGCTCGTCATTTAACTCAGTTATGTTGCAGCCAAGAGTATCTCTAATGAAAGTTTTGTAGTGTCACATTCTAATGAACCCCCTTCATGGACAATCACTGAAGCCAAACGATACAATGCTGGGTTTGATTAACACAGTATCGTGATAAATCAATATCTGTGTCGGGAGTGATGGTTGCTGTCACCTTTTCTGTTTTCCTTGCGCAACGTGGAATCGTAGTAATTGAAAAACAAGTAAAGATGGGCAGTTGAACAATACGACTTACGTACATTTAGTACATTGCTTCTGGCTACAAAAACTACAATCAACGCCCTTTACAATTTCGTCATTGAAGTGCAGGTTGCAAACACTCGATGAGGTTGATTTTCGAGCGGCAGAAGTGTCAGTATTCCTGAGGGTCGAATTTTCAACAACACATGTTTGTCACAGGTTCAGGCACATAACACTTTTGCACATTTCTACTTCACTAGTAAGACAAGAATCCCCTAGGAAAGGAACCATTAACTGTGAATAGAATTCAGCAGCATCTTGTTGTTGATTACATTTGATGTTCATCTGCATTGCACTCTTGTATTATTGGTTGAACAGAATGAAATGACATTGCTTCAGATGTATTTAACTTCAAAGTTTTCAAACAACTGAATAAGTTGTCGCCACAGGAAAAGTATCACTTCCCTGAAATTTGGAAACATCAAACTTGGCTTTAGAGATAAAAGGTCGCAATGCTTGAACAGTAGCAATCCACCAACAGGATACCCCGTCATTTTGAAATACCCCTCATCATGCCCAATGCTGGAGATTGTTGGTTAAAAGTTACTGATCACTGGTTTTTGCTTAGCAGATTTTGTGTAATTATGCATCTGTTTCATTGTTTCTGAGTGTGGGACTTGCATGTGTTCATTGTTATGTGATTGAAGGTTGTTGCTGTTTGATTTTTGATTTTTTGTTCATGTTTTCTTTGAAGTTTAGACTCTTTGATGGAGGTGTGAGGTAAACCCCTTATTTTGGAGTACTTGTCCTAACACGTTTGTGCCATTTTTCGGAGGTCAATTTTGTCGATTTGTTGTTGACTGTTTTTTTTGGTCTGCAGAAAGCTTCACAGAATTCCCTGTGTAGTGGTAGCATATCTTGTTCATAGCACAAACTCATTCAGTTTTCTACATCTGTTATATATTAATTTTACTCTTTTAACCTCTTGCATACTTTTCTCAATGATTCCCTGTGTGCGATTATCTGACGTTATATTTTGAAAATTCGAAGAAATTAGAGCTGTATACTTCTTTGAGTAATTTTTGTATGCTTCTGGATGTTCCATATCTTCCTAAATCATGAATCATAAGCCCTGACCAATTTGGTATATTCGGAAGAGAATTCTAGCAAATATTTCATAAAGTCTTTACCGATATATGCATTGTCGGCTAGAGACGCAGCGTCAGTGAGAGAGACTGTCATGTCTATTTACTTTTGTAATAGCATTTTCAATAACCCTTTGAAAATGACATTTGAAAAGAAATTTGGTGACTTTGGAAATGAATTCATCTTGGGTTATATTTAACTCACGTAAACCTATGTCACTCTCATGTCCAATGGGGTTTTCCTCACAATCCTCCTCATCTGCCCAATCATCAAAGAAATAATTTTCTGTTGCAATGTCTATGTCTTCGACTTTACCCTTGAGCTTGTTGTAATGAGATTTCACGAGGTTGGTTGTTGATTTCAGATGTGTGAGAATTGCCAAAAGATTCTATGATTTCATCGGTGTCACTCAAACTACTGCATTTTAAGAGTAACCCCATCCAGTACATTGCGTCACGAAAATTGTTTAAATGTTTTTATAAGCTGTTCCGACCATAGTTACGACCTATATCCAATCGGAACATGTATGGTTTGTACTCTTTCAATACACATTCCACAAACCCCATTGACTTAAAATTGAGTCCCATTCTGAAACCAAAATCACACCATTATCACATCAGGACAAAACATATACATTGTACCATATGGAAGACCATGACATCAACGTACTCCTTACATGTAATTAGGTCACAATTCTTAATTAATTAGTCATGTGACAGTATATTTAATTAGGCAATCTTGTTACCACCATATCTCAACAAGTATACATCTGATCCTCATTTTCTTTGTCAATTATATGTAGGATAATGTAGATGTGCATTTTGTCATAACATTTCATATGACGTTATCATTACGTATCATAAAGTGCTTTTTTTCATAACATATATAAACGCAGTGACTGTCCCCGACATATTGGTCGAAGAATTACCTCTACTGCTGATTAAATGAGCCAGTAAATTTCAGTTACAGTGTTCATCTTAAACCAGGACACAGATTCCATGACCTGCTATGATTGTGACGATATTGTCCCTTTAAGGTTACAAAATCACGGTATTAGTTGGCATGCGCAGTAATAATTATTGTTACGTCAGGATTATGAAGAGTCTTGATTGATTTATAGAATTTATTCGGATAAAAAGATGATAGTACAAGACACATTACAAAAATACAAGAAAAACACACCATATTTATCAAGGATAACCCAAAAAGCCAATAACATATATAGGCTTATTTCCATTGGGGTCCTTACATCAAAACATCAAAAATACAAAACAAATCACAAATGTGAAAGACAAAGACAGTTCAAAGATACCACCACACCCAAAGGAACAAATAAATCATAAATATTATACAATCGCTCGTAAATCTACACGGCAATGTTGAGTTACGATAAAATTACTGAAGGTTTGTTATTATCCAGCATATGCTAAAAGGAATTAAGCATCAGTTTGGCAACATTATAAATTTTGTAAAGTTTACTTATTAAATGGATTTAGTTATCGGAGATTTTTTTAATAATTAATTTATGATGTAAAAAACGGAAAATTTACATGACGCTCTTTTGCTTTAAGTGAATGATTTGCTATGTGCACTTCATCTGAATATCAAAAAATAGGCCTAAAATCTGTTTTGATATTTCGAAATCATAAAAAGATGTCAGTGGTGGCCATATTCATGGGGCTACCACCATGCACAAGTATGTATTTAAATGTGAAGAAAAACTTACCAATCGAACATCAGCTACTTTTGCTCCGGCGTGCAATTCACACCGATATTGAAGCGATCGTCAGCCATGGAGACATAACCCTCAGTCATGGAACGCCATTGAGGTCACCGTACACCATAACAACCTTTTGAAATAATATTAGATAAGTAATGGTAAAATCTACATACATACCGTGTTCTCTGAACCGCATTTTGGATCCTCTATCCACTGGCGGCAGAATGATTTTGAATGTGTGAGAGTGGGGAGGGGGATGGAGGCAAAACCAGAGATCAAATGAAGCTCACGGTGTGGGGTCCGTGTTCAGGAGGCTCAATGTGAACCTTGAACTATTTCAATTTATAAAATGTGATTTTATTTTGTCCATTTTGAAAATGATGTCTTAATCTTAACAAGAACTTTTTTTTTTAAATAACGACCAAAACAGCTAGTAATCATCATTGGGAATACTTTATGTCACAGTAAATGTTTTGCAAACGAGGTCCAAAAAGTTAGTTATTATCACCGATCTGATCAGACGTTCATTTGACGGTATTGCTTTAAAGGGGGTGTACAACATTAGTGAAAGGGAAGGTATAACCTTTGTATTTGGTAAAGTACCGGTACGTGCATTTCAACCCTCTAGTTTAAAATATATATAACAAAACTAACATGTGAAAGTTTTATTTTTTTTAAATACGTTTAAAAGTTAAAATCGTTAACTTTTAGTGGTTAATCTGGTTAGTGGTACACATGGTACATATAGCCTAAATATAATATACAAAAAGTTTACCTGTCTGTGTGATTGTCCATCTTCAGGATAGGGAAGGCTTATTTTATTTTGCCTCCACCTGATGCCTTTCTTCCATTTTCTGAACGTTCTCTGTACCCGGTTCCTGTTTTATTTTCCTTTTGGTAGTTCAACTTAAAATAAAGGGGAAAATTACTTGTTGGCAAACTGGACATTTTCAAGAATTTAGACAACTTCTCGTGGTTTTAAATCACCAACATCGATATGGGGGTCGGATTACTTGCAGTGACCAGCGACTCACCGGCGATGACCCAAAATTAATGTTGGTGAGGGCGTCGATTTCATGAGACAATGACTTTTGACCATACGACGCCGCTGCTTGCAGAGTGACAAGAGGTTTGTGCGCATGCGCCTTTTTCTGCTCTGTATAGCGCCCTCTATTGGTGTTGTTTGACCAACTTTAAACAAGGTCGCGTCTTTTGAAATTTGGCAAATCGACTGGAGGTGTACGATCAAAGTAAGTGCAAATGCCAAATGACCTCAATGAACAAAGATCACACATCAATCTACAGTCATGGCTTTACAAGATGACACGTTTCTGGGTGAATTCATCGAAACCCGCGAAGTGTAAAAAGCGTCTTCAATGTGCATCACATATTGAGCATCCGTTAAATTTTACAGATCGGGAGAAGCTAATTATTGGTCCATTTTTGACGTTATTATACGTCTTTTGTGAATAATTTTCTTGAAAAATCAAGCATAGGAGGGTAGTTAAACTCACGAAGAACAGTTTCATGGTGATTATACCTTAACAAACCCAAGTAACGTCCTCTGGGCAGCAATTCAAAAAAGATGAAATATTGCTATTGATTACATCTTCGCTGTTTAAATAATAATAATAATAATAATAATAATAATGTATGGACTTATATAGCGCACGTATCCACCAACTAAGTGGTGCTCAAGGCGCATTCTTTTTTACGTGTATTACACAACACACGGGACCTACGGCTTTACGTCCCATCCGAAGGAAAACAATCCTTAAATTAATTTAAAATGGAAGAGTGAAGAGAATATATGTATTAAATATTGGTTCATATTGGCTTATAAACTCAAATCATTCCCCGTTTGTTTTATATTCTAACGTTATTAAAAAATTATGTAACCCCCTTACAATGAAACGCCCACAATCTAATCCGTGTTTGTATATGCACACGCATACACAATGATGTCATCCCAAAAACGTAACGGGTTCCCCAGAAATCTTTTGTTTAACAACGCTAAAGCCGCAGGGGAATCCCACCGTTTAAAATTAGCTACTGGGTTTGCTGAAATAACAAAGTAATAATTAGTTAAAATAAGAGTTCTTTCACCTACCATACTTTTTATGTCTCAAGGAAAATTCACCTTCAGGAAGAAAATCCGCTTTGAAATATTACCTTTTTCAGCGTGCGCACTGTTGTCAAGGGCCAGAGTTGTGCACATAAAAACTTCAAGGAAATTCGCGCGTTTGCCCATATTGCTGTAATGTTAGTTCAATATTTGCAGACGACATATTCTTTCTAATCCTATTGGTTAAACATTCTCTTTGAAATTAATTTTCAGTATGTAACAGGCGTTTTTATCAATGAACTCCGCGACGGAAAAAAAAATAAGGTCACGTTATGAATATGCATTTTGTATGACCCTTCAAAATTCTCGCGCATGCGCCAAACCACATATGTCGCCTGCAGAGCATTTTGAACAGCGGTGACGAACACCCAAGAGAGAGACCAAAACTGCTGGACAAACCCGGTCGTAAATCAATTAGACCATGCTCGATTACACTGCAGCAATTGTAAACAAGTACTGGCCATCCCAGCCACCCTGTCTAGTGTTAACAAATTATTCGAGCTCAATTCTGGCCTCAAATGAATTATGAAATGTTATAAAAACATTAGTTTATTATAATAATAATAATAATAAAGATTTTTAGCGCGCACATATCCACCCTGCTGGGCGCTCAAGGCGCGGAAACAAAGAAAAACATTAATACCAACAATATACAATGATAGCATAGGAAAACAAATTATGTACCGAGATACATGTACCTACAATACAATTACAAATATACATCATCTTTGAAGAGTTGTGACATAAGATGAGTTTTAAGCATCGACTTGAATCTGGTTATACTATGACAAGATTTGAGTTTAGTTGGAAAGATGATTCCAGAGTCTCAGGCTGCGACGAAAACGACCTATCACCCCAGTTCCGTTTTGAAGTTGGTTCCTTCAGGGTGACATGTTGCTGGAGCGCAAATGCGTGATGGGTGTAGACTTTAAGTAGTTCAGAAATATAAATTGGAGCAATGTTATTAAAGATTTGTGAACAATTAGCATAAGTTTAAAAAACAATTCTCTGTGAAACAGGAAGCCAGTGCAGTTCTTTCAAGATTGGCGTGATATGGCATGACTTTTGGACAAAGTCACAACACGAGCTGCTGTGTTTTGTATGTGCTGAAGACGAGATATTTGATTCTGCGGAAGACCGTAAAGGAGAGCATTCCCGTTATCGAGCCGTGATGTGACAAACGCATGTATTTTGTGTTCAGCAGCACTTTCATTTCAAGTATTTCCTAATTCGGCTTATATTTCTGATATGAAATGATGATATACAGAACAATATGTTGGAGATATGTGGTTTTAAGTCATTGTCAGAGTCAAATATAACACCCAAATTACGTGCATGTAATGAGGGGTTATC
Source organism: Zoroaster sp. YZ-2022 (assembly GCA_029582265.1). Taxonomy (NCBI): domain Eukaryota; kingdom Metazoa; phylum Echinodermata; class Asteroidea; order Forcipulatida; family Zoroasteridae; genus Zoroaster; species Zoroaster sp. YZ-2022. The sequence goes on from CM055816.1 coordinate 8,190,445, forward strand.
TGCGAGTCACCAATTATGTAATAAATGGAAGAGAAACTTTGAACAATTGCTGACGTGATCCAAATAGAACAAATTCTGTTTTTCATCGTTCAATTTAGGAAGTTTTGTCTCATCAACTTCGAATCTCTTGAATACATTTCTCCAGTGTTTTAATGCAGGAATCAGCAGGTTCTTGAGAAAGATTTAAAAGTAATGTAAAGCTGCGTGTCATCAGCGTAAACATGGTAATTTAAATTATACTTCAAAATGATATCACGAACTGGAAAGGTATAAACAGTAAACCACTGTGGGCCGAGCATAGAGCAGGGTACAGAATAGTCAAAGTAACAGGCTCGGAATAGCGTTACCAATACAAACATGCTGAGGCCTATTTAAAAGGTGGGACTTACACCAATCCAGGGCTGTGTCATGTATTCAAAGATGATATTGAAGGCGGGAGAGAAAAGTTTTATGATCGACAGTGTCAAAAGCGGCGCTTAAGTCTAACAAAACTAATGCAGTGATTTTCCCTCATCCATGGCAGATAAAATGTCATTGTTGACGCGAAGAAGGCAGTTTCCGTTCCATGAAATGGTTTGTAGGCTGACTGAAATGTGTCCGACAGGTTATTAGCTTTGAACATGGTCGGAGATCCGTGATGAAACAACTCGCTCGATTGTTTTCAAGGTACTTTAAATTCGCTACTGGTCGGTAATTTTTGAAAACTTCCTTGTCCAAATTGGGTTTCTTTAGGGTGGTTTAACATGAGCAACCTTCTGGCTATAGGGAAACAACCGGAAGAAGAGATCTGTTTACAATAATTGTGATATACTTAGCAAACACATCAATATTTTGTTTTATTAGCGAAGTTGGCACTGGATCAAGTTCACATGATTTTGATGGCGATTTCATGATGAGTTTTCTTGATCTCCGTAACACTAGTAGGCTCAAACATGGACAGTCTACATTGTGGATCCTTGCGTGATGGTGTTTGTGATAGAATGGCGGGTACTGAGGAAAGAACGACGGATATTCTCAATTTTTGTGACAAAAAGTTTGAAAAAGCATTTGCGAGGGTCCTGATCAGGTGTGTAGATGGAAGCACTGGAGCTTTGGGTTTATGTAAGCAGCTTTTCAACAATGTTAAAGTTTTTCTGATCACCAGAGCTGTCTTCCACAAGAGATGAGTTATTTTGCCTGGTTAATCATGTTCTTCACAATATCACGTTGGTTACAGTATTCTTGCCGATATACTCCAAGTTTCCCATTGTCACGCCATCTTCGCTCAAGTTGACGGCGGATTTTCCTTGCAGCACGGATATCATCATTGAACGGGGGATTCAGATTGTGGTTTAACAGTTCGAGTTTTTTGCGGAGCATGATCATCAAGATGTTACGGACAGTAGATTCAAATAGACTGACACAAGAATCCAGCTCACCATCTTCAAGGTTTACATTTTCAGTTGAGATTCAATATCATGACATAAATCTTTAATATTTACTTTTTCCAGTGGCGAGTAGTTACAGAAATGGTAGGTATGGGAGGTTTTTATGGGGAGTGTAGGCCTAGTGACTGCGATTTCTTTTTATGAATTTGATGTTGAAGGGCAGGTACGATACATTCCTATTCAAAATGAATATTGTTCCTTTAATTAATCAGTTTGGTTATATTTATTAATTGTTTAATGGCACGAGATGATTTTAAGAAGAAAAAAAGTTCTAAATGGGCTTATGCGGAGATTGGATTGCTTTATTGTAAATAATACAATGGAATAATGTAATGATCTCTCTGTGTTCTATAATAAATGTGTTTAGTGGGGAAGGGATATGTCCCAGAGGGTATTCACCATTGTAATAACCCGAATTAGAGAGCTTATTTCGCACTGCGTGCTGTTTCAAACATCTTACTCCGTCTGACACAATTTTCAAAGAAAACTTGAATGAAAATTTAAATCTGAAATGGAAAGATCATCAGCTGATATGATGATCAGTTATGTCGATATATATGAATGCAACTTATTTTCTAATTTTTCAAAAACGAAAAGTTTGAAACTTTCTATGGTCGTCTATATACATATATTTTTGATTCTTTAAAATTATAATCGTGTACAGGAATTTGTAAAAGTACTGCCTTGGGTTTCTGGGCTACATCCGGCCAACATCATCATTTGCCTTCCATCACGCTCCCAGGTTGGTCTGCATATCATATAATTTATCATCTGAGATAATTGTTACGTTAAAAGACAGGCTTCAATTAACACGTCAACCTTTCTGGGATCTGCTGACAGATGCAGTTAAAAACCACCAAAAAGTGAATAATAACAACAGCCAAATTGTCGCCTGACCCTTGATGATGGGATCTGCCTTCATTAACGGCCACATACATTACAGATTACTAAGTGATTAACCAGCTGCCTCCATGTGTTGCTATTTTCCAAACCACTTGTGTTAGAAATGCTATCCTGTTACAGTTAGGTGCAAACTCACTCGACCTATCATTAATATCCCTTCTCTAAGTTACTGTGAACAAAATCAGCATATACTAATGACAATGCATGACGTGAAGCTATACTAAATCACTTTTGGTACCATAGAATAAAGTTTTCGATGAATTATTTGATACACATTCGAATATTTGTCCCTTTAAACACGGTCCAATTTAATTAATAATGGGCCAAATTTGCCTGAAAAATAAGAAAAAGGCCAGAAAAAGTGCAGACACATTCCAATATATGTCCCTTTAAACACGGTCTAATTAGACACTAATTAATGGGCCAAATTTGCCTTAACAAAATTAAGTGTGGACGAGTGACATGTTCTTTATGATTATCAAATAAAAAATTAATATTTATAAGAGATGTTTGGTACATTTTGTTTTTAGTGAACCCCTTTTTGCACAAAAAAGGAGAAATGCGTGAAAACTTTTAGCAAATTTCGAAAATTGTCCCTTTAAACACGATCTAATTAGACACTAATTAATGGGCCAAATTTGCCTTAACGGAAATTAAGTGTGAGCATAGACATGTTCTTTATGATTATCAAATAAAAAATTCATATTTCTAAGAGATGTTTGGTACATTTTGTTTTTAGTGAACCCCTTTTTGTACAAAAAAGAAGAAATGCGTGAAAAAGTGCAGACACCTTCGAAAATTTTCCCTTTAAACACGGTCTAATTAGACACTAATTAATGGGCCAAATTGGCCTTAACGGAAATTAAGTGTGGGCATTGACATGTTCTTTTAGATTATTAAATAAAAAATTAATATTTCTAAAAGATGTTTGGTACATTTTGTTTTTAGTGAACCCCTTTTTGTAGAAAAAATAAGAAAATGCCAGAAAAAGTGCACACATTCCAATATTTGTCCTTTAAACACGGTCTAATTAGACACTAATTAATGGGCCAAATTGGCCTTAACGGAAATTAAGTGTGGACAATGACATGTTCTTTATGATTATCAAATAAAAATTCATATTTCTAAGAGATGTTTGGTACATTTGTTTTTAGATGAACCCTTTTGTCAAAAAGAAGAAATGCGTGAAAAAGTGCAGACACCTTCGAAAATTTTCCCTTTAAACACGGTCTAATTAGACGCTAATTAATGGGCCAAATTGGCCTTAACGGAAATTAAGTGTGGGCATTGACATGTTCTTTATGATTATTAAATAAAAAATTTATATTTCTAAAAGATGTTTGGTACATTTGTTTTAGTGAACCCTTTTTGTAGAAAAAATAAGAAAATGCCAGAAAAAGTGCACACACATTCCAATATTTGTCCCTTTAAACACGGTCTAATTAGACACTAATTAGTGGGCCAAATTGGCCTTAACGAAAATTAAGTGTGGACAATGACATGTTCTTTATGATTATCAAATAAAAAATTAATATTTCTAAGAGATGTTTGGTACATTTTGTTTTTAGTGAACCCCTTTTTGTAGAAAAAATAAGAAAATGCCAGATAAAGTGCAGACACATTCCAATATTTGTCCCTTTAAACACGGTCTAATTAGACACTAATTAATGGGCCAAATTGTTTAAATAAATTAAAAGTGTGGACAGTGACATATTCTTTATGATTATCAAATAAAAATTAATATTTATAAGAGATGTTGGTACATTTTGTTTTAGTGAACCCCTCTTGGTACAAAAATAAGAAAAGGCCTGAAAAAGTGCAGACACATTCTAATATTTGTCCTTTAAACACTGTCTAATTAGACACTAATTAGTGGGCCAAATTTGCTTTAACAGGAATTAAGTGAGGGCATTGACATGTTCTTTATGATTATTTAACAAAAGTACATTTAAATAAAAGGTAATAGGTAAAATTAACTGTTAATAATTTGACCAACGTCAGTAAATTGTGTCGGTCATTCCCGTTTTCTGAATTCGCGGCTGTGAATTCGCTCTTGGGAATTCCCAACCGCGAATTCGCGGCTGCCAATTGCGGATGGCTTTTCTGGCCCGATTCGCGGCTAGCTTCAGTCTGGTTGTTCACCTTACCATGGCCATCAGTTGTTGTTGTTGTTGTTGTTAATGGCACTTCTGGCAATCTATGTGCCCTTTGTGCCAGTTGCTGTACGGATTGACCAGCGCATGCGCGCAGAGATGCGAATGAAATGAGACTGCTTAAAGTTTTTCCTTCTATATTTTATTGTGAGCTAATATACTAGAAGTAATCTTGATGGACCGGTACAATGCAAAAGAGAATAAAGAATTAAAAAGAAAAGAGATAAACCCAAACCCAAATGTCAAACCCAGGTTACTATAGCGTGGTCTAGAAAAAAGAGAGGGCTGGGTGCCGGTGATCCTCCAGACATAGAGCGCCGCGTGTGTTTCCTACCGGTCCGTCTCCTTGCAATTTAGGCCCGTGCTCCGCTAGGTAAAATTTGCAGAGCCGCAACACTTCAGATGATGATAAGGCGGCATCCTGTCCAGCCAATCACCAAAACACCCAGTGCTCTGAAAAAATGAAACTTGTGTATATAAGAACTATGTATTATTTTAATATTTTCCTAAACTCTCTTTAATAAATTGCAATATATAGGTTATGTTATTTTTGGATCCAAATATGTCATGTATTGTCATTTGATTATTAGTATATTTTAGAGCCTTTGTAATTTATGTCTATTATTGGTATATTTTATACATGAGGGTAAACAGGGTGATTCACATTATCATAAACATTACACGTATCACACATTCCGTTAGGATGGTGTCCCTATTTTATGTTTAAAGTTGTTAAGTTTATTGTACATGTCTAGTCTAAGTCTATGGATGATAGTTTCCTGCCAGCGTGGGAAGGTTCCAACTGTTCAAGTGAAATGAAACAGAAGGGTTGGATCAATTGAAGTCCTGAAGTTTTATATTCCTTCCATTCTAATTGCCATTGTTCTTTAAGATTATTTTTTAAGCTCATGTTTAATTTCTGTGGTAGTAAGTGGTAATTTAATGTCAATGCTACATTTTGTGTAGCTTTTTTGCGATTTGGTCAGCTTTTCATTGCCTTTTTATTCCGCAGTGACCAGGAATCCATTCAAATATAACATTATTATTTTGATTTTTAATACTGATGATAGTGTGGTAGCGAATATCACATATAATTTTATTATTAGGAAAAGGTTTGCAGTGCCTGTATTGCACTAAGGCAATCAGAAAAAATACAAGTGTGTATAGGTTGGACTTCTTCAATCCATTCTACTGCTATTAGAATAGCAAATAGTTCAGCCGTGAAGATGGAAATTTCATTGTTTAATCTAATGCTTTTAGAATAATTGAGTTGTGGCATATATAAACTGCATCCAGTTGTATTGGTTTCAGGTTTAAGTGAACCATCTGTGTAAATATGAAGTGCGTTATTCCAAGTAGTGTGTGTATTATTTCATAATTGGTCCCTTTTCATTTTTATCAGTTATATATTTAGTGCTATTGTAGATTTCTGTGGAAATGTTTGGTTGCTATATTGCCAATAGGGAAAAAGTTGTGCAGGGGAAAGATATTAACTTGTTCTTGATGCCATCTTGCTTCAAAGGGTATGATATAGATCATTATTCCACTTCTCAGCATAATATTCTTTCTGCCAACAGTCAAGTTGAAGGTAATTGTTTGGGGTGATAAGTGCATATTTAATTTGATGCCATAAAAATTACAAAGGAAATTACGTCTTAGTTGAAGAGGTGGATCACCAGTCTCTATTTGTAATTTATTAAGAGCCGTTCCATAAAGTGCTCCAGTACAAATTTTAATGCTTGATACTGCACGAATGCAGTCCAGTTTTTGTTTATGAGTAGAGGCTGCAGAATTAAAGCCTCACATCCGTATTCTATAATAGGTTTGATTAGAGTTTTATATAATTGATAGAGCATGCTACAGTCTGCACCCCAATCGGTAAACTTATGCATCTGAGAAGGTTGAGTCTATTTTTACATCTTTTAACTATATAATTGATGTGATCTTTCCAACTGGTTTTTTGTCAAAAATATTCGAGAAATTTGCTGATGAAAAAGTTAATGTTGACATTATTAATATTAAGTTTAGTAGTAAATTTCTTTTTATTGGTAAAAGAACAGCAAATTGTCTTAGGCGTGAAATTTTGAAACCCCATTTTCGCACCATTTAATAATATCATTCAAATTTTGTTGTATTTTCCTCATTAGAAAATTCGTATTTCTATTAGATTTCCATATAGCTATATCATCTGCATACTGGGAGATATTTATTCCATAGGTGACTTCCCAACAAGGTCGTTAACTGCAATATTGAACAGGGTGGGACTGATGACACTCCTTGTGGTATTCCATTTTCAATATTGCATAAGTTAGAAAAGGTATTATTAATTTTAACTTGAATTTTTCTGTTGGAGAGAAAATTATGAATCCACTGTGTAATTCGGCCATAAATTCCCATCGTCTTAATTTGATAATGATAGCGGTGCCACAACATATCATAAGCCTTTTCTAGAATCGGGAAAAACAGCTAATGTACTTTCCTTATTGGCAAAACCTTTATTGACGGAGGATTCCATATGAATAATGTGGTCCTTCGTGCTACGACCACGGAAACCAATTGGTAGTTACTCAATAATTTGTATTTCTCAAGGTACCAGTTGAGTCTGTTGTTGATCATACGCTCCATAATTTTGCAGAAAGTGGATGTGAGGGGCTATTGGTCTGTACGATTGAGGTTCTTGAGGATTTTTTCCTGTTTGATTATAAGAATAAAATAGCTTCCTTCCATTTACTAGGGCACTGTGGGTATGCTGCAAATCATATTAAAGATAATTAATAAAAATTCTTTTAACTTTCAAGGAATGTGCTTAATTATGTCATTACAATACCATCTTTTCCAGAGGTACATTTAGCAGTGTAAATGCTTCTTCTATTTCTGACAGCTGACAAGGTTTTGATGTTCATCCAGATCATTTTTATTAATCAGAAAACAGTTATCAACAATTTTTTTTTTTCTGCTTTTCTAAAGGATTGAGGTATAATTTGCGTTATTACTGCTTATGTTATAGTTTTCTACTAGTAAGTAGCTTTTCTTGATCTGTAATATGATCTAGTCTTATTTTTCTCTTTAAGTATGGGTATGTTGGGTCTGGAGTAAGTTTTATTGGCCAGAGTAATATCTATACAAGAAGTGGTACCTTGAGAAATATTAATTCTAGTGCCTTCACCATTATGATGATACAAACTAAATTATGTTTATCTACTAAATTGTGTATGGTACGCCCATTGTTATCCGTGTTTTGCTTCCCCATAGGGAGTTGTGACTATTGAAGTCTCCACATATTATAGTATTTTTATTAATGTATTGTTCAATCTCAGTAAGGTAATTGTCCTTAATATTAAGACAAGGATTATAAGCATTTATAATGTAAATTTTATTTTATCAGTATTATAAACTTCAGCTATTTGGAACTGAACATACTTGTCATTATCTATAATATAATTTACGGGGATACCCTTTTTTGTGAAAATAGCACATCCTCCACCAGAGCTCTTTGAATCATTTCTATCATTTCTGTGTATATTATAACCAGGAAGGTTGAAAATTTTCCCCTCTTTCAGCCAGGTCTCTTGTATACATATAATATCTGGTTTTTTATCCCAGTTGTTAAGAGCATTTTTAAGTTCATTACCATGTGCGATTATTGATTGTGCATTCCATTGTAATATAGTGGCCATTAGTAAAATAATGAACATCATTGCGTTAAGTTATTTTTCCCTTTTTGTTTTTCCATTAGATGCCTTATGATTTGATGAATTGGATTCCCTAGTTTCCATGGCCATTTCTCTTTGTTTAGGTTTTGATTGTGATCTCTTTTTTTGTGTATCTTGTTCAGTAGGTCTGTTTGGTGATTGTGATCTAGTTCTTTGTGTATCTTGTTTCGTACATGTAGGTCTGTTTGGTGATTGTGATGTATTACGTGACTTACTGATGTTTTGACTTGTTTCTCTGGGTTTTTTAACTTCAGTGTTATGGAGTATGTGTTCAGCTAGAGTTTGAATTTCTGTTTCTCTCTTTTCTTCATTTCTAGTACTTTCCCATATTTGCAACGCTCCTATAATTAGTTCTATTAATGACTGATTTATTAAGTATTGTGGGTCAGGTTCTGTTTGGCATCCAATCGCTTCCTCTGTTTGGGTGGATGCATCCTTACGGCTGACAGCTGTGGGTTTTAATTTGTGTAGGTTCTGAATTTTGTTGGGTTTGTATATTTATCCATGCTGGTTTTGGTTTTGAGTTAGGTGTGTCAGTATATTTATCTGTTTGGATTGTGATGTTGGTTCTAATCGTCTTTGCTGCTTCCGCATATGAGATGTTATATGTAACTCTAAATTCCTGAATTTCTTTCTTCCTTATAGGAGTTACACCCAGCATAAGCAGAGGAGTGATTCCCACCACACCTGCTACACTTGACTTGTTCTTTTAGTACATTGGTCGTATGTATGATCGCCACTACATCTGACACACCTCGTCTTGCTTCGGCAATTGTTTGCTGTGTGGCCTAGTCGTTGACAGTTAAAACAGCGTATAACAGGTGGAATGTACGGTTTTACTGTGAATGATTCATAACCCATTTGGATGTGTGTAGGCATATGAGGGGTGTTAAATGTGAGACATACTGATGAAGTTTTCCCTGTTTGTCCGTTTCTTTTATACATGATTCTGCGTACATCTGTAACCCCAAATCTTTTACATTCCTTTTGTATTTCTTTATCTGGAAATTCCGATGGAATTCCTGAAATGACGCCTTTGCTTTGTATTTCTGATTTAGCATATTCAGTAATTACGGCCCATTGTCCTAATTGATTGATTCCTTTTAGTTTGTTTGCTTGAGCTGAAGTATAGCATCTGACACTAATACCTCCTTGGTTGGTTTTAGAAACATTTTTGATGTAATCTTGTCCTATTAAGTTAAGAGCTTAAAGGTCCTAGGAAGAGTCAAATTGTGCTTATTTATTTTCTTTTGTTATTTTATCAATTGATATGAATAAAAAACGATTTTACGTTTAATTTATGTCTGGATTGGGCTAATTATTTTTAATTTGATTTTTACAAAAATTGCCTCATCTAATTTCAAATGCTGCCCAACGCGCGGTGGCGCTGTTCGTGACGTAGACCTAGGAGCAATAAACCATGAATAAACTAAGCTCCAATGTTAGGCACCAATGTTGCCATTGTGTTTAGTTGCTCCATGGTTAAACCGTGGGATTATAAAAGGGGTCATAAACTGTGCGCAACGTACACATGTACAGTGTATGTGCACACAAGTTGCATAGTAAACATGACCGTATAGCACCGATAAATCTGTACTGTAGGCTCTACCGTAAAACGAAGCGCAAGGCCCCGTCGAATCAATGGCATGGATACACATGGCCAGGAGTCATTGGTGGTGTGTAAGCCGTCGTTATGACCGTTTCAAAACATAATTCTGCACTCGATGATTTTGAAACAAGATCCAAAAATCATCACACATAATTAACATTGTCAAAAGAATTGTACAATGACATCTTCAGTGACTTCACAATGAAACGACATTTTTAGCGTTAATGTGGTGTGCGAAGTGTAACAATCGACCTCTAACGTTAGTAATAAGCCTATTGCTTGTGGGTGCACATACACATGGTGTTACAAGGAAAACAAAGCAACACCTGAGACTTTCTCGCTTCAAGAAAGCTACTCTTTTTTCTGGACGTTTCTTGGCCTTCTGACTTTAATAAGGGAAATATTGTTGGTACTGCATCAGGGCGCAGCATGGCTTTAAATCTCATGCTAAACTGGCTCTGGAGCCCCCGGTCAAAGTATGTTGGCTCAAAGTGAGCGCTACATATCATAGAGTGCTCCGTTGGTCCTGACCATTTCGCCCTGATCAGCTTCACACTCGCCGTCCAAATTTGCCTGTATTTAGGGTCTGGTGGAAATCGGTGAAGGCTGACACCTTCCTTTGTGGTGTTGCTACACCCAGCAACAACACACCTACAAGGCATTTCCCAAAAATGTGGGATATCTACTAAATTTAGCTGAAAAGAAGATCTAATATGACACATCAACTTCAGTGGTTTTGAGTACGACTTGACTGAAACTTCATCGCAGGCAGTGCTGGACCTTCCTAGGTCTACGTCACGGATTTGCGGATTATAATATGATAATGAGGAGGTAGGGGAGGCGTGGGCCCCCTAATTTCAGAATTTATTTTTTTAATGGTGCAAAGGGGCGGGGATAAAATAGACAAATGACAAATATATGTTCCAATAGGTATACTTTATTGTTTTCACTGTTAAAAATTTCTATTTCCTAGGACCTTTAAGCTATTTTTATTGGATTAATTTGTGCAAGTTTTACATCTGGTGAGTTTATTATTACTAGAGTAGGGTTTACTTGTGATTCATAAGTGCTGAGGTTTCTTCTTTTTTGTTGTCTTGCACCACTATCAGAGTCACTAGAGGAGCTACTCTTGTTTTGGAGTGATTTTGTTCGCTTTCGAGAAATCTTTGTGTATTCTGTATCATCTTCATCATCTTCTTCTTGTGCCTGGCTAATTAGTCTTTCTAGAGTAGATCTTGGTTGATTACTTATTTGTCTGTTTCTTTTCCGGTTAGATAATTGTTTTTGTGATAAGCTATCCCATGTCATATCCTCAGATTCGTCGGACATATTTGGTCCGAAGAGATCCGAGGTTCCCCTAAAAAACAATTTAAAAAAAACTAGACTGAAAAATTGAAAAGGTAAAATAAAATTGACCCAAGTACTTTTGAAAAGAAAGGAGTAGATCTCACCTCTTCTTTTGCCTAAAGGGAAAGACTTTAAGCAGTATATAGGAATGGCAAGATGGCCGCTCGCAAAAGCACGTCTTATCTCATTCGCATCTCCGCGTCGATCGTGCCCTCCATGGCCATCAGATTTGTTCTCCATGTCTTTATGTTCTAACCCAGAAGACATTTCACCGCATCGGCTACCCTTATCACGAGTGTGATACCATGTCGTATGCCTTCTTGTAGTCATCCATGCTATGGCCAGATTAGTTTTCCTGTTCCTACAGTCCTTTAGCACCGTTAAATGATGAGTTGTTGTTCCATCGATAAAGGTATGATGTCTTCGCTACGGCCCTGGGTCAACTGTCTCATTTGTGAATATCCTGCAATGCAATTGAAAATCAGGCCTTTGCTAAAGTTTGGGCAACTGTAATTTTAGGCAAATAATAACCATTTAGGGCCACAAAATGTTTCATCTTTATTATGGTTATGTGTCAAGCGTGTAAGAGCCATTCCTATAATTTTAATTTATTAAACCCGTTGAAATAGTTTTCAAGCTGAATTTTCGACTTCGACTACTTCAACAACGGATAGTTTTCAAGATATGTCTTATTACATGGAAAGCTCTACATGACAACTCACATTCATATATTCAAGATCTTCTTACCATTCACAACTCTAATCGCAGTGAACTACGCTCAGCAAACCAACACTTCCTTACTGTACCACATGGAACTTGTAAAACTTTTGGGGATAGGGCTTTTTCTGTTGCAGCCCCTTCCCTTTGGAATATGCTTCCACAAAGTTTAAGACTGTGTGACAATTTTAATTCTTTCAAAAAACTTTTGAAAACTCACCTTTTTGTACAAGCTTATAATGAATGTTAATTTTGTGCATTTTGTTTCATGTATTTATCTTTGTTTATCTAATGTTCCATATCTTTGTGTCTTTCATTATCACCAGCGCCTCGGATTAGGTTTCTAGATAGATGGCGCTTTATAAGTTTCATTATTATTATTATTATTATTACTACTAGATTAAAATGAAGATCCTTACAATTGGTGCTTTTATGTACAGACATTTCGCTAAAAGTGTATAACCCTAATGGCTTGAATTTTTTCTTATCTTTTTAATTTATTTTGTAGATAAAATGGCTAGTCCAGCATTGCAGACAATCTGTGATAAAATTCAGGAATGCAGTATCTGCACAGATCAGTACAAACACCCCAAAACACTCGGCTGTCTTCATAGCTTCTGTAAAGAATGTTTGCTGCATTACTACGGAAACTCTACAACGATGCCATGCCCAATCTGTCGCAAAGACATAAAACTGCCGCCAGAGGGCGTCAGTGGTCTGAAGTCAAAGCTAATTATCTGTGAATTATGTGCCGAGAAAGAGGCTACACATCGCTGTCTAGACTGCGCCCAAAATATCTGCTCAAATTGCCAGAAGATACACAAACAGATTGCCGTAACATCGAAACACACTGTCATGTCATTGGAAGATATTCGTATTAAGGGAAAGATAACCATCCCAAAGAAATCAGAAGAAGATGAATCGAGATGCAACAAACACAAAGGTGGTATGAATCTTTTTTACTGTGACGAGCCATGTAAAGTCTTGATCTGTCGAGACTGTACTGTTGTGGACCATCGTTACCCTGAGCATCAGTACATTGACATTGCAGAAGCTTCTCTGAAATACAAGAAGACTATGATAGATATTTTACCAGAATTCAGCAGAGAAATAAAGAAATTTGAACAGTCTTTAGCCAATACATCTCGAGCTCAGAAAGAAAGTTTTACGGACAGTGAAAGAGGTAAAGTTCAGAGCTGATCAGCTAAGAGCTGAGGTGAAAGTCGAAGAAGATCGGATCATTTGCGATATCAAAACCCTTGAGCAGGATCGTAACGCAACATTTGATGGGGTTAAGAAAAAAATTAATATAATGCTCCAGAACAAACAACATTCATTCGACATAGCAAAATATGTCACTACTCAAGGATCAGACAGTGACTTTTTGTATATGTATCCCATCATAAACGAAGATCTAACTTTGCTAAAAAGTCAAGACCCTCCACAGATTGATGCCCAATTTTCTTTTCTGCAGTTTAATCAGACTCAATGGGTTGGTGATATCAGTCTGGGTGAGCTGGAGATCGAAGACAGCAAGTGGGAGCTAAGTTATAAGTTTGGCAAGAAGGGCAGTGGTCGGGGGGAATTCGATGTTACTTGGAGCATTACTACTCTTGGTTCAGATAAGCTTGTGGTGACTGACCACAACAACAAACGAGTGGTTCTCTGTAGTACTGTGGGCAAACGCAAGGATGTCATTAAAATGGATTCAAGTAAGTATCCCAATTTTTGAAATGACTAATTTTTGTGTGTATTTGTTTTCATTTGTCAAGGATTTTACTATTCTATATCGCATAAATCAATTGTGATTAGATGATTTCATATGTATTCCTTCAGATCCATATCACATAGCACGTATTGACAATCACTTAGTGGTAACAGATACCACCGGCCAAGTCAACATGTACAATGAGGATGGTACACTGGAATTTCAATTCACCACCCTGCCACTGAATGAGGTCGGTAAGACTGATGTCAAGATCAGAGGTGTTACAGCCAAGAAGGATGGTAACATCCTTATGGGTGATGTAAAGAAAATGGTAGTGACTGAGCACAGGTCCACTGATGGTGGTCTTATAAGCATCATGCCAGTCACTACACGACCCTACTTCTTGGCTGTAGACAACAGTGGCAGAGTGGTGGTGAGTGGTGGAGATCAACAACACGTGGCTGTCATTGGTGAAAATAGTTGTACACTATTCACCATAAAACCAACCATTGATGGTCAGAAAGTCAAATTCTGCAGAGGTGTATGCTATGACACATCATCAGGTTTATACATTGCAGTGGTCAATAAGTTAGTTAACACTGGTCATATTCACCATTATGATTCACGTGGTAGATTCCTCAGCTGCATTGCTGAGGGTCTGTATGCACCATGTGGAATCACACTCACATCAGATGGGAAAGGTCTGGCAGTGGCTGATAGCTTCTCAGTCAAGATGTATCATATTGTATGATATCAGCCAACTTGATGATGCTGTCTGAAAACTTCAAAAAATATGATGGGTGAGTTCAGGTTTTCGAAAAAGGGGCACAGTCAATAAACTGTTACTTTTACGGGTTGGTTGTATCTTGATTCAAAGAGACTATTAGCGTACCTTTCTTTCTGAACAATTTAACCAACATTACCAATGTTGTACCTTACCTTTAAGATGTAAAATAAAGAAAGGATGAGCCATTATTAATGAGGGACAATGATGGACTAAGAGACAAAGAGAGAGAATGACACGTGGAGGATAGGAAACAGTATGAGCACCGTGCACATTGTAGCCCTCTAGCGGTGAAATTGCACCCAGTGTCTTGATGACAGCCACTTTATATTTAGCGCCAACTTAGACTGGTCCCCTGTCTTTAACCTCTCAAGGATAGAGACATTCAAGGATTTCATTGTATACATTGTGCCAGAGGAGGACGGGTCTCACGTAGGCCATACCATAAATGTGACAGGGCAAAAAAAGGGCGAAACGGTTTAATATTTAAATTTTCATACCTTTTATCATAGTTTAATTAACCATTAATAATCACAATGAAAAACACAACTCTCACATTTTTCAAAATATTTTGTAAAACTGAAAATTTTAATGTAACTTTTTTTAACAGAAACTCATAATGAAATGACACCCCTGAATTGCAATAAAAACAGTGTCAACGAACAGAAGATTCTGTAAAATTTTTCCGTTGACCCTCTGACTTTTTTCCCTTAATCTGAATAAATGTTGATTTACCTTTCAAGAGAGTTTTACGGAAATCTGTCCGTTGACCCTTGCCGATATTTTGAGATTTTTAACGAAAATGATTCAGAAAATGTCGCCAAGCCGTTATAATACACGTACGTGCACGTATACGTTTGCAGCGCGCGATATAATGTTATTGACGCACACTAGCGATTTGAACAGTTCATACGTGCTTACACACAGTCAATGTGCCCGTCGTCTATACGCGCACCACGATGTTCACCACGCTCATCGGCGTTTGCGAATGAGACATGTAGCTGCGTTGGTGGCGCACTTTTGTCCCCCCCTTCCTCCCCCCCCCCTGCATTGTGCCAAATATCTATCGTCATGCTTTGAGGCTCGCACGCGAACAAACGTTGCATGCACTACGTTGCGCGTACTTCTGCCATCCAAATAGGCCTATCTGGAGATATTGCGCGTGGACCAGACGCCCATAATCACGCACAAGGTCAAAGTTGAATCTCGGGGAATATAAAAAGGCAGCCGCGGCCGGTATCTGGCGTAATTCAAAAGCCTCAAAGAAAACTGATCGAGATATTGGTGTAATACTGGGTTGGTTAGTCAGTCAATGTCCAGCAACTCGGAAACTGTGGTTGTTATGGCAACAACTTGTCATCCGAAACGGTGTCCTCTACAAAAGATGGATAGCTACGGACAAAACCCAATCATACTTGCAGCTTGTTGTACTGAAAGAGCTACAAGACACCATCTTGTCAGCAACGCATGATGCTGTAACATCCGTCCATCTCGAAGTAAAGACAAAAACACATGTTCTACTGGTACCGGCTGAAGGAATCAGTCCGGAGGGAATTTGATAAGAAAAGTCAGTAGTGGAACCAGCCGTCCATATCCCTGACGCCCGCCATCCCCAGACCATCAGTATGAGTTCTGATAATTCCCCTTCCCAACCACCCAGGGAAGACCATCGCCCCCACGGTCCCATCGAACATTGCCCCACCCATAAGAAGAAGCCAACGTACCACGCGCACACCACCCAGGTTTCTTACTTAGCTCCGTTCACTGATGCTGCTGAACATTTGACCTCTTTAAGGTCAAGAAACTTGTAGTAAACAAACACAGCAGAGCAGTGACGACCCATTCATTCATAAAATTGCAGCCCAGACTGTACACTCTACAAGAACATGTGCGGTTGTAATCTGATATGACTGTATAGGAGTGTAGGAGATGCCACGCGAGAGCGTCCGAACTGTATTTGTACATGTGTACACGGTACATGCATATAACTGCATGTGAAATTATGTGTTTTAAGTTTTCTATAGTAGATTATACATTTAATTACATAATTAGTTGCCGAGACGTTTTTTGGTAGTTCGTAGACCAAAACTACAAAGTGACAGTTGATGAACTATTTTGAACTCTAAGATTATGCCTCGTCGAATGAACTCTATGACTTTTGTTTCCATCAGCACGATATCGCGTAGCTGATTCACCGTGTGATCATCTATGAACTTTAGATTTTTTATGAACAGTAATATTGTTATTGTTTTCTTTATGATTTTAACCTATTTCCATGTTAACGCAAAACGAGGACGTTTTGAAACTACAGGGGGAATAGTGTTAGGAATCTTACCCTTTGATTTTTGACAAATATTAGCACCCTCTATTTCACTTCTTCCACTTCCAATATTTTGCTTACGATGCAATTTCAAGCAGTCTAAGTCCCAGGGTTGTTTCCCCGGACCCTCGATTGTCCGCTATGAATATTCAATCCATGCAAGGACGCTACCTTTGCTCATGCATATCCAGCGCCAACACAATGCATAATGCAACACCAGCGAGAGCCTTGCGTGCGTGCCACACCCTCCCACCACGTGGCTTGGAGCCGTCCTTTGGACTTAGTCTATTTTCCGAATACTTTCCTCGGAGTCCACCCCTTCACACCGAACACGGTTCGTGGGTGAACCACGGCCAAACAGTCACCGTGACTGACCCGCTCAGTCATTAGCCGTGGCCCGCGTGTAGTGCTCCCTAACCCAAGCACAGCCGCTGTTCCCCTCATGCAGTAATAGCTTAGCATCCAAGCAAATAGCTTAACATGCCCAGTAAGCATTGTTACCCTTGAACACACCCTCCTTTCTAAGTTGTCGATCACTTCACCTTCGTCAAATACCTTTCCTTATATGGAACAAGGACCTGTTGTATACCCTGATTTTGCACACGTTTCTACCCTTAGACGCGGAAGCCAAGCTTCTCATTGGCTAAGACGCTAAACTAGGCTTATGTTTCTATATAATCCCCAAGATTTCCTGATCTCGGAGTAGTGCGGTTCCGAATGAAATCTATGCGACTCGATCCGGTGGTCCCCCGGTGGTCCCCGTCGTAGAGACCGACCAGCCGCCCGTCTCTCGGTATAGCAGTGCCCGTACCGTATACCGAGTGACAAGCCGCATGAACGAACGATGGTCCCCACTGACTGTACCCAATAGTTGGTATTCGTACACCCTATTCGGAACTTAGCACAAGTATATAAGTTTAACTATTGACATGTACCTATACGCTACCACTCCTGTCATGTTACTAGTGCCATTGTTAAATAGTGATGTTAATAATAATCCAACCCCATTGATTGAGATTGTCACAACAAAGTTTGTGTCCGACTATTATTTGTTGGCCCACGATAGTGGGAATGCAACAGTACTCTGAAAAGAGTAAGAAGAGGAATACAAAAATCAACATGAATTCACAGGAAAAGGAGTTATTGAGTTTGTAGAAAACAAACTCAAGATGTTCGAGTGTGCATCGTATGTGATGACGTCAACATCTAAAGTTGCTAAAAGACAGAGAGTTACTGCAGAAGATATGAGTTATATAATATATAATAATAATATATAATTAAAATGGCATACATGTAAAATATGTGTTATACTGAATACATTAACTTCCATGTACCTGAGTAGCTTTTGTACTTTCAAAACTATTCAGCCTGGCCTTAACTTGAACCAGGAATTACCATTGAAAATTGTGCATATATTTTCAGGTTCATGAAGTGTGTCAAATCTGTATTGGTGTATTTTTGTACAATCCTTTCAGACATTCAATGATCTATGTAGTAAATATGTGCAGTTGTTCCTGGTACCCTGTACTGAGTTGGCCATGTATGCCTACCCAGTTTATTGGATACCAATGAACTCTCCATGTCACGTGATGTGAAAGTTTACACAAGGAAACTGTTTGCGTCACTTTTTACCATTTGAGCCAACGCCCTGTACCACTTTTGATGTGTTGAAGATTTTGAAGATTTTGCCAATTTTAATGTAGCTAAATTCTGTTTAATTTCTCTTCATTTTCTGAACAGTCTACTGCATCTTGTATGGTAAGTGTTTATAAACCACCAGACAGCATTTACAATTGCATACTTCGGACATAAAATTCTCAAACATTTCAACTTCTGGGGATAGCAATTAAAATATACATTACACGTGCACATACATACGTATACTGCACTTGCTTGGACAGTTGGACTCCATTAATTTACTGAACTTTTCAACATTAACACAACAACTCTAACTCTTACTTTGGGGGATACGTGCTTTATACACTCACTGTGTTTGTTATCTATTCCAATGGTTTCCCTTTATATGTATACAGATTACTGGATTATTTATTTATTTTATGCCTACAGTGAATAATTGTGAAGTGAGTATTTGGTTATGATCAAAGATTAAGGGTTAGCTACAGCTTTGGAACTGATTACAAAATTACAAAAATATTTGTCTAAAAGAGTTGATGATGGTATCAAATACCACTTAAAATATTTCTGTCTGAGGTGATATCATTTTCAACAATAGTCAAATATTATTCCCCTGTAATTGAAGTAAGAACTTTTATAATAACTGTACATTAGAATGAATACAAACTGTGTTTGCTCCTTAATTTTTTTATCAGTTTTGCTTTTATTCTACTTGACATCTTGTGAGTTTTTAGGGAACAAATTTAGTGTTAATCTGTCTGACACTTATAAACTAAGCAGTCCGTTCATGTATGTGTTGAACATGTACACTTCTATGCATGTGTGTACATAAAACCATTTACTCAAAGAAACAATAGTACAAGCTGCAATTTCTACAGGTTAGTTGCTTTATACATTATATAGATCTTTATTCACAGGAAGTAGTATAGAATGACAGTTTACCATTAATTATAGTTGTGTATGTCTAAAACTGTGAGCTGTTTTATTTATGTTAATTTTTGTCTTTATATAAAAAAAATTGAGCAAATACACAGACAGCTAGATAATCGAAAATTAAGAAATACTTTTCAATAAAATTTATAGTGTACCAAATACCACAGAGCTGAATTTCTGGGTGAAATAGCGAAACAATAATGCCAGTTTGTTTTCGCCGTCATCACTAAGAACATGGCCCTCTATAGACAAATCCCTGGATGCCGAAATTAACGTCGATCCGGGTTTGATAACGAGGCTCTCAATGTTGAAAGTTATGCGATTAGCGAGCTTGAGTCGTCCACACATAAACAGCGAATAATTCAGATCACTCGGGAAAAATAATGCTTTAGGTTCTCAAAGTTACAGTTTAATTATGTGTCATTCAGAGAAAATAATGAAAATGCATTCAGATGTTTCGTATGCATTCTTATGTTGATTTGTTTTTGTTTCCAGAGGGACAGGAATTAAGTTTGGACCTTATTTCACTATTTTACTGATTTGATAGCACATGAGACCAACACATTTCATCCCTGTTGTATAACGCATATAACCATTCACCATGCACATAACATATAGTCCCAATATACTTTGAGTGACAACACTTTTTTCATACTTTATGTTCGCATACACCAGTTGAAAAGGTTTACTAGAGAAAAGCATTTTAGAAGAATACTTTGTGAATGATAATTTCCTATCAACTGTTCGTTTCACCTATTTCTATATCATTATTACAATGTAGAAAGATGTGGATCAGGCGTCTTTACACCATTCAACCCCATGGTCTGATCATCCAACCCCATGGTCTGACCATTCAACCCCATCGTCTGACCATTCAACCCCATGGTCTGATCATCCAACCCCATGGTCTGACCATTCAACCCCATGGTCTGATCATCCAACCCCATGGTCTGACCATTCAACCCCATGGTCTGACCATTCAACCCCATGGTCTGATCATCCAACCCCATGGTCTGACCATTCAACCCCATGGTCTGATCATCCAAGTCCATGGTCTGATCATCCAAGCCCATGGTCTGACCATTCAACCCCATGGTCTGATCATCCAACCCCATGGACTGACCATCCAACCCCATGGTCTGACCATTCAACCCCATGGTCTGATCATCCAACCCCATGGACTGACCATCCAACCCCATGGTCTGACCATTCAACCCCATGGTCTGATCATCCAAGCCCATGGTCTGATCATCCAAGCCCATGGTCTGATCATCCAACCCCATGGTCTGATCATCGAACCCCATGGTCTGATCATCCAACCCCATGGTCTGATAATTCAACCCCATGGTCTGATCATCCAGGAAGAAACTACCTAATAATATCTCCATACAGATATTGGTTGTCAGTTTAATTTACTTCCTTTTTTTCGCTTTTGCGTTCCTCACTTGTTTTGGAGTTCTTTCCCTCTCCATTTCTGGCCTACTTATTTTTCTCTCTTATTTTCACTGTTCTCTAACACTAAAAATACAATGTATTGTTCACCGACTAATCCTTTTCTTTGTCCATTTCCTTTGTTCTCAGCTGACCTTGACCAACTTCCTTCTTTAATTCTGGATTTGTCTCTCTCTCATCTCTACTGTTCTCTGGCAACCCCAGTAAAATAATGTTCCATACTCATAGTCCTTTTCTTGTTCAATTCTTCTGTTTCATGTTGACCTTTACTTTATCTTCCCTACTTTAGTTCAGAGGAAAGTTTCTAACGTTCCCCCGCCCCTCGTTCGGCGATTTTGAAGGTGTTGAAATTCCTGCTATGTTCGAAACGTGGATGGGGCAAATAACTGCATTTTGTACAATTGTAAAGTTACGCATTAAGTTCATTCACGCACGTATGAACCATTGAGTATGGGGCACTAATAAAATACCATAAAACCTGAAGGGAAACCATTGGTAGAAGTCAGACACCCAGACCATCGCTGCCTTTTATAATTATAATAATATATTCAGTCTATATCATTGCGTTCAGTGTTATTAATTTTGTATTGTTATAACTTGTTTAATTTGTAAAACTCGAATGTATACAAAATGTAAAGCAATGACAGCATTGACATGAATATCCATGAAGGGCGTGATTGTCATCTACGTAGGTGTCCTTCAAACAAAATAACAATCTTGACTATGTGTCTGTTTTGGTCACTCATCGCGTGATTTTATTTAATAAATGAATAACAGAAAAACATGTTACGATATCATAGAAATCGAACAAAGTTTGAATGTTAAGAGGTTCAAAGATAGTCAACACAATATTTACATAGTACCGTCCGGGTTCTGGTACAAAAAAAACCCTCTTGTTTATCAAATACTTTGTCAAAGTCTTTTTATAAAATGGTTGATTTAAAATCGACCATCGCAGCTAACAGCTGAATTGCGGTCAGATTACATAAAAACTATCATACAAAGAAAGAATCTTTAAAAAGAGATGAAACCAGAACAATGAGTATAAATAATAAACAAACACAGTCAGTTGTAAACAACAAAAAACATTATAAAAAGGTAATATTAGCAAGAAAACTGTATTAACTAAAACACAAAAACATCATAAACCATGAACTTTATGTTCATGAAGTCATGAACTTTACCATGATGCTAATGCTGTCTGGTGCTGTTTCCAGCATTCAATCATTTTTGGTGCACTTGTTTGGGTGTAAGGAAGAGATAAGATGTTTATCCAGCGTCTTCGCACCGTTCAACCCCCAAAAAGGGAATAAGTAGTTACTTTTGTTTAAACGCCCTTCAGTTTCTGATTGTGTTTCCTATTAGTTAGACTTAGTTCTTTGTCTCTACTGTTTCTTTTTATATTTTACTATTAAATCATCTCATTTTTCTGTGTCCTTTCCCTCAGCTAGCTCTCCTTTTCTGACCCAATCATTTCTTTCTCATTTTCACTGTTTACTGACACCAAAAACCCCGTGTATTTGTTACCCACTAATCGTTTTCTTGTCTATTTCCTTTGTCCCCTGCTAGTGACCTTGACTCCCTCCTTTCATTCCATTTTGGATTATTCTTCTCCACTCTCTGGTTTTCTTGTCTACTTGAATGACTATTTCTCCTCTGTGTACTTTCTGTGTGTGTATTCCAGTGTGAAGTCTATGTCATTTTGCCTATGAGCAATATTATGCTAGAGTCGAGCTTGTTCTTGTGTAATGGTAATGTCACTAGAATGCAGACTTGTATTTGAGTCCTCAAACCTCGAGTCCGTGTCCCCAGTGTCGAGTCCAAGTCCCAAGTCATGTGGGTCGAGTCTGAGTCTGATTCACGAATGTCGAGTCCAAGTCCAAGTCACGAGTCACTTACAAAATTCAAACGAAAAAAGAAAACCTTATACATATGTCAAGGTTCAAAGTTAAGTGAAAAAATACTCGAGATATATGGGCTAGTATCTCATTGTACATGGTGACTTGAGTCTGAGTTCGAGTCACCAAAAAAGTGACTCGAGTCGGACTCGAGTCCGAGTCTGAGTCACGAGTCACACAAGCTTGCTGGAATGTATATAATATACCTTTAATGTCTAAATGTAGTTGCATTATTCATTATTTCACGCGCGTAGGAGTCATTGCGTTCAATAATAATTTATTAACGGTCTAAACTTTGTAAAACTGCAACTTTACTGCAACACAAAATGATATTCAAGGAGAGCAGTATGTGAATGAAATTGAACTTGAACAAATAGAAAGCCATCCATGGGTGGTCGATTGACATCTACAAAACAACAATATTGGCTACGTGCCTGTTTTTGCCCCTCCAACGTCATGACGTGACAGTATTTAATTAATGGATAACATAAATTATACTCTGTAAACAAGATAAAACTTCAAGTATATAGCGGTCCAAAAATAGATCATTTACGTATTAGTACTATTCAGCCAATTACAACGATTGTCTTTGTATTTGGTCACATCATGATGGTCATATGATTATAATTATGACGATGATTCGTATGTCAAGAATCATTCTGCTATTGGTGACTCCAAAGTTAGTAACGTTTTATAATACGTTTCCTCAAGGAGTACCGTATTATTTCGTTAACTGTTGAATAATAAAAGTATAAGGTAAGGTACTATTTGTGTTTATTTCTTTCTTAATATTAAGCAAGTGGTTTAGCTTTAGTAGCAAGCTAACATAACCGTTCGGAAGCTTTTCGGAAGCAATTTCAACGTCTACCCTCAAAGCTAACACCCGCGTACAGAGATTCGAACTCACATTCTGATGATTCAGCCATCAGAACAAAAGTCTGGTGTATTATATACCCAGTAGCGTAGCCAGCGGGGGGGGGGGGGGGGCCGACTGCCCCCCCGAAAAAAATAGTAGTAAAATCGGGCCGGGAAAAATAAAGAAAAGAGAAAAGGGAAGGAAGAGAGAAAGGAGGAAAATTGAGGGAGGGACTCCGTGGGAGAAAAAACGAAAGAGGTAAAGAAAGAAATTAGAAGAGTAGGGATTATTGACGAAATGAGGGAGGACGGAGGAGGGAGGGAGGGGGAGGAGAGAAGGAAATGTGGGCCTTGGTAATGGAAGAAAGGATGGATAGGACCGTTGGGACGAGTACCAAGGCAGCCTAACTTAAGGCAGGCAAGGTTAGGGCGGGTGGAAACGGCGGTAGGGCAGGGGTAAGGGAAGGAAGGGAGCCAAGGGAGCCGGAGAGGGAAAGGGCGGGAAGGACGGACCTGGGACGAAGGATGCAGAGGCAGGCAGATTTAGGGAGGGAGGAAAGGATGATTTAGGGAATGGTAAAGGGAGTGAATAATTGATAAAGGGAGACGGGAGAGGGAGGATTGAGGAAGGGAAGTTAGATCTGAAGTTTTTATACCCGGTTTTTGTCCCGGAAATCACTTTATCAAATACTGTAAAACAAGTTAATTTCGCTAGCAATTTAATTTCGCTAGGAGGCCCAATTCGCTAAATTAAATTGCTGCCAAATATAATATTTTTTTTTGTTTCATTTGAATAGGAACCCGGGATAGAAACGCTCGCCATTGGCAGCAAAAATATATTTTGACATTACAAGAAAGGCAACAAAATGCACTAATGAGAGATATATAAATTGCTCATAAAACATGGACCTTTACAGATGGATCTTTCAACTTTTTTGTTAATTAGAGACGAATTTATATAGAAACAAACATTAAAACATTAAAAACTTGAAATTTTAATCAATACAATGAACCAGTATGTACTCGGGTTACGTGCAGAACGTATTTACAACTTGTCTTACAACATTTTATTAAAGGTTTTTATACGACATGTACACGAATAACTTTCAGTGTAATGTGTGTTGTAAACGGTGTGTATATATATACATTACGAATACGATTAATTATGAAGGTTTAAGTTCATCACAGTCATGACAGTGTAGAAATTAATAGCAACAGTTCAGACAGTATAGATCCAAGGAAAGAACAATAAATCACAGATGATCATGTTTGTACAATATATCGATTGTTTTGATTCAATATTATTCAGTATTTCGCAATTAAATTTAAACCATGAAATCGGGACGATCATCTTAATTTTGCCCCCCCTCCCCCCCTTCCCGGACCGACAGGGCTGGCTACGCGCCTGTATATACCGCTTCGCCATGGCACTCACTAATTCGGTAAAATAATTAAAACCAAAGGTGGTTCATCTGTAATGTGTCCCATCATTGAGTAAGTGCTTTATGGTTCAATCATGTTGTCCCTTTTCAGACATAGCCACCAACGTTAAATAACGCAATCATTATTTCTCCATGTAAAATCACCGGATGGTCTCGTAAGTTTGTTACGAAATGTAAAAATACATCATCCGATGGTACTTTTATACCAAAAGTATAATACAATAACACGGTACTGACCATTATTTTTTACGGTTATTGTATTATGGTACCTGTATATTTACAGACACACGGCCAAGTGGACGCGTAAAAAAACGGTTATTTTTTTTTACAGTGTACCCCTACCTCTACCTCTACCCCTACGCCTACGCCTACGCCTACTCCTACTTCTTTCGGTGGGTGGGGAATTGTTTAATCTTATATACCCTCATCCTCGTATGGACCAGGGTCCACGTCTCATTTTCATCTCATGCAACTGTAATTTTAGCCAAATAATAAACATTTAGGGCTACAAAATGTGTCATCTTTATTATGGTTATGTGTCAAGTGTGTAGGAGCCATTGCTCTAATTTTTATTAAACCCGGTGAAATAGTTTTCTAGCTAAATGTTTGACTTCACATTAAAATGAAGATTCGTACAATTGATGGATTTATGTACAGACATTTCACTAAAAGTGTATAAGCCTACTGGCTTTAATTGTTCTTATCATCTTAATTTATTTCGTAGGTAAAATGGCCAGTGCAGCATTGCGGACAATCCGTGACAAATTTCTGGAATGCAGTATCTGCACAGATCAGTACAAACACCCCAAAATACTCGGCTGTCTTCATAGCTTCTGTAAAGAATGTTTGCTAAATTACTACGGAAACTCTACAACGATGCCATGTCCAATCTGTCGCAAAGAAATAAAACTGCCGCCAGAGGGTGTCAGTGGTCTAAAGTCAAATTTTGTGTTGATTAGTCTTATTGACGAACTCGAACTCCAGACGAAAGTTGCAGTAACATCTGACAAAGCGAAGCTTATCTGTGAATTATGTGCCAAGAACGACGCAACACATCGCTGTCTAGACTGCGCCCAAAATATCTGCTCAAATTGCCAGAAGATCCACAAACAGATTGCCGTAACATCGAAACACACTGTCGGATCATTGGAAGATATTCGTAAGGGAAAGATAACCATCCCAAAGAAAGCAGAAGAAGATGAGTCGAGATGCAACAAACACAAAGGTGGTTTGAATCTGTTTTACTGCGAAGAGCCATGTAAAGTCTTGATCTGTGGAAACTGTACTATTATGGATCATTGTAAACCTGAGCATCAGTACATTGACATTGCAGAAGCTTCTCTGAAATACAAGAAGACTATGAAAGATATCTTGCCAGAATTCAGCAGAGAAATAAAGAAATTTGAACAGTCTTTAGCCAATACATCTCGAGCTCAGCAAGATTTCGGAAAGAAAGTTTTACGGACAGTGACAGAGGTAAAGGTCAGAGCTGATCAGCTAAGAGCTGAGGTGAAAGTCAAAGAAGATCGGATCATTCGCAATATCAAAACCCTTGAGCAGGATCGTAACGCAACATTTCATGGGCTTAAGAAAAAATTAATATAATGCTCAAGAATAAACAACATTCATTCGACATAGCAAAATACGTCACTACCGTACTGAAGGATCAGACAGTGACTTTTTGTCTATGTATCCCATCATAAACGAAGATCTAACTTTGCTGAAAAGTCAAGACCCTCCACAGATTGATGCCCAATTGTCTTTTCTGCAGTTTAATCACACTCAGAGGGTTGGTGATATCAGTCTGAGTGAGCTGCAGATCGAAGACAGCAAGTGGGAGCTAAGTTGTGAGTTTGGCAAGAAGGGCAGTGGTCTGGGGGAATTCGATTGGACTTGGAGCATTGCTACTCTTAGTTCAGATAAGTTTGCGGTGACTGACTTCAACAACAAACGAGTGGTTCTCTGTAGTACTGTGGGCAAACACGAGAATGTAATTAATATGGATTCAAGTATATCCCTATTTTGTGAAATGACTAATTATTTATGTATTTGTTTTCATTTGTGCAAGGATTTTACTAAGGAAGTACAAAATTTACTTCTCAAAAGATGACTTACTTCTCAAAATAATCGTGAGATGTAAATGTGTAAATGCGTAAATGTGTAACTTTGGCGAGTTTTTTTTAAATGTTAAGCAAAGTTTCTGACATGTTTTTGGCGAAATAATTTATTCAAAGTATAATTTCCTTTATTAAATGAAAATTATAAATGTTCAAATGAAAACAAAGATTTCCAGAAATTGTCGGTATAGGCCTAACACAGGCGATACATCAAAATAGACTATTGGTCATTGGAGGTAGAATATAAACCATTTACTCTCTGATATGTGATTGTTACTAACAGTGATATTCACTAAATATTAATATTTAGCGTAGAATTCGTGACTGGCACATCTCTTGGTAATTGTTAATAACTTCTCATAGTTTGAATATGATACACATTAAAAACAAAACTCGTGATAAAAGTGCATCAACTAAAACGTCCAAGCGTTATGAAGCGAGAACAAATATTTAAACGAAATATTATGGCTTTATTTATTTGTTTTTAATTATGTTATTGCAATATACTGTATCCTATATCGCATAAATCAATTGTGATTGGATGATTTGATATGTTTTCCTTCAGAACCACGTCAACTCGCATGTATTAACAATCACTTTGTAGTAACAGATGGCACCGACCAAGTCAAGATGTACAAGGAAGATGGTACACTGGAATTTCAGTTCACAACCCTGCCACTGAATAAGGTTGGTAAAACAAATGTGGACATCAGAGGTGTTGCAGCCAAGAAGGATGGTAACATCCTTGTGGGCGATGTAAAGATAATGGTAGTGACTGTGCACAGGTCCACTGATGGTGGACTAATATAAGCACCATGCCAGTCACTACACGACCCATCTTCTTGGCTGTAGACAACAGTGGCAGAGTGGTGGTCAGTGGTGGAGATCACGTGGCAATTGGTGACAATGGGTCTACACTATTCACCATAACACCAACTATTGATGGTCAGAAAGTCAAACACTGCAGATGTATATGCTGTGACACATCATCAGGTTTATACATTGCAATGATCAATAAGTTAGTTAAGACTGGTCATATTCACCATTATGATGCCTGTGGTAATTTCCTTAGCTGCATTGCTAAGGGTCTGCATAATCCACATGGAATCACAATCACGTCAGATGGGAAAGGTCTGGCAGTGGCTGACTGCTACTCAGTCAAGATATATCATATTGTATGATATCAGCCAACTTGATGATGCTGTCTGTCAATCTCCCTTCTCATTGTTTCAATCAAATATTTCCCAAAAAATATGATGGGTGGATTCAGGGTTTCGAAAAATGGGAACACTTAAACCGTATAGTAAATGTACGTGCATGGCAAAAAAAGGGAGACACGTCCCCCTTAACACTCCCTCCGGATCCACCAAGGGTAATT
Organism: Zoroaster sp. YZ-2022; assembly: GCA_029582265.1. Lineage (NCBI taxonomy): Eukaryota > Metazoa > Echinodermata > Asteroidea > Forcipulatida > Zoroasteridae > Zoroaster > Zoroaster sp. YZ-2022. The sequence goes on from CM055816.1 coordinate 8,218,836, forward strand.
ATCTTAAGCAATGGTTATACAATATTATTATATCCAAGTTGATTAAGCTGTGGTCATTGAACTAGGTGACCTTTCTCATTGCTTAATCTCCGTCACACGAGATACAAATATTTACGATAAGGTGTAAAAATGTATAATTATGGTGTTAAGGTTATGATGTTATCAATCTTGGATTTAATGTCTATAATTATGTTCAATTAAGTTAAATTTATGAGTGATACATTTTATGTTTAGCCTAAAACATGTTTAGATTGTACTTTTCAGTGATGTGTGTTTGAATGCTAAAAATCATATGAACAGGTGTCAAAATGCTAAGCAGGTTTAGCTTTGTTACATGTGCAGAGGTTGGCCGTTTAGCATTTAAACGCATTCCCAAACGCGTTTATTGTAAATGTTTAGCATGTTTAAATTCTAAACACTCATTTTACAATGTAGATTCAGTGCATATATCGTTCAAATACGTTCATTTATATGAGAGATACATTCTCTATTTAGTCATATATCGTTTAAATAAGTTCATTCTATAAGTCAAAATATACTGAGCATCAAAAGAAACTTATCAAATCTTTGGAAGGACACTCATTAAAATGAAAAATATTTGAACACAGGTAAACTTCAGTAATCTTGTTTTGACGGGCTCAGTAAAGATTACTAAAGTTTACCTGTGTTCAAATATTTTTCATTTTTTCGTGGAGGATTTTAATGAGTGTCCTTCTAAAGATTTGATAAGTTTATTTTGATGCTCAGTTTATTTTCTATATATCAATAACATCATACTCGATGCAGTTTTTATAATTATGTTCAAATATGTTCATTGTATGAGTGATGTATTTTCTATATAGCAATAACATCATTTCTCGATGCAGTGTTTATAATTATGTTCAAAGTTCATTTTATGAGTGATATATTTTCTATATATCAATAACATCATACTCGATGCAGTGTTTATAATTATGTTCAAATATGTTCATTGTATGAGTGATATATTTTCTATATAGCAATAACATCATTTCTCGATGCAGTATTTATAATTATGTTCAAATATATAGTTCATTTTATGAGTGATATATTTTCTATATATCAATAACATCATACTCGATGCAGTGTGTATAATTATGTTCAAATATAAGTTCATTGTATGAGTGATATATTTTCTATATAGCAATAACATCATTTCTCGATGCAGTGTTTATAATTATGTTCAAATAAGTTTATTGTATGAGTGATATATTTTCTATATAGCAATGACATCATTTCTCGATGCAGTGTTTATAATTATGTTCATATAAGTTCATTGTATGAGTGATATATTTTCTATATAGCAATGACATCATACTCGATGCAGTGTTTATAATTATGATCAAATAAGTTCATTTTATGAGTGATATATTTTCTATATAGCAATGACATCATACTCGATGCAGTGTTTATAATTATGTTCAAATAAGTTCATTTTATGAGTGATATATTTTCTATATATCAATAACATCATACTCGATGCAGTGTTTATAATTATGTTCATATAAGTTCATTGTATGAGTGATATATTTTCTATATATCAATAACATCATACTCGATGCAGTTTTTATAATTATGTTCAAATATGTTCATTGTATGAGTGATGTATTTTCTATATAGCAATAACATCATTTCTCGATGCAGTGTTTATAATTATGTTCAAATAAGTTCATTTTATGAGTGATATATTTTCTATATATCAATAACATCATACTCGATGCAGTGTGTATAATTATGTTCAAATAAGTTCATTTTGTGAGTGATATATTTTCTATATATCAATAACATCATACTCGATGCAGTGTGTATAATTATGTTCAAATAAGTTCATTTTGTGAGTGATATATTTTCTATATATCAATAACATCATACTCGATGCAGTGTGTATAATTATGTTCAAATAAGTTCATTGTATGAGTGATATATTTTCTATATAGCAATAACATCATTTCTCGATGCAGTGTTTATAATTATGTTCAAATAAGTTTATTGTATGAGTGATATATTTTCTATATAGCAATGACATCATTTCTCGATGCAGTGTTTATAATTATGTTCATATAAGTTCATTGTATGAGTGATATATTTTCTATATAGCAATGACATCATACTCGATGCAGTGTTTATAATTATGTTCATATAAGTTCATTTTATGAGTGATATATTTTCTATATAGCAATGACATCATACTCGATGCAGTGTTTATAATTATGATCAAATAAGTTCATTTTATGAGTGATATATTTTCTATAATTATAGCAATGACATCACAATCGATGCAGTGTATATATCGGTTCAATAAGTTCATGCTATGAAATTAATACATTTTATATTAAACTATGTTGTCTAGAGGTCCTTATATGGAAGAGGTTATTTTTATTTAATTTTTATTTTGCCATGCAAAAAATATGTTTTACAGACAGTTTCCTTTTTTCATTGGAACATTGATAAATTCATTTCAGAAAGGAAAACAAACATTCTGAAGGGAGAGATATTTCACCATAAAATGTTTTAACAGTAAAAAGGTGTCAAAATTCATTTATGACAAGACCCGCCATAAGATTACAACGGTACATATTTACTGTAATAACCAAACTTCTCAAGATGAAAAAATACAATTTCTGGAAATTGCCATGGAAATAGCCAAAATTAAGTCAGATACATCTTCAAGTTCTCTACAAATACCAATAGGAATAAAATTTTGTAGCGTCTTATATTGTTTTTGTAAAGGTTTTTGTCACAAATCTTAATAGTTGTCTGGGATCCTTTAAATTAAATCTCTGATTTGGTACATTGCTATATGAACTTCGATTATGTCCGAAGGGTGGGCGGGGCACAGGGGGGGGGGGGTTCTGAAGTCAACCTCATGTACAGTCCTCGTACAAGATATGTATAATTATTTTCTTAAACAGACTTGTATAGTCTATTCTTTTAATGCCTTTGGGATTTTGAATAACAATAAATAAGTCATTAATATTTTAAGAAAATAGCTCGGATTGTTTGTTTTTTAATGTATTCCACATATTTTGTTGTGCAATTTCAGAAGTTTATTAATTACCTGTAGGTAATAGACTTATATTAATATTCATTCATTTAAAGGTTATGTATACGATTGGTAATTCCAAAATAACCCCCAAGTGGTCATTTTGTACTTTCCTGTTGGACGGAATTGATATCATTTTAAAAAAAGTGAAATAATCTAGAAAAGAGTATCTTTCGTAAATTCCATGTTAGAATGAATTCAACAAATCTGAACATATATTCACGATTTTCTCGTGAGCGGCACAAAGTAATAAACTGTTACTTTTACGGGTTGGTCTTAGACTAGGACATCGATTCCATGCCCTGTTGACAGTCTGCTCTGATCGTGATGATACTGCCCCTTTAAATAAGGCCTATTTTGACGGGTATTGTTTGACTAGGCGTTTTGCCATGTAGTATCTAGAACATCTTAGTTGAGGACATAATTGGTCAATACCTTTAATCATGATCGTTTGAAAGAAAACCTCTTTTTTTTGCATTTTATATTTTAAGCAAGGAGCAATATTATATGGCCTTTAAATATGGGATTTAAATATTTTCTTGGGTTAAGGAAGTTATAAGCTTTCATTTTAAACATCGAACGAAAAAAAAGTATCCGTCATGGATTAATACCAGTAAAATAAAAACACAAATAAATAAAATGCTGGCCACTGTTTAAATTCACGGCTTGCACGTGACTACACAATTTATTGTATGTAACGGACCGAGGGCGTGGTCAGTCTTCCGATTGGCCAGCGCGGCTGTCAATCTGAAACAAGCGTGTTTGAAATATCGCTTTTATGTACAGTTTTCGACATCCGAATATCATAACTTTTATTAAAATTATCTTTCAAAGTTCGTTTGCTTTTTAATAATAATAATAATAATTTTTAATAATAATAATAATAACACCGACTACGGCGAGGGCGAGGGCGAGGGCAAGGCCGACGGCCGACGACCAACGACCAAATTATCATCAGAGCGAGCACCAAGTTATCATCAGAGCGAGCACCAAATTATCATTCACGAGCAAATAGCCAATTTTAGGCTATTTATTTTATAGGTCTGTTGAGTGGCGCGCGCGCTGCCTTTTCGTTTTCACGAAGGGACATAAGCTATTTCGAGCATTTTCACAAGGAGACGTTGTATTAATAAATCAATTACGCCGTAAATAATCGTCCTGTTGTTGAATAACTTGTACATTTGAGAAGTTTGAAATCTGTACTTTCAAACAGTGCATATAATTTGGCAATATTCTATGTTAATGATGGCGAAACTACAATTTCAAAAAGTGAGCAACTTAAAACTTGATTATCTCGAAACGTGTGTTTTGTGGCCCAATTAAATTGGCCGTTCGTGAAAAAGGTGAACATGGATACGCGGTTAATATTGGAACCAGACCAAATTTCCCATGCACAAATTATGGTGGCTATACATGTATAACAGAGGCCTCACAATTCGGGCGAACGTTCATACCCCTATATGTGAAAAAGCAGGGCATAATTCCAATTGATCCAGCAGTTTTGGCTGCAATTGGACATAATCAAATAAAATTTAAAACAATTTAAAATGCCAACGCGCGGGACTGAGGTGATGCAGGCGGAGACCACGAGAAACCAACCAGAGACTTTTGGCCTTATTTGTATTAGGATATAATTTTTGTTCAGGAAGTATACGACCAACGTAAGAAATCACACACTTACATTTAAGACTGTAATGGTTTGGGTAATTTAATTGCACATATTTGTTAAGTTTATTACACTATTTGAAAGTCTGACACAGTAACAGCACCCATATGTTGTCACTGGGTATGGGTTGGTACCGACCGACTTCCATAAATTTAAATTGGTATGGGTCAAGTAATATTAAGCCCCAGAAAATGTGAAATACCCACTTAAAACCCTTTTATCACAATCACTTTATGGACACTTATGGAACCAAACCTCAACAAACGGGTAGAAATGTGCAAGTTCCCAAATCACCATCAGCATAAACTTTCTATTCGATGAGAAATTCACAAATCAATATACAATTGAATTACCCCCAATTGATACCCCTAAAACTAACACAAGAGGAATTATTTTTTTAGTTTAAAATATTGGGAAAATGATCACAAAGTTAGTAAAATATACTTTTTTTGTATGTTCGGACAATATTTTAGATTTGTTTGAAGAAATTTAGGGAAAATTTAGGAAATATTTAAAAACTTTTCTACCGCCTCTCATCTCTATAGTGGAGCTGAGGAATTGTTTGTGCGTCAGAGAAGGAAACGAAAACTGCTTGCCTGTTATTGATCTTTTGAACCCAGAAGTATTAAAGCTTTTTTCGTTGTAATAATTAAATACCACATCCTTTCATACGAGGTTGAGTACAACGACAATCTGTTAAAATCATCTAAACAGATCATGTCTCGATCATGTGATTGTAATTGCATTAGCAGCTGGCTTTCAGACAACTGTTGTGCGTATGTTAATATTTACAAACTTTTGCGTTCCACAATTGCACTGTATTACCGAAAAACAACCCTAAGTATAAAATATCCCTTGAAATGCTATAATATCCATATCATTAGTATCATTCAGACTTGTATTCATGTCATCAAACCTTGAGTGCGAGTCCCTGGTGTCGAGTGCGAGTCCCCGTTGTCGAGTGCGAGTCCCCGGTGTCGAGTGCGAGTCCCCGGTGTCGAGTGCGAGTCCCCGGTGTCGAGTGCGAGTCCCCGGTGTCGAGTGCGAGTCCCAGGTGTCGAGTGCGAGTCCTAGGTGTCGAGTGCGAGTCCCCGGTGTCGAGTGCGAGTCCCCGGTGTCGAGTGCGAGTCCCCGGTGACGAGTCAGAGTCCCCGGTGTCGAGTCAGAGTCCCCAGTGTTGAGTCAGAGTAACGAGTAGGGGTGACACTATTGATTTTTTTATAGTCAATTATCGACGGCCATGATGTCGGCGATATACGATATTATTTGTTAAAGACATGAAACTTTGTATCGTATATATTGGCCGTTCGTGAAAAAGGTGAACATGGATTCGCGGTTAATATTGGAACCAGACCAAATTTCCCATGCACAAATTATGGTGGCTATACATGTATAACAGAGGCCTCACAATTCGGGCAAACGTTCATACCCCTATATGTGAAAAAGCAGGGCATAATTCCAATTGATCCAGCAGTTTTGGCTGCAATTGGACATCGTTTCATAGCAAAAATATAATCAAATAAAACTTAAAACAATTTAAAATGCCAACGCGCGGGACTGAGGTGATGCAGGCGGAGACCACGAGAAACCAACCAGAGACTTTTGGCCTTATTTGTATTAGGATATAATTTTTGTTCAGGAAGTATACGACCAACGTAAGAAATCACACACTTACATTTAAGACTGTAATGGTTTGGGTAATTTAATTGCACATATTTGTTAAGTTTATTACACTATTTGAAAGTCTGACACAGTAACAGCACCCATATGTTGTCACTGCGTATGGGTTGGTACCGACCGACTTCCATAAATTTAAATTGGTATGGGTCAAGTAATATTAAGCCCCAGAAAATGTGAAATACCCACTTAAAACCCTTTTATCACAATCAATATGCATATGGATATAATTATTTTATAAAATAGTATAATTGCACTTTATGGACACTTATGGAACCAAACCTCAACAAACGGGTAGAAATGTGCAAGTTCCCAAATCACTATCAGCATAAACTTTCTATTCTATGAGAAATTCACAAATCAATATACAATTGAATTACCCCCAATTGATACCCCTAAAACTAACACAAGAGGATTTATTTTTTTAGTTTAAAATATTGGGAAAATGATCACAAAGTTAGTAAAATATACTTTTTTGTATGTTCGGACAATATTTTAGATTTTTTTGAAGAAATTTAGCGAAAATTTAGGAAATATTTAAAAACTTTTCTACCGCCTCTCATCTCTATAGTGGAGCTGAGGAATTGTTTGTGCGTCAGAGAAGGAAACGAAAACTGCTTGCCTGTTATTGATCTTTTGAACCCAGAAGTAGTAAAGGTTTTTTCGTTGTAATAATTAAATACCACATCCTTTCATACGAGGTTGAGTACAAGGACAATCTGTTAAAATCATCTAAACAGATCATGTCTCGATCATGTGATTGTAATTGCATTAGCAGCTGGCTTTCAGACAACTGTTGTGCGTATGTTAATATTTACCAACTTTTGCGTTCCACAATTGCACTGTATTACCGAAAAACAACCCTACGTATAAAATATCCCTTGAAATGCTATAATATCCATATCATTAGTATCATTCAGACTTGTATTCATGTCATCAAACCTTGAGTGCGAGTCCCCGGTGTCGAGTGCGAGTCCCAGGTGTCGAGTGCGAGTCCCCGGTGTCGAGTGCGAGTCCCCGGTGTCGAGTGCGAGTCCCCGGTGTCGAGTGCGAGTCCCCGGTGTCGAGTGCGAGTCCCAGGTGTCGAGTGCGAGTCCTAGGTGTCGAGTGCGAGTCCCCGGTGTCGAGTGCGAGTCCCCGGTGACGAGTCAGAGTCCCCGGTGTCGAGTCAGAGTCCCCAGTGTTGAGTCAGAGTAACGAGTAGGGGTGACACTATTGATTTTTTTATAGTCAATTATCGACGGCCATGATGTCGGCGATATACGATATTATTTGTTAAAGACAGGAAACTTTGTATCGTATATATTGGCCGTTCGTGAAAAAGGTGAACATGGATACGCGGTTAATATTGGAACCAGACCAAATTTCCCATGCACAAATTATGGTGGCTATACATGTATAACAGAGGCCTCACAATTCGGGCGAACGTTCATACCCCTATATGTGAAAAAGCAGGGCATAATTCCAATTGATCCAGCAGTTTTGGCTGCAATTGGACATCGTTTCATAGCAAAAATATAATCAAATAAAATTTAAAACAATTTAAAATGCCAACGCGCGGGACTGAGGTGATGCAGGCGGAGACCACGAGAAACCAACCAGAGACTTTTGGCCTTATTTGTATTAGGATATAATTTTTGTTCAGGAAGTATACGACCAACGTAAGAAATCACACACTTACATTTAAGACTGTAATGGTTTGGGTAATTTAATTGCACATATTTGTTAAGTTTATTACACTATTTGAAAGTCTGACACAGTAACAGCACCCATATGTTGTCACTGCGTATGGGTTGGTACCGACCGACTTCCATAAATTTAAATTGGTATGGGTCAAGTAATATTAAGCCCCGAAAATGTGAAATACCCATTTAAAACCCTTTTATCACAATCAATATGCATATGGATATAATTATTTTATAAAATAGTATAATTGCACTTTATGGACACTTATGGAACCAAACCTCAACAAACGGCTAGAAATGTGCAAGTTCCCAAATCACTATCAGCATAAACTTTCTATTCGATGAGAAATTCACAAATCAATATACAATTGAATTACCCCGAATTGATACCCCTAAAACTAACACAAGAGGAATTATTTTTAGTTTAAAATATTGGGAAAATGATCACAAAGGTAGTAAAATATACTTTTTGTATGTTCGGACAATATTTTAGATTTGTTTGAAGAAATTTAGGAAAATTTAGGAAATATTTAAAACTTTTCTACCGCCTCTCATCTCTATAGTGGAGCTGAGGAATTGTTTGTGCGTCAGAGAAGGAAACGAAAACTGCTTGCCTGTTATTGATCTTTTGAACCCAGCAGTAGTAAAGCTTTTTTCGTTGTAATAATTATATACCACATCCTTTCATAACGAGGTTGAGTACAAGGACAATCTGTTAAAATCATCTAAACAGATCATGTCTCGATCATGTGATTGTAATTGCATTAGCAGCTGGCTTTCAGACAACTGTTGTGCGTATGTTAATATTTACCAACTTTTGCGTTCCACAATTGCACTGTATTACCGAAAAACAACCCTACGTATAAAATATCCCTTGAAATGCTATAATATCCATATCATTAGTATCATTCAGACTTGTATTCATGTCATCAAACCTTGAGTGCGAGTCCCCGGTGTCGAGTGCGAGTCCCAGGTGTCGAGTGCGAGTCCCCGGTGTCGAGTGCGAGTCCCCGGTGTCGAGTGCGAGTCCCCGGTGTCGAGTGCGAGTCCCCGGTGTCGAGTGCGAGTCCCAGGTGTCGAGTGCGAGTCCCAGGTGTCGAGTGCGAGTCCCCGGTGTCGAGTGCGAGTCCCCGGTGACGAGTCAGAGTCCCCGGTGTCGAGTCAGAGTCCCCAGTGTTGAGTCAGAGTAACGAGTAGGGGTGACACTATTGATTTTTTTATAGTCAATTATCGACGGCCATGATGTCGGCGATATACGATATTATTTGTTAAAGACAGGAAACTTTGTATCGTATATATTGGCCGTTCGTGAAAAAGGTGAACATGGATACGCGGTTAATATTGGAACCAGACCAAATTTCCCATGCACAAATTATGGTGGCTATACATGTATAACAGAGGCCTCACAATTCGGGCGAACGTTCATACCCCTATATGTGAAAAAGTAGGGCATAATTCCAATTGATCCAGCAGTTTTGGCTGCAATTGGACATCGTTTCATAGCAAAAATATAATCAAATAAAATTTAAAACAATTTAAAATGCCAACGCGCGGGACTGAGGTGATGCAGGCGGAGACCACGAGAAACCAACCAGAGACTTTTGGCCTTATTTGTATTAGGATATAATTTTGTTCAGGAAGTATACGACCAACGTAAGAAATCACACACTTACATTTAAGACTGTAATGGTTTGGGTAATTTAATTGCACATATTTGTTAAGTTTATTACACTATTTGAAAGTCTGACACAGTAACAGCACCCATATGTTGTCACTGCGTATGGGTTGGTACCGACCGACTTCCATAAATTTAAATTGGTATGGGTCAAGTAATATTAAGCCCCGAAAATGTGAAATACCCATTTAAAACCCTTTTATCACAATCAATATGCATATGGATATAATTATTTTATAAAATAGTATAATTGCACTTTATGGACACTTATGGAACCAAACCTCAACAAACGGCTAGAAATGTGCAAGTTCCCAAATCACTATCAGCATAAACTTTCTATTCGATGAGAAATTCACAAATCAATATACAATTGAATTACCCCGAATTGATACCCCTAAAACTAACACAAGAGGAATTATTTTTTTAGTTTAAAATATTGGGAAAATGATCACAAAGGTAGTAAAATATACTTTTTTGTATGTTCGGACAATATTTTAGATTTGTTTGAAGAAATTTAGGAAAATTTAGGAAATATTTAAAAACTTTTCTACCGCCTCTCATCTCTATAGTGGAGCTGAGGAATTGTTTGTGCGTCAGAGAAGGAAACGAAAACTGCTTGCCTGTTATTGATCTTTTGAACCCAGCAGTAGTAAAGCTTTTTCGTTGTAATAATTATATACCACATCCTTTCATAACGAGGTAGAGTACAACGACAATCTGTTAAAATCATCTAAACAGATCATGTCTCGATCATGTGATTGTAATTGCATTAGCAGCTGGCTTTCAGACAACTGTTGTGCGTATGTTAATATTTACCAAACTTTTGCGTTCCACAATTGCACTGTATTACCGAAAAACAACCCTACGTATAAAATATCCCTTGAAATGCTATAATATCCATATCATTAGTATCATTCAGACTTGTATTCATGTCATCAAACCTTGAGTGAGTCCCCGGTGTCGAGTGCGAGTCCCAGGTGTCGAGTGCGAGTCCCCGGTGTCGAGTGCGAGTCCCCGGTGTCGAGTGCGAGTCCCCGGTGTCGAGTGCGAGTCCCCGGTGTCGAGTGCGAGTCCCCGGTGTCGAGTGCGAGTCCCCGGTGTCGAGTGCGAGTCCCCGGTGTCGAGTGCGAGTCCCCGGTGACGAGTCAGAGTCCCCGGTGTCGAGTCAGAGTCCCCAGTGTTGAGTCAGAGTAACGAGTAGGGGTGACACTATTGATTTTTTTATAGTCAATTATCGACGGCCATGATGTCGGCGATATACGATATTATTTGTTAAAGACAGGAAACTTTGTATCGTATATATTGGCCGTTCGTGAAAAAGGTGAACATGGATACGCGGTTAATATTGGAACCAGACCAAATTTCCATGCACAAATTATGGTGGCTATACATGTATAACAGAGGCCTCACAATTCGGGCGAACGTTCATACCCCTATATGTGAAAAAGTAGGGCATAATTCCAATTGATCCAGCAGTTTTGGCTGCAATTGGACATCGTTTCATAGCAAAAATATAATCAAATAAAATTTAAAACAATTTAAAATGCCAACGCGCGGGACTGAGGTGATGCAGGCGGAGACCACGAGAAACCAACCAGAGACTTTTGGCCTTATTTGTATTAGGATATAATTTTTGTTCAGGAAGTATACGACCAACGTAAGAAATCACACACTTACATTTAAGACTGTAATGGTTTGGGTAATTTAATTGCACATATTTGTTAAGTTTATTACACTATTTGAAAGTCTGACACAGTAACAGCACCCATATGTTGTCACTGCGTATGGGTTGGTACCGACCGACTTCCATAAATTTAAATTGGTATGGGTCAAGTAATATTAAGCCCCGAAAATGTGAAATACCCATTTAAAACCCTTTTATCACAATCAATATGCATATGGATATAATTATTTTATAAAATAGTATAATTGCACTTTATGGACACTTATGGAACCAAACCTCAACAAACGGCTAGAAATGTGCAAGTTCCCAAATCACTATCAGCATAAACTTTCTATTCGATGAGAAATTCACAAATCAATATACAATTGAATTACCCCAAATTGATACCCCTAAAACTAACACAAGAGGAATTATTTTTTTAGTTTAAAATATTGGGAAAATGATCACAAAGGTAGTAAAATATACTTTTTGTATGTTCGGACAATATTTTAGATTTGTTTGAAGAAATTTAGCGAAAATTTAGGAAATATTTAAAACTTTTCTACCGCCTCTCATCTCTATAGTGGAGCTGAGGAATTGTTTGTGCGTCAGAGAAGGAAACGAAAACTGCTTGCCTGTTATTGATCTTTTGAACCCAGAAGTAGTAAAGCTTTTTCGTTGTAATAATTATAATACCACATCCTTTCATACGAGGTTGAGTACAAGGACAATCTGTTAAAATCATCTAAACAGATCATGTCTCGATCATGTGATTGTAATTGCATTAGCAGCTGGCTTTCAGACAACTGTTGTGCGTATGTTAATATTTACCAACTTTTGCGTTCCACAATTGCACTGTATTACCGAAAAACAACCCTACGTATAAAATATCCCTTGAAATGCTATAATATCCATATCATTAGTATCACTCAGACTTGTATTCATGTCATCAAACCTTGAGTGCGAGTCCCCGGTGTCGAGTGCGAGTCCCAGGTGTCGAGTGCGAGTCCCCGGTGTCGAGTGCGAGTCCCCGGTGTCGAGTGCGAGTCCCAGGTGTCGAGTGCGAGTCCCAGGTGTCGAGTGCGAGTCCCCGGTGTCGAGTGCGAGTCCCCGGTGTCGAGTGCGAGTCCCCGGTGTCGAGTCAGAGTCCCCGGTGTCGAGTCAGAGTCCCCAGTGTTGAGTCAGAGTAACGAGTAGGGGTGACACTATTGATTTTTTTATAGTCAATTATCGACGGCCATGATGTCGGCGATATACGATATTATTTGTTAAAGACAGGAAACTTTGTATCGTATATATTGGCCGTTCGTGAAAAAGGTGAACATGGATACGCGGTTAATATTGGAACCAGACCAAATTTCCCATGCACAAATTATGGTGGCTATACATGTATAACAGAGGCCTCACAATTCGGGCGAACGTTCATACCCCTATATGTGAAAAAGCAGGGCATAATTCCAATTGATCCAGCAGTTTTGGCTGCAATTGGACATCGTTTCATAGCAAAAATATAATCAAATAAAATTTAAAACAATTTAAAATGCCAACGCGCGGGACTGAGGTGATGCAGGCGGAGACCACGAGAAACCAACCAGAGACTTTTGGCCTTATTTGTATTAGGATATAATTTTTGTTCAGGAAGTATACGACCAACGTAAGAAATCACACACTTACATTTAAGACTGTAATGGTTTGGGTAATTTAATTGCACATATTTGTTAAGTTTATTACACTATTTGAAAGTCTGACACAGTAACAGCACCCATATGTTGTCACTGCGTATGGGTTGGTACCGACCGACTTCCATAAATTTAAATTGGTATGGGTCAAGTAATATTAAGCCCCAGAAAATGTGAAATACCCACTTAAAACCCTTTTATCACAATCAATATGCATATGGATATAATTATTTTATAAAATAGTATAATTGCACTTTATGGACACTTATGGAACCAAACCTCAACAAACGGGTAGAAATGTGCAAGTTCCCAAATCACTATCAGCATAAACATTCTATTCGATGAGAAATTCACAAATCAATATACAATTGAATTACCCCCAATTGATACCCCTAAAACTAACACAAGAGGAATTATTTTTTTAGTTTAAAATATTGGGAAAATGATCACAAAGTTAGTAAAATATACTTTTTTGTATGTTCGGACAATATTTTAGATTTGTTTGAAGAAATTTAGGGAAAATTTAGGAAATATTTAAAAACTTTTCTACCGCCTCTCATCTCTATAGTGGAGCTGAGGAATTGTTTGTGCGTCAGAGAAGGAAACGAAAACTGCTTGCCTGTTATTGATCTTTTGAACCCAGAAGTAGTAAAGCTTTTTTCGTTGTAATAATTAAATACCACATCCTTTCATACGAGGTTGAGTACAAGGACAATCTGTTAAAATCATCTAAACAGATCATGTCTCGATCATGTGATTGTAATTGCATTAGCAGCTGGCTTTCAGACAGCTGTTGTGCGTATGTTAATATTTACCAACTTTTGCGTTCCACAATTGCACTGTATTACCGAAAAACAACCCTACGTATAAAATATCCCTTGAAATGCTATAATATCCATATCATTAGTATCATTCAGACTTGTATTCATGTCATCAAACCTTGAGTGCGAGTCCCCGGTGTCGAGTGCGAGTCCCCGGTGTCGAGTGCGAGTCCCCGGTGTCGAGTGAGTCCCCGGTGTCGAGTGCGAGTCCCCGGTGTCGAGTGCGAGTCCCCGGTGTCGAGTGCGAGTCCCAGGTGTCGAGTGCGAGTCCTAGGTGTCGAGTGCGAGTCCCCGGTGTCGAGTGCGAGTCCCCGGTGACGAGTCAGAGTCCCCGGTGTCGAGTCAGAGTCCCCAGTGTTGAGTCAGAGTAACGAGTAGGGTTGACACTATTGATTTTTATAGTCAATTATCGACGGCCATGATGTCGGCGATATACGATATTATTTGTTAAAGACAGGAAACTTTGTATCGTATATATTGGCCGTTCGTGAAAAAGGTGAACATGGATACGCGGTTAATATTGGAACCAGACCAAATTTCCCATGCACAAATTATGGTGGCTATACATGTATAACAGAGGCCTCACAATTCGGGCGAACGTTCATACCCTATATGTGAAAAAGCAGGGCATAATTCCAATTGATCCAGCAGTTTTGGCTGCAATTGGACATCGTTTCATAGCAAAAATATAATCAAATAAAATTTAAAACAATTTAAAATGCCAACGCGCGGGACTGAGGTGATGCAGGCGGAGACCACGAGAAACCAACCAGAGACTTTTGGCCTTATTTGTATTAGGATATAATTTTTGTTCAGGAAGTATACGACCAACGTAAGAAATCACACACTTACATTTAAGACTGTAATGGTTTGGGTAATTTAATTGCACATATTTGTTAAGTTTATTACACTATTTGAAAGTCTGACACAGTAACAGCACCCATATGTTGTCACTGCGTATGGGTTGGTACCGACCGACTTCCATAAATTTAAATTGGTATGGGTCAAGTAATATTAAGCCCCAGAAAATGTGAAATACCCATTTAAAACCCTTTTATCACAATCAATATGCATATGGATATAATTATTTTATAAAATAGTATAATTGCACTTTATGGACACTTATGGAACCAAACCTCAACAAACGGCTAGAAATGTGCAAGTTCCCAAATCACTATCAGCATAAACTTTCTATTCGATGAGAAATTCACAAATCAATATACAATTGAATTACCCCGAATTGATACCCCTAAAACTAACACAAGAGGAATTATTTTTTTAGTTTAAAATATTGGGAAAATGATCACAAAGGTAGTAAAATATACTTTTTTGTATGTTCGGACAATATTTTAGATTTGTTTGAAGAAATTTAGGGAAAATTTAGGAAATATTTAAAAACTTTTCTACCGCCTCTCATCTCTATAGTGGAGCTGAGGAATTGTTTGTGCGTCAGAGAAGGAAACGAAAACTGCTTGCCTGTTATTGATCTTTTGAACCCAGCAGTAGTAAAGCTTTTTTCGTTGTAATAATTATATACCACATCCTTTCATAACGAGGTTGAGTACAAGGACAATCTGTTAAAATCATCTAAACAGATCATGTCTCGATCATGTGATTGTAATTGCATTAGCAGCTGGCTTTCAGACAACTGTTGTGCGTATGTTAATATTTACCAACTTTTGCGTTCCACAATTGCACTGTATTACCGAAAAACAACCCTACGTATAAAATATCCCTTGAAATGCTATAATATCCATATCATTAGTATCATTCAGACTTGTATTCATGTCATCAAACCTTGAGTGCGAGTCCCCGGTGTCGAGTGCGAGTCCCAGGTGTCGAGTGCGAGTCCCCGGTGTCGAGTGCGAGTCCCCGGTGTCGAGTGCGAGTCCCCGGTGTCGAGTGCGAGTCCCAGGTGTCGAGTGCGAGTCCTAGGTGTCGAGTGCGAGTCCCCGGTGTCGAGTGCGAGTCCCCGGTGACGAGTCAGAGTCCCCGGTGTCGAGTCAGAGTCCCCGGTGTCGAGTCAGAGTCCCCAGTGTTGAGTCAGAGTAACGAGTAGGGGTGACACTATTGATTTTTTTATAGTCAATTATCGACGGCCATGATGTCGGCGTATACGATATTATTTGTTAAAGACAGGAAACTTTGTATCGTATATATTGGCCGTTCGTGAAAAAGGTGAACATGGATACGCGGTTAATATTGGAACCAGACCAAATTTCCCATGCACAAATTATGGTGGCTATACATGTATAACAGAGGCCTCACAATTCGGGCGAACGTTCATACCCCTATATGTGAAAAAGTAGGGCATAATTCCAATTGATCCAGCAGTTTTGGCTGCAATTGGACATCGTTTCATAGCAAAAATATAATCAAATAAAATTTAAAACAATTTAAAATGCCAACGCGCGGGACTGAGGTGATGCAGGCGGAGACCACGAGAAACCAACCAGAGACTTTTGGCCTTATTTGTATTAGGATATAATTTTTGTTCAGGAAGTATACGACCAACGTAAGAAATCACACACTTACATTTAAGACTGTAATGGTTTGGGTAATTTAATTGCACATATTTGTTAAGTTTATTACACTATTTGAAAGTCTGACACAGTAACAGCACCCATATGTTGTCACTGCGTATGGGTTGGTACCGACCGACTTCCATAAATTTAAATTGGTATGGGTCAAGTAATATTAAGCCCCAGAAAATGTGAAATACCCACTTAAAACCCTTTTATCACAATCAATATGCATATGGATATAATTATTTTATAAAATAGTATAATTGCACTTTATGGACACTTATGGAACCATACCTCAACAAACGGGTAGAAATGCGCAAGTTCCCAAATCACTATCAGCATAAACATTCTATTCGATGAGAAATTCACAAATCAATATACAATTGAATTACCCCCAATTGATACCCCTAAAACTAACACAAGAGGAATTATTTTTTTAGTTTAAAATATTGGGAAAATGATCACAAAGTTAGTAAAATATACTTTTTTGTATGTTCGGACAATATTTTAGATTTTTTTGAAGAAATTTAGCGAAAATTTAGGAAATATTTAAAAACTTTTCTACCGCCTCTCATCTCTATAGTGGAGCTGAGGAATTGTTTGTGCGTCAGAGAAGGAAACGAAAACTGCTTGCCTGTTATTGATCTTTTGAACCCAGAAGTAGTAGGCCTAAAGCTTTTTTCGTTGTAATAATTAAATACCACATCCTTTCATACGAGGTTGAGTACAAGGACAATCTGTTAAAATCATCTAAACAGATCATGTCTCGATCATGTGATTGTAATTGCATTAGCAGCTGGCTTTCAGACAACTGTTGTGCGTATGTTAATATTTACCAACTTTTGCGTTCCACAATTGCACTGCATTACCGAAAAACAACCCTACGTATAAAATATCCCTTGAAATGCTATAATATCCATATCATTAGTATCATTCAGACTTGTATTCATGTCATCAAACCTTGAGTGCGAGTCCCCGGTGTCGAGTGCGAGTCCCCGGTGTCGAGTGCGAGTCCCCGGTGTCGAGTGCGAGTCCCCGGTGTCGAGTGCGAGTCCCAGGTGTCGAGTGCGAGTCCTAGGTGTCGAGTGCGAGTCCCCGGTGTCGAGTGCGAGTCCCCGGTGTCGAGTGCGAGTCCCCGGTGACGAGTCAGAGTCCCCGGTGTCGAGTCAGAGTCCCCGGTGTCGAGTCAGAGTGTTGAGTCAGAGTAACGAGTAGGGGTGACACTATTGATTTTTTTATAGTCAATTATCGACGGCCATGATGTCGGCGATATACGATATTATTTGTTAAAGACAGGAAACTTTGTATCGTATATATTGGCCGTTCGTGAAAAAGGTGAACATGGATACGCGGTTAATATTGGAACCAGACCAAATTTCCCATGCACAAATTATGGTGGCTATACATGTATAACAGAGGCCTCACAATTCGGGCGAACGTTCATACCCCTATATGTGAAAAAGCAGGGCATAATTCCAATTGATCCAGCAGTTTTGGCTGCAATTGGACATCGTTTCATAGCAAAAATATAATCAAATAAAATGTTAAACAATTTAAAATGCCAACGCGCGGGACTGAGGTGATGCAGGCGGAGACCACGAGAAACCAACCAGAGACTTTTGGCCTTATTTGTATTAGGATATAATTTTTGTTCAGGAAGTATACGACCAACGTAAGAAATCACACACTTACATTTAAGACTGTAATGGTTTGGGTAATTTAATTGCACATATTTGTTAAGTTTATTACACTATTTGAAAGTCTGACACAGTAACAGCACCCATATGTTGTCACTGGGTATGGGTTGGTACCGACCGACTTCCATAAATTTAAATTGGTATGGGTCAAGTAATATTAAGCCCCAGAAAATGTGAAATACCCACTTAAAACCCTTTTATCACAATCAATATGCATATGGATATAATTATTTTATAAAATAGTATAATAATTGCACTTTATGGACACTTATGGAACCAAACCTCAACAAACGGGTAGAAATGTGCAAGTTCCCAAATCACTATCAGCATAAACTTTCTATTCGGTGAGAAATTCACAAATCAATATACAATTGAATTACCCCCAATTGATACCCCTAAAACTAACACAAGAGGAATTATTTTTTTAGTTTAAAATATTGGGAAAATGATCACAAAGTTAGTAAAATATACTTTTTTGTATGTTCGGACAATATTTTAGATTTGTTTGAAGAAATTTAGGGAAAATTTAGGAAATATTTAAACACTTTTCTACCGCCTCTCATCTCTATAGTGGAGCTGAGGAATTGTTTGTGCGTCAGAGAAGGAAAGGAAAACTGCTTGCCTGTTATTGATCTTTTGAACCCAGAAGTAGTAAAGCTTTTTTCGTTGTAATAATTAAATACCACATCCTTTCATACGAGGTTGAGTACAAGGACAATCTGTTAAAATCATCTAAACAGATCATGTCTCGATCATGTGATTGTAATTGCATTAGCAGCTGGCTTTCAGACAACTGTTGTGCGTATGTTAATATTTACCAACTTTTGCGTTCCACAATTGCACTGTATTACCGAAAACATGCTGTAACATCCATAGCATTAGTATCATTCAGACTTGTTTTCATGTCATCAAACCTTGAGTGCGAGTCCCCGGTGTCGAGTGCGAGTCCCCAGTGTCGAGTGCGAGTCCCCGGTGTCGAAAAGTAGTCCCCGTGTCGAAAAGTGCGAGTTCCCGGTGTCGAGTGCTAGTCCCCGTGTCGAAAAGTCTGAGTCCCGGTGTCAGTCTGAGTCCCAGGTGTCGAGTGCGAGTCCCAGGTGTCGAGTGCGTGTCTCAGGTGTCGAGTCAGGTCCCGGTGTCGAGTAGGTCCCGGTGTCGAAAAGTAGTCCCGGTGTCGAGTCGAGTCCCAGGTGTCAGTCTGAGTAGTCCCTGGTGTCGAGTGCTAGTCCCGGTGTCGAGTGCGAGGTCCCGGTGTCGAAAAGTAGTCCCAGGTGTCAGCGAGTCCCGGTGTCAGTGCTAGTCCCGGTGTCGAGTCGAGTCCCCGGTGTCGAGTCGAGTCCCAGGTGTCGAAAAGTAGTCCCGGTGTCAGTGATAGTCCCGGTGTCGAGTGCGAGTCCCAGGTGTCGAGCAGTCCCTGGTGTCAGTGCTGGTCCCGGTGTCGGTGATAGTCCCGGTGTCGAGTGCGAGTCCCAGGTGTCTAGTGCTGAGTCCCGGTGTCGAGTGCTAGTCCCGGTGTCAGTGCGAGCCCCGGTGTCGGTCTGAGTCCCGTGTCGGTGTCTTGAGTCCCAGGTGTCGAGTGCGAGTCCCAGGTGTCAGTAGTCCCGGTGTCGAAAAGTAGTCCCGGTGTCAGTCACGTAGTCCCGGTGTCGAGTGCGAGTCCCGGTGTCAGTCGAGTCCCCGGTGTCGAGTGCGAGTCCCCGGTGTCGAGTGCGAGTCCCCGGTGTCGAGTCAGAGTCCCCGGTGTCGAGTCAGAGTCCCTGGTGTCGAGTCAGAGTCACGAGTAGGGGTGACACTATTGATTTTTTTATAGTCAATTATCGACGGCCATGATGTCGGCGATATACGATATTATTTGTTAAAGACAGGAAACTTTGTATCGTATATACATTAACGACATTGGACACCGAAATATAAACTACTTTTCGTGCAAGTTCTACAGGGAAGTTGCATTTTGGGTAATAAACGGTTCTGAAATTTTTCTAAAATGCAATTGAATCGCTCCAAAATACTTGTTGGTGTTGTGTCTCGGCCGACTTTTGATTAGACTTGATTTCAAGTCTGAGATCGCGGTTATTTTTGTCTGCATCAGCCACGCAAAACGCCGTTTACCCCTACTGCACACAGCCCTAACTCCCGATCTCAGACTTGACCCTGTTGTGTTTGTGGGATATTCATGTATTCATAACTAAAATTTACATAATAATACGGATGCTAGAGAGATGGCCAATCAGGAGGCCACAAAAACCTTGTAGGCCGCGTCTATTACTAACAGGTTACACTCGCTTAAATTTCTTTCTGTAATATTCATTCAATATTAAATTTGTATAGTGCTTGGTACTTAAATAGTATTTTAAATGATAGGTAAATTTATTGAGATCTTAGAGTTGCAAAAAAGCACAAAATAAAATACATAATTCCTTTTCTACAAAAACGTCTTACCTACAGTTTAAATGGAATCGTTGAGTACATCTCCTCAAACTAACTGCATGTACGTGTAGACGGTTTAGTTTGAATATTCATGTTATGGAAGGCTTTCCGACCAATCAGATTGTTCCGTCCACTTTTGGACTAATTCGCAATAGGGTGTGTATACTACAGCGCTGTATTGGCTTTCAGACATAAAACCACGATCACAGACTTGGAACCAAGTCTAACTTTTGATTGACCCACACTCATTTTTCCCCGTTCAAATTATTGCATTTTCATAATGGTACGATCCTGGAGACATGAGCGCGCGGCACCGCGTTGTGATTTCGAAGTGTTTTTTCTTCAGTTCTTCACGGTACCGTACACTCTAAAAAAAGAAGTGTAATAAAATATTTTTTGTTTGTTGTGTAAAACTGTTGGGTACAAGTGTTGTGTAACATTTTACGCAATATTGGGCAAACTGACGTTTTCTGCAGTACCTCTCGCTTGTGTAAAAAAAAAGATACACAACAAAGGAGTAGAAACTGTCCATGAAAAGGGTAGTAAATCAAACTTTGCGCACATCACCGAGGTTCGAATTTAGGGTATTTACCTAAATATCAGGTTAAACCAACAATTGTCTTACCCGGAAGCTGTGTAAAAAGTAAGTTTATACTCCTGAACACGGTAACTTAGTGGTACGAACTGCGCCAAGACTGCCTTCGTCGTTCACTCAGTCTACCAAGATGGACGAAATGAAAAAGACACTCACAACGTGGGGCTTCGAGGTAACGATGGTTTCTCTTCTCTTCTCTTCTCTTCTCTTCTCTTCTCTTCTCTTCTCTTCTCTTCTCTTCTCTTCTCTTCTCTTCTCTTCTCTTCTCTTCTTTCATGTACAACTGCAATGCATTGGTGGGTGGCCGGGTGTTGGGCTATGATCAACATGTCACTGCTTGTTGTCGCATAAGCTCTGGAAAACAAAAGTCTACATGAGTCTACATTATACTACTTTGCTATGTGAAGATGGCGAGTGTATTGTGTGTGATAAAACACATTGGAATCATGTGCACAATATAACGTTAACATGGGCCTTCTCGAAATGGTCCAAACATAAGGCCATGCAATACAACATGGAGCATGCAGTTGGTAATGAAAGTTGCTAGTTTGTCAATCACTCTGACAAGATTGAGGGATTTCTTTTTCAGTGTTAATTATTAATTGTTTTAACACTGTTCAAATTTATGCCAGTGTCAAAGGCCTGCATATACTTTTGTATGGCCAAAATTAAGTTAACCCAATTTTTTTTAAAACAATTTTTGATGAATGAAAATAGCACTTTAGTTTTAGATCATACAATATTATGCATGTCTGAAATAAGGCAATTCATAAATTATACCTCCAGACCGAAGGGAGGGAGGGTGTCTGTATCTTGGGGCTGTGGAGGGAGGGGTTATAAAAACAGTATTAAACAGTAAAAAAAATGATTTTTTTTTCTTTTACCAAAACAGATTGAGCAAGACGACAGTGAGCTGTATCCACAAAAGTCTACTCTTCTCTACCAGAAGTGGCCTACACTGTCAACTTGCATCCTGGCATATGCCAACAGTGTTTCGGCAGGATGGAAGATATGTTATGGCGTTGAGAGTGTTGATGACACCAAGTTCACCAGTGGTATGTAAAGAAAATGCTTTGTAGCATTTTATAAGATGCAGAAGTTTAATTTCTCAGATTTTTTCAGATTTCAAGGCTTGAGCTTCCAAAGAAGTAGGGCAACCACCAAAGGGAGACATAAATGCTTTGTATATTTGACAGATGTTTGTATACTTATGTGCACATTATTTGCAGATAAAAGAGTAAATTTTGCCTTTTTTGTGCTAGCCAGACTCTTTGAGGGTCGGAAATCAGTCAAAGGGGGTGGAAGAGCCTCGTCCAAGGAAACGCTTGACTATTTCATTGACTTCCAAATAGTATGTGTTCTATGTAATTTCCATAATAATGTTAATAATCATGGGTTTAATGATATGAATCTTCAAGGATTTTTTCCAACTCAAGTGCCTAATTCAGGGTAAAATATAATGCGACTATTAAGCAAAGTAATACACTGTAAAATACAAAATTTGTCAAGCAATATCACTGACAAATTGTGTTGCTAGACAACAAGTAATACACACTTATTGTCTGAAAATCTGAATCTGCTATGCAAAATCTTCATGTGCTTAGCAAATTTGTAGGATTGCCGGCTTTATGGAATTTGGCCAGGAGCTTTGCATTTAGAACACCTTGTGGGTAATTCATGTTGATGAGAATGTAAGTGTCTGAGTTAAGACTGGCTCATACTCAAGGGAAATAGGAGTTTGACATTACAGTAGACCAATCCATGTTTGTAATACTACGTGTGCCTCTCCGAGCATCACAAATACTTACACTCTTATCAGACTTGGTTACACAATCATGGGGTGAATTGACAATCGTTGTGTTCGATTTGATTTGTAATTATTAGTGTATTTCATTAGGCCTAGCCTATCTTATGAAAATGGAATGGTTTGCTTTTGTTACAACGGTTTTGTTACAAAGAGAATCTGTTATAGGGAGCAAAACACGGTGATCCTATCGATGGGTATTAGGGATGGATTAAAGATGATACAAGGGGTGGCATGCACAAAATATGTATCGTCAATGGCCATACATGGTTTGAGGGAATTAACCCGGGTGAAAATAAATGATGCATGATGTATAGTATAATTTAAGAACAAAGTTCATAAAAATCATAAAAATGAGAATGTAGGCCCTAAACATGAATGAGAATGTACATAAATGTACAGACTTCCCAGAAAAAGAAAGGTTCTCCCTTTATGGAACAATTTACTAATTGGTAGAGTTATGGAGGGATTACACAAAAGGGGGGGGGGGGAGTTAGCGGTCATCGAACTTACATGCAGTATATACTGTTATGAAATGATCATCATGAATAAAGGCTCTCATTCCTTACGCCATGTTCATTTCCAACCACCTTTTTATGAATGACGAAGTTGACGAGGCATTAACCTTGGATACACTATGCTAATATACAGGAAGTGTAAAGCACGAAAGACGCCTGCAAGACCCAATGAATGTTTTTTTCTCACTCGTCTGTGCTCTTCTTTACTAACGTTACTCTTAAATCCGCTCCATTCTTTCTGCACAATCACATTTTAGTAAATAGTATAGTTCACTTAAACATTTTGGTACCAAAGGGGAGCGTAACGATAGCAAATGAATTGGTGTATGCGATTATTGGATATGCCCTAAATTAAAATAATATTTTTCGCATAGGTTGTACTATTAAACGGATGTCTGCATAGCTTCACTACATTGCTTTTTAAAGAGTATTATACTGCAACTAATAACACCAATATCTTTAGTATGACGTATTTTTAAAACAAGATCCATTACAACGTCGAATGCGTCAATTAACAAAATTAAACACACATCAAAACAAAGTGGTCACTAGAAGAAGATAAAAAACTGAGTCATATAAGGACGAAAATAATTTAAAACATTGAAAACCAACAGGTTATATCGAAAATCGGTATAAAAAAGAGAGAGAAAAAAAGAAATACTTATTTATTGTTTAATGATAGACATGGTAATATTCTCTTTCTTGTAATAGTTGAAAGCTCTGAAAACAGCTGGTATTATCTGAAAAGAGCTAGTAGCAAAAGAAACAACGATCCTCTGCTGCCAGTGTAGAGTTTGACGATGTGTAGCCAGTCTTTGAAGTATCGCATTTTCAGTTTATTTCAATATATCATAACTTTCTTAAAACTAAACAAAGAACTTGGGACACCAGTGCCCAATATTATCAATACATCCGAAACCCATGTCAGCGTTTTCATCAAAGGCTTAAACCTCTAGTTTTTTAATCTGAAACTCCATGAACTGAAGCCAGCATGATAATAAATATTTAGGGTACTGTGCCAGAATGACCTTAAATCTTTAGAAAGGCATGTATTAAGCATGACAATATTGTAGTATATTTTTCAACAGAAAAAAATATAGATCTTATAAGTCCTTTCTGCTCTGACCCGACGAATATTATCTTGAACTAGTTATTCAAAGTTATAGCTAACATTGCGTTTAATTTAAATGAATATGCACTTATAGGCTTCATTTACATGTATCTTGTGATTTTATGCCTAAAATTAAAGATGAAGTTTAATGAAATTAAACAAGTTGCATTCCCACAGTGATTCATGATTGGCAAAGCATTGTACAGGCCAGTTTGTTCCAGACACTGTGGCTGTAAGTCAACCACATAAGTTCACTTGCAGCCTTTGGAGCTGTTATTTTTCCAGGCATGTCATTAAACGTTTCCCCAAATTTCCCCAAAAAACTTTCTGAATTGTCATGTGTTTTATCAGGACAATTTGTTTCCTGTCATCCTCCTCCATAGCAGTTACATTTATACAACCCCCTAAACAATATTTATTTTAACTCGCTTCTTTGAAACATCCTGACAAACATTTCCTGGAGATCATGTTATTTATATGATAAACTGCTAAAATGTGTGTCACACTTTTGTTTTATCAGTTACCACCCTTAACCTCAATGCAAATAAAACAAGGTTAAAACAAACAGAATTTTGTTTGTTTTGGCAATCTTAGCGAAAACCAACATGGGACTGAAAACACAGTCAACCTTGTATGGTGAGTTTGTTATGAGCCATCGACTGTGTATAAATCGTACAGGGCTATCATGATCAGTGCGCACGTGCGAGAAAGTGGATAAAACACGCCCATCAAAGTGGGGCTTGTGCCTCACAGGATTCTGGAAGGTGAATCGAATGAAAACAAATTATCCTCCAAATATTTTGTATTTGTCTTAACCTAGCTTGTCGATCTGTGTTAGACATAATATATGGATTATAGTTGGTTGGATCCATGGTAGATCTCCTGCAGGAATTGCACAATGCTGTTGTACTCATGAGGGTGAATACTGGCATCGATGGTGTGCGTGACATTGTCACTGAGAGGAAATAGCAGTATTACATTACAGAAGCATTGGTGTGGGGTGCCATGGTCGAGCGGTTTGGTACATAGGATTTGTGTTCTGATGGCAGAGTCGTCAAAGTGTGTGGGTTCGAATCCTTGCCGCGACCATGGTGCTTGTGTCCTTGAGCAAAACACTTTACCATAATTGCTGCGAGGGCCGAATTGAACCCAGCCACTGGGGATGTACAAGCCAGTGCATACTTAGTGCCGGTCCCAAGCCCGGATAAATGGGAGGGTTGCGTCAGGAAGGGCATCCGGCGTAAAACCTATGACAAATTAAATATGCGGATCAGGATCCGCTGTGGCGACCACTAACGGGAGCAGCCGAAAGAGGACAACAACATTACAGAAGCATTGGTACAAACAAGTCCAAACAAGGAAATCATGGTTAGAAAATGGGTCTTTCCTGGTATAAATGACTTTCGCTTAATATGTGATGAGTGGTTAAAGAGTAAATTACTTTTGGAATTCACAATAATGATTGAATACGATAACACTCAGTGCAAGGTGGCGATTTCTTGTTAATAATTTATTCTCATTGTTGAACCAGGTTTGATTTAAAATCCCACCATACAAGGTTGAATGTGTTTTCAGTCCCTTGTTGATTTTCGCTAAGAAGGCTTTAAAGAGGTTACAATAATTGCGGATCTAGAATCCACAATTTTAGGGGCCCAATGTTGGATGGGGCTATATGAATATTTGTGATCTTGCAAGAAAAACGGCAGCCTCCACCTCAGTAGTCAGAATAGGCTATAACATAATATAAAAAAAATATTCATGGGCTATCAAAAAGTGCATGTGTGTATGTGTGGGGGAACATATTCTGTCCCCCACTCTAAAAAATGGAGGGTATCACATCCCCCGACCCATCGATCGACGCCCGTGATGATTAGAACAGTCTAGTATAGATGTTTACAAAGTTACCTGCTTACATGATATTGCCTAAAACAACATCTATATACCTCAAAACTGCAATTATTTTGTACATTTTAACATTCTAGAAAAACAAATACTACAAAAGGAAAAAGCAAAGAGAAACACGTGACCACAAGAAGCGAGGTAAATGAATAATTATTTTGCACATGAGCTTATTGATTAAAAATAAACATACGATCGTGTGACTCGAGAAGATTGCGTGCAGCGGTATTGGATACCAGTGGGAATGGGGGAGGGGCTTTCTGCAGCATTCCACGAATCATGCTGCACACAATGACATCACTAACACGAAATAGTTAGTTCCTAGACGTCAGTCTTGGCTGACAAACAGCGCAGCAGCCTAGAGCCAGACTGTAGGCGTGTACTATTTAAGTAGGTCTGCGCGTTAGGGTAGCCTATTTTAGTTCTAGTATAGTACCCGACCGGATCAGTGCAGTCAATTATCACCGAAGTAGTGCAGCTATTTCATTAATAGCGTACGAGGAACTTCGTCTTAACTCAGCGATTCTTAGATCAGTCAGAAGACTGGGGAGTCTAGCAACGAGTGGTGAGTATAGTTGTGGGGGTATATACCCTTATAAAAGTTTCACAGTGTCGTCACACAGTCAAACCTCTGCAATCTCTCCAAGTTTTATATTGAAATTCACTCTAACCGATTGAAACTAATGACACATTGTTCATAAATTGTCACTACTATCAATCCGTTTAGAGTGAATTTCAATTTAAAACTTTTAGAGTGTATGAACACAGTGTTTTACTGTGTATTCCTCCCAGTCGTCACACTGTGGCCTCACTGTGTTCTGTGTGTGTGACACTTAATTTGGGGAAAGAATGTTGTATCCGACTGCCACTTTTTAAGGGTTTTTTGGAATTTCTTTACAATCATACCAGTTAAAAAATGATTCCATCGATTTTTGGGGGTACAGAAAGCGAAAACTATCTTTAAAATCTACTTTTATGATGGTTTTCGGACCTGATTTCCCTTCTCAAAAATCCTCCCCTTCAGAAAATAGAAGGATCCTATTGTAGTAGCCACTGCGCATGAACAATTACCGTTTTGGTCACTTCTGGGGGAGTTGACAGGATCAGACTGACTGTCAGTCAGGATCAGACTGACAAATATCCTGGAATAATTTGTATATGTCCATCATCATCCATATATTCTCCACCTTACTAGGTAGGTAAGATTACATTATTGGTTATATTTAATGAGAAAAAGTGGCGGTCGGATACGACATTCTACCCGAATTTGGAGATATCGTAGAGTAGAGAAGTTATTCTTTACAGAGATACATCGAGGAATTGTGCCGGCAATTATATACCGGTACTTGTTAGTCACCTATACCTTGACATTCCTTAAACTTGGGAAAGGTACACAGTTGGTAATGTTGGCAAAACTGCTCCCATGGGAAACATAAAACAACCAATCTGTGAATGTTTCAGCTCAATACAGAGTCCAAGTCATGAGAAAAATGTGAAAAAACATTCACAATATTTAGCAAAAAGTTGTTAACGTTTTTTGTGTAATTTTCCTATATCAGAACACATCAGACATAATAATATTACAGGATAATTGGTATCTACCAACTTCACATCAATTAGCTTTCTAAAAATAATTGTGTAATTTTGTACTCTGGTAATTACCAATGTACCTTGTACCTTTCCCTCAATATAAACAGATTTTGTATTAAGGCTTTGTGAGTTGTCCTGATCTATCAAGATATTCTGTTTTCTGTCTTTAATTTGTTTTTGTTGATTGTTTATGACATGATATTTTGAGATGTTGTATTACTGAATAAATAATCCAACCAAACCTACACCTTGTAAAGGGAAAGAAAACATTTTTTTCAATATCACCAACATTACGGTACCTAGTAGCTACAATCCCGGTCAAATCTCGATGGCCCCCCGCCCGCCGGCCCCCTAACAATGTTGGCTCTCATTCCAAAGTCTGTGCTCTGGCTGGAGATAACAACATTGGTGGGGGGTGGGGGAGCGGGGAGCGGGGGACTGGGGAGGGTATGTTTATTGTCACGTGTCCCAACTATTTTGGCCGGGATTGTCTGAATTCCCTTGTAGTATTTGTGAGCGACATGCCCATTTTATCCATGCGCTTCTTGTCTGTCTTTAAAGCTT
Organism: Zoroaster sp. YZ-2022; assembly: GCA_029582265.1. Lineage (NCBI taxonomy): Eukaryota > Metazoa > Echinodermata > Asteroidea > Forcipulatida > Zoroasteridae > Zoroaster > Zoroaster sp. YZ-2022. Next base: position 8,247,490 of record CM055816.1, read on the forward strand.
TGTGAATTTTATTTTATTTCAGTTTTTTATTTTATTTTATTATTACAGTAGTACTATTATTGTTTCCCTGGAGGGGTGTTTGGTTTTGTTTCCCAAACATGAAATGGCATCCAAAGGTTGAATTAAAGAACATTTATTTTTGGGGAAAAAAATAAAATATTATTGTAGATTTACCCTAACGTGTGATAAGTACTGTATACTCAGTGTTTCCCGAGTTCTGCGGAGAAAAACACATAATTGTTTTACACGGGTGGGATTCGAACCTACGATCACCGCGTTCCAACGCACGTGTCTCAACAACTACACCACCGTGGTACCCGCTGAAGTGGACACTAAGGTTGACTTAAAGAACATTTAACTGTACAATAAAGAAGGAGACTCACTCCCATGAAGAGGCTTATATGTTGTTTGTGTATCCTAATACGCTTTTCGCGTTGAACACGAACTCTCTTTTAAGTGATAACATGTTTCTAGGTGCAATTTTATTCATTCATAAGAATATTAGTTCAGAAAATATTGTTTAAGGACGATGCATGGCTGCAATGCGCTTGCGCGCAAAACACAGATGATCAGAACTTTATTGTAGGGTGCACCGTACACGGTTCACCATGACGGTTCACCATGACGGTTCACCATGACGGTTCACCATGACGGTTCACCATGACGGTTCACCATGACGGTTCACCATGACATTTTGGTCCATAAGTTCCCAAAATAGAGTTTGTGTTCAACGCGAAAAGCACATTAGGATACACAAACAACATGCAAGCCTCTTCAATTTGATTTCATCCCCTCATTCCGTTATTTTGACGAAATATCCAACGGTGATCCATCGATACCAAAATAAAAAGGAAGGGAGTGACTCTCCTTTATTGGCCAGTGGTGAACCGTGGTTACATTATCCATCGACATATGAACCGGGGTATTGTCGGCGGATACCACGGTGGTATAGTGGATAAGACACCTGCTGTTGAACGCGGGGATCATAGGTTCGAGTCCTACCCTAGTAGAATTATTGTGATTTTTGCCCGCAGCACTCGGGAAACTCATAGAAAACAGTGCTTTGTTACACATTATGGTAAAATCAACAATAATATTGTATTATTTTTGTTTTAAATGTTGTTGTATTTTTCCCAATGTTCTTTAATTCAACCTTATACTGTCCACTTCAGCGCGTACCGCGGTGGTGTAGTTGTTGAGACACGTGCGTTGGAACGCGATGATCGTAGGTTCGAAACCCACCCGTGTAAAGCAATTGTGTTTTTTTCTCCGCAGCACTCGGAAACACTGAGTATACAGTACTTATCACACGTTAGGGTAAATCTGCAATAATATTTTATTATTTTTCCCCAAAATAAATGTTCTTTAATTCAACCTTTGGATGCCATTTCATGTTTGGGAAACAAAACCAAACACCCCTCCAGGCAAAAAATAATAGTACTACCGGTACTGTAATAATAAAATAAAATAAAAAACTGAAATAAAATACATATCACAAAGACAGACAAGAAGCGCATGGATAATATGGGCATGTCGCTCACAAATACTACAAGGGAATTCAGACAATCCCGGTCAAATCTCGCTGCCCCCCCCCCCCCCCGGCCCCCTGACAATGTTGGCTCTATTTCCAAGGTCTGTGCTCTGGCTGGAGATAACAACATTGGTGGGGGGAGCGGGGGACTGGGGAGGGTATGTTTATTGTCACGTGTCCCAACTATTTTGGCCGGGATTGTAGGTTCTTGATGAGGAGTTACGCCCAATTTATAGGTTTCCTGCCAACTTAATTACTCCTTCACTGTCATGTCCCAAGCTTCTCTGGTTGTAACAAGCTTTATATGATCCCCATAGGATCACTATACGTTGCCTGAGGATGTGAGAAAGTGAGAATGTCATCTCCGTGCATGATTTATAGAGGAGCATCAAGAAACTATTAATAACTGAAATGTTTTCATTTTTAGAGAGGTTACGTCATTAGACATTAGTAAGCTAAATATCATCAGTTTTATTATCTCAACCCAAGGTAAAATATCGTAAAAAGTAATTTTATTCGACCCACTTTTGTCTCAAATAAAAAAAGCCAAGGTCCACTTTAGGCGGAAACAAATCGAACATTAACTCGGGCAACAGTATCAATCATTTTCAGTGTTATTAGTACACACTTTATGGCCAATACTTGGGTTATTTTGTCCACTGAAGGGGTGACTTTGCAAGGGCAACATCAGGAAGGCGATATTTAAACGTAAGAGGACAATTTCTTTCCCTCAGTGGAACTTGGTCTTTTCTGAATTTGAGACAAAATGGATGCGAAGAAAGTGACGGTTTTCAATATTTTACTGCCCCGTTGGCCTTCTCATACTAGACCGCGGTCGTTGACGTCGGTTGTTGACGACGTATAGAGTCGGTAGGCAGTGGCGCACCCTGGATTTGATTGGAGCTCAAAATATTTTTATTTGAAATCCAATATGGGGGAGAGACATGGCTGACCCAAACCATAACCGCTGGCGCGGCTGCAGCCATGTCCCTAGTCGTGCTCGTCAGTGAACCTACGGCACATGTTAAATGTTTCCTGGTGGTTTCTAGTCATAAAAAGAAGACATTATGGCATGATTCGGACTCGTAGGGTTTTACCTTCCATATAATTTCCTCCTCTTGATGTAAAGAACTTGAGCTTGTTTCGTCTGCAAGATTTCTATAGTTAAATACTTTCATTGCGTGGACGTAAAGTTTGTGATCATTCCGGGCGGAGCTAAATTTTTCAAACACGAATTTGGCGGCAAAACCAAATCCCAATATTATCCAATCGGTGTTTGCTAAAAGAGTGTCACATAATCTTTGTAAATTAAAACCCAATCCTGGGCCATTGTGTACAAACTGGAAAGGAGTTGATTATAATGCGGGCGTGTTTAAATTTTACAAGTAACCTCAACGACAGTCAACGACCTCAACAAGAGAAACGGACAACAGAAAATGAAAATAAAATTAAGTAAAGCTGCTCCCTGATCAGGGTGCACCATGGCAGGGGGAGAATGTAAAATGCTTGTTATATATACTGGTGGCCCTTCAAGCTTACATGCACATGCATACGCAACGCCGTAAAATATAATAGTGAGTGGAATAAATGGAAAACTTTTGGAGGGGAGCTTGAGTCTCCTGAGTCCCCATCCCTTGTACCACTGCCATATACTCCTTGCCGAACTCCTCTGTAGACAAGACTTGGGCTCAGATTTTGCTCTCTTTCCTGGCTCCTTTAAAAAAAACATCAGCGGGCCCTGGGGGGGGGGGGGCTCGAGCCCCCCAAGCCCCCCCCCCCCTTTGGTGCGCCACTGTCGTTAGGGTTGACATATGTATACAGTGTATCGTGACTGCCACACTAAAGCAATAATTAGTTAGAAAGTTGTTTGGATATATGAGTTCGTCTTTTCTTATTTCTTTGTAAAGGAATTGTATATCATCAACACGATTGGAAACATTTTGTTATTAAAAAATAAGCAAATCGCAGTTTGGCACGAAAAAGGTCGTGGGTTGGAAATCGTTTTTATTCAAGTTTGCTGTTTGTCACATAGTGACGAATCTGAAAAAAAGTGCGTTACGAGTACCGTAAATCATGATTTAAGTCGGACACATTTTGCTTTTAGTTTTTTGCTTTGTTTTTCCACAAAAAAAACATTTCGTTTTATCATCCTGGTGTAACTAGAGGAAGCTTTGTTTTAGGGGTAATTTTCACTAGAAAACGAAAGCAATTCTTACTTTTCCGTTGCCCATGACCTGACTATTCCAAAGTCATACGATAAACGCCATAGCTCTTGTTCCTTTCTAAGGAAGTGAGCCATATACGCGTTTTCCTGTGTTACCATATAAATTATAATAATACGGTGTTTGTTTGATCAAGGAGGTGTCGCTTGAATTGTTCATGATTAAAATGAAATTCTGTGAGGAATGAGCTTAGTGAAGGTGAAATAGAATTGAATACATTTTTAGAAACATCATTTCCAATAAGGACATCGTTTTCATTGGTAAAATGTTTGTAAATGCATCCATACTTTATAAGAATCACGAGAGATGTACAGAAACCAACCAATGTCTGTAAATGCATCCATACTTGATAAGAATCACGAGAGATGTACAGAAACCAACCAATGTCTGTAAATGCATCCACACTTGATAAGAATCACGAGAGATGTATACAGAAACCAACCAATGTCTGTAAATGCATCCATACTTGATAAGAATCACGAGAGATGTACAGAAACCAACCAATGTCTGTAAATGCATCCATACTTGATAAGAATCACGAGAGATGTACAGAAACCAACCAATGTCTGTAAATGCATCCATACTTGATAAGAATCACGAGAGATGTACAGAAACCAACCAATGTATGTAATTGCATCCATACTTGATAAGAATCACGAGAGATGTACAGAAACCGAGTGGAAGTTTCATCTCATTTCATTGTGTCATTAACGAGGAAAGAATGAAAATACTTCATTCTTGCCACTTTTTTAAAACTTGAACTCCCAGTTTGGACCAGAAGTAAGAGTAAATAAGGTCATGTCTGTGTATTAAATGTCAAGTCCTCCATGTTCTGTATGATTACGAAGGAATAAAGAAATTATCTATTGTGGTTCACAAGATATAAAATATATTGTTTTATTATAAGTATGTAATAACTCATTAGATGACCTCACCATGACGTCACAACATTACCTGGAACTATATGTTAAGGTCTAACTATTTGTTAAGCTTTAAGGTTCTTTGAACTCCGTACAAATACATGTACAGATTATTATACAGTCCATTTTCATAGTTTACAGAGCGTCTACGTTCGTTCAGACAAGGTATAACAATGAAATGTGACATTGTGCACATATTTTTTGGGTAAGGGGCTACAAGAAGAAAACAGAAGATGAAAATAACTCAGGGAGACTGAAAGCAGGAATTGATATTCCTTTTAAACCCACCTAGATTGTAGGATGGAGGGAAACATGCGCCAGGCAAGTTCCAAGCTGTGAATAGAAAGTCTAAAAGTATAACAATAATAAACTTTGAGTGGTGTAAAAATAGGTCAAGAAGGATTGTACACTATGAGCTAGCATTCATTATCTAGAAACATCAACACTAAAATATCGATAACTGTCCATAATGACACAATTCTTCTTCTTCATGATCATGACAAAATAACACTAATAGTTTGGTTCAATTTCTGAGATGGGGTGTTGTGATATGTGATAATGTCATAAAACAATTTTTGGAAACGTCACCAGTCACTTTATGAATAAAGAAAAAAACTTACTTTTACAAACACCACAATAATACTTAAATGTTTAGGCCTTAATCTTTTTATTTATTTATTTAATTTTGCTGTTTTAGATATATATCAAAGACTAAAACTATAATGAAACATCATTTTGGTTACTGCATAAATTAAAATAAAAAAAACTGCACTAACCATTTAGAAATTTGCTAACCGGCTAACCAAAACCAATATTTAAAAACAAATACCCAACAATTTTGGAAAAAGTTACTAACCATTTTGTTGTTCTAGACGCTTTTTCTGGCACATTGGTTATTAAACAATCATTGTTGGAAGTTAATTTGACTGCATCAATCGCGAAAAGATGCAAAACATCATATTTCACGTTATGAAACGTTATGAAAAGTTATGAAACTAAGAACACACCCGAGATGTCATGATCAAGGGAATGGTGTACCACGACTTACCCAAACGTAGATTCAAGCCGAAGAAGACGAAGCCGAAACCGAAGAGCTAACCTTACCTGGTGCTCTTACGAAAGTACCCTCCAATAGGAACCTATGTTACTGCTGGAGTAACTCACATCATCATCATCATCATCATCACGATGAGATAATTGAGGTCATGAATGCCAAAAACGATCTGTTAGAATTCACTCTTAGATTTAGAACAAGCATTAACAATTCCAAAACTATATACAAACTGCTACGACGAAAGGTAATGCATTGTATTCTAATTAGATATGGTAATGTACAGTGAATATATAAACACCTCTCTGTGTGTGACATACTGCAATATAATGTACAGTGAATGTAAACACCTCTCTGTGTGTGTGGCAGAACTTCAAGGCCGTTTCACACACGAAGTAGGTTGTGCATAACGTTAATACTTATGGTACTGAATAGTTGTTCACTTAAACTTTCGTTTTCAACTGGAAGGAGAGGTCAACTTGGGGTAATGTCTGTGTACGAAATGTGATATAGTTCAAGGTCTTTAAGATGATGCAAAGATTGTAAAACTATCTTCTGTGGTTCATGAGATATGATTTTTTGAAAATATTAAATTTTGATTTAGTGTAATTCGATATCTGATGATCTCACTACGACGTCACAACTTAGTGTAAAACTACACGTTAAGGTCTAACTATGTGTTAAGTTTTAATGTTCTGTGAACTCTGCAACTATGTTTTTGTCTCTGGATAAGTCTTATTGAGAAGAATAAGAAAGAAGAAAAAAACGAACAATATCAATAGGTGTTTGGGGACCAACCCAAACACCTAATATAAGACACTCTTCAAGATGGTACTCAAGAGTAAGAGAAGGCATGCAAAAATCAACATGAATTGCACAAGAAAAAAAAGAAAAACAAACTGAAGCTCAAGTGTTTGTTAGGACAAACAAAGTGTACTCATGAACTTCCGGTTCAATCAAACTATCATTGATGACGTCACAATCATATTTTTTAAAAATATCAAAAATTTTGTATTATAACATCAATTTCTGCTTCAAAAGACACATCAATTTTGCATACGTTAAATTTAAATTTCCAAAATATGCCCGAAAAGCTACATAATTTCTTTGAGATTAATGTGAGATATTTCATTCCCCTTTCCAAGCTCATCTGTAAGCTTGTAAACAGCTAACTGTGCCGTCATAAAAACGGATATTCTTTCAAATTAATCATAACTAACAACACAGTGAATATGCGACATAAGACACGAGAGGGCGGTATTCAATGTCCACAGTCAACCACGACAGTCTTGTGCATTGTATGCTAATTATAAGTGTGTTTGTGGCCAACGACCCCGGTGTATAGCTAAATAGGCTTGTGTATGCACATCTAGACTGCACACAGCTGCACGTCTAGACTGCACGGAGTTGCACGTCTAGACTGCACACACGGTTGCACGTCTAGACTGTACACAGTTGCACATCTATACTGTATACAGTTGCACATGTACACGTAAACATGTGGCATACATGCATAACGTTCGTTCGGTCTGAGGCATTGAGGGCAGAATGTATATGACTAATAATACAAATAATAAAATCAATCAGTGATGAAATTCTTACGTCATCGCCATTAGAACAATCTACATGTAGGAATTTCAAGGATTGTAAATTATGAAGTCATTCTGAGCTATGCAACTATGCTCTTTTAGTTCAATAAGTTTCATGAGTAAGAAGACGAAAAAGAAAAAAAACGAGAAAAAATTAACAATTTCAAGAGGTTTTCAGTTTTCACATTGTGGCACGTGAATCCCTAACAAGATTGCACTAGAACATAGAATAAAAACACTATCATGAATATAATTTGACAACAGAACAACAAAATTAAATACATTTTCTTTCTAAAAAACACACTCTTGGGTAAATAATATGCATTAAAATATGATGTGTATAATGTACCACAGTAGCTTTAGTATACATACATGTATTTTCAAAACTATTCAGCCTGGCCTTAACTTGAACCAGGATTTACCATTGTTGAAAATTGTGCATATATTTTCTAGTTCATGAAGTGTGTCAACTCTGCATTGGTGTATTTCTGTACAATCCTTTCAGGGTTTCAATGGAAACTACTATTATGTAAAGTTGTTCCTGGTGTAGTGTTTTATTCCATGTAAACATAGAAACATTTCTAATTCTAATCCATTGTATACTTTCCCATACAGTATTCTCAGTGTTTGTTGTACTATTTGACCCTGTATTGCCAAGCTTCGTAATTGATGACCACTTCAAGGTCCACTTTTATTGCTTTGATCCACCTTCACCACATGTCATCACCACATGTCATCACCACATGTCATCACCACATGTCATCACCACATGTCATCACCACATGTCATCACCACATGTCATCACCACATGTCATCACCACATGTCATCACCACATGTCATCACCACATGTCATCACATGTCATCACCTCATTTTAAGCTTTGCTCTCAGACTTCTTGTCTATAGTTTTATTACTTTGGGGATAGTCAGTCCTACAACACCGCTGTTCAAAATGCTCTGCAGGCGACATGTGGTTTGGGCGCATGCACAAGAATTTTGAAGGGTCATACAAAAATGCATATTCATAACGTGACCTTTACTTTTTTTCCGTCGCGGAGTTCATTGATAAAAACGCCTGTTACATACTGAAAATTAATTTCAAAGAGAATTTTTAACCAATAGGATTAGAAAGAATACGTCGTCTGCAATATTGAACTAACATTACAGCAACATGGGCAAACGCGCGAATTTCCTTGAAGTTTTTTTGTGCACAACTCTGGCCCTTGACAAGAGCGCGCACGCTGAAAAAGGTAATATTTCAACGCGGATTTTCTTCCTGAAGATGAATTTTCCCTGAGACATAAAAAGTATGATAGGTGAAAGAACTCTTATTTTAACTAATTATTACTTTGTTATTTGAGCAAACCTAGTAGCTAACTTTTAAACGGTGGGATTTCCCTGCGGCTTTAGTGTTGTTAAACAAAAGATTTCTGGGGAACCCGTTACGGTTTTTGGGATGACATCATTGTGTATGCGTGTGCACACACACGGATTATATTGTGGGCGTTTTCATTGTAAGGGGGGTTAAATAATTTTTTAATAACGTTAGAATATTAAAAAAAACGGGGAATGATTTGAGTTTATAAGCCAATATAAACCAATATTTAATACATATATTCTGTTCACTCTTCCATTTTAAATTAATTTAAGGATTTTTTCCTTTCTATGCACTCCAAATCCATTATTTAAACAGCGAAGATGTAATCAATAGCAATATTTCACCTTTTTTGAATTGCTGCCCAGAGGCCGTTACTTGGGTTTGCTCAGGTATAATCACCATGAAACTGTTCTTCGTGAGTTTAACTACCCTCCTATGCTTGATTTTTCAAGAAAAAAATTCACGAAAGACGTACAATAACGTCAAAAATGGACCAATAATTAGCTTCTCTCGATCTGTAAAATTTAACGGATGCTCAATATTTGATGCACATTGAAGACACTTTTTACACTTCGCGGGTTTCGATGAATTCACCCAGAAACGTGTCATCTTGTAAAGCCATGACTGTAGATTGATGTGTGATCTTTGTTCATTGAGGTCATTTGGCATTTGCACTCACTTTGATCGTACACCTCCAGTCGATTTGCCAAATTTCAAAAGACGCGACCTTGTTTAAAGTTGGTGAAACAACACCAATAGAGGGCGCTATACAGAGCAGAAAAAGGCGCATGCGCACAAACCTCTTGTCGCTCTGCATGCAGCGGTGACAAGTATTCTTACCAGTGTTGCCACCCCTTGAAAAATTTCACTAGATCTTGAAAAATTCAGGTTCATCTTGAAAACTTGAAGAAAAAAAACAGAAAAGAGCCTAATCTTGAAAAATTCAGACCATCATGGAATATTGAAAAAAATCTCATTAATTTGGTCGTTAACACAGTCGTTCGTGTCACCGACAGAACTAGAAAGTAGAATAGCATAATATTGTTTTGTGGTCACACTCACATGGAGTCCTGACTCAGTCCTGAAACTTCAGAATGTAGGCTAGGCAGTACGAAGTTACGAACATGCTCACTGATATTCGAAGGATACACCATAAAGCCAATATCGGCAACTGACTACTACGTGCATTGTACTAATATTGGTGATGCGCTGCTAGTCTTTCACTCAAACAAGTGATTATACCTGCATGTAGTTAATTTTAGGCATAATGAGAATGTGATGGATGAGGGGGTTAGTGTTTTTTTAAGCCTATTTTTCTCATTGTTTGTGTAAATCAGTCCAACAGAGGTCTTGTCAAAAATACCTCTATCTCATGCGTGATAGTTATCTGATCTCTACTACGCATCATTTGTTAGCAGGAAATGTGTCTGCTGTATGTGTGAGGGGATGGCATAAATAGTGGGCTTTCATATGACGTCACAGGTACGGACAACGCCTCCATGATCCCGGGGAAGAATACCGAAAGTGTACCAAACGGACATACGGTGTCCCACGATGTAAAACTTCCACCATTACATCAAAATAATCTCTTCATGTTATACAATTATAGCCTAATACTTGTAAATACTGCCTAATCGTTTTGGAACACCGTTTTGCGTTGAAATATATGATCTTGAAAAAAACAACTTGAATCTTGAAAGATTTTTGGCGGTCATCTTGAAAAATTCCAGTTTTCAGAGTGGCATCACTGATTCTTACCATATGTCAAGTTAGACCACTCGGTTTTCAAACACACAGGAAACAACAACTCCACAAATGCTCTCCCCTTATTTTTACCATGTAAAAGTTCATATGTATTACTGTTGATCTCCAGTCAGAATTAAGGTTTATCTCCGAACACAAAAAATGGTGTGACTTGTTTTTCTTCATCGAAACACGCCAAATTGGTGACCCAGACGTGATTCGAAGATGCCTGACAACATAAACACAGCGAGTTCGGCCCAACCTACGAACCTGCAGAATGAAGTGGGGCGCCTTCGTGGGGAAGTAAATCGCCTCACAGTACAACTACAGAATCTATCAACCCGTCCTCAACGCTCCCGTTCGCATGCAAGGAATCGCTCGCCCCAGCAGCCTCGCTCCAGCACTCCAGCTCCAGACACTGATGACGCCGGCATGTGCTGGTATCACGCCAATGCCCTAAGTGCAAAAACCCGTGCTCGTTCTCGGGAAACGACAGTGCCAGCCACTAGCGGCGACAAGTTCCGCTGGCCCATCACAAAGTCGCCTTTTCTACGTGACAGACCGCTCCACAAAGCAGCGTTTCCTCATTGACACCGGGGCCGAAGTAAGCGTTCTTCCACCCACGGGGTTGGATCGATCACGGCCATACCATGGTTTTCAACTACAGGCAGCAAATAAATCCGCAATTGCCACTTTCGGTGAACGGTCACTCACACTGGATGTAGGACTGCGACGGACATGCCGATGGATATTTACCATAGCTGATGTTCAACAGCCAATATTGGGCGCTGATTTTCTTCGACATTTCAACCTCTTGGTTAATGTCCGCAATTGTCGACTCCTTGAAGCAACCACTAACGTCAGCGTCAACGGCACTGCGTCTACAGTTCAAGCAATCAGCCCAATGTTCGCAACCTTCAACTCCCGCTCATCTTTCCACGTACTGTTCGCGGATTTACCCGACATCACTCGCCCCTGTTATAATGCCAACTCTACCAAGCATGACGTCACGCATCACATCATAACCAAAGGACAGCCAGTTTCTGGGCGCCCGCGTTGTTTAGTGCCTGACAGACACAAGATCGCCCGTCAAGAATTCGATCATATGCTACAGCTTGGCATCATCCGCCCATCGAGTAGCAATTGGTCATCACCCTTGCACATGATCCCCAAAAAGACACCCGGGGATTGGAGGCCATGTGGGGACTACATGGCATTGAATAACATCACTGTACCTGACCGCTATCCAATTACCCATATCCAAGATTTTACGGCATCACTCCATGTAAAGCAGATCTTCTCCAAAATTGATCTAGTTCGCGCATATCACCAGATTCCAGTTGAACCTGCTGATATTCCCAAAACAGCTATCACCACGCCTTTTGAATTCGTTCGGATGCCGTTCGGACTCCGCATCGCCGCACAAACATTTCAAAGATTCATAGACGAAGTCATCCGCGGATTTGATTTTTGTTATGCCTACATTGACGATCTGCTCATTGCCAGTACCACTCCTGCAGAGCATGACAAGCATTTACGCCTTCTCTTCAGACGTTTGTCGGACTATGGCATCGTCGTCAACCCCGGGAAATGTCAGTTGGGTGTTGATTCACTCGATTTCTTGGGTCATCGCGTTGACTCCAATGGCATCCGCCCCTTAGAGGAGAAAGTCACGGTCATCCGCGATTTTCCACGACCACCAACTCTGACCAAACTACGTGAATTCCTCGGTCTCGTCAACTTCTACCGTCGTTTTATCCCCCGTTGTTCGCAGGTCCTTCAAACGCTCACCGATCTGCTAACTAACGCAAAAAACAAATCTGCACCTCTCCCTTGGAATAACACTGCTACAGCTTCATTTCACGCTATCAAAGCGGCTCTCGCTAATGCCACTCTCCTCACTCATCCAAAGCCCGACGCACCTCTGTGCATCATGACAGATGCTTCGGATGTCGCCGTGGGAGCTGTTCTTCAACAACGAGCTGCCAATGCATGGCAACCACTCGCATTCTTCTCCAAGAGACTTCAACCAGCAGAGACACGTTACAGCACATTTGATCGTGAACTTTTAGCCATATACCTCGCCATCCGCCATTTTCGTCACTCACTCGAGGGTCGTCATTTTCATGTGCTAACGGACCACAAACCGCTCACATACGCTCTCGGCACCACAACGGACCGTCACTCCCCTCGCCAAATTCGCCACCTCGATTTTGTTTCACAGTTAACCTGCGATATCAGAAACGTTAAAGGTGGAGATAACCCCGCAGCGGACGCCCTATCTCGTGTTGAACTTAACACCCTGTGCACGGATCATTCTTCCCTCATCGATTTCCGCAAAATGGCGGAATTACAGAAAGCCAGTGAGGAACTTACGCAACTGCGCACATCATCATCCTCGCTCAATTTCAGGAAGTTCCTCTCCCGTCATGTGACACAACATTAATTTGTGACGTTTCTACTGGAAACCCACGTCCGTTCGTTCCAGATGAGTTACGCCGCGCGGTATTTGACGGGCTGCGTTCCCTGTCACACCCTGGAGTTCGTGCTATACACAACGCCTCCTCACGGATCGCTATGTTTGGCCAGGTATTAATCGTGAGGTGAGACAATGGACGAAATCGTGCATACCATGTCAGCGATCAAAGGTCCACCGCCATACCTTTGCACCCCTTTGTCCGTTCTCTACCCCGGAGGCCCGATTTTCACACGTTCACATTGACCTTGTTGGCCCATTACCACCATCTAATGGACATACATACATGCTGACCTGCATCGATCGTTTCACACGTTGGCCAGAAGCCATTCCCCTGCCTGACATCACAGCCGAAACAGTTGCTCGTGTAACGCGCTGGGTCGCCACATTCGGCGTTCCATCGATTATCACCACCGATCGTGGAGCCCAGTTTGAATCCGCGCTTTTCCGCATCCTGGCTAATCTACTTGTACACAGCGCATTCGTACCACTGCTTACCACCCCATCGCCAACGGCCTGGTGGAACGTTTCCACCGACAACTCAAAGCATCCCTTAAAGCACAAATGACGCATCCAACTGGACAGAGACTTTACCGCTCGTTCTGCTTGGAATTCGCACCGCAGTCAAGTCAGATTTTGGTCACATTGTCGCTGAGCGTGTGTATGGTACCACTCTTCGCTTGCCAGGAGAATTTTTTGACACGACTTCCGATATTTCTACTTTGGACCCAGCTGCCTATGTTCATCGTCTACAATGCGCAATGCAATGTCTCCGACCGCCTACGAGTCGTTCTCAACAACGAACTAACATTCATGTTCCTTGTGATTTGCAAACATGCACCCATGTTTTTGTCCGCCGTGACGCGGTACGGAAACCCCTTCAACCACCCTATGGTGGCCCTTTCAAAGTACTCAGTCGCTCAGCCAAGCATTTTGTACTTGAACTGCCCAACCGCAAGGACACAATTAGCATAGATCGCCTCAAATGTGCCCGTTTGGATATTGCTAAGGACACACATCCTGTTCCCCTAATACCCGAACAGCCTGACCCAGCAGTTAAACCCCCTGCCCGCGTAACTACTGAACAGATTTCCCCATCATCGGACAGTCTACCCATTCGTACGACCCGTTCAGGCCGCACTGTTCATTGGCCCAAACGCTATATCACAATCGTTCGTTCTTAGTTTATTATCATTCTTATTATTTTTTTTATCAGCCACTCACTGGAAGGGGGCTCCTGTAGTGTTTTCTTCCATGTAAACATAGAAACATTTGTAATTCTAATCCATTGTATACTTTCCCATACAGTATTCTCAGTGTTTGTGTACTATTTGACCCTGTATTGCCAAGCTTCGTAATGGATGACCACTTCAAGGTCCACTTTTATTGCCTTGATCCACCTTCACCACATGTCATCACCTCATTTTAAGCTTTGCTCTCAGACTTCTTGTCTATAGTTGTATTACTTTGGGGATAGTCAGTCCTACAAGTATTCTTACCATAATGTCAAGTTAGACCACTCTGTTTTCAAACACACAGCAAACAACAACTCCACAAACGCTCTCCCCTTATTTTTACCAGGTAAAAGTTCATATGTATTACTGTTGATCTCCAGTCAGAATAAAGGTTTATCTCCGAACACAAAACTGGTACCCATTTGGTCATGTATGCTCTACCCAGTTTATTGCCGGGATACCAATGAACTCTCCATGTCACATGATGTGAAAGTTTACACAAGGAAACTGTTTGCGTCACTTTTTCACCATTTCAGCCAAAGCCCTGTATCACTATTGATGTGTTGAAGATTTAGCCAATTTGAATTCAGTTTAATTCTGTTTTAATTTCTCTTCATTTTTTGAAAAGTCTACTGCATCTTGTATGTAAGTGTTTATAAACCACCAGAAATTTATAACTGAATACTCTCAATCTTTTCTACTTCTGGGGAAAGCAAGTCACATGTACATTTTTCATACATATATACATATGAAGAGTTTCATAGCAAAACGCGATAAATGCCATATTTAAAAGTTTTGCACCAACACCACTCAGACATCGTTCACGTGTAGGCAAACAAGTTCCAACTCAGTTTTTAGCAAAATGTGATATAACAACTATATAAACTCAATCATTTTACGTGTTTTATTCCAAACTGCGATAAATGCCACGCCAGCTTCTCTGCAATCTGCAATATCCTCTCAGCCAAATGGATATAGCGTTTTGCTATGAAACTCTTCAAATGTGCACTGCATCTTGCTTGGACAGTCGGACTCCATTTACTGACATAACATTTGAATATTAACCCTTAAGAGTCAAAATCTGTCAAAATCTTGATACCTGTATACTTGCCAAGGTAATCTAGTGCACTTAAAAAGTCGAACACTGTCAAACCTTGTGTGTGCTAAGTACATTTACAGGTTAAAATGAGTTGACCGTTTTTGATTGGTAAAAGCATTATCTCGTATTATTGAGGGTGGTCAAAATGACAGTAAAAACCAGTCACAATGCCCCTGTGTACACATTTGGGTCAACAGTCAAAACACGCAGTTGACTGATTTTGACCACTATAGCTACTTGCTATATAGTAGGAGGGTTAACACAACAAATCTAACTAACTTCAGGAAGGAGGGATCAGTGCTATATACACAAACTCACTGTGTTTGTTATTTCTCCCAATGGTTTTCCTTAACCCTAACTCCCTAGCCTTAATTACCAGGTACCTTCCTCAATCCTTCATAATCCTCCGAAATGTGTTTGTGCATGAAACTCAGTGCCTCAATCCTTCATAATCCTCCAATTTGAGTTTATACATGAAACTCACTGCCTCAATCCTCCACTATCAAATGCAAGACCCTCCCCAATCCTCCATAATCCTCCAATTGGTGATTTTCGAACGTGCCTCATTCCTCCAAAATCCTCCAAATCCTCCGGAGGATACAAGATTATGTTTCTGTCAATCCTTCACAATCCTCCATAATCTTCCACATTCATCCAAAGTAAATTTCCATTATGCCCTCAATCCTCCAGGATCTCTTTGAACCATGCTTCCTCAATCCTCCACAATCAAATGCACGACCCTCTTCAATCCTCCATAATCCTCCAATTGGTGATTTTCGAACGTGCCTCATCATTCCTCCAAAATCCTCCAAATCCTCCGGAGGATTATACTATAGAGGATTTAGGAGGGTTAGGGATAATGTGTACACAGATTTCTTGTACAAGAATTCTTCCCATCATTCCCAAATTACTGGATTTATTTCCATATTTATAACATACATTTAAATAAAAGTGAACTGAGTAATTGGTTAGGATCAAGAATTTAGGTTTAAAGTTACAGCTTCGGAACTGATTGCAAAATGACAACAATTGATGTCTAAAAGATTTCTTGATATGAAATTGGTATTTAAAGTTGATGATGGTATCAAACATCCCTTGAAATCTTTCTGTCTGAGGTGATGTCATTTTTAAGAATAGTCAAATATTATTCCCAATAATTGAGGTCAGAATTTTTATAATTGTATGTTAGAATAAATACAAAGTTTGTGTTTGCCGATTTCTTATCAATTTTGCCATTTTCTACTTGACAACTTCTGAGATTTTAGGGAACCAATTTAGTGTTAACCAGTTCGCGTCGGGAATAAAAAAGTTTTTCTGGGCCCCTGTGGCGGGTTTATTTTTCCCACACACACGTTAATGGAAGCTTCCACAGCGGGTGGCCGGCACATCTGAGCATGTCACCGTACACGCGTGGCTCAACCGAGCATGCATACAAATATTCCGGAGTTTCCTCTGGGGCCAAGGGCGCAACCACATGTTGAAAGTTGGGGGGGGGGGGGTCCCAAGCAGCCAATAGCAACGTGATCTGCGGGCGAGCGAAGCGAGCACGCCACTAGCAGCTGGGGTCTAGGTTCAATATCACGTATTTCAGCGTGTTGATGGAAGTGTTTCATAATTGTGATGTCATGAATGACATTACTAGGATCATGTATACATAAAATACCAAAATGTTCCAGAAGTTGTATGGGGAGGTCCACATAAAAGTAGCGGGGTCGTGACCCCGACCCCCCAGTGGTTGCGGCCTCCGACGCGAACTGGTTAATTATTATTATTATTTTTATTATAAATGGTTTATTTAAAATCGACCATCGCAGCCAACAGCTGAATTGCGGCCAGATTACATAAAAACTATCATACAAAGAAAGAATCTTTAAAAAGAGATTAAGGTGGTAGATACTTATAAACTTGCAGTCAACTCACATAATGTGCCTGTCATATATTTCTATGCACGTGTGGCCGTGTATATATTTCTATGCACGTCGGAGGCCGTGTATACACGCAATTTTTTTTTGCACCGTGGATCGGAGAGCGTCTAAACACGCCACAGGAAACTCGGGAGTATGTGTATGCATGCTCGGTTGATGTTCCAACGAGCCATGTGCGTGAAGTGACCTGCCCGGAAAACGTATCGATCCACGGGTACATGCTGTGGAAGCTTCAAGAACGTGTGTGTGGGAAAAAGAAACCCGCCAAGCGGCCCAGAAAAACTTGTTTATTCCCGATGTGAACTGGTTAAGAACAGATATAACTAATAAAGGGTTGTACATAATCACACTCAATGAACTGTATCTTCATGGAGATTAAAGGTGAACTAGTGTATAAATAAGAACATTTCTTCACAGGAACAATAATATACATGCAAGCCGGTTTAAATATGTTAGTTGTTTTACATCTTTATTCACATGAAGTGAGCCATAGTATAATGACAGTTTACCAATGCTATACTTTCCCTTTAAATTGAGAACACAATTTATAAGCAATATTTCAACGCATATTTGATACCATCCTCTACTTTACATTACGTACATTTGAGTTCATTTTGTAGAATGCTGGTACGGTAATACAGAAGGCAGATGTTTTCCAGTCAATTTGTTTTTATTGAACAAAGAAAATGGGTACATTGAATCACTTTTCCCTTGTGTATTGTTTTGTGATTCAAGTAGGTTTAAGGTAAACCATTGATCATAAATGACTTCATCATCAGAGATAATTAATTCTCATTCTCATTGATTTGTAAACAGAATAAAATGGCTACCAGTACTGGAGAATTAGAGAAGGTTGTCTGTGAGTTATGTGATGGAGGCCATCAGGCTCTTTATCAATGTCTTAACTGTGCACAAAATATTTGCTCCAACTGCAAAAAGATACATCTGCGAAGCAATGCATCATCCAATCACAATGTAGCTAAACTAGAGGACAAGGGTAAGATCCATCAATTCTTCTGTGAGACATGTCAAGCCTTGTTACATCAAGCCTTGTTACATCAAGCCTGTGCCACTGTGGATCATCAGTGCATTGACATTGCAGAAGCTTCTCTGAAATACAAGAAAGCTATAAAAGATATCTTGCCAGTTTGTCTCACAGAAATAAAGAAACTGGAAGAATCTTTGACTGCTTCATTTCAAGCTAAGCAAGAATTCAGTGACAACGTCATAACAACCATGAAAGAGGTGAATGAGACAGCAGATCAGATCAGAGCAAAGGTTACAGCTGAGGAGAATAAGATGATTGATGCCATCGAGACCCTTGAACAGGATCGTATGGCAGAATTTGATGAGCATGAGAAAGCAGTGGGTATGATGCTACAAAGGAAACAACATTCTCTGGACACGGCCAATGATGTTACAAATACAGCAACAGACAGTGACTTCCTGTCACTGTATCCCATCATCAGTAATGACTTGAGATCACTGACCAGTCATCGCCCTCCTCTGATTGATGGCAGACTTTCATATCAGCGGATCAATCTGAGTAAGAGGGTTGTTGATCATGATATCAGTCTGGGTGAGCTGGAGCTGGAAGACAGCAAGTGGGAGCTAAGTCATGAGTTTGGCAAGATAGAACATGATGTGGAACAATTAAATGGGGCACGTGATATTGCTGCTTATCAACATGACCAGTTTGCTGTGGCAGACTTCGACAAAAAACGAGTGGTAATCTACTACAGTACAGGCCATTACCATAGAACCATTGACATAAAAGCAGGTAAGTGCGTCACACACTATTATACATACACAATGTGGTTTTGACAACTGCAGACATTCAGTACAAAAAGTGTACAATAAAATATTGAATATATACAAAAGTGATGCTAAATTCACCCACTAACACAAGTATTCTAGTCAATTTATGAAACATTATACATTATACATGATACTGGTAATCAGAATATTTGCAATACTCTTACAAATAATATATATTCAAGAAGAATTCTTCAAAATCTTCTTCAATTTTCATTTTATGAGCATAATATATTTAATTAAATAATATTTTGCCTAAAGCTCATGCAATATTTAATTGATCAGGAACAACATGTATTACTAATAGTGATTTTGAATTGCATTGTTCACAGTTCATATTACAGAATATAATTCTACAGAATGAGGCTATAGTGGATGGAGTGATGTATTACCACATTCAAATATATTCTCTCAGAATAAATGAATACGTAAACATAATAACAATTATCCACTAATAGAAATGTATGATACATGCATTTGATACATGACATTTATGATGCAGTTTTCACTTAACAATGTGTTCTTATTTGTTTTTTTCTAATACAGGTCCAATTGCCATTGAAAGTGTCAACAATCACTTAGTAGTAGCAGATGACAGCCAACAAGTCAAGATGTACAAGGAGGATGGTACAGTGTCATTTCAGTTCACCACCCTGCCATCGAATAATGCCATAAGTGTTACAGTCAAGAAGGGTGGTAACATCCTTGTGGGCTATGCAAATAACAAAATAGTGAATGAGCACAGGTCCACTGATGGTGGAATAATAAGAACCATGCCGCTCATTACTACACAACCCACCTTCTTGACTGAAGACAATCGTGGCAGAGTGGTGGTCAGTGGTGGAGATCGTGTGGTTGTCATTGATGAGAATGGTTCTACACTATTCACCATAGTACCAACCACTGATGGTGAGCTTGACACAAACTGCTCAGGTGTATGCTGTGACACATCAGGTTTATACATTGCAATGTTTAATGATTTTGTCACTAATACTGGTCATATTCACCACTATGATCCCAATGGGAAATTTATCAGCTGCATTGCTAAGGGTCTGTATGAACCACGTGGAATCACATTCACATCAGATGGGAAACAGTTAGCTGTAGCTGACTACTACTCAGTCAAGATATATCACATTGTATAATATCATCCAACTTGGATGATGTTGAATGGCAATCTATCTTGCTGGTCACATTGTACAATTTACATACATGTAGTTCATATTTCATTTCTCAATGTTGTAACAAACTTTCCATAAGGCATGAAGCCAACTAAATTACACCTCACCTTCTTTAGAAACTTGTATTTGGGGTTTAAATTTGGCAAGTCAGTGAGTTAATAATAATAATAAAGATTTGTAGCGCGCACATATCCACCCTGCAGTGATTTGATTTTATTTCTTTTTGTATTTTTTTAAATATTAAAACAATTTCTTCAGCTAAATGCAGTGTATACCTTTGTCATTCCTAATAAACATAAATATTCAGATTTACATAAAACTTACTTAAGTTGGTGTAAAGTTGTTGATGGTATCAAACAAATGTAGTAATATGGAATTTTATGATGAAACAATAATAGTAATTATCAATGTCAACAGGGGGCGCTATTGCTCCTTAGAGGTCAGTTTCATATCCTTGTTTATTTTATTGCCGGCGTAGCTATATCGGAGTACGATGTACAAAATAGCATTGGGTCACAATATTACTCAGATCATTTAAAGTTTGTTAGTTTTATAAGGCAACAAAATGTTCATTTTACTCTTACAAAATGTTATGGGTAAACAATTCGTTTAATTCTGATGTATTGTAAGTTAAACGTTTAAACTGTTAAGTAGTTCTTGGTTGGTGTGGAACGTTACGTACAAGGACTCTGACGGAAAAGGTCAGGGAGGATGAGAAAGGTTGCTGACCTGTGTTTTTTTGCTTGTTTGACTCGCTGTCCACAAGTAGCCATTTTTGTGGACAGCGGGAAGATTATTTTTTACATTCCACCCGTTTGAGTGGCGTTTGCCTAATGATACAAGGGTAGTTGGCTAGGAAGGAAAAGCACTTTTTATAGCATTGGCTGGTAAGGCAGAATAACTTTTAAATCATAATCCGGACATTCACTTTATCCTCTAATTAAGGGTCATGTTTGGGAGTGTAAAACATGCATTGTAAATGAACAATGTTCATAGGTCTACATGTTACAATTTTAATGAATAATACATGTATGTATACTTTAAATAAACAGGTTTTTTTTTCTTCAGCTAAATGCAGTTTATACCTTTGTCATTCTCAATAAACATAAATGTTCACAGATTTACATAAAAACTTACTTAGTTTAAAGTTAATGATGGTATCAAACAAACCTTGAAATATTTCTGTCCGAGGTGATATCCTTTCAAAGAAATGTCAAATGTTATTCCCCAATTATGCCTGTATTTTGCTGTATTTTACATAACAATGAATGTTGTGTTCACTGATTGAATGGTTTGAAAGAATTTTCTTGTTTTAAACATTAAAATGCACTTTTTTAAATACTCGTTTTCAAGGTTTTTTTTGCCTTTTTTTTAATATAAAAAATAAAACAAATGAAAAGCCAAACTGTCATTGTTTAACCTTTCTTCAGCTAGAGCTAAAGGCAGTTTAATAACCAATGTGGCAAAAAGTAATGTCAAGTACAACAAAATGGGTGGCAAATTCTTTCAAAATTGTATTTTTGCAAAATTGTATAAATATTACTCAAATTTCAATTGCTTTGTATTATATTATGCTCATAGTAAAATAATATTTCTTGTTATTCTTGTTTAAACTGATGAATAACTGTGTAACTTATTCCTTTTTAGTCCCAAGTCAGTCTGTCAAACAGTGCATTTACGTACATACTCAGTGCTGCTAGCTAGACTCATTTGCATATATGTTACATACATTGTAATGTCCAAAGACATTTACTAGTGCACAATGCCCACCTGTTGGTACACTGTATATTGTTAGTATTAGATCAGCCTTATATGAATAAGCATTATACAAAACCTAGAATTGAAATTCCAATCAAATGTTTAATTTGAACTTTCAAGCTGAAATACATGTAATGTAATCTTTTTCCTAGTTGTTTGTCCTTTTTTATCATTCTCATTTGATATCTGATAGTTGCGTACAACAAGTCTTACAGAATTCTAAAGGAAACACAACAGGAAACCTACATGTATAGGAAACCTACATGTATAGGAAACCTACATATATAGGAAACCTACATGTACATGTATATCACTCTTATTTGAATCTTACACATGGAGAAGTTGTTTCATTTTTCCGTTTGTGCTGTCTGCGCGAGGGCGCTATAATATGTAAATTACATTGCGCGACGTACGTCCGTGTGGCTTCTGCGCATGCTGCCTGCATTATTGCTGCTGTGTGTACGTGTGTGGTGTGTGTACGTGTGTGGTGTGTGTACGTGTGTGAGTTTGTGCATGTGGTGTATACATGTACCCCAATTATTTTTGAGTTTCAATCAAAACTTTTAATGTAGAATTACACTTGAGTTAAATATAACCACAAATTCAGTTTGTAACAATGTATATAATCCTCCGGCTTTATGTTCTAACAAGTGTTTGTTTTTTATAAAACTATGTATACCCTACTCCAAATAATGGTTTCGTCCGCACAAGCTCATCATTATTCAAGACCTGTTTTCCCGATTAGAGATTTGACAGCATTTTTGATTGATGGGTACTGTGGTAATTTTCTGAAATCAGACAATCTAACCAATGGGAATGATTCTACTATAACTAATTTTTTTTCTGTGACTGTTCTTGGGACGATGTCAACGAATGGGCTAAATATAGATTTCAAACGTGAGGGGTTTACCAGTGCATTTTCTATGTGCGGTTAATTTTGATGACCTAATTTGGTTTCAAGCATGGGTAAAGTTTCAAATACCGTATAAAAAGTTATATCAAATGAAAAAGTAATGTTTTCTCTTTTAAATATTGTGGTGGTCCTGCGAAGAAAATGTTTAAGTTTTTTTTTTGAGGTTTCTAAAAAATCCGCTGTTGTTTAATCATTGCAGCGGAGATCTTGACTATAGAGGGTGCTCGCATATGAGACAAAACTTCTCCATATGTAAGAATGCTCTAACAGGATTGTAAACTTTATTATTTTTGGATAGAATATTAAATAATCTGTTCAGGTAACGTCAAAAAGACTGGCTCTGGCCAATAATAAAAAATAATAAATTACGTGGTATTCTGTGTACCATCATTTTTGTTTCCATTTTGAAGCCGTATGTTTGGTAAACAGTTTCCTGACTTTACTCGTAGGTAATCTTCAAAATATTGTCATAAAACAAAGAATATGTTGAATGACTAAAATAATTACTGAAATACTAAAATAACAAATTCACCGTAACATCCGATCAATCAACTATACACATTGTCTTTTAGACAGACCAGAGAGTCTGTGGCTAGACTAGTCAGTATTTGGTATCCAGGCATTCATATGAAAACTGAACATAAACTGGCTAGACTTTATTACACACAAAGCTGTAAAGGTTTTTGTCAATAAAAAATGTAATTCACTTTCATCAAGTTCAAAAATAGGAGATCCTTGGTTAATACCATACATAACATTGTGTGTGTGTGTTTTCATATTAATGAATGATTAAATCCCCCTTCCCTCATCACATCATGGCTATGTGTGTCTGATCCTCACAGAGTACATGAATAAATAAATTATATCCAATCCAATCCAGCATTAGAACACTATGTACACGTACCTCCCTTATGATGAGACTATTATACTGCAGACAAATGTCAAAGTTCATATTATTCCAAGGGCGCAACCACGTGTTGAAAGTTGGGGGGGTCCCAAGCAGCCATTGTGACATTACTAGGATCATGTATACATAAAATACCAAAATGTTCCAGAAGTTGGGGATGTCCACATAAAAGTAGGGGGGTCGTGACCCCCCGACCCCCCCCCCCCCCCCCAGTGGTTGCGGCCTTGTATTATTCATGAGTAGATAACTTTGAATATTCAGTTTATTAATTGTAAGCATTTATGGTTCATTCCATGTCTTTTTATGACTAAGGATGATCAGAACATACTGAGGACCATCAGAGCATACTGACCGAAACGTCAAGTTGTAATCTCCGGTTCACACTGTGTCACCGCAAATAGTCTTTACTTACATAGAGACTTATCTAAACGATAACTCAGTGTGGCATGGTTAACATAGATCTCTCCAGAGACATCAACATTCTAAGTACTTTCCTGGAGTAACGTGACTAAATTGATTAATTTCAAGACCCTATTAAGGTTATTATTCATCAATGAATGTATTTTGAGACCATACTGTTGATATAAATGTCATATCACATGGTTACTTCTACAGTTCAATCAACTGAATTATGGCAGATCAAACAAAAAGGTAAGTGTTGTTGACCAAAGTCATCAAAACATCAAACTTCCTGTCAGCAGCAAAGACTTAAAATGTCATTTTAAGGAAGTATTTCATCCTAACCAGTAATGTACTTATTAAGAAGATGTAATATTCCAATATAAGGGTTTGGAGAATAGTATAGAATGGTTTCAATTGGGATGACAGTGTAGATGACATCTAACCTGTCATCTGTACTTTAACATCAGTCTCATCATACAATGTGACAAGTATTTGCAGTGTAAGTTTGAATATCCTGATGGTAGCTTATTTCTTTGTGAGTGATTCTGTGCAAAATTGTACATGTAGATTACCATTTTCTCTTGTTAGCTACTTTATATAAGGAAATGATTTGGGCTTGGTTTGGTTTATTTGCTCATTCAACATCACAATCAAGTACAGTACAATCAATAGAAACAAAATGTCAAGACAGAAAACAAAAGTGGTTGAAAAACCAGAATATAAACCCATAAATCTATACAGGATTATTACCAATGAGGTCCTTCAATAATAAGATTGGAACTACAGACATTAGAAATGGCATTAAAAAAATTACAAACCAGATAAAAACCAATAAATACGTAAACATGAATGTGAAGGCCTCTGTGGTCCACCTTCCCTTACTATATTGTGTCAATTGATGGCGCTCTTTGTTTTCACACACAGCATTATGACATATGGACTGAGCAGACATTTTGCTCAATGTTTTTGAATTATCTCTCACTTAGAGTACCACACTGTTATTGATTTAATGACCAGATCACCCTGTTAATGTGACCCATTTCTGAACCACAGTAAAGTAAGTAATTTTCATCTTTTGACTAGTTTGGAAGGTTTATGCAAAATGAGTGACCTCAATTTGTATTTCAGGTACATGTACAGACTGCCTTGAGTAGGGTTTTCAGTTTGTACGTGCTTGACCGAAGCCCTACACACGCACAGTGCAACGCCCGCAACAAAAAACATCAACATTTTAATCTAAATTTTTGTTACTACTTTTGCCCGTCGAAATCTTACATGTAATAGCTCATTGCATTGGAAAGCGTATAGTTTCGGCTATCCAACAATGTACATAAAATAGCAATCTGAACCACGATAAAGCCTCAGGTTTTATGAATGAACCACTCGCCCGCCCAGCCTTTTGCGAAGTGTTCGAGATCGCTGCGGCATTCTGCCCGTAAAATTTGGTACGGCTCTTGCTGAGGGCATCCACTTCGGAGTTGTCTCCGTCCGGTACATTGTGATTGACATGAAAACGGGTTTCCATATTAAGTCAAAGGGCTCCTTTACATAGCCATGCTTGCTCGATCTCCATAACTACTCTACAACCGAAGTTACGAAGAGATAAAAATTAAACACCGTTTTTTGAGGTGAAATCTTCAAGTTGAAAGGTAAGAGTAGTGTTTGAATGAATTTTACACCTCTTTTCTATCATATGTGAAAGTTTTGAGCCGTAATTGTGTGTAGTTTTGAGCGGAGAGTATTTTTTACACCCTTTCAAAGCTCTTATGAGGGAAACGAGCATGAACGCTGTGCGTGTGTATCACGATGTGTGTAGGCTGATTCAACGGTTTTGTTGCCATTAGGGATGTACACAGTGTATGGACAGTCACGCTTCATCGAATGCTGTATACTTGATTAAATAAAACAGGATTCCTCAAAAAATACTCGTCCGATTTTCTTGATCTAAAAACCATTGTATTTCTTTCATCAAGACCTTCAATTTGATATAAATATTGAGTATATTGGTTTAGGAATAATTTTTCAACTGAAAACCCTACCTTCAGAAATCTTCATATATAGGCCCTAGGCCTAGTTAAAAACGTCGGACCGAACTCTTGAATTAGTGTTACATGTACCACTCTTCTTATCTTCATAAAGTGCTTTAACAAGTTAATTCTTATATTCTTCTTTGATTTGTTTACCCTTTCTTAATCAGTAGTTTACCCTTGATGATGTATTACAAGATATTTAGTAAAATTATTTTCTGTGTTCTGTATTTTTCTAGTTCACCGTGAAATAAATGATTGGAAACTGAAGCTCTGACCTTTGGCCATAAATTACTTTGTTTTACAGTTGACACTCACTGGCGGAAGTAAGGTTGTCGCCCCAAGCTACAATTTTCCCGAAACCAGTACAATGAAAACAAACCAACTGAGAAAAATACAGACAAGGGCAAGAAATGCATTGGAAGACTAGAATAAAACATGATAAAAATAAGACACTTCAAGATGGTACTCTGAAAAATAGTAAGAGAAGGCATGCAAAAATCAGCATGAATTGCACAAGAAAAGAAAGAAAACGAAACAAAATTGCCCTATAACGGAATAAAAACAATACAATTTTACAAAAGAACAAAATTATATACATTTTCTTTCTAAAAAAAAACACTGTTGAGTAAATGTACCATGGTAGCTTAGTGTACATGTACTTTCGAAACTATATTCAGCCTGCCATTAACTTAAATACAATTACAGTATAAACATTTTCTTTCTAAAAAAAACACTGTTGAGTAAATAATATACATGTATGCATTAAAATATGATGTGTACATGTAACCCAGTAGATTTTGTGTATGTGTATTTTCAAAACTATTCAGCCTGGCCTTAACTTGAACCAGGATTTACCATTGTTGAAAATTGTGTATATATTTTCTGGTTCATGAAGTGTGTCAACTCTGCATTGGTGTATTTCTGTACAATCC
The DNA here is from genome assembly GCA_029582265.1 of Zoroaster sp. YZ-2022. NCBI lineage: Eukaryota > Metazoa > Echinodermata > Asteroidea > Forcipulatida > Zoroasteridae > Zoroaster > Zoroaster sp. YZ-2022. The sequence continues at coordinate 8,274,596 of CM055816.1, forward strand.
TTTCAGAGTTTCAATGGTAACTACACGTATGCAAAGTTGTTCCTGGTACCCATTTGGTCATGTAATTACCCAGTTTATTGCCGGGATACCAATGAACTCTCCATGTCACTCTCCAAGGTTCAAAAGGAAACTGTTTTTGATTTTGCCGATTTTAATTCAGCAAAATTCTGTCTTAACTTTTCTTCTTTTTCTTAACAGTCTACTGCATCTTGTATGGTAAGTGTTTATAAACTACCAGACAGCATTTATAATTGAATACTTTGGACAGAAAACTCTCAAACTTTGTACTTTTGGGGACAGCAATGTACATCTACATGTACATGTACACATACATGTAACTTGTTTGCAAACTTGTTTGACAACTGAAGTGCATTTACTGAAGTATATAATTTGATCAATCTAAATCTAACTTCAAGCGGAAACAGCGATGTACTGTATATATAAAAATAGTTATTTCTCCACGTGTCTATTTACATATATATATATATATACACACAACATTTCCAAATTTCTGGATTGATCTATTATACCATTGAATAAAAGTGAACTCGGTAACTGGAATTAGGATCAAGGATTTGGGGATTAAATCTACAGTTTTGGAACTGATAGCAAAATTACAAAAATTAATTTCTAAAAGATTTCTGAAGTTTGAAAATCTTTGTCTTGAGGTGCTATCAAGTTTAAGAATAATCAAATATTATTCCCCAATAATTTCAGTCAGAATTTCAATAATATCTGTATGTTACAATGAAGACAAACTTTGTGTTTGCCAGTTTGTTCAATTGTAATCAATTTCTCTATTTCCTTAATTGTAAAGGAAACAATAATACCAGTTGCTTTATAAAAATTATAGATCTTTATTCAGAGGAAGTGAGCCACAGTATAGAATGACAGTTTACCAATGGTATACTTTCCCTTATCCATGCTATGCGCGTTCCGCATAAGTCCCTGTGGCTGCGCCTCCAGTAGCCTCCTTAGTTAGGTTCCGTATACAGGCCCCGGCTCAGCTTCATTAGCTAACCTCGCATGCCCGACGCGCTCGCAGGACGTACCTTCCTATCCAAGGCTTGGCTCACACTGCCGCTTGCGATCTCAATCGCCATGCACTTGCGCTACAATACATACACTGTACATTTGAGTTCACTCCAAGTGCCTGTACAGAAGGTGTATATTCTGATCCTACTGTAAATTATTTTTTTTTGGAAATATAATTTGTATAACGTTTCCAGTGTGGATTATTTAGTGATCCAAGTAAGTTTAAGGTAAGCCATTGATCATAAATGACTTCATCATCAGTGATCATTAACCCAGTGGTTTTGAATTCTCTTTTATTTGTTAACAGAACAAAATGGCTACCAGTACTGGAGAATTAAGAGCATTGCAGAAGATAAGCCGGTATCATCTTGAGTGTGGCATATGCCATGACCGATACAAGCAACCCAAAATACTGGATTGTTCTCATAGTTTCTGTGACACCTGTTTAGATGAATACTGGGACACCTACAGACGCACTCCAACGATTCCTTGTCCTGTTTGTCGTCAGGATATTCTCATTCCATCAACGGGCATTCAGGGACTCAAAACCAATTTTCACTTGATTGGCATCATGGATAAGGTATCACTACTAGAGAAGGTTGCCTGTTCAGGTATCTCCAAGCCACTCTGTGAGTTATGTGATGGAGGCAATGAGGCTCTTCATCGATGTCTTGACTGTGCCCAAAATATTTGCTCTAACTGCAAAAAGATACATTTGCGAAGCAAAGCAACATCCAATCACAATGTAGCTACACTGGAGGACATACGTAAGGGAAAGGCAACAGTGAAAAGACCAGAAGAGGCTTCCACATGTCACAAACACAAGGGAGAGATCAATCGATTCTACTGTGAGACATGTCAAGTCTTGATTTGTCAAGACTGTACTGTTGTGGACCATTGTAAACCTGAGCATCAGTACATTGACAGTGCAGAAGCTTCTCTGAAGTACAAGAAGGCTATGAAAGATATCTTGCCAGTTTCCCTTACAGAAATAAAGGAACTGGAAGAATCTTTGGCTGCTTCATCTCAAGCTAAACAAGAATTCATAGACAAGGTCATAACAACCATGAAAGAGGTAAAGGAGACAGCAGATCAGATCAGAGCAAAGGTTACAGCTGAGGAGAATAAGATGATTGATGCCATCAAGACCCTTGAACAGGATCGTATGGCAGCATTTGATGAGCATGAGAAAGCAGTGGGTATGATGCTACAAAGGAAACAACATTCTCTGGACACGGCCAATGATGTTACAAATACAGCAACAGACAGTGACTTCCTGTCACTGTATCCCATCATCAGTAATGACTTGAGATCACTGACCAGTCACCGCCCTCATCTGATTGATGGCAGACTTTCATATCTGCGGATCAATCAGAGTAAGAGGGTTGGTGATATCAGTCTGGGTGAGCTGGAGCTGGAAGACAGCAAGTGGGAGCTAAGTCACGAGTTTGGCAAGATGGTACGTGGTGTGGGAGAATTCAATGGGGCGTGGGGAATTGCTGCTCATCAACATGATCAGCTTGCTGTGATAGACATTGGCAACAGACGAGTAGTAATCTACAGCAGTACAGGTCAACTCCATAGAACCATTGACATGAAAGGAGGTAAGTGTATCATACAATACTATACACAATGTAGTTTTGACAACTGCAGACATTCAGTACAAAAAGTGTACAACAAAATATTGAACATAATTAAAAGTGATACTAAATTCACCCACTTAAACTAACACAAGTGTTCTAGTCAATGAAGGTACACATACTAAAAAAAAATTATTTCATTAAATTTATGAAACATGATACATAATCTGGTAATCAGAATATTTGAATTACTCTTACAAATATAAATTCAAGAGGAATTCTTCAAAATCTTCATTAACCCTCCTACTGTTTGACTATTTGAAACCATTCAAAATTTCCACTTACCAAAATGCCCATTGGTTTTGTACACACATGGTGAACCATTTGTACAGTGTTGGTAGCAAGCTTTACTACCATTCAAATGCATAGAGGGTCCATTGATTCACCACTTAGAAGTATCCAAACAAGGTTTTGTATTAGCTGACCTACACTGTACCATTCAAAACCATTTGGGGGAATCAATACTGTACAGTTATTTCACCATTCAAAACCACAAAAGAGAATGGTTTCAAATGGTGGATCAACTTGTATGAAAAAGGTACCAGAAGTAGGAGGGTTAATTTTCATAATATTTTGTCTAAAGCTCATGCAATACTTCATGAATTGCATTGTTCACAGTTCATATTACAGAATATAATTCTACAGAATAAGGCTTTACAGAAAGCACATTAACCAGTTCGCGTCGGGAATAAAAAAGTTTTTCTGGGCCACTGTGCGGGTTTCTTTTCCCCACACAAACACGTCAATGGAAGCTTCCACAGCGCGTGGCCACGTCTACCGAGCATGTCACTGTACGCTCGGCTCGTTGCCACGTCAACCGAGCATGCATACAAATATTCTGGAGTTTCCTTTGGCGTGTTTAGACGCTCTCTGATCCGCGGTGCAAAAAAAAATTGCGTGTATACACGGCCTCCAACGCGAACTGGTTAAATAGTGGATGGTTTGATGTACTTCCACAAAAACATAATAACAATTATCCACTAATAGAAATGTATTATACATGCAGTTTTTTCACTTCAAAATTTGTTTTTATTTTTGCTTCAGGTCCAGTAGCCATTGCAAGTATCCACAATCACTTAGTTGTAACAGATACCAACGGCCAAGTCAAGATGTACAATGAGGATGGAAAAGTGTCATTTCAGTTCACCAGCCTGCCACTGAATGATGTGGGCATCAAATGCGTTACAGCCAAGAAGGATGGTAACATCCTTGTGGGTGATTTAGAGAGAATGGTAGTCACTGAGCACAGGGCCATTGACGGTGCACTATTAAGCACCGTGCCAGTCACAATACCACCTATGTCCTTAGCTGTAGACAATAGTGGCAGAGTGGTGGTCGTTAGTGGAGATCAAGAACAAGTAGTTGTCATTGATGACAATGGGTCTACAATATTCAACATAAAACCAACCATTGATGGTCAGAAAGTCAAATACTGCAGAGGTGTATGCTGTGACACATCAGGTTTATATGTCGTCATGTGTAATGAAAGCGGCACTGGTCATATTCACCACTATGATCCCATCAGGTTTATATGTCGTCATGTGTAATGAAAGCGGCACTGGTCACATTCACCACTATGATCCCATCAGGTTTATATGTCGTCATGTGTAATGAAAGCGGCACTGGTCATATTCACCACTATGATCCCATCAGGTTTATATGTCGTCATGTGTAATGAAAGCGGCACTGGTCATATTCACCACTATGATCCCATCAGGTTTATATGTCGTCATGTGTAATGAAAGCGGCACTGGTCATATTCACCACTATGATCCCATCAGGTTTATATGTCGTCATGTGTAATGAAAGCGGCACTGGTCATATTCACCACTATGATCCCATCAGGTTTATATGTCGTCATGTGTAATGAAAGCGGCACTGGTCATATTCACCACTATGATCCCATCAGGTTTATATGTAGTCATGTGTAATGAAAGCGGCACTGGTCATATTCACCACTATGATCCCATCAGGTTTATATGTCGTCATGTGTAATGAAAGCGGCACTGGTCATATTCACCACTATGATCCCATCAGGTTTATATGTCGTCATGTGTAATGAAAGCGGCACTGGTCATATTCACCACTATGATCCCATCAGGTTTATATGTCGTCATGTGTAATGAAAGCTGGCACTGGTCATATTCACCACTATGATCCCATCAGGTTTATATGTTGTCATGTGTAATGAAAGTGGCACTGGTCATATTCACCACTATGATCCCATCAGGTTTATATGTTGTCATGTGTAATGAAAGCGGCACTGGTCATATTCACCACTATGATTCATGCGGGAGATTCATCAGCTGCATTGCTAAGGGTCTGTATGCGCCATATGGAATCACACTCACAGCAGGGAAACAGCTTGCAGTGGCTGACTGGCACTCAGTCAAGATTTATGATATTGTATGAATATCATCCAACTTGATGATGTTGAATGACATTCTCTCTTGCTTGGTCACATGGTACAATTTACATAGTTAATATTGCATTTCTAGATGTTGGCATGAAGCTAACGAAATTAAACCTCACCTTATTTTTGAACTTGTATTTGGGGCTAGTGTCAGTGAGTTGATTTCTTCTTTATATTTTTCTTAAATATTAAAACAATTGACAGCCCCAAACGGTCATTGTTTCAACTTTCTTCAGCTAAATGCAGTGTATACCAGGCGCGGATCCAGCAATTTTTTAGACGGGGGGGCACACCCAACACGAACATTTTTTTTTCCTATGCTAACATTGTATATTGTTTGTAATCATGGACCCCCCTGGATCCGCGCCTGTATACCTTTGTCATTCTCAATAAACATAAATGTTCACAGATTTACATAATAACGTTCTTGAAACTTGTACAACAGGTTAATTGTTATACAGGTTAATTAATTTATATATCTTAACCCTAACCCCCTAGGTATTCTGGCTAGGAACCTTCCTGAATCCTCCAAAATAAGTGCACTTTTGGAAACATGCCATTATCTTCAAAATGCATCATGCATTGTTGTTGATCTTTCATATTCAGCACATATGGCCTGTAACTTCTTGCCAGGTAGTAATTTTTCCCCATTTGAAGAGGTGCTTTACCAGTTTCCCCCCAAAATTTCCCCCCCCCCAAAAAGTCCCCTTGGAGGATTTTGATGGATTTGGGTTGGTTAGGGTTAATCACTGAAATGAAGTGAGACACAGCAGAATGGTAGTTTACCAATGGTATTTCTTCCCTTTAATTACCCAAATTTTGTTTTAAAAAAATTGCTTTGCAAAGGAACTGAACAAATTTTGCTCAAATTTCAATTGCTTTGTTGTGTTCACCATAGTGCTGAGATTTACCGGTTAGTTCGCTTACTTCGCCAACTGCTTATCCAAAACTTTCAAGGTCAGTTAACTGCTTAACCAAGTATGCAAACCGACGGCCACATGAAACTAGATACAGTCAGCAAATGGAGCAAAATGGATGACAAATTATTTTCTTTTAATTTTTTTTTTTAATGTTGGTTTTTGTGCTTTTGCATTTTTTTGTTTTGTTTTTAAATATTAAAAATGATACAACCGACGACCCAAAAGTCATTGTTTAAGCTTTCTTCAGCTAAAAATCAGTTTAATAATGCAGCAAAAACAACAAAATGGGTGGCAAATTCTTCCAAATATTGGTTTCAGTTTATAGCTAGTTAGCAAATTTCTAAATGGTTAGAGCAGATCGGTCAGTAAACCGTTAACCGTCCCAGCACTAGTTCATTAAACAACAATTTTGAAATTATTTTCTTAGTTGAAACTTGTACAGGTTAATTAATGTACATCTAAATTGACAATGAAGTAAGACACAGCAGATTAGTTGTTTACCAATTATATTTTTCCCCTATTTTTCTAATAAATAAAAGAATTGCCTTTTCAAACTCCTCACTGACTAGAGTAACCTGTAGTATCAATGCATGTAATAATGGTTATTTGTGACCTTTAAGAAATACCCTGCTAGGGTCATTAACCTTTGACCTTTAACTACCATCACTGTATATTGCTTTACAAAGGAATTGTACAAATATTACTCAAATTTCTATTGGTTTGTATTATATTATGCTCATATTAAACTAATTTCTTGTTATTCTTGTTCATTTAAACTGATGAGTAATTGTGGAAATTATTCCTCTTTAGTCCAAAGTCAACCTGTCAAACAGTGAGATGACCACATATTCATAAGGGACTGATGAATATGTAGGAGTCAATAGATCTTAGTGTATAACCATACTGTCCATACATTACACTTATGAATATTCATATCTCACCTCCGTGACAATTAATATTCTGTGTTTGTCAAACACTTGTTAAATGTGTATACATACATGTATATACACTAGTGCTGCTCCCTAGCCTCATTTGCATATGTATGAGTCAATAGATCTGAGTGTAATTAACAATACATTACACTTATGAATATTAATATTCTGTGTTTGTCAAACACTTTTATATTATGCTCATAGTAAAATAATTTCTTATTATTCTTGTTTAAACTGATGAATAATTGTGTAAATTATTCCTTTTAGTCCCAAGTCAGTCTGTCAAACAGTGAGATGACCACAAATTCATCATTTCAAACTGTGACTTAAGAGACTGAGTCCATTCAAGGACTGATGAATATGTATGAGTCCATAGATCTTAGTGTAATTAATAATACATTACATTGATGAATATTCATATTTCACCTTAATGACAATTAATATTCTGTGTTTGTCAAACACTTGTTAAATGCATTGACGTACATAGGCAGTGCTGCTAGCTAGCCTCATTTGCATATATGTTACATAATGTCCAAAGACATTACTAGTGCACAATGCCCACCTGTTGGTACACTGTATATTGTTAGTATTAGATCAGCCTTATATGAATAAGCATTATACAAAACCTAGAATTGAAATTCCAATCAAATGTTTAATTTGATCTTTCAAGCTGAAATACTTGTAACATAATCTTTTTCCTAGTTGTTTGTCCTTTATTATCATTCTCATTTGATATCTGATAGTTGCACTGGTCACATTCACCACTATGATCCCATCAGGTTTATATGTCGTCATGTGTAATGAAAGCGGCACTGGTCATATTCACCACTATGATCCCATCAGGTTTATATGTCGTCATGTGTAATGAAAGCGGCACTCGTCATATTCACCACTATGATCCCATCAGGTTTATATGTCGTCATGTGTAATGAAAGCGGCACTGGTCATATTCACCACTATGATCCCATCAGGTTTATATGTCGTCATGTGTAATGAAAGCGGCACTGGTCATATTCACCACTATGATCCCATCAGGTTTATATGTCGTCATGTGTAATGAAAGCGGCACTGGTCATATTCACCACTATGATCCCATCAGGTTTATATGTAGTCATGTGTAATGAAAGCGGCACTGGTCATATTCACCACTATGATCCCATCAGGTTTATATGTCGTCATGTGTAATGAAAGCGGCACTGGTCATATTCACCACTATGATCCCATCAGGTTTATATGTCGTCATGTGTAATGAAAGCGGCACTGGTCATATTCACCACTATGATCCCATCAGGTTTATATGTCGTCATGTGTAATGAAAGCGGCACTGGTCATATTCACCACTATGATCCCATCAGGTTTATATGTCGTCATGTGTAATGAAAGCGGCACTGGTCATATTCACCACTATGATCCCATCAGGTTTATATGTTGTCATGTGTAATGAAAGTGGCACTGGTCATATTCACCACTATGATCCCATCAGGTTTATATGTTGTCATGTGTAATGAAAGCGGCACTGGTCATATTCACCACTATGATTCATGCGGGAGATTCATCAGCTGCATTGCTAAGGGTCTGTATGCGCCATATGGAATCACACTCACAGCAGGGAAACAGCTTGCAGTGGCTGACTGGCACTCAGTCAAGATTTATGATATTGTATGAATATCATCCAACTTGATGATGTTGAATGACATTCTCTCTTGCTTGGTCACATGGTACAATTTACATAGTTAATATTTCATTTCTAGATGTTGGCATGAAGCTAACGAAATTAAACCTCACCTTATTTTTGAACTTGTATTTGGGGCTAGTGTCAGTGAGTTGATTTCTTCTTTATATTTTTCTTAAATATTAAAACAATTGACAGCCCCAAACGGTCATTGTTTCAACTTTCTTCAGCTAAATGCAGTGTATACCAGGCGCGGATCCAGCAATTTTTTAGACGGGGGGCACACCCAACACGAACAATTTTTTTTCCTATGCTAACATTGTATATTGTTTGTAATCATGGACCCCCCTGGATCCGCGCCTGTATACCTTTGTCATTCTCAATAAACATAAATGTTCACAGATTTACATAATAACGTTCTTGAAACTTGTACAACAGGTTAATTGTTATACAGGTTAATTAATTTATATATCTTAACCCTAACCCCCTAGGTATTCTGGCTAGGAACCTTCCTGAATCCTCCAAAATAAGTGCACTTTTGGAAACATGCCATTATCTTCAAAATGCATCATGCATTGTTGTTGATCTTTCATATTCAGCACATATGGCCTGTAACTTCTTGCCAGGTAGTAATTTTTCCCCATTTGAAGAGGTGCTTTACCAGTTTCCCCAAAAAATTTTCCCCCCCCAAAAAGTCCCCTTGGAGGATTTTGATGGATTTGGGTTGGTTAGGGTTAATCACTGAAATGAAGTGAGACACAGCAGAATGGTAGTTTACCAATGGTATTTCTTCCCTTTAATTACCCAAATTTTGTTTTTAAAAAATTGCTTTGCAAAGGAACTGAACAAATTTTGCTCAAATTTCAATTGCTTTGTTGTGTTCACCATAGTGCTGAGATTTACCGGTTAGTTCGCTTACTTCGCTAACCGTTTATCCAAAACTTTCAAGGTCAGTTAACCGTTTAACCGAAGTATGCAACCGACGGCCACATGAAACTAGATACAGTCAGCAAATGGAGCAAAATGGATGACAAATTATTTTCTTTTTAATTTTTTTTTAATGTTGGTTTTTGTGCTTTTTGCATTTTTTTGTTTTGTTTTTAAATATTAAAAATGATACAACCGACGACCCAAAAGTCATTGTTTAAGCTTTCTTCAGCTAAAAATCACTTTAATAATGCAGCAAAAACAACAAAATGGGTGGCAAATTCTTCCAAATATTGGTTTCAGTTTATAGCTAGTTAGCAAATTTCTAAATGGTTAGAGCAGATCGGTCAGTAAACCGGTTAACCGTCCCAGCACTAGTTCATTAAACAACAATTTTGAAATTATTTTCTTAGTTGAAACTTGTACAGGTTAATTAATGTACATCTAAATTGACAATGAAGTAAGACACAGCAGATTAGTTGTTTACCAATTATATTTTTCCCCTATTTTTCTAATAAATAAAAGAATTGCCTTTTCAAACTCCTCACTGACTAGAGTAACCTGTAGTATCAATGCATGTAATAATGGTTATTTGTGACCTTTAAGAAATACCCTGCTAGGGTCATTAACCTTTGACCTTTAACTACCATCACTGTATATTGCTTTACAAAGGAATTGTACAAATATTACTCAAATTTCTATTGGTTTGTATTATATTATGCTCATATTAAACTAATTTCTTGTTATTCTTGTTCATTTAAACTGATGAGTAATTGTGGAAATTATTCCTCTTTAGTCCAAAGTCAACCTGTCAAACAGTGAGATGACCACATATTCATAAGGGACTGATGAATATGTAGGAGTCAATAGATCTTAGTGTATAACCATACTGTCCATACATTACACTTATGAATATTCATATCTCACCTCCGTGACAATTAATATTCTGTGTTTGTCAAACACTTGTTAAATGTGTATACATACATGTATATACACTAGTGCTGCTCCCTAGCCTCATTTGCATATGTATGAGTCAATAGATCTGAGTGTAATTAACAATACATTACACTTATGAATATTAATATTCTGTGTTTGTCAAACACTTTTATATTATGCTCATAGTAAAATAATTTCTTATTATTCTTGTTTAAACTGATGAATAATTGTGTAAATTATTCCTTTTAGTCCCAAGTCAGTCTGTCAAACAGTGAGATGACCACAAATTCATCATTTCAAACTGTGACTTAAGAGACTGAGTCCATTCAAGGACTGATGAATATGTATGAGTCCATAGATCTTAGTGTAATTAATAATACATTACATTGATGAATATTCATATTTCACCTTAATGACAATTAATATTCTGTGTTTGTCAAACACTTGTTAAATGCATTGACGTACATAGGCAGTGCTGCTAGCTAGCCTCATTTGCATATATGTTACATAATGTCCAAAGACATTACTAGTGCACAATGCCCACCTGTTGGTACACTGTATATTGTTAGTATTAGATCAGCCTTATATGAATAAGCATTATACAAAACCTAGAATTGAAATTCCAATCAAATGTTTAATTTGATCTTTCAAGCTGAAATACTTGTAACATAATCTTTTTCCTAGTTGTTTGTCCTTTATTATCATTCTCATTTGATATCTGATAGTTGCACACATAAAGCCATATAGAAATCCCTACCAAATGTTGGGATCCAAACTTTATTATTTTTAAAAAGAATATTAAATAATCTGTTTATAGGTAAGGTAAAAAGGACTAGCTCTGGCCAATAATAAAAAATAATAAATTACATTGTATTCTGTGTACCATCATTTTAGTTTCCATTATGAAGCCATATTTTAGTAAACGTTTAGTAACAGTTTACTTATAGGTAATCCTCAAAATATTGTCATGAAATCAAGAATATGTTGAATGACTAAAACATTTAAATATTAAACTCCTCCCCCCTTCCTCCCCCTGAAATATTAAAATAACACCTTAACATCCGATCGATCAACTCTACACATTGTCTTTAAGACTGACCAGAGAGTCCGTGGCTAGACTAGTCAGTATTTGGTATCCATATGAAAACTTAACATGAACTGGCTAGACTTTATTACACACAAAGCTATGATGGTTTTTGCCAATAAAAACTGAAATTCACTTTCATTACATAAGAGGGAAACAACAGGTCCTTGGCTTCCATCATATTAGGGCTGCGCTGGATATCCAGGTATCCGGATACCCGACCGAAACGGTCTATACCCGGTTCCATTTTTCGGTTCCAATTACCCATAAACGACTTTTTAAAATTCGGACTTAACATTTCAGCGGTGCGAACATAAATCTGTGACTCTTGAACAATGTAATGTTTACACATTTACAGACAATTATCTTTATATTCAAGAGATTGCACTCCAATAAAGAAAAGATCGATTTAAATATGATATCCTCAGTACATGTATTTGTACACTACCGGAGGAATGTTTTCAACAAAAATGAAAACGGGTATCCGGGTATCCGAAGTTTCCTGATTTCGGGTATCCGGTTCCAAAAATATCCGAAAACGCACACCCCTACATCATATACAAAATTGTGCGTGTACATACGCATTTAAACCCAGTACTTACACTGCAAAAACTGTAGTGTTAAAAACTACACCACTGGTGTTTATATTAGGCAACTCGCACAACACCATGGAAGAATAAAGTTGACACCACTTGTGTTATTTTAACACCTCGGGCTTTGCAGGGTATAACAAAGGGACAATAGGTCCTTGGTTGTCAGAACAATAGAGGAAAACAATAGGAGGTCCTTGGCTTACACCGTACACAAAATTGTGTGTGTACATATACATTCAAACCAAGGACTTATAACAAAAGGGAGAATAGGTCCTCGGTTGTCAGAACAATAGAGGAAAACAATAGGTCCTTGGCTTACACCATATACAAAATTGTGCATGTACATACGCATTTAAAACCAGGACTTATAACAAAGGGACAATAGGTCCTCGGTTGCTATCACAATGGAGAACAATAGGTCCTCGGTTGTCAGAACAATAGATGAGAACAATAGGAGGTCCTTGGCTTACACCATATACAAAATTGTGCAAGTACATACGCATTTAAACCCAGGACTTATAACAAAGGGACATTAGGTCCTCGGTTGCTATCACAATGGAGAACAATAGGTCCTCGGTTGTCAGAACATAGAGGAGAACAATGGGAAGTCCTTGGCCTATAAAATTATGAGTTGTGTGTGTTTATGCACACAAACCCAGGACTATAAAAAAGGAACAGTAAGTCCTTGGTTGCTATTACAATGGAAAACAATATGAGGTCCGTGTTTGCAGGTGTTTACACATGTGATTGAATGATTGAAACTCCTCCTCCACCCCCTCCTACTCCGTAACGTCTTAGCTATGCATCTGATCCCCACAGAGTACATGAATAAATAAATTATATACAATCCAATCCAGCATTAGAACACTATTTATTTAGCTACCTAATGATGAGGCTTTCAGAGCGCAGACAAATGTCAAAGTTCATATTATATTCATGAGTTGATAACCTTAAATATTCAGTTTATTAATTGTAAGCAGATTTGATGAGACTTGACTTTTATGTAATGCAATTGTTCATTGCATGTCTTTTATGACTTGGAACTAATTACTACATGTACTCAATTGAGAATTTCACATGTTGTCACCGCAATTAGTCTTACTTAAATATTATACTCGTTAAAATAATTTCTTGTTATTCTTGATGAATGAAACTGATGGAATTTATTTGTGTTTGTTCCGAGTCAGTTTGTCAAAAAGCGAGATGTCCACGATTCCAACTGTGACTTGTGATGACTGAGACCATTCAAAGACCTAAGAAAGGAGGGCCAAAGTCCTGGTACAGGCAAGCCCCTGAGAAGCCTAGCCAGGCCCAGGTTTTGCCCATGCTTTGCCTATAGGCCCAGAGGCCTATATAATCCCCTAGCTGAGCACAAAAGACCCTTTACTAATGAATAGATCTCAAATAGTTCTTATTGTTAACACAGACTTGACTGGCACCTCGGTTGTCTTTTGTTCACAACTGCAGCCATTATATTGAGCTCTACTTGGCTGGGATAGGCCCTCCAGAAGCCCAGGTTATGTAGATTGACAGGTACTGCATTGTTACATGATCAGGGCTTCTCAAAGGCTTGGCCTGACCACATTTTGGCTGGTTCGTATGGTCTAATGAGGGCGGTGTTTAAACAAGCAGTGATTTTTTTTCACTGGTACTAGTAATTTTTTATATACTACTGGTTTCATTTAACATTCAGTTTTAACAGTTACCACGGGAGCAATTTCCACTGTAAATTTAATTTTGCATATAGAACTGTTACAATCCAGAGACTTAACTGTAGTGATATCACTGCATACATGTACATTTGTACATGTATGTATATTCAGACCATATATTCGCCCTGCGAAATAATGCAAACTTGGAGCCTTCATGTATTTTCCGTGCTAGATAAATACATGTACAATGTGTATAAAGCAGATATTTAATTTTTTAATTTTATTTATTTTATTACATTTTACACTGGCAATCAGATTACATCAATTAAATATAAAACCAAACCCTAAAAAACGAAAAGTACACAAAAATTCATGTTAAACAAAGCCAGTGAGTGGTAAGATAGAACAGGTGACCAGCACCTCTACAAGGCCATCCTTATTCCTACTAAGCTCTAAGCTTGGGCGATATCGATTTTTTTCATCCACGATATATCGGCAAACATATATCGCGATTATCGCTTTAGAGCCGATAACCACGGGTATGTACCCCTCTACAAGCGTCACAATAAATCACAAATTCGTTTGCATAATGTGTATGTACTTCTGAAGTAGTTCGCTTTTGTTTCTCACTTCCAAAAGCTAAAAAGACTGTTCTAATTTTGTTTCCATGGAATTTCTGACTTGACTCACAATGGCGATTTGTTTTTAATCGCGATATATTTTTTTAATCGCGATTTGCCGATATCTCGATAACTTAAAAAGGTTCTCGATATCGTAATCGAATAAAAAAGGTATCGCGATATTCGATATTATCGTGTTATCGCCCAAGCTTAATTCCTACCACAAGAAACCCACTGAACATTATATACCTTGTTACGCCCCCCATCCCCCCGACCCCGTTACACCACTGGAGGTCTGCTGAAGCAAGTTATGTGTTCCACCAAAATCAGACACATTATAGGCAAGATATCACAACTAAGTTGGTTATTGACATGGCTAATACTACATCTGTAAAAACATGCTTTTATCAGGGGTGTGATTGGGCAGTTTTGACAAATCCACGTAAATTTTGCTAGGGTTATTATTGGTGCCGCTGTTGTGAACAGCGCTGGGGTGAAATCTATAGTTCTGAGCGTTTGCTTTGCTTAATTGCTTTACTTTATTGCTTAAATCTTTAAAATCCGGATGGTCACAACATTGTGATTTGTAAAAATCTGAAAATCCAGACAAATCCAGACAAATCACAACCCTGTTTTTTAACTTTCACAAGATGTTAAACGTTATGAAGATTGATAATTTACAAGAAACTCAAAAAATTCCACAATAATCACCCCCATTCGTCTCATTTGATATCTGATAGTTGCATACAACAAGTCGTACAGAATTCTAAAGGAAACCAACAGGAAACCTTCAGGAAACCTACATGTATCTAGGAAACCTACATGTATATAGGAAACCTACATGTATATCACTCTTACTTGAATCTTATAAGAATGCTCTGACAGGATTGTAAACTTTATTATTTTTGGATAGAATATTAAATAATCTGTTCAGGTAAGGTAAAAAGGACTGGCTCTGGGCAATAATAAAAAATAATAAATTACGTCGAATTCTGTGTACCATCATTTTTGTTTCCATTTTGAAGCCGTATGTTTCGTAACAGTTTCCTGACTTTACTTGTAGGTAATCCTCAAAATATTGTCATGAAACAAAGAATATGTTGAATGACTAAAATAATTACTGAAATATTAAAATAATAAATTCACCTTAACATCCGATCAATCAACTATACACATTGTCTTTAAGACAGACCAGAGAGTCTGTGGCTAGACCCTTCAGTATTTGGTATCCAGGCATGCATATGAAAAATGAACATAAACTGGCTAGACTTCATTACACACAAAGCTATGATGGTTTATACTTAATAAAAAAACATAATTCATTTTTATCACTTCATCAAGTTCAAAAATCGGAGATCATTGGCTAATACTATACACAAAATTATGTGTGTGTGTTTTCATATGAATGAATGATTAAATCCCCCTTCCCTCAACATATCATGGCTATGTGTCTGATCCTCACAGAGTACATGAATAAATAAATTATATCCAATCCAATCCACCATTAGAACACTATTTATCTAGCACCCTATGATGAGGCTTTCATATCGCAGACAAATGTCAAAGTTCATATTATTCATGAGTAGGTAACCTTGAATATTCAGTTTATTAATTGTAAGCAGATCTGATGAGACTTGACTTTTATGGTTCATTCCATGTTTTTTTTATGACTAAGGACGACCAGAGCATACTGATTAAAACGTTGAGTTTTAACCTCCAGTTCTTTTCATAACTAATTCATAACTTTTCATTACTAACTACTCAATTGAGAATTTCACATGGTGTCACCACAAACAGTCTTTACTTTAATAGAGACCTATCTAACCTTTGAATAATAGCTCAGTCTGCCATGTTTAACATAGAACTCTCCAGAGACATCATTCCAAGAACTTTCCTGGAGTAACATGACTCAATTGATTATTTTCTCAATGAATATATTTTGATTTTGAGACCATACAGATGATATAAATATCATATCACATGGTTACTTCTACAGTTCAATCAACTGAACTATGGTATACAAATGAGGTAAGTGTTAAGTAAGACTAATTGCGGTGACACCATGTGGAATCTCAATTGAGTAGTAATTAGTTCTGAAAAGAACTGGGGGTACAACTCGACGTTTCGATCAGTATGCTCTGATCGTGTTGTTGACCAAAGTCATCAAAACAAAATCAAATTTCCTGTCAGCAGCAAAGACTTAAAATGTCATTTTAATAGAAGCATTTAATCCTAACCAGTAATGTACTTATTAAGAAGATGTAATTGGCAATAAAGGTTTGGGAGAATAGTACAGAATTGTTTCAATTGGGATGATAGTATAGTTGACATTAACTGTGCGATCTGTACTTTAGCATCAGCCACATCATACAATTTATTACAGTGTAAGTTTGAATATCCTGATAGTAGCTTATTTCTTTGTGAGTGATTCTGTGTAACACATGTACAATTGTACCTGTAGATTACCATTTCCTCTTGTTAGCTACTTTATATAAGGAAATGATTTGGGCTTGGTTTGGTTTATTTGCTCATTCAACATCACAATCAAGTACAGTACAATCAATATAAACAAAATGTCAAGACAGAAAACAAAAGTGGTTGATAAACCAGGATATCAACCCATAAATCTATACAGGATTATTCCCAATGAGGTCCTTCAATAAAAATATTGGAACTAAAGACAATAGCATTAAACAACTACAACCAGATAAAAAATCAATAAATATTTAAACATGAAAACAAACAAAATTGGACAAATACAGACAAGGGCAAGAGAAATGGATTGGAAGTCTAGAATAAAACACAATAAAAATAATACATCAATTTCTGCTTCAATTTTGCATTAGAATAAGTTACTTTTAAATTTCCGGTATATGCCCGGAAAGCTACATAATTTCTTTGAGATTAATGTGAGATATTTCATTCCCCTTTCCAAACTCATCTGTAAGCTTGAAAACAGCTACATTGTAACTGTGAATATGCGACATAAGACACGAGAGGGCAGTATTCAATGTCCACAGTCAACCCCGACAGTCTTGTACATTGTATGCTAAGTGTGTTACGTAAGACAACAGCGTGTGGCCAACAACCGAGGTGTATAGCTGCATGTGCACATCTAAACTGCATGCACACAGTTGCACATCTAGATTGCATACAGTTGCACAAGTACACGTAAACATGTGGCATACATGCATAACGTTCGATCAGTCGGAGGCATTGAGGGCGGAATGTATCTAATGACTAATAACTAATAATAAAATCAATCAGTGATGAAATTCTTGTCATCGCCATTAGAGCAATCTAGGAATTGTAACTGCAAAATATGAAGTCATTCTGAGCTATGCAACTATGTTCTTTTTGTTTGATGAGTTTCATGAGTAAGAAGACGAAGAAGAAGTAAAAAACGGGGAAAAAGAACGAACAATTTCAAGGTGTTTACATTGTTGCATGTGAACACTTAACAAGATTGCACTAGAACATAGTGTAGTGCAAGTCAGGCTAATTAATTGTAGCAGACAGAGGGCGCGCGACTAGCGGCGCGGGTTGCTGCGGCTGCGTGCGTGTAGTAGTGCATGAGATTTGGATCATGTGCGTAAGTGCGCGCAGCTGGCGATTGAGATCGCAAGCGGCAGTGTGAGCCAAGCCCTTGGATAGGAAGGTACGTCCTGCGAGCGCGTCGTGCATACAAGGTTAGCTAACGAAGCCGAGCTGGGGCCTATCAACGGACCAAAGTAAGGAGGCTACTGGAGGCGCAGCCACGGGGACTGACGGCAGAACGTGCATTGCGTGGATAAGCCTTGGGACGCCCGTGTCACAGCCACCGAGGAGCAGCCGATACTGTTAAAGTGGAAGGTGGACGCGAGGATCGAGGAGGCGGTCGTGTTGGTCAAGGAAGGCTGACGGCCTCAGTAGCAAAATACAGACCAAGGAAGATACAGGACCCCCAGCAAGGCTTAGCTAGCGACGCCTTCGCGTGCGGCACTATATGCATATTGGAGGGTACAATTAAGGTTTATTGGAGGGTACGCATAATTAATTACATTACAGTCACTTGGGGTCCGATGATAATTCATGTTGATTTATTAAATGAGAATCAATTCATTCATTTGTGTCCTTGTGGATTAATTTGTCAGTCTTTGCCACTCCAAGATCGAACCAGGGAACAGTGTTAACTTGTGTATAGGGCGGTATATTTCCGACCAAACGGGCCTGCATCTTCCGGCCGATATTCAGCCATCCGAGCTGGAGGATTTGTCTCAATTTAAGGTCACTGGGATAAATCATCTTCAGCAGTAGAGATTCCGCCACAATAGAATAAAAACACTATCATGAATATAATTTGACAACAGATAACAAAATTATATTTTCTTTCTAAAAACACCCTTGGGTAAATAATATGCATTAAAATATGATGCGTACATGTACCACAGGAGCTTTCAGCCTGGCCTTAACTTGAACCAGGATTTACTCTTGAAAATTGTGCATATATTTCCTGGCTCAGGAAGTGTGTTCTACCCTGTTTATTGGACACCAATGAACTCTCCATGTCACGCGATGTGAAAGTTTACACAAGGAAACTGTTTGCGTCACTTTTTCACCATTTCAGCCAACGCCATGTACCACTATTGATGGGTTGAAGATTTAGCCAATTTGAATTCAGTTTAATTCTGTTTTAATTTCTCTTCATTTTTTGAAAAGTCTACTGCATCTTGTATGGTAAGTGTTTATAAACCACAAGACAACATTTATAACTGAATACTCTCAATCTTTTCTACTTCTGGGGAAAGCAAGTCAAATGTACATTATACATACTGTACATATATACATATGAAGAGTTTCATAGCAAAACGTGATAAATGCCATTTTTAAAACTTTTGCACTAACACCACTCAGACATTGTTCACAGGTAGGCAAACATAAGTTCCAACTCAATTTTTAGCAAAATGTGATATAACAACTATATAAACTCAATCATTATACACATTTTATTCCAAACTGTGATAAATGCCATGCCAGCTTCTCTGCAATCTGCAATATATCCTCTCAGCCAAATGGAAATATAGCGTTTTACTATGAAACTCTTCATATGTACACTGCATTTTGCTTGGACAGTCGGGCTCCATTTACTGACATAACATTTGAACATTGACCCTATATATATATATAGGAGGGTTAACACAATAAATCTAACTGTAACTTCGGGTATTGTTCAGGGTGGTCAAAATGACAGTAAAAACCAGTCAAAAATGCCCCTGTGTACACATTTGGATCAACAGTCAAAACAGGCAGTTGACTGATTTTGACTAACTATATAACTAACAATTAAAGGGTTGTACATAATCAAACTCAATGAACTCTATCTACATGTAGATTAAAGGTAAACTAGTGTATAAATAAGAACATTTCTTCACAGTAACAATAATATACATGTAAGCTGGTTTAAACATGTTAGTTGTTTTACTTCTTTATTCACATGAAGTGACCCATAGTATAAAGACAGTTTACCAATGGTAATGACATAGTATAATGACAGTTTACCAATGGTATACTTTCCCTTTAAATTGAGAACATAATTTATAAGCAATATTTCAAGGATGTTTGACACCATCCTCTACTTTACATTACGTATATTTGAGTTCATTCATTTTGTAGAATGATGGTACGATAATACAGAACAGAAGGCAGATTTTTTCCAGTCAATTTCTTTTTATTGAACAAAAATAATGTGAACATTGAATCACTTTTCTCTTGTGTATTGTTTGGTGATTCAAGTAAGTTTAAGGTAAACCATTGATCATAAATGACTTCATCATCATTAACCCAGTCTTTTTGAATTCTCTTTCATTTATTAACAGAACAAAATGGCTACCAGTACTGGGGAATTAGGAGCATTGCAGAAGATAAGCCGGTATCATCTTGAGTGTGACATATGCCATGACCGATACAAGCAACCCAAAATATTGGATTGTTCTCATAGTTTCTGTGAGACCTGTTTAGATGAATACTGGGACACCACCTGCAGACGCGCTCCAAACATTCCTTGTCCTGTTTGTCGTCAGGAGATTCTCATTCCATCGACGGGCATTCAGGGACTCAAAACCAATTTTCACTTGATTGCCATCGTAGATGAGGTATCACTACAAGAGAAAGTTGCCTGTTCAGATAACTCCAAGCCACTCTGTGAGTTATGTGATGGAGGCAATGAGGCTCTTCATCGATGTCTTGACTGCACCCAAAATATTTGCTCTAACTGCAAAAAGATACATCTGCGAACCAAAGCAATATCCAATCACAATGTAGCTACACTGAATGACATACGTAAGGGTAAGGCAACAGTGACAAGACCAGAAGAGGCTTCTACATGTCACAAACACAAGGGAGAGATCAATCGATTCTACTGTGAGACATGTCAAGTCTTGATCTGTCGAGACTGTACCGTTGTGGACCATTGTAAACCTGAGCATCAGTACATTGATAGTGCAGAAGCTTCTCTGAAATACAAGAAGGCTATGAAAGATATCTTGCCAGTTTGCCTCACAGAAATAAAGGAACTGGAAGAATCTTTGGCTGCTTCATCTCAAGCTAAGCAAGAATTCAGAGACAAAATCATAACAACCATGAAAGAGGTGAAGGAGACAGCAGATCAGATCAGAGCAAAGGTTACAGCTGAGGAGAATAAGATGATTGATGCCATCAAGACCCTTGAACAGGATCGTATGGCAGCATTTGATGAGCATGAGAAAGCAGTGGGTATGATGCTACAAAGGAAACAACATTCTCTGGACACGGCCAATGATGTTACAAATACAGCAACAGACAGTGACTTCCTGTCACTGTATCCCATCATCAGTAATGACTTGAGATCACTGACCAGTCACCGCCCTCCTCTGATTGATGGCAGACTTTCATATCTGCGGATCAATCAGAGTAAGACGGTTGGTGATATCAGTCTGGGTGAGCTGGAGCTGGAAGACAGCAAGTGGGAGCTAAGTCATGAGTTTGGCAAGAGAGGACGTGGACATACAGAATTCACTGGGGCTATTGGCATTGCTGCTCATCAACATGATCAGCTTGCTGTGGCAGAATATCACAACAGACGAGTGGTACTCTACAGCAGTACAGGTCAACACCATAGAACCATTGACATGAAAGCACGTAAGTGTGTCACACACTACAATACATACACAATGTGGTTTTGACAACTGCAGGCATTCAGTACAAAAAGTGTACAACAACATATTTAAAAGTGATACTAAATTCACCCACTTAAACTAACACAAGTATTCTAGTCAATGAATGTACATGTACTAAAAATAATTATTTCATTAAATTTATGAAACATACTAGTAACATTATACATGATACTGGTAATCAGAATATTTGCAATACTCTTACAAATAATATATATCCCAGAGGAATTCTTCCAAGTCTTCATCAATTTTCATTTTATGAGCATAATATATTTAATTAAATAATATTTTGTCTAAAGCTCATGCAATATTTAACCCTAACTCCCTAGACAACAAAAGCAGTTGGAGGATTTTGAAGGATTTTTATTGTTCAGTAACAATGCTTAGGGAGTTTGGGTTAATTGATCAGGAACAACATGTATTATTAATAGTGATTTTGAATTGCATTGTTCACAGTTCATATTACAGAATATAATTCTACAGAATGAGGCTATAGTGGATGGTGTGATGTATTTCCAAATTCAAATGTATTCAATCAGAATAAATGAATACGTAAACAAAATAACAATTATCCACTAATAGAAATGTATGATACATGCATTTGATACATGACATTTATGATGCAGTTTTCACTTAAAAATGTGTTCTTATTTGGGGGTTTTCTAATACAGATCCAGTTGCCATTGCAAGTGTCAACAATCACTTAGTAGTAGCAGATGTCATCACTGACCAAGTCAAGATGTACAAGGAGGATGGTACATGGTCATTTCAGTTCACCACCCTGCCACTGAATGAGGTTGGTAACACAGATGTGAAGATCACAGGTCTTACAGCCAAGAAGGATGGTAACATCCTTGCGGGCGATGTAGAGAGAATGGTAGTGACTGAGCACAGGTCCACTGACAGTGGACTAATAAGCACCATGCCAGTCGCTACACGACCCATCTTCTTGGCTGTAGACAACAGTGGCAGAGCGGTGGTCAGTGGTGAAGATCAACAACACGTGGCTGTCATTGATAACAATGGTTCTGCACTATTCACCATAACACCAACCATTGATGGTGAGCAAGTCAAACACTGCAAAGGTGTATGCTGTGACACATCAGGTTTATACATTGCAATGTGCGGTTATGCTGACAATGATTCTGACAATGATTCTGACAATGATCCTGACACTGGTCATATTCACCACTATGATCCCAATGGGAGATTTATCAGCTGCATTGCTAAGGGTCTGTATGCACCACATGGAATCACATTCACATCAGATGGGAAACAGTTGGCTGTAGCTGACTACTACTCAGTCAAGATATATCACATTGTATAATATCATCCAACTTGGATGATGTTGAATGGCAATCTATCTTGCTGGTCACATGGTACAATTTACATACATGTAGTTCATATTTCATTTCTCAATGTTGTAACAAACTTTCCATAAGGCATGAAGCCAACTAAATTACACCTCACCTTCTTTTGGAAATTGTATTTGGGGTTTAAATTTGGCAAGTCAGTGAGTTAATAATAATAATAAAGATTTGTAGCGCGCACATATCCACCCTGCTGGGCGCTCAAGGCAGTAATTTGATTTTATTTCTTTTTGTATTTTTTCAAATATTAAAACAATTGACAGCCCAAACAGTCATTGTTTCAGCTTTCTTCAGCTAAATGCAGTGTATACCTTTGTCATTCCTAATAAACATCAATGTTCAGATTTACATAAAACTTACTTAAGTTGGTGTAAAGTTGATAATGGTATCAAACAAATGTAGTGATATGGAATTTTATGATGAAACAATAATAGTAATTATCAATGTCAACAGGGGGCGCTATTGCTCCTTAGCAGTCGGTTTCATATCCTTGTTTATTTTATTGTCGGCGTAGCTATATCGGAGTACGATGTACAAAATAGCATGGGGTCACAATATTACTCAGATCATTTAAAGTTTGTTAGTTTTATAAGGCAACAAAATGTTCATTTTACTCTTACAAAATGTTATGGGTAAACAACTCATTTAATTCTGATGTATTGTAAGTTAAACATTTAAACTGTTAAGTAGTTCTTGGTTGGTGCGGAAGGTTACGTACAAGGACTCTGACGGAAAAGGTCAGGGAGGATGAGAAAGGTTGCTGACCTGTGTTTTTTTGCTTGTTCGACTCGCGGTCCACAAGTAGCCATTTTTGTGGACAGCGGGAAGATTATTGTTACATTCCACCCGTTTGAGTGGCGTTTGCCTAATGATACAAGGGTAGTTGGCTAGGAAGGAAAAGCACTTTTTATAGCATTGGCTGGTAAGTCAGAATAACTTTTAAATCATAATCTGGACATTCACTTTATGCTGTAATTGAGGGTCATGTTTGGGAGTGTAAAACATGCATTGTAAATGAACAATGTTCATAGGTCTACATGTTACACTTTTAATGAATAATACATGTATGTATACTTTAAATAAACAGGTTTTTTTCTTCAGCTAAATGCTGTGTATATATACCTTTGTCATTCCCAATAAACATAATGGAGTGTTGTGGCCGACATAAAACTTACTTGGTGTAAAGTTAACCAGTTGACGTCGGGAATGTTTTTATTTTGTTCCGGTCCCCCGTGCAGGTTTATTTTCAGTGAAAAATCTGAAAAAATTTCTAGCCATTTATAATTTTTTTTGTCAATGAAACTAAGGTCGGACACCCAAATAAACACCTTTACTTAATGACACTTCGAGAATTAAATGGCTAGTTTTTTAATTACGGTTGTGTTTGTTCAGCACAATTAGACCGTTGGCAAGCTCCGATGCAACGGCCTATTAGCGACAAGCGCCCGGTCAAAAAGACGGCATACCCGGAGAGAGATCGAAGGCCTCGTAAACAATGGATATAAATCCGTCTTTACAAATTCTTGGCTGGTATGACAAAGGAACAGGTCTTGGATAAAGGGATTACGCAAAAATCAACAAAAAGAGTGAACTCGTTCAGTGTTTGCAGTGACCCCACGGGACTCCGAGAAACGATTGCGTGTATACAAGTCAGCCGCCACGACGGTACGCCAGCGTGTTGACAAGTCTCCCAGTAACACACACAAAAATCGGAATGCGTGTTTAGACACTCTCCGATCCGCTGTACAAAATAAATTGCGTGTATACACAGCCTCCGAGGAGAACTGGTTAACGATGGTATCAAACAAACCTTGAAATATTTCTGTCTGAGGTGATATCCTTTCAAAGAAATGTCAAATGTTATTCCCAAATTATACATGTCTGTATTTTGCTGTATTTTACATTACAATGAACGTTGTGTTCACCAATTGAAAGGTTTGAAAGTATTTTTTTGTTAACATTAAAATGTACTTTGTTAAATACTCATTTTCAGGGTTTCTTTAATTCTTTTTTTTTTTAAATATCCAAAAAAAAAAAAATGAAAAGTCAAACTGTCATTGTTTAAGCTTTCTTCAGCTTAAACAATGACAGTTTAATAAGCAATGCGGCAAAAAGTAATGTCTAGTACAACAAAATGGGCGGCAAATTCTTCCAAAATTGTTTATTTTTACATATTGGTTTTGGTTTATAGCCAGTTAGTAAATTTCTAAATGGTTAGTGCAGATCGGTCAGTAAACCGGTTAACCGTCCCGATCGAAAGTTAATGTACCGGTATATCTAAATTGACATGAAGTAAGACACAGCAGAATGGTAGTTTACCAATGATATTTTTACCCTTTAATTTCCCAAATTTTGTAATAAATAAAAGAATTGCTGTTTCAAACTGCTCCCCGACTACAGTAACCTGTAGTATCAATGTAATAATAGTTGTTTATTTTTAGTGACCTTTAAGTAACTCCCTGCTAGGGTCATTTGACCTGTAACTACCATTGTTGTATATTGACTTTGCTCATGCAAAATTGTATAAATATTACTCAAATTTCAAATGCTTTGTATTATATTATGCTCATAGTAAAATAATTTCTTGTTATTCTTGTTTAAACTGATGAATAATTTTGTAAATTATTCCTTTTTAGTCCCATGTCAGTCTGTCAAACGGCGAGATGACCACAAATTCATAATTTCAAACTGTGACTAAAGAGACCGAGTCCATTCAAGGACTGATGAATATGTATGAGTCAATAGATCTTAGTGTAATTAATAATACATTACATTTATGAATATTCATATTTCACCTCAATGACAATTAATATTCTGTGTTTGTCAAACACTTGTTAGATGCATTTACGTACATAGGCAGTGCTGCTAGCTAGCCTCATTTGCATATATGTTACATAATGTCCAAAGACATTTACTAGTGCACAATGCCCACCTGTTGGTACACTGTATATTGTTAGTATTAGATCAGCCTTATATGAATAAGCATTATACAAAACCTAGAATTGAAATTCTAATCAAATGTTTAATTTGATCTTTCAAGCTGAAATACATGTAACATAATCTTTTTCCTAGTTGTTTGTCCTTTTTTTCTCATTTGATATCTGATACATGTAGTTGCACACATAAAGCCATATAGAAATCACTACCAAATGTTGGGATCCAAACTTTATTATTTTTAAAAAGAATATTAAATAATCTGTTTATAGGTAAGGTAAAAAGGACTAGCTCTGGCCAATAATAAAAAATAATAAATTACGTTGTATTCTGTGTACCATTATTTTAGTTTCCATTATGAAGCCATATTTTAGTAAAAGTTTAGCAACAGTTTACTTACTTTACTTGTAGGTAATCCTCAAAATATTGTCATGAAACAAAGAATATGTTGAATGACTAAAACATTTAAATATTAAACCTCCCCTTCCTCCCCTGAAATATTAAAATAACACCTTAACATCCGATCTACATTGTCTTTAAGACCGACCAGAGAGTCCGTGGCTAGACTAGTCAGTATTTGGTATTCATATGAAAACTTAACATGAACTGGCTAGACTTTATCACAAAGCTATGATGGTTTTTGTCAATAAAAACTGAAATTCACTTTCATTACATAAGAGGGAAACAATAGGTCCTTGGCTTACATCATATACAAAATTGTGCGTGTACATACGCATTGAAACCCAGGACTTATAACAAAGGGACAATAGGTCCTCGGTTGTCAGAACAATAGAGGAAAACAATAGGAGATCCTTGGCTTACACCGTACACAAAATTGTGCGTGTACATACGCATTGAAACCCAGGACTTATAACAAAGGGACAATAGGTCCTCGGTTGTCAGAACAGTAGAGGGAAAACAATAGGAGATCCTTGGCTTACACCGTACACAAAATTGTGCGTGTACATACGCATTGAAACCCAGGACTTATAACAAAGGGACAATAGGTCCTCGGTTGTCAGAACAATAGATGAGAACAATATGAGGTCCTTGGCTTACACCGTACACAAAATTATGTGTGTACATATACATTCAAACCAATAATAATAATAATAATGTGTGGACTTATATAGCACACGTATCCACCAACTAAGTGGTGCTCAAGGCGCATTATATCATTACCCCTGCTCATAAGGCTCATAAGGCTCATAAATTATTCCTGAAACCATCTCAGCTCCCTGGGGAGTATACAGCTCAATTGCTGCCATTACAGCGCATAAAGGGCTAATCAACCAACTCTGCCCTCACAGGTACCCATTTAACCCCCTGGGTGGAGAGAAGCAATTATGGTTAAGTGTCTTGCTCAAGGACACAAGTGTCACGGCCGGGATTCGAACCCACATTCTGCTGCTAACACCAGAACTTGAGTTCGGTAAGCTAGACCGCTCGGCCATGACAAGGACTTATAACAAAAGGGAGAATAGGTCCTCGGTTGTCAGAACAATAGATGAGAACAATAGATGAGAACAATAGGTCCTCGGCCTACACCATATACAAAATTGTGCAAGTACATACGCATTTAAACCCAGGACTTATAACAAAGGGACATTAGGTCCTTGGTTGCTATCACAATGGAGAACAATAGGTCCTCGGTTGTCAGAACATAGACGAGAACAATGGGAGGTCCTCGGCCTACAAAATTGTGAGTTGTGTGTGTTTATCTACACAAACCCAGGACTATAAAAAAGGAACAATAAGTCCTTGGTTGCTATCACAATGGAAAACAATACGAGGTCCATGTTTGCAGGTGTTTACACATGTGAATGAATGATTGAAACTCCTCCCCCCCCCTCCTACCCCGAAACATCTTAGCTATGCATCTGATCCCCACAGAGTACATGAATAAATAAATTATATACAATCCAATCCAGCATTAGAACACTATTTATTTAGCTACCTAATGATGAGGCTTTCAGAGCGCAGACAAATGTCAAAGTTCATATTATATTCATGAGTTGATAACCTTAAATATTCAGTTTATTAATTGTAAGCAGATTTGATGAGACTTGACTTTTATGTAATGTAATTGTTCATTGCATGTCTTTTATGACTTGGAACTAATTACTACATGTACTCAATTGAGAATTTCACATGTTGTCACCGCAATTAGTCTTACTTAAATATTATACTCGTTAAAATAATTTCTTGTTATTCTTGATGAAAGAAACTGATGGAATTTATTTGTGTTTGTTCCGAGTCAGTTTGTCAAAAAGCGAGATGTCCACAAATCCACGATTCCAACTGTGACTTGTGATGACTGAGACCATTCAAAGACCTAAGGGAGGAGGGCCAAAGTCCTGGTACAGGCAAGCCCCTGAGAAGCCTAGCCAGGCCCAGGCTTTGCCCAGGCCTATGGGCCTATATAATCCCCTAGCTGAGCATAAAAGACCCTTTACTAATGAATAGATCTCAAATAGCTCTTATTGTTAACACAGACTTGACTGACACCTCAGCTGTCTTTTGTTCACAACTGCAGCCATTATAATGAGCTCTACTTGGCTGGGATAGGCCCTCCAGAAGCCCAGGTTATGTAGATTGGCAAGCACTGCATTTTACATGATTAGGACTTCTCAAAGGCTTGGCCCGACCACATTTTGGCTGGTTCGCATGGTCTAACGAGGGCGGTGTTTAAACAAGCAGTGATTTTTTTTCACTGGTACTATTTTTTATATACTACTGGTTTCATTTACATTCAAGTTTTAACAGTTACCACGGGAGCAATTTCCACTGTAAATTTGTCTACAAAATCGTACATAATTTTGCATATAGAACTGTTACAATCCAGAGACTTAACTGTAGTGATATCACTGCATACACATATGTTTGTACATGTATGTATTCAGACCATTATATTCGCCCTGCGAAATAATGCAAACTTGGAGCCTTAATTCATTTTCCGTGCTAGATAAATACATGTACAATGTGTATAAAGCAGATAGGTCATATGTAATGTGTTACACCGGAATCAGACACATTATAGGCAAGATATCACAACTAAGTTGGTTATTGACATGACTTACTACATCTAAAAAAACCATGCTTTTATCAAGGGTGTGATTGGGCAGTTTTGAAAAATCCACGTCAATTTAGCTAGGGGTATTGGGGCTGCTGTTGTGAACAGCGCTGGGCCGAAATCTCTCGTTTTGAACGTTTGCTTTGCTTTCCTATATTGCTTAACCAGTTCGCGTCGGGAATAAAAAAGTTTTTCTGGGCCCTGTGCGGTTTCTTTTCCCCACACACACATTAATGGAAGCTTCCACAGTGCGTGGCCACGCCTTTTCAGAGCATGTCACCAGACATCGCTGTGGCTCAATCGAGCATGCATACAAATATTCCGGAATTTCCTATGGCGTGTTTAGACGCTCTCCGATCTGCGGTGCAAAAAAAAATTGCGTGTATACACGGCCTCCGACGTGAACTGGTTAAATCTTTAAAATCCGGATGGTCACAACATTGTGATTTGTAAATATCTGAAAATCCAAACAAATCCAGAAAAATCACAACCCTGTTTTTAACTTTCACAAGATGTTAAACGTTATGAAGATTGATAATTTACAAGAAACTCAAAAAATTACACAATAATCACCCCCATTCATCACACAGACATACGGTGGACCTCAAGACAAAACTTTACCTCTGAGATGTACATCTGCTTTTAAACTCACATGATAAAACATGTGTCAAGCGAAAATCAGCATGTTTTTTATTTTCCTATGGAATCTGAACATATTTAGATCTTAAATTTAGACACCAAGAATATGTCCTATAGACCTTATCACGGCGTAGTCATCTTGTTTGTCTTCAATACAAGTCCACGTTACCAAACCGAGGCTGGAAGGGAAAATAGTCTGGTCCCTAATTATGTAATGAGATTTGACACTTTAATCTGCATAGAGTATACAGGGAATCGGACAAAGATCGCCATAGTGTGATCAAAGGCTAAGGCTGTATCCGGCTATGGCTAATAAGCTTGGGCGATATTGATTTTTTTTTCATCCACGGTATCTCAGCAAACATATATCGTGATTTTCGATAGTATCACGATTATTTTTTCATTCATTCATGATTGTTTTAGAGCTGACAACCACTGGTATGTACCCCTCTACAAGCTTCACAATAAATCGCAAATTAATTTGCATAGTGTGTATGTACTTCTGAAGTAGTTCACTTTTGTTTTTCACTTCCAAAAGCTGAAAAGACTGTTCTAATTTCCATGGAATTTGTTACTTGACTCACAATAGCGATTTTTTTAATCGTGATATATTTTCCGATATCTCCATAACTTAAAAAGGTTCTCAATATTGTATAAATCGAGTTATCGCCCAAGCTTAATGGCTAAATGACTGTTTCTTCCTATACATCAGTATTGCCACTGCAGCCAATAGCCACAGCCGTAGCAAAATATGCTACGGCTACAGCTATGACTAGATATCACTGTTTCTTCCTTTACATCAGCATTGCCACTGCAGCCAATAGCCACAGCTGTAGCCAAATATGCTACGGCTACAGCTATGACTAGATATCACTGTTTCTTCCTAAACATCAGCATTGCCACTGCAGCCAATAGCCACAGCCATAGCCAAATATGCTACGGCTACAGCTATGACTAGATATCACCGTTTCTTCCTATACATCAGCATTGCCACTGCAGCCAATAGCCATTACTGTAGCCAAATATGCTACGGCTGTGGCTAGATATCACTGTTTCTTTCTATATTTCACCATTGCCGCTGCTGCCAATAGCTGTAGCCAAAAATGCAACGGCTACGGCTATGACTAGATCACTGTTTCTTCCACTGCAGCCAATAGCCACAGCCAAATATGCTACGGCTGTGGCTATGAGAAGATATCACTGTTTCTTCCTATACATCAGCATTGCCACTGCAGCCAATAGCCATAGCCAAATTCGGACATGGCCTATTACATAGAAAAAAGCTCATTGTACTTACCCATAATATCCAAGCGGACAGGCATTGTCAAATCCAGAGGCTTGTCCTTCCAAACAATAGAATCCACGAGGACACAACTCATCGTAGTTAGAACTCCCCTGTGGACAGTAGTAGCCGGCCGGGCATTGCTTACACGCAAGGGCTTCCGACGTCTGATTGGTCAGGTCATTGTAAGTACCACCTGTAATGGGTCAAAGGGTATATTCAGCCCATGATCTGTAAGCATCGCTTGAAACCATCGCATCTGGGGCCAATACCGTACAGCTGCTTAGCTTAACAGAAAAATTCACCCGACGCAAGAATTAACCAACCTATATATATCGTGGAACCTGCTGCTATATAGGATTCTAGCCAGCCAATCGTCATCAGGCAAGCTTGGTGGTAGAGAGGTTAAGACGTCTGCACTAGTAAGCAGGAGGTCAGGGGTTCGAATCCCACCCGAGTCACCTGTGAAGTTTTTTTTTTCACACACACTCGGAAAGCACTGAGTATGCAGTGCAGTGCTATACACACGTCGGTGTAGGGCAAAATTAAATCAGTTGTTTATCACCTGACGCAAGAATTAACCAACCTATAAAATTCACTAAGTAGATTTCTTTGATAAGCAGCCAAACTTTCGTACTAATGTATGGATTTTTGCTGGTAGTCTGTTGTTTGCCGAGCAAAATTCTCTTGACTGGGACATTTTCAAAGAGCTGCTTAGCTCTACGGAAGGAGTAGGGGGGATACAGGGTGGTCACTTCTCTTCTTGGTGTCCCAACAGCTTGTACATGTGTATCTACAATTAAATATAATTATAAGAAGGTGCCCCAAACATACTTTAATGTGATGTGCACAACTGCAGCTACTGATGGTTCTATATGTATTTTGGGTATTAACCCTCCTACAATCAGTGCAATTTTTGAAACAACCCATTCAGGCCACTCCAAGCCATTAGCTGTTGCCAGTGGCCTCCTATGGTTACCCTTCTGTGCACTGTCACACCAATGAGATTGCAGGGTAAAGTGGTCTCCCATTGATACATTGCAGGCCATACTAATATGTTCAAACATTTACAGTGGCCCTGGGTGGCACACAGTTGATTTTGTAAGATTACTTGGACAGCAGGCTTGTACATGTATGTACTGAAGGTTGCTAAAGAACAGAATTTTGTGGTTGGGAGTGGCCTCCATGTGTAGGAGGGTTAAGGTGTCTTCTATATAAATGAGCATAATCATCCTCTCCCCACCCCCCCCAAGGATCCCAGTTCCGCCGTTTCCCGCCCGCACACTACACCACACTGATCCTCCAACATCTAGTCTTCGTGCGGATCATCCAGTAGCATCTCCCAGAGTCTGGCATTCTCCTGAAGATGATCAGAGCATACTGATCGAAACGTTCTTTTTAGAACTAATTACTACTCAACTTGAGAATTTCCCATGGTGTCACCGCAAACAGTCTTTACTTATAATTCTCTTTGTAAAAGGAAGATGCATTATACCCAAACGTATATTGACAACATACACACACGTATTGATTCCTTGCAAACTTCTCACCTGGGCACGGGAATGCAGTCTCATATGTTGTGCCGACTGGGCAGTAGTGACCCGTTGGACAGGTGTTTGTGATGTAGTCAGCATCGCCTGGTCCAGGACAGTAGTAACCTAAGAAAGGAAGGGAGGAGAAATGTCATTCATAGAACCCAAACATTATGGGAGGAGGGCCAAAGTCTTGGTACAGCCTTTGCCCGGCCAGACCCAGGCTTTGCCCAGGCCCAGAGGCCTATATAATCCCCTAGCTGAGCACAAGGGACCTTTTACTAATGAATAGATCTCAAATAGCTCTCACAGTTAACATAGACTTGACTGATACTTCAGCTGTCTTTTGTTCACAACTGCAGCCATTAAAATGAGCTCTACTTGCCTGCGCTAGGCCCTCCAGAAGCCCAGGTTATGTTGATTGGCAGGTACTGTATTGTTACATGATTAGGGCTTCTCAAAGGCTTGGCTGTACCAGGACTTTGGCCCTCCTCCCTTGGTGAGGTATGAGATTTGCAGGGATACCATGAAGTGAAATAATCTATTTTGAGTAATGAGGGTTATGATTATAACCTTCACTACTCACTACTCAAAACAGAGTATTTCAATACATGGTGCCACCGCAAATCTCACTTTGACTTTAGCACTTATTATGAATGACCAAACAGAAAGTTCTATTAGTGATTGCGTCCAACGCACACGGTACATTTGGTAAAAAATGGTCAATTTAAAAAACAAAATTATCATACTGACCTGCAGGGCATGGTATACACGCTGTCTTCTGTGTCGTTGATCCATTATTTGGGTTATAGGTTCCCGGCGGGCATTCGTACCGTGTCTTCCCATCACACCATCCACCGGGCTCACAGATATCAGCCGGGGGGTTGGGAACAGTGGAACCCTCATCACAGGCGTAGCCGGCCTCGCAGGCTTTGCAGCCGACCCAGCCGGCTTCCGACCAGGTGCCAGGCGGGCAAACTTCGGGAACTGTGACAGAGTAGATTTAAGAAAAATTATGTACCTGAATCTGGACTCTGAATCCACAGCGATTCAAATGACAAATCGACAGCTGTCAATCATAAAGGCATATGAAAACAGAAAACATTATTTGAAACAAAACAATTCCCCTACAAACATTTTCCTCGAAGGGGGGGGCTAAGTTTTTCCAAAACAATTCACCTCCCCCAAATGACAAATTTCTAGCTTCACGCATGAAATCAAAATCCCTTATTGACGAATTCATTTGGTTATATTGATCATTCCCATTTTATTAGCATAGCTACATGTATGTATAACCATAATATAATAATAATAATAATAACTGGATTTATAGAGTGCCAAATTGCCAAGGGATACAAAACTCTTTTACATTATTATCCCTGGTCATTGGGCCAATATTAATCCTTAAACTTTCTCAGCTCCCTGGGGAGTATACAGCCCTGAGCTACCATAGCGCATCAGAAGCTTTCTTCAATCACAATATCAACCTCTACCCTCACAGATACCCATTTATACTCCTGGGTGAAGAGGAGCACTGTACAGTGAAGTGTCTTGCTCAAGGACACAAGTACCATGGTCGCGGCCAGGATTCGAAACCCACATTCTCAGCCATCATATCAAGTCTGATGTGCTAGACCGCCGCCATGACACCCCACTGCAGTAAAGCCATTTGTGTATATTCATTGTAACAGGTACGTAGTTTTGCAAAGTACATCATCTTCATGGCTACCAGCTATTGTCCATACACTCACCTGTCTGATCAGAGCACTGGTACCCAGCCTCACATATGGTACAGTTGACTGCATTCAGAGTACTGTAGTATCCTTTGTAGCATTTGATTGGTCCAGAGTAGATCGATGGACAAAAGTAACCAGGGTTACAGTTTGTGCAGGATATCTGTGCACCTTGAGAGTATGTGCCAGGCTCGCATATATCGCTATAAAGAAGAAAAATGAAATAAATTTTGATTTATTTCACAGATTTGTTGGTATCATAAGATGAAACAATAGCCTATGTTTGACCAGACGAGGGCGCTACAGTGTTGACCCTTTGGAGAATACAGTAAAGTTTTTCCCCAAGCCAAGTTGGCTCATCAGGTCGGTGTTTATCTCTGCTTTCGTTGGCATGAAACGACTGAGAATATTCCTGTCCCCCTGGATGGAATGTAAGGCCTACGGTCCTTATAGAGCCTACTGAACAATCGTTAAATTATTGGCAAAAATCCTGCAAGGGGCACTTTTTAGGAAAACTTCTGGTACTTTCACCTCTTCAAGTCTGGCAAGTAGTACAGGCCATAAGTGCTGAATATGAAAGATCAACAAAAATGCATGGTGCATTTTGAATATATAATGGCATGTTTCCAAAAGTGCACTGATAGATTTCGGAGGATTCAGGAAGGTTCCTAGCCAGATTACCTAGGGGTTTAGGATTAACCTTGCTTCTTTCGTTTACCAGATTTGAAAGCGACTGCGTGGAACAGCTTCTGGAAGCTGACAAAAAAAGTGATAATTGACAGTCCTAATACCTACAAAGCAACTAGTTACTGTAGTCTGGAACATCAATGGCACTGCCACTGCTTATCCTTCACTAATCCTCCCTACACAATAGGCAGTAATCCTCCCTACACAATAGGCAGTAATCCTCTCTACACAATAGGCAGTAATCCTCCCTACACAATAGGCAGTAATCCTCTCTACACAATAGACAGTAATCCTCTCTACACAATAGGCAGTAATCCTCTCTACACAATAGACAGTAATCCTCAATCGACCGTTGAATCTTCTTTCAATAGTTTAACCCTAACATTCCCAAATCCTCCAAAATCCTCTTTGCTAAAGTGAAGGATTTTGAAGGATTGACGTTACATGCTACATGCTCTTTGCTAAAGTGAAAGATTTTGGAGGAATGAGGTTATTAGGCATACTTGCCTTTCCATGGTACAAATGTACATCCATGTTTGTTGTAGTGATTGCAAGGTCAGCGCTTGGGTCAGTAGACACTGTTTATTGCTCCATGCATGCAGGGAGGGTCCCTGGCCATGTACATGTATCACAGATTAGAAACACATGTGTGCATACATGTCATGTGCTTGCTTTACTACTGAAGGATTTTGGAGGAATCAGGTTATGTGTAAGCAAATGGGCCTAGGGAGTTTGGAAGGATTCAGGTTATGTGTAAGCAAATGGGCCTAGGGAATTAGGAAGGATTCAGGTTATGTTGTAAGCAAGTGGGCCTAGGGAGTTAGGAAGGATTCAGGTTATGTTGTAAGCAAGTGGGCCTAGGGAGTTAGGAAGGATTCAGGTTATGTGTAAGCAAGTGGGCCTAGGGAATTAGGAAGGATTCAGGTTATGTTGTAAGCAAGTGGGCCTAGAGACTTAGGAAGGATTCAGGTTATGTGTAAGCAAGTGGGCCTAGGGAGTTAGGAAGGATTCAGGTTATGTGTAAGCAAGTGGGCCTAGGGAGTTAGGAAGGATTCAGGTTATGTTGTAAGGAAGTGGGCCTAGGGAGTTAGGAAGGATTCAGGTTATGTTGTAAGGAAGTGGACCTAGGGAGTTAGGGTTAATGACTGCTCAATGGGCTCTATAAGGACCATTAGCCTAAGTCTATCAGGTTACTTCCCAAGCCATTGCCATGTTCCCATTTTATACTCCTGGGTTGAGAGAAGCAGAAATACTCAAATGTCTTGCTACAGATTCTCTTTACCTTGGTGCAGTCATTTTGTCAGTGCAGTAGTAACCAGCAGGGCATTGTGTACAGATAGATGCATTACCCAGAGAGTAGTAACCAGTTGGACATTCCAACATCTGGTCAGTGAACGGATTGGGACAGAAGCTGTAAAACAAAACAAAAATAGAAAAACTGCTGAAAACAATTTCTTTAATAGCATATAATTCAATAATTAAAATATTTTATTTCGTCCCTAATTTGCCATAGTGACCAATCTGACTTTTTTTCAATTTTAAGTTTTCCCGCCCATTAGTTCATTCAGGAAGAGACCTACCATTGTATCTAATCCACATGCATGTATTCCTTATAGTTTTGGAGATAGAGCATGCATTCAAACGCAACGCCTAACTGGTTATTTTGTATTTGGCAAAGTGACCAATACCGCATTGGTCATTATGCCAACTTAATTCGGGATTGGTCACTATGGCAAATTAGGGACGATTTGTCATGCCATTAAAAAATGTAGATGAAATTACATTCCTGGCGATTGCACAATACATCAGTATTAATATTTTTAGTGATTAGTTCACTAACCGTTGAATTAAAACTTTCACGGTTTATGGTTAACCAAAAGTTGGCACCCAGTGGCCACACAAACTAGATAATTAGCATTTGCAACCACAAAGCATCAACTGAGTCAGTGCATGAGTCTGAACCGAGTCAGTGGCTGAGTTTGAACTGAGTCAGTGGCTGAGTGTGACTTAAGTCAGTGAGACTGACTCTGAACTGAGTCAGTGACTGACTCTAAACTGAGTCTGTAGCTGAATCTGAGCTGAGTCAGTGACTGACTCTGAACTGAGTCAGTGAGACTGACTCTGAACTGAGTCAGTGACTGAGTCAATGAATGAATCTGATACTAATCAGTTATTGCGTTTTGAAACTGAGTCATCAACTTGGTCTGTGACTGATGTGACTGAGTCTACAATTGAGTAAGTGACTGAGTCAAAGCATGATTCGACAAGTAAGATGGAAACCGAGTCTGAAACTGAGTTAGCAAATGAGTCTGCTAAAAAAAAAGCTGACGATAAAGTTTTGAAAGCGTTTTAATATGCCTAATAGAAAAAGTTCTTACAATCCAGCTAAGCACCCGGTACATTCACTCTGCATTCCCGTTGAGTAGAAGCCACTTCTGCAGAGTAGTTTATAATCGCTGTCAGTCTGTGGACATGCATACCCAACCGGACATGGTAAGCAGCTTGTACTCTGTGTCGTACTGTACTCGCCCAAGCTGCAGTTACGGATGTCTAGGCTGTCTGTTCTCGAACATTCTTGACCGGCTAGGCAGATTTGACAAGAGGTTACTCCGCTGGAGGAATGGGTTCCAGGGGCACACTCTATCTCGTTGGCAACACTGCAAGGAATATAATCAACACGGGGGTGTGATTTGACAAAAGTAAAAAATCCTGAAAATGGGCAGTGGGCCTGGTTCTCCCTTTGGTCTAGAGGACAAAGCCGCCTGATGAACCTTCTGGATGTTTAATTTTTGAGGATTTACAGACTCTCCACATCCTCACAAACAAGAAACTAGATATTTGGACACAAAACAGGCTACTTCTTTCTTTCCTTGGTGGATATTTCTCTTATTTCAAGAAAATTTTGAGGCAAAGAGAGAATTGTAAAAAATCCTGAAATCAGGAAAAATCCTGAGAAATCACAGGTCTGTCAATAGTAAACATCAGCGTGTGAATGTTGGGAAAGAACTATCCGGTGATAATTTGTTTAATAATCTTAGTAAGTGTACAAAGTGTACACTGGAGGAATGAGCGTCAGACTCGCACATATGATTTTATGCTTAGGGAAGGTGCAACAATGGTAATATCGGCAAAAATTGCTATTACGAGTATGCTAACTCTCTATGAATCAATACA
Organism: Zoroaster sp. YZ-2022; assembly: GCA_029582265.1. Classification (NCBI taxonomy): domain Eukaryota; kingdom Metazoa; phylum Echinodermata; class Asteroidea; order Forcipulatida; family Zoroasteridae; genus Zoroaster; species Zoroaster sp. YZ-2022. The sequence continues at coordinate 8,312,634 of CM055816.1, forward strand.
TTAACCTTAACAACACCAAACCCATCAAACTCCAACGGCTGTTTTTGATGGACTCAGTACTGTATAGCCCAGACAGGGATACTTTACATGGGGCTGGGTGTCCCAATTCGAGCTAAGTCCAACAGTTGGGTGGTAGTGTTACTGCATGGTATTGTATTTTGATGGACTCAGTACTGTATAGCCCAGACAGGGATACTTTACATGGGGCTGGGTGTCCCAATTCGAGCTAAGTCCAACAGTTGGGTGGTAGTGTTACTGCATGGTGTTGGATTTTGATGGACTCAGTACTGTATAGCCCAGACAGGGATACTTTACATGGTGCCGGGTGTCCCAATTCCAGCTAAGTCCAACAGTTGGGTGGTAGTGTTACTGCATGGTGTTGGATTTTGATGGATTCAGTACTGTATAGCCCAGACAGGGATACTTTACATGGTGCCGGGTGTCCCAATTCCAGCTAAGTCCAACAGTTGGGTGGTAGTGTTACTGCATGGTGTTGTATTTTGGTGGATTCGGTAATGTTCTAAGCCAAAACCATTAAGGAGTTAGGGTTAAACTACCAACCTGTGAAAGTTTTAGCTTATTACCTTTTTGTCGTTAATCAAGATTAAATAGTGAAAATGCATTCAGTTTTTGGAAATTGAGAAAGAGTACTCTTTCCCTTAATTAACAATTCACACTGAGTATACAGTGCTATACACACGTCAGTGTAGGGCAAAATTAAATCAATTGTTTATCACCCAACGCAAGAATTTCATCAACCCGCTGCTATATAGGATTCTAGCCAGCCAATCGACATCGGACAAGCTTGATGGTCAAGAGGTTAAGACCTCTTCACGAGTAAGCAGGAGGTCGTGGGTTCGAATCCTGCCCGAGTTGCCTATGTGGTTTTTTCACAGACACTCATCGTCGTCGTCGTTAGGGTTTCTCAACGTGTACGTCTTACGTACTTGGAGATCCATGGCCATATTTTTCGTACAGCCACTTATTGAAATCATTTCTGTTAAACATAATTCTTCTAAGCTGCATAGGTTCAATCTGGGCGTTCTTGCCAAGACGCGTCCAGTGCGCTTGTTGTCCTTTCCGAGGGTTCGCAAAGCAAAGGATCTTTTGGAGCTCATTATTTTTTTTACTCGGAAAGCACCGAGTATATAGTGCTATACACATGTCGGTGTAGAACAAAATTAAATCAACAATTTACAAGTTTCAATACAATGAACTATTAACAAAGATTGGTTTACAACTTTCAAGATGTATCAATTGTGTTTTGTACTGCTGTATTTTACAGGCAATTTTGGTAACTTTCTTTATTGGAACATTCATTATTTTACTTGAGAAAATATTGATGATTCAAAAGTATGGTTGTGTGTGGTTTATCCCGTCATAAATTCATTTGGGAACTTAACGAGACAGCATCGTAACGATCAGAGCAGACTTTCAACTGGGCATGGAATCGGTTTAAGATGAACACAGTGACTGAAAATTATTGGCTCATTTATGCAGCAGCAATGGTAATATGACCTTATCATGTGCGGTATTACTTTAAGTCACTGAGTTAATCTAGAATTAGCACTCTGATTCCATGCCCTGTTGATTGTGACAATACTGTCCCATTAATCACTATAAAACAAAGCTTCTGACAATACTTTTCTGAAGTATCTATTTTCAAAGTATTTGCTTTCCTTTTTCAAAGGAAATTACCAAATAGATAAAATAAAAATTTCTGATAAAACTGGCAAAGCAATGATGACACATCTTTAAATCTCATTGGTTTTATACTTACACAGTGCTTGGACAGAAGTAGCCTGCAGTACATTCAGTACAGAATGTAGCCTTGCCAGTAGCATACGTTCCAGCTGTACATGCGACTCGCCCTTCTATTCGTAGGTATGATTTGTACAGGCATAGCCTGGTGGGCAGTCAATGCAAGCAGTTGAGCCTGCGTAGCTGTAAGAACCTATGAAAGACAACAGTTTTTGAAACATTTGAATGTTTGTTCTCTTAAAAAAATCTTATTTAACCCTCCTACTTTTGGTACCTTTTTCATACAAGTTGATGCACCATTTGAAACCATTCGCTTTTGTGGTTTTGAATGGTGAAATAACTGTGTACAGTATTGATTTCCCCAAATGGTTTTGAATGGTAGGTCAGCTAATACAAAACCTTGTTTGGATACTTCTAAGTGGTGAATCAATGGACCCTCTATGCATTTGAATGGATTTGAATGGTAGTAAAGCTTGCTACCAACACTGTTCAAATGGTATCACCATGTGTGTACAAAACCAACGGGCATTTTTGAAATTGGAAATTTTGAATAGTTTCAAATGGTCTATCAGTATAGGATGGTTAAAATCTCCTTTAGGGATTAGTCTGGCTATCGATGACAATGGTAGGATTTCTGAAATATATATTACATTTATGCATATAAAAATAACTGAAATTAGAAAATTAGAATTTGATAAAAAATATTAAACGTTTCCAAAGTTATAACGTCATGGATCTCATATAGTTGTACCAACCATCATCGCAATCAACAGGTCCTTGGGTTGGATCTGTGCAGTACTTGCCCTTTGGGCATTGCCGGCATACCTCAGTCGAAGGTTCGTCATTATACCAGCCAACGCTACAAGGCACAGGTTCCACGTTTTGTACATCACAGGTGTGCCCTACACAGAGTTAATGATAAATTATTAAAGGGACCAGTATCGTCACGATCAGAGCAGACTTTCAACAGGGCATGGAATCAATGTCTTCGTTTAAAATGAATACAGTGACTGCAAATACTGGCTTATTTATGCAGCAGCAATGGATATATGACCTTATCATGTGGGAAATTATTTTCAGTCACTGAGTTTGTTTAAGACAAGCACTCCGATTCCATGCCCTGTTGATCGTGACGATATTGCCCTGTCACAATAAATAAATATAAATACAAGGTAAATAAATAAAAGTCATGTTTTTTCCACAGACACCCGGAAAGCATCGAGTATAGAGTGCTTCATACGTCATTGCTTCTTCACCCAGGAGTGTAAATGGGTACCTGTGAGGGTAGAGATAATTATTGCTTCTCTTCACCTAGGAGTATAAATGGGTACCTGTGAGGGTAGAGATAATTATTGCTTCTCTTCACCTAGGAGTATAAATGAGTACCTGTGAAGGTAGAGAGATTTATTTGCTTCTCTTCACCCATGAGTATAAATGGGTACCTGTGAGGGTAGAGATATTTATTGCTTCTCCTCACCCAGGAGTATAAATGGGTACCTGTGAGGGTAGAGATAATTATTGCTTCTCTTCACCCATGAGTATAAATGGGTACATGTGAGGGTAGAGATATTTATTGCTTCTCTTCACCCATGAGTATAAATGGGTACCTGTGAGGGTAGAGATAATTATTGCTTCTCTTCACCCAGGAATATAAATGGGTACCTGTGAGGGTAGAGATAATTATTGCTTCTCTTCACCCAGGAATATAAATGGGTACCTGTGAGGGTAGAGATAATTATTGCTTCTCTTCACCCATGAGTAATTTTTTCTCTAATTGTTTTTTTGCCATTGTATTTGTGATTGTTTCTGCCCTGTGAAAAAATAAATGAAATGAAATGAGTATAAATGGGTACCTGTGAGGGTAGAGATATTTATTGCTTCTCTTCACCCATGAGTATAAATGGGTACATGTGAGGGTAGAGATAATTATTGCTTCTCTTCACCCATGAGTATAAATGGGTACCTGTGAGGGTAGAGATATTTATTGCTTCTCTTCACCCATGAGTATAAATGGGTACCTGTGAGGGTAGAGATATTTATTGCTTCTCTTCACCCATGAGTATAAATGGGTACCTGTGAGGGTAGAGATATTTATTGCTTCTCTTCACCCAGGAGTATAAATGGGTACCTGTGAGGATAGGGATAATTATTGCTTCTCTTCACCCATGAGTATAAATGGGTACATGTGAGGGTAGAGATATTTATTGCTTCTCTTTACCCATGAGTATAAATGGGTACCTGTGAGGGTAGAGATATTTATTGCTTCTCTTCACCCATGAGTATAAATGGGTACCTGTGAGGGTAGAGATAATTATTGCTTCTCTTCACCCATGAGTATAAATGGGTACCTGAGAGGGTAGGGATAATTATTGCTTCTCTTCACCCATGAGTATAAATGGGTACCTGTGAGGGTAGAGATATTTATTGCTTCTCTTCACCCATGAGTATAAATGGGTACCTGTGAGGGTAGGGATAATTATTGCTTCTCTTCACCCATGAGTATAAATGGGTACCTGTGAGGGTAGAGATATTTATTGCTTCTCTTCACCCATGAGTATAAATGGGTACCTGTCAGGGTAGAGATATTTATTGCTTCTCTTCACCCAGGAGTATAAATGGGTACCTGTGAGGGTAGGGATAATTATTGCTTCTCTTCACCCAGGAGTATGAATGGGTACCTGTGAGGGTAGAGATATTTATTGCTTCTCTTCACCCATGAGTATAAATGGGTACCTGTGAGGGTAGAGATATTTATTGCTTCTCTTCACCCATGAGTATAAATGGGTACCTGTGAGGGTAGAGATATTTATTGCTTCTCTTCACCCATGAGTATAAATGGGTACCTGTGAGGGTAGAGATATTTATTGCTTCTCTTCACCCATGAGTATAAATGGGTACCTGTGAGGGTAGAGATATTTATTGCTTCTCTTCACCCAGGAGTATAAATGGGTACCTGTGAGGGTAGGGATAATTATTGCTTCTCTTCACCCATGAGTATAAATGGGTACATGTGAGGGTAGAGATATTTATTGCTTCTCTTTACCCATGAGTATAAATGGGTACCTGTGAGGGTAGAGATATTTATTGCTTCTCTTCACCCAGGAGTATAAATGGGTACCTGTGAGGGTAGGGATAATTATTGCTTCTCTTCACCCATGAGTATAAATGGGTACCTGTGAGGGTAGAGATATTTATTGCTTCTCTTCACCCAGGAGTATAAATGGGTACCTGTGAGGGTAGAGATATTTATTGCTTCTCTTCACCCATGAGTATAAATGGGTACCTGTCAGGGTAGAGATATTTATTGCTTCTCTTCACCCATGAGTATAAATGGGTACCTGTCAGGGTAGAGATATTTATTGCTTCTCTTCACCCAGGAGTATAAATGGGTACCTGTGAGGGTAGAGATATTTATTGCTTCTCTTCACCCATGAGTTTAAATGGGTACCTGTGAGGGTAGAGATGGTAATTGTGTTTGATTAGCCCTGTAGCGCCAAAAAATGTGGCACATAATGGGCTGTATACTCCCCCAGGGAGCTGAGAAAGATTACAGGAATGATATTGACCCAGTGACCAGGGGAAAATAATGTAAAGCGCTATCATAGAGGTGTAATTCGCTGTGTATATAATTACATGTATGACTTAATATAATTATTATTATTATATGTCGGTTAAGGGAAAACATTCAAATCAATTGCTAAATTGTTCCGTCATTGAGAGAATACTAAATGGTTTAAATGTGATATTTTACGCTAAGATAAGGTAAGATATAGGATTGGTTATTCAGAAATAACAAAATGGTCAAATTTTAATGTAAAATTGACTTAGTGTCAAGCTGCTTATGGTATTAATATTTCTTAGAAACAGGATGTTTGAGGTGCTGTCATTTTGAAGAAATTCCTTACCTTTAAGACAGACAGCTTTATTTTTAGTCCAATGAAAAATGTACAGGTCCAGCTAATGTTTAGAGCAAGTAGACTTAGCAAGTACAAAGTTCAAAGGTTATTTACCTGCAGGGCAAGGTGTACAGGTTGTTGACCTCGCCAGTGAGTAGTACCCAGCGCTGCAGCTCTCTACGGCAGACTTTGTGGGGCACATTGAGCCGGCCGGGCATTCAAGACAATTCTGTTGAGCCGGTGAGGCACTGTAGTATCCATCTTCGCAGGCAAAGGCTTCGGCTGACCCTAGAGGGCAGTAGAACCCTGCTCCACATTCATAGCAGACGGAATCTACGATAAGGTAGAGATAGCAGATTGTTTTGATAATAAGCTTGGGCGATATCAATTGTTTTCATCCACGATATATCGACAAACAAATATCGCAATTTTCGATATAATCACGATTATATTTTCATTCATGCATGATGCATTAGCGCTGATAACCACAAGTATGTACCCCTCTACAAGCGTCACAACAAATCGTAAATTCATTTGCATGTATGTACTTCTGAAGTAGTTCACTTTTGTTTCTCACTTCCAAAAGCTGAAAAGACTGTTCTAATAATTTGTTTCCATGCAATTTCTGACTTGACTTACAATGGCAATTTTTTTAAATCGCGATATATATTTTTAATTGCGATTTACCGATATCTCGATAATATAGAAAGGTTCTCGATATCATAATCGAATAAAAAAGGCATCGCGATATTCAATATTATCGTGTTATCGCCCAAGCTTATTTGATAATGCCTCTGAAGCACTGGAGGTCTGGAGAATTACCTAAAGGTAGAGGTTGTATTGTTTTTGAAAATGCTTCTGAAGCACTACGGTTGCTCAGGGATGCGTACTCTCGAAAGAGAAATCAATGGTGCGTAAATACCGAGGGGGGGGGGCTTGTTTCCTTCTATGTTTGGTGTGTCCCACCCCCCCCCCCAGAAATCAACTATGAGTACAACCATAATCCCACATATATTTCCCCTATTTTGGGTCTCCCTCTCCCTTCCCCAACCCCCTGTTATATTTTTCCTGTGCCGTGTGTCTCCCCAACCCTTCTGAATGAAACGTTGTGTAAACCCATAGTCCCACTTGAGGTTGCATTACGATGTAACAGGATCAAACAAAGGGCGCCCTCGCTGAGGTCACAATAAATGTCTATCATTGCCTCCTGTACATGCACCAGGCGAACACATAAGTGAGTTCCTATTGTTTTAATGTGTGTACAACCATAATCCCAATCAAACAAAAGTCCCACATTGGCTCAAGTATACACACCAGTCAGAGCGTTAGTCAGGATTTAGAAATAGGGTGTCCAAATTTGCTGGGAATTACAAAACAGGGTGTCCAAATTGTTCACTTTATACGCATACATGTAAATGACAGATGAAATAGGGTGTCCAAACTGTTCACTTACAATAATTTTACATGTAAATGACAGATGAAATAGGGTGTCCAAACTGTTCACTTACAATACTTTTACATGTAAATGACAGATGAAACAGGGTGTCCAAATTGTTCACTTACAATAATTTTACATGTAAATGACAGATGAAATAGGGTGTCCAAATTGTTCACTTACAATACTTTTACATGTAAATGACAGATGAAATAGTGTCCAAATTGTTCACTTACAATACTTTTACATGTAAATGACAGATGAAATAGTGTGTCCAAATTGTTCACTTACAATACTTTTACATGTAAATGACAGATGAAATAGGGTGTCCAAATTGTTCTCTTACAATACTTTTACATGTAATGACAGATGAAATAGGGTGTCCAAATTGTTCTCTTACAATACTTGTACATGTAAATGACAGATGAAACAGGGTGTCCAAGTTGTTCTCTTACAATACTTGTACATGTAAATGACAGATGAAACAGGGTGTCCAAATTGTTCACTTACAATACTTTTACATGTAATGACAGATGAAATAGGGTGTTCAAATTGTTCTCTTACAATACTTTTACATGTAAATGCCAGATGAAATAGGGTGTCGAAATTGTTCTCTTACAATACTTTTACATGTAAATGACAGATGAAACAGGGTGTCCAAATTGTTCTCTTACAATACTTTTACATGTAAATGACAGATGAAATAGGGTGTCCAAATTGTTCACTTACAATACTTTTACATGTAAATGCCAGATGAAACAGGGTGTCCAAATTGTTCACTTACAATACTTTTACATGTAATGACAGATGAAATAGGGTGTCCAAATTGTTCACTTACAATACTTTTACATGTAAATGACAGATGAAACAGGGTGTCCAAACTGTTTACTTACAATACTTTTACATGTAATGACAGATGAAATAGGGTGTTCAAATTGTTCACTTACAATACTTTTACATGTAAATGCCAGATGAAACAGGGTGTCCAAATTGTTCACTTACAATACTTTTACATGTAATGACAGATGAAATAGGGTGTCCAAATTGTTCACTTACAATACTTTTACATGTAAATGACAGATGAAACAGGGTGTCCAAACTGTTTACTTACAATACTTTTACATGTAATGACAGATGAAATAGGGTGTCCAAATAGTTCACTTACAATACTTTTACATGTAAATGCCAGATGAAATAGGGTGTTCAAATTGTTCACTTACAATACTTTTACTGTACATGTAAATGACAGATGAAACAGGGTGTCCAAATTGTTCACTTACAATACTTTTACATGTAATGACAGATGAAATAGGGTGTTCAAATTGTTCTCTTACAATACTTTTACATGTAAATGCCAGATGAAATAGGGTGTCGAAATTGTTCTCTTACAATACTTTTACATGTAAATGACAGATGAAACAGGGTGTCCAAATTGTTCTCTTACAATACTTTTACATGTAAATGACAGATGAAATAGGGTGTCCAAATTGTTCACTTACAATAATTTTACATGTAAATGACAGATGAAACAGGGTGTCCAAATTGTTTACTTACAATACTTTTACATGTAATGACAGATGAAATAGGGTGTCCAAATTGTTCACTTACAATACTTTTACATGTAAATGCCAGATGAAATAGGGTGTTCAAATTGTTCACTTACAATACTTTTACATGTAAATGACAGATGAAACAGGGTGTCCAAATTGTTCACTTACAATACTTTTACATGTAATGAAAGATGAAATAGGGTGTTCAAATTGTTCTCTTACAATACTTTTACATGTAAATGCCAGATGAAATAGGGTGTCCAAATTGTTCTCTTACAATACTTTTACATGTAAATGACAGATGAAACAGGGTGTCCAAATTGTTCTCTTACAATACTTTTACATGTAAATGACAGATGAAATAGGGTGTCCAAATTGTTCACTTACAATACTTTTACATGTAAATGCCAGATGAAATAGGGTGTCCAAACTGTTCACTTACAATACTTTTACATGTAAATGACAGATGAAACAGGGTGTCCAAATTGTTCACTTACAATACTTTTACATGTAAATGACAGATGAAACAGGGTGTCCAAATTGTTCACTTACAATACTTTTACATGTAAATGACAGATGAAATAGGGTGTCCAAATTGTTCTCTTACAATACTTTTACATGTAATGACAGATGAAATAGGGTGTCCAAATTGTTCTCTTACAATACTTTTACATGTAAATGACAGATGAAATAGGGTGTCCAAATTGTTCACTTACAATACTTTTACATGTAAATGCCAGATGAAACAGGGTGTCCAAATTGTTCACTTACAATACTTTTACATGTAATGACAGATGAAATAGGGTGTCCAAATTGTTCACTTACAATACTTTTACATGTAAATGACAGATGAAACAGGGTGTCCAAATTGTTTACTTACAATACTTTTACATGTAATGACAGATGAAATAGGGTGTCCAAATTGTTCACTTACAATACTTTTACATGTAAATGCCAGATGAAATAGGGTGTTCAAATTGTTCACTTACAATACTTTTACATGTAAATGACAGATGAAACAGGGTGTCCAAATTGTTCACTTACAATACTTTTACATGTAAATGCCAGATGAAATAGGGTGTCCAAATTGTTCACTTACAATACTTTTACATGTAAATGCCAGATGAATCAGGGTGTCCAAATTGTTCACTTACAATACTTTTACATGTAATGACAGATGAAATAGGGTGTCCAAATTGTTCACTTACAATACTTTTACATGTAAATGACAGATGAAACAGGGTGTCCAAATTGTTTACTTACAATACTTTTACATGTAATGACAGATGAAATAGGGTGTCCAAATTGTTCACTTACAATACTTTTACATGTAAATGCCAGATGAAATAGGGTGTTCAAATTGTTCACTTACAATACTTTTACATGTAAATGACAGATGAAACAGGGTGTCCAAATTGTTCACTTACAATACTTTTACATGTAATGACAGATGAAATAGGGTGTTCAAATTGTTCTCTTACAATACTTTTACATGTAAATGCCAGATGAAATAGGGTGTCGAAATTGTTCTCTTACAATACTTTTACATGTAAATGACAGATGAAACAGGGTGTCCAAATTGTTCTCTTACAATACTTTTACATGTAAATGACAGATGAAATAGGGTGTCCAAATTGTTCACTTACAATACTTTTACATGTAAATGCCAGATGAAATAGGGTGTCCAAACTGTTCACTTACAATACTTTTACATGTAAATGACAGATGAAACAGGGTGTCCAAATTGTTCACTTACAATACTTTTACATGTAAATGCCAGATGAAATAGGGTGTCCAAATTGTTCTCTTACAATACTTTTACATGTAAATGACAGATGAAACAGGGTGTCCAAATTGTTCACTTACAATACTTTTACATGTAAATGACAGATGAAATAGGGTGTCCACAATTGAAACAGGGTGTCCAACAGACACCCAGACACCCCTCTGACTAATACTATGACACCAGGCAAACACATAAGTGAGTTCCTTCTGTTTTAATGTGTGTACAACCATAATATGCCACTTATATTTTGAAGTCAAAGGAAGATATCTCATTGGCTCATTGTTTGACCTCGACCATAGCAGTAAATGCAAGTTCTCTATTTTTAAAACCGACCTTGATTTCCGCTTTCACGTTTGAAACCTTAAAGCCCATGCAACAAAAGGCGATCGTCGTGATCCTTGACGTACACGCATGCATGTTACTCGAGCAAGCTGCTAGATTCAGTCGTAGTATGGTACCCAAACCTCACAAAAACCGTAGGTCGTGTGTATAAAGTTTTGTTCTGTTGTCTGTGAGCAAGTGTTGTCACCATGGCCCTTTCATTGCAATATTGGTTAAATTATGTAAAGGACGGATCGAAATTGGCAAGAAAAAGTGAAAACGCAGTTAATTGTTGCAGGGTTCTCCCCTTCCGATGCTGCCGGTGGTGGTAGTAAGATCAATCAAGTATTCACAAGGGATGCAACGTCACGCAAAATCCATGCTATACAGGGTCTGTTTTCACGCTACCTAACGAAGCACTTATCCCGATTTAAAATATTACCTAACTTCGGTTTGTCAGTGCATTCGAACACGGTGTGCGTAACACAGTCGGCCTAAATTCGCAATTTGACTCTCCGAACCGGACGTTAGAGGTCAAGCATTTATTTCTTCATTTTCTCGAAAGTTTTAAATGTAATCATTCCATCAATATGTTTTTGGGGTGGAAAAAAGGTGATGTGACAAAAAAAAACAATCATACAAAATTATACACACGTTAACCTCCCATAGCTGATGTCTCAGAGGTGCCCAGAAGTCAATGTTGACCTTTTCATCGCGAGACTTACACAGTCTATACTGGGTGTGTTCCCCCATATACTGGGTGTGTTCCCCCTATACTGGTTGTGTTCCCCCATACCGGTTGTGTTCCTCCTATACTGGGTATCCCCCCACTTGGTTTTCCCCTATACTGGGTGTGTCCCCCACTCCCTCCCTGAACTCAACTATGACCCCACCCATACTACCACTTACTTTCTGCAGGGCTATACCAGCCTCCTGGGCACGCTGATGTTGACGTGTTTGAACAGCTGTAACCAGCAGGACATGTGGTACATGATGTAGCGCCCCCAACGGAATACGTATCTGATGAGACAATCAATATTTACGATTGAGATTAAAACATAAAAATAAACAAAATTGTTATGTAACTCTTACTCAGTGTAAAGTTGACGATGGTATCAATCTTCCCAAGAAATATTTTGTCGAGATGCTGTCAAAGACTTAGTTTAACAGTAACAATATGTAAGTGCCCAAATAGGAATTACCATTAATTAATTTTTAGACATACATGTATTTACTGCAAGAACATGTTTCTGAAAAAGATTTGGAAAAATATGTCCTTTAACCAGTTGACGTCGGGAATATTTATTTTTTTCCAGTCCCCCGTGCGGGTTTATTTTCAGTGAAAAATCTGAAAAAATTTCTAGCCATTAATAATTTTTTTTGTCAATGAAACTAAGTTCGGACACCCAAATAAACACCTTTACTCATTGACATTTCGAGAATTAAATGGCTAGTTTTTTAATTACGGTTGTGTTTGTTCAGCACATTTAGACCGTTGGAAAGCCCCGATGCAACGGCCTATTAGCATACATGGAGAGAGATCGAATGCCTCGTAAACAATGGATATAAATCCCTCTTTACAAATCCCTGGCTGGCATGTCAAAGGAACAGGTCTTGGATAAAGGGATTAGGCAAAAATCAACAAAAAGAGTGAACTCGTTCAGTATTTGCAGTGCATTTTGTCCGGGGCCACCGAACTGTGACCCCATGGACTCCGAGAAATGATTGCGTGTATACAAGTCAGCCGGTGACACACACAAAAATCGGAATGCGTGTTTAGACACTCTCCGATCCGCTGTCCAAAAACACAGCCCATTTATCTTTATCATTTATTGAATGTAAACAATTTATGAGCCTTAATTCATGCAGACCTCCCAACATTCAGTTTTCAAAAATAGTACTTTCTTCAAGCCGGTAGTCATTGTGTCGCGTGTCAATATCATTGCTGCCATCAGTTGCCATACTACGTATATGGTTGGACATGAAGATTTGAGGTGATATTTTGTTGCACATCATTAGACAAACAATGCACAATGGACCTTGTTTTCGTTTGTCCACACTTATACTGTTTGGCAATTTTGCTGTCGGGGAATATCTTCCTGAATAACGGCCCAGCATGATCAGAAGCAGCAATGGGTATGTTGTGTTCAATAAGAAAATCAACAAAAGTTACCTCGCGCCATTCGTCACCGATGTGTCCAAGTTGAACCTGCTGAAGCTAGTAATTTTCGGTGTATTCTTAACGTGTTCTGCCGCTCGAGTATGTTTATCAGTTGCGATATGCTTATGCTTAATGTCGCACAATGTACAAAAGCCGAAATATTCCGACTGTTTGCTGAACATTAGGCAAGGCCATTCATCACTGTACTTCTTCAAAAACTTCTGCCTCAGCTTTGAGTTCGTTGTAGCTTTTTTTGGTAGACATTTTGACCAGCTTACATGGTTAAGCGCCTTTTAATTGTACAACGTGCAACGCAGCATCGTGTGTAACGTATACAACATGTGTGTGTACACTCTGCATACATATCGTGTGTACAGAAGCCACGCATCCACACAGTATCAGTTTGCACGCACGTCGTCTTCTGAACCTTCTGTAGTTGTAGTCAGCAGGGCGAATCTAGTCCGCATGTCGCTAACTTTATGGTGCAGCCTATGAATGCTAGAACGTATTACAGTGAATGCGATTATGCGGACCGCACGACCGGGAACAACAGACCACACAGGAATAGACTGTGTTAAGTCTCACCCATGAGACTTGCACAGCCTATGGCGCGCAAAATAAAAAAAATAACAAATTAAAAAAGATTTTTAAAAAACTTTAAAAACGGCATTGTCAAAAATCGTACAAATGAAGAATAAAATCGTAAAAGCGTAAAATCGGTGAAAAATCGTAAAAAGTACATCAAAATCGTACATGTTGGGAGGTCTGTTCATGCATTTTCCTCATTTTTTCCTTCAATTTATGTCAATGACACAAAATAATTGCTTTTAGCGAAAACAAGCATTGACTTTTGAAGTATAGAGATTTTCCCCCTGAAACAAAGATATTGACAAACTTTTTGCGAGACCGCCAACTACATGTATAAGGTTGGATAGTTCAAATGATAGAGCACTGGTAGTTATCCAGAGGTCACAGGTTTGAATCTCACACAAAGTCAAGTTTTCACAAAACAAATTGAAAATATATAACTGTACAACATTATCAGAAGTTGAAATGAACCACAGCATTTCTTAGTTTTCAAAGTATTCCCATTTACCTGCAGGGCAGTATTCAACCTGTGATTTTTGTAGGACAGCGCCTCCCGGCCGGGCACGAGTGACAGACACCATCCCCCTCCAAAGCATACTCTCCAGCAGCACAATCAACCGGTGATAACGTCGGATCGCTACACTTCTTCCCCGCAGGACAAGGGTCGCAGGCCGTGTGGACGCTGTTGCTGATCTGGTTGTTGGCACAGCGGGTGCAGCTGTCTGCGCCTTCTGGCGAGATGAACCCCTCACTACAGGCTACTTGTGGGCTGGCCGGATCTGGACATTCATAGCCGGCCACACAGATGATACAGAGACTTGCACCTTCGGCACTGAGGACAAAATAACAATTAAGGCATAATTTAATTAATCTCATGTGGTTGTTGCAAATTGCCAAATTGGGGTAATGGAGTGTCATGGCCAAACGGTCTAGTGCATCAGACTCGAGTTCCAGTGTTGTCAGAATATGGGTTCAAATCCCAGCCTGGTCGGTCTCGACTCTTGTGTCCCTAATAAGTAAGACATGCCATAATTGCTTTGTCCTTCAGATGGGACGTTAAGCCGAAGGTCCCGTGTACTAGATTAAGTAATTCACGTAAAAGAACACCTTTGAAAAACAGTGTTTCGCTGAAAGGTCTCCCCAGGTTACATGTAAAAAAAAAATAATAATAAATTGGGACCAGGATGGTAAACAATGTGAGCAAAACAACCTGGGTGTGTTTTCGCGATCATGACCCTAAACAAACTTGACTTTAGTCATCTATTGAGCGTGTTTGTGTTGCAATCACATGACTTTTCCTATTTGTACTGAGTTTTTTACTCAGTTATAACACGCTTGGTTTCAAGATGGCCGAATATGAAATGTGACAACAATTTTCTTCATTATTTATTCAAATATTATTAAATGAGTGTTCATAAAAGCTGATTATTTGAGTCACACTTAAATGCACAATTGAATATTAACCCTCCTACTTTTGGTACCTTTTTCATACAAGTTGATGCACCATTTGAAACCATTCGCTTTTGTGGTTTTGAATGGTGAAATAACTGTGTACAGTATTGATTCCCCAAATGGTTTTGAATGGTAGGTCAGCTAATACAAAACCTTGTTTGGATCTTTCCAAATGGTAGTACAGCTAATACAAAACCTTGTTTGGATACTTCTAAGTGGTGAATCAATGGACCCTCTATGCATTTGAATAGATTTGAATGGTAGTAAAGCTTGCTACCAACACTGTTCAAATGGTATCACCATGTGTGTACAAAACCAATGGGCATTTTTGAAAGTGGAAATTTTGAATGGTTTCAAATGGTCTATCAGTAGGAGGGTTAAGTTCCATTTTGCCAAAATATACGGATATTTCAAGAAACTTTGTATGTGTCAAAAACTGCAAAAAGGTTATGTATGTGTGTTCGCGTAGTTCTTCTGGTTGTTTTACCAAAACAATTCCTGAATTCAAAAACAAAAATCTATATATCATGTCAAATCATGTATACCTGCGATATCCCAATGGGCAGCTTGCACAAACCCCTTCTCCAAGTTGACTCATGGTACCAGCCGGGCAGGGTACAGAGGAATTCCTATCCGGGCACTTGTGCCCCGCCTCACACTCCGCACAGGTCGTCTGTCCTTCGCCATTAGAATACTGTCCAAAAACACACTGGACGGGCTCGCTGAATATGCTCGGACAGTAGTGACCGATCGGACACAGGTTGCACACTGAGCTGCCATTGACCGCATACTGACCGTCTCCACATTTCGTTGGTGTGCTGGTGCCCGAAACGAGGCAAGCGTGACCAGATGGACATTGTGAACAGAACTCGGCTGCTCCAAGGCTGTAGGTCCCCACTGAACAAGACTGTGGAAGGAAAAAAATCACAGCAGTTCAATTTAAGGTATTTATGTAAAATGTTGAAATTTTTAGGTCGGTCCATTTATCATTGCAGATTTATCATTTATCATTGCATAACAGATATACACACCATATTCTTGTTTAGTTGTAATGTTCAGATATATCAAGGTAACAGATAGGAGACAGCCAGCCTGCTAGCCAGCCAATCAGTAAGCCAGCCGATTAGCCAGACAATTACCTAGCCAGCCAGACAATCATCCAATTAACCAATTAATCAGCCAGCCAAATCAGCTAGCCATCCACTCAGCTAGCCATCCAGTCAGCCAGCCAGGCAACCAGTCATCTAACCAGACAGCCGGCAAATCAGTCAGTCAGCTAGCCTGCCAGTGAATCCGACAGCCAACCTGTCTGCTGACCACTCAACCTGCCAGCCAACTACTCAACATGCCAGCCAATCAGCTAGCCAGTCAACAAGTCAGCCAGCTAGCCAATTAACCAGCCAGCTAGCCAATTGACCGCCCAGCTAGCCAATTGACCAGCCAGCTAGCCAATTGACCAGCCAGCTAGCCAATTGACCAGCCAGCTAGCCAATTGACCAGCCAGCTAGCCAATTGACCAGCCAGCTAGCCAATTGACCAGCTAGCTAGCCAATTGACCAGTCAGCTAGCCAATTGACCAGCCAGCTAGCCAATTGACCAGCCAGCTTGCCAATTGACCAGCCAGCTAGCCAATTGACCAGCCAGCTAGCCAATTAACCAGCCAGCTAGCCAATTAACCAGCCAGCTAATCAGCTATCCATCCAGTCACCCAGTCAACCAATCAGCCAGCCAGCCAGCCAAACGGCTAGCCAGCCAACCAGGCAACCAGCCAGCCAGCTATCAAGAGCATTGTCAAAGAGACATACATACCTGGCATGCTGATGAATCAATCTGTCCAGGGTCACCATTGTACGTCCCTCCTGCACATGGGACCTTTCCACCATTTCCACCAGGGCAGCTAAGATGAACAAGGAAGGAATGTTAAAGTAATTGATTTGTCTCAAAACTCCATGCAGCAGGGCTTTCACTTATGAAACATGAAAAGGACCCTAAAAGAACCATGTCTTTGTGTACTTCATTGTAATTTTTGGTGTGGAATTGTGATGATGTATTTCTTATTTTTGAATACTAGTCCCACGGACTATCAAACCTACATGTAGCAAATTTTGTAGTCCTTCTGTTAAAGCCTAACCCCCTTGATACTCATCACTGGTAATGGCCTCAATCCTTCAAAATCAACCGATATGAGTTTTATGGAGGATCCCTGCTACCTCAATCCTTCCAAATCAACCGATATGAGTTTATGGAGGATCCCTGCTACCTCGATCCTTCAAAATCAACCGGTATGAGTTTATGGAGGATCCCTGCTACCTCAATCCTTCCAAATCAACCAATATGAGTTTTATGGAGGATCCCTGCTACCTCAATCCTTCAAAATCAACCGAAATGAGTTTATGGAGGATCACTGCTACCTCAATCCTTCAAAATCAACCAACATGAGTTTATGGAGGATCCCTGCTACCTCAATCCTTCAAAATCAACCAATATGAGTTTATGGAGGATCCCTGCTACCGCGATCCTTCAAAATCAACCAATATGAGTTTATGGAGGATCCCTACTACCTCAATCCTTCACAATCAACCAATATGAGTTTTATGGAGGATCCCCATTACCTCAATCCTTACCCACATTTACCTCAAATCACTCACCGCCTGAAAAATCCACTTACCTCTGGTAAATGGGTAAGTGTGAATTTTCAAGGCTTGAACTAAAAGTAAGATTTACTGAATTGAGTCAACATCTCTGCCATTTTTGGAGAGAAAAAAAACACACACAAATAATAATACATAGACGAACTTGAAGGAAAACGTCAAAAGCTTTGTTAAAAAACTACAAAGCTGAGGAGTCTCTATCTCTGATGACTCTGGCTATTACTGAACAAACATTGCACTGAACACTAAATAAACAAATGGTTCCATTTCAGCACAGTGCATGTTAGAGTTACTATGTAGGCATGTGTGTAGCTGATTTTATTTCCACTTCCAAATAAACCGACATACGTTTACATGTAGAGCTTAGGATGAACAATTTAAAAAGTTGTAATCTGATACAATTTTAAGTTACCGTTTTGTTGAAAATTTTTCATTGAAATGGACTTATTTTATGTATTTTGTGATGCATTTTGGGACATGTGCAATTCTCACAACTGTATTACCTTTTCTAAGGTATTCTATGGTGTGTGTTTACACGTCTTTTGTTCTGTTGAAAATGAAAAAAGGTATCGCGATATTCGATATTATCGTGTTGTCGCCCAAGCTTAGACCCAAGTCACGTCTTTTGTTCTGTTGCTATTAACAGTCAAAGCTTTGGTGTTTGAGCAGACATGTTATGCTTCATGATTATCGCATACGATCTGACAATGAATACGTACATAGATGGTGATTATACCATGGTTATACTACAGAGAATGTCATTTCTCTATGGTTATATACAGTGGAACACTGCTCTAATAAACATCACAGGGGTCCACACAGAATGTTCACTCCAAGTGCAGGGCTTAATGTTTCAAAATTTAAAAAGTTGTAATCTGATACAATTTTGAGTGTCTTTGATTGTTAAACCTATAGGAGGGTTAATGTGTACATGGTGTTTGTTTATTGACCCAAGTAAGCTTGGGCGATATCAATTTTTTTCATCACGATATATCGGCAAACATATATCGTGATTTTCGATAGTATCGCCATTATTTTTTCCGTTTATGCATGATTGCTTTAGAGCTGATAACCACAGGTACATGTGAATGTACCCCTCTACAAGCATCACACAAAAAAAAAAATTCGTTTGCATATGCACTGCTGAAGTAGTTTCTCACTTCCAAAAGCTGAAAAGACTGTGTGCTAATTTTGTTTCCATGGAATTTCTGAATTGACTCAAAATGGCAAATTTTTTTTAATCGGGACCAATTTTTTTAAATCGCGATATATTTTGTTAACCGCGATTTGCCAATATCTCGATAACTTAAAAAGGTTCTCGATATCGTAATCGAATAAAAAAAGGTATCGCGATATTCGATATTATCGTGTTGTCGCCCAAGCATAGACCCAAGTCACGTCTTTTGTTCTGTTGCTATTAACAGTCAAAGCTTTGGTGTTTGAGCAGACATGTTGTGCTTCATGATTATCGCATACGATCTGACAATGAATACGTACATAGATGGTGATTATACCATGGTTACAATGTATATCACAGAGAATGTGTCATTTCTCTATGGTTATACAGTGGAACACCACTACTCTAATAAACATCACAGAGGTCCACACTGAATGTTCACCACAAGTGCAGGGCTTGTTTCAAAAGTGTTAAAAATCACTTCGGATGGAATTTGACTGAAAAGTGTGCTATAATTTTTAACTGAGGATTAAATGTTATAATTTTGTTTATTCAGTGTACAGCACAGACTATCAATCAGTAATGGCACAGAACATTATTTATTCACTCTGTTTTATTTTAGTTTGTTTTATTGCTGAAAATGTCAGCATGTCGGACAGAATCGATAGAAATTACTTTTTTCCATGAACCTGACGAATAAATTTTAATTTTATCAACACTTAAAGCAGTGAAAAAGTTAAAGGTAACACATTAACAAGAGTAACAATGATTTTTCATGTTAATTTTGGGCATAAGCTTTGAATATCTAACACATCTCATTATTTTTGAGGGATTTTTAATTTTTTACCCCTAAGGTGACCACTTTTAAAACCTGCCCTGCAGTAGTTTGTTCATTAACCCTAACCCCCTATAGGTATTCTGGCTAGGAACCTTCCTGAACCCTAACCCTAGGTATTCTGACTAGGAACATTCCTGAATCCTCCAAAATCCATCAGGGCACTTTTGGAAACATGCCCTTATCTTCAAAATGCACCATTCATTTTCACTGATCTTTCATACATGTTTTCAGCACTTATGGCCTGTACTTCTTGCCAGGTGGTAATTTTGTCCCATTTGAAGAGGTGAAAGTACCAGTTTCCAACAGTGCTGAATTTTTCCCAAAAAGAGTCCCTTGGAGAATTTTGCAGGATGTGGGGTGGTTAGGGTTAAAATGATTCATGCATGCTGATTACATAAAATAGGAGCCTGAGCTGGTCATGTTCGCTATTAAAAACCAAATCACTTGTTCATAATCTGTGGATTTTTTTTTTTTAATTTTTGAGTGGCATTGCATCAACTTACATAGGTGCACAAATTGTACCAGTAAGCCATACCAATAATTTGTTTAAATAAACATGTACAAAGCAATCTTAGAAAAAATATAATTCTATAAAATGTAAAATTCTTAGATTCCCCCTCCACTCCAATGCTGAGTTGTACAATGTACATGTACTAGTTAGGTAAAACTTGTAGCTTTGCATGGTGAGAATGATAAGTAAGACTAATTGCGGTGACACCATGTGGAATCTCAATTGAGTAGTAATTAGTTCTGAAAAGAACTGGGGTACAACTCGACGTTTCGATCAGTAAGCTCTGATCGTCCTCAGGAGAATTTCTCCAAACAAGGTTTTGTATTAGCTGACCTACCATTCAAAACCATTTGGGGAATCAATACTGTACACAGTTATTTCACCATTCAAAACCACAAAAGCGAATGGTTTCAAATGGTGGATCAACTTGTATGAAAAAGGTACCAGAAGTAGGAGGGTTAATACAATATTTTTGGATACATAAATGCTGTATAGTACTTAAATAATTCCCATGTAATCATGCATGTATATTGCCTTAAATAATTGTGTACATAACCCATTTAAACAGTGATACATATATGTACATGCACATTGCATACTTTAGAGTACATTCAGTACAGCACAGTTTAATTAACTTGTGGCTTTCTAAACACTTTGGAAATGTCTCCAATGTACGTGTACAACAGTGCGACACTGACGCAGGTTCCTTATCTGGGCCAAACCCAATGTCTGACTGTTACTAGGCAACTGACTAAACCAAAGTTGTGTTCAAACAGTCTCCATGGTAACTAATCAACATGCAATTGAGAGACATCGGACCATGATAGTCATGCGTGTGTTGTTCCTTTGTAATAATCCATGGACTGCTTTAGGGAAATGGAATACCTTAATCTCACGTAGCCGCTGTTTGAATGATGAACAAGCTATTGAATAGCATGTAAAGCGAAGTAGTTACACCTCAATGAGTTCAAAGACCGTAGTGTGTAATTAAAGTTCAATTCATTACCGTATTTATGTGTGAAGTGATGCGGTTCAAGGTACAATATCATCATGATCAACAGGGCATGGAATCGGAGTGCTAGTTTTAGATTAACTCAATGACTGAAAATAATACCCCACATGATAAGGTGGGGTAAAATGAGCCAGTAATTGTCAGTCACCGTGTTCATCTTAAACTAGGACACCGATTCCATACCCTGTTGAAAGTCTTCTCTGATCGTGACGATATTGGTAAACCAGATTATCATGTTTCAGAACAATTTCTTGGTGTAAACCTAACTTGGTGCAAAGTCACCCTTGGTGCAAAGTCACCCTGAGAAATGATTTCGTGTGGAGGGCTTTCATCTGATAGACAACAAGCAACTTTGTTTAAAACATCAAAACATTTAAAAAAAACATATATAGTTTTTTCACAGACACTCAGAAAGCACTGAATATGCAGTGCTATACACACATTGGTGTAGGGCAAATTAAATCAGTTCTTTATCACCCGAGCGGTCTAGCTTACCGGATTCAAGTTCTGGTGTTAGCAACATAATGTGGGTTCGAATCACGGCCGTGACACTTGTGTCCTTGAGCAAGACACTTAATCATAATTGCTTCTCTCCACCCAGGGGTTAAATGGGTACCTGTGAAGGCAGAGTTGGTTTGCTCTATATGCGCTAGAAATGGCAGCAATTGAGCTGTATACTCCCCAGGGAGCTGAGATGGTTTCAGGAATGATTTATGAGCCTTATGAGCCTTATGAGCAGGGATAATAATATAATGCGCCTTGAGCACCACTTAGTTGGTGGATACGTGCGCTATATAAATCCACACATTATTATTATTATTATTATTATGCAAGAATTTCACCAACCTATATACATATATATCTGTGAGGGCAGAGATAGTATACTAATTGTTTGATTAAGCTCTTTGCGCTGCACATTTGGCAGCATGGGCTGCATACTCCCCAAGGAGTTGAGAATGATAGGACTGATATACATGTAACTGGCCCAATGACAGGGGGTAATGTTCATGTGCCATGAGCGTCAAACTTGGCGGATACCGGCGCAATATAAGTGTCTATTAGTATTATTATGCTTTGCTTTTTTTTTTCTTTTTTTTTGCAAAAACATGAAAACCTATTTTAATGAAATTTTTCTGAATATTACTGGTTTGAAATGAATGTACATTAATTAATTAACCCTCCTACAATCAGTGCAATTACTACTCAATTGAGATTCCACATGGTGTCACCGCAATTAGTCTTACTTATGTACTAGTTAAACAGAATTTCTATTTTGTAACATAACATGGCAACCCAAGGAACTGATGCAAAATAGCCATGGTTAGAAGGAATGAGCAGGTGGCCACAACAAGTGGCCTCAATGGATACATGTACAGGTAGGTCACCTAGCCACACTGAAAAGGTGGCCACACTGGACAGGTGGCCACATTGGACAGATGGCCACACTGGACAGGTGGCCACACTGGACAGGTGGCCACACTGAACACGTGGCCACAATGGACAGGTGGCCACACTGAACGCATGGCCACACTAACTGAACAAGCGGCCACTATGGACAGGTCTTATATTTATAAAAAAAAATTGTAAAATGAAAAAGGGCCAATGGAAAGTAGCCACAATGGACAAGGGCAGCAAACAGGTGGCCAAAATTTTCTGATTTGAAGTCATAAACCAAGGAACCAGTACAATGTGGTCACAATAAACAGACTATGATGGGCAGGTTTGACATTGTACAGGCGACCCAAGAAACCGGTACCAAGTGCCCACAATTGCCAGATGATCTCAAATGTCATAAAGTCCAGAACTGGCCAACTATTAAATGTATGACAACCGAAGTGACCAAACATTTTTTTTTTTAAAGAGCAGTTCGTCATGCTAAGAAAATCAACAAACTATTTTACAAGTGAAGACTGTTTGCGGTGACACCATGTAGAAATTCTATTTTGAGAAGTAAATAGTTCTGACAAGAACCAGTATGTTACAACTCGATGAAAGTGTTGCATCATAGAACAAATGTGACACAAAGATTGTGTAGCACCAGCAGCCGTGATGCCATGGCAACGTGACATCACAGTTTGCCTTCTATGGCTTTTTGTTCCAGGTGGCAATAGATTGTGTTTAGTGGGTTTGACTCCCACAAAAGATTCCTGTAATTACTGCAAATAATTCAATGTTGTGACAAGCTTAGTGGTTTTGTAAGCTGTACTATTCACAATAAAAAAAAAACATGTTATTTTGTAAGCATAGCAACTGACACAGCAATGAACTTTTGCACTAAAGAAGCAGCTTAGTCACGCATTAAATGTCACCCAGTGTCACATGAAATATGGTCTCCGTGAAATCTGGACCCTTTCCCGCTGGATGAGCATTGCTCAATTTGGAGAACAACATTGTCGTCTACGAAATTCCCAATTTGAACACTGAAAAGGCCTGGGACAGGATTTCATAGAGACCGTATTTCATGGGTTGGTTAGTTTGTATACATATACGAGTAAATGTACATGTCACCTCTATGAGGCAATCCCTGAAAGAACCTAAAATTTGGGAATGTATAATTGGTATTTGTTAACTTAAAACCGTCATACACATGGAGGCCACTCCGATCCACACAATTCTGTTCTTAAGCAACCTTCAGTACATACATGTACATGTACAAGCCTGCTGTCCTTTCCAAGTAATCTTACAAAATCAACTGTGTGCCACCCAAGGACACTGTAAATGTTTGAACTTATTAGTATGGCCTACAATGTATTGATGGGAGACCACTTTACCCTGTGATCTCAGTGGTGTGACAGTGCACAGAAGGGTAACCATAAGAGGCCACTGGCAACAGGTAATGGCTTGGAGTGGCCTGAATGAGTTGTTTCAAAAATTGCACTGATTGTAGGAGGATCAAGAAGAGAATCTCAGGATTTGACTTACTAGTATCCGGCTGGACATTCTATGCAGGCAGTAGCATTGCCATCCCAATAAGACCCTGCAGCACATCCTGCTGTGCAATCCACACTGTTACAGTCACACACACCTGTGGACAACATTTCAGAGGAAACATTCATTAATTCAAAAGTAAATCAAATATAAACTGATCAGTTGATTAGAAAACAACTCAAATGTAGCGTAAAAGTCCTATAAGAATCCTTAAGCAAAAAAATAAGTCTCCAGTTTTTGTTTTTGTTTTTTTGTGTGCTATGAAACAACGTCTAATTGCAGCCAAACCTGCTGGATTGATTGGAATTTTGCTGTGCTGTGTTTTAAATGCCTTTGTTCATACATTAGGCACGTAACCATACATTTTTCAAGGGAAGGGCCCTGAAATTCTGATTGAGGTCACAGAACAACTACCCTCCTAAAACTGGCACCAAATATTTTACTGTGGGGTTATTTTTTCTTCTTTTTTATTTTTATCAACAACAAAACCAAGGGAAGGCATCCCCCACCACCAAATGAAATAGTTTTGACTATTTTAAAAGCAAAGACATAAATTTTGATGAAAAAATGTTTGTTTTTACAAAATAATCTGAAAGTGCTTTAAAAAGGTGATTATAAATTAATTTTATCTCGTGATTTAAATTGTGATATAAAAATCGAGTGATTTCAAACAATCTTGTTAACTAAATTCTAAAAAATGAGGGCACCTCAGACAAAGATTTAAAGAGATGTTTGATACCATCATCAACTACACATACATGTATAGTAAGATTTATTAAGAACAATTGATCATTCAAGCTTTGACTGCCTTTCAGCCTCTCCTGCCCTCTCCCGCCCTCACCCACCCCCCACCCCCCACCCCACCCACCCCCCCCACCCACCCCCCACCCACCCCCCCCCCCACCCACCACCCCCCACTCCCGCCCTCACCCACCCCCCACCCCTCCACTGGCACCACCACTGGTTCCATTCTACCATCTATAGCAAGATACCCACACAGGGGTTTAATGGGGCCAAATGTTGGTGTAGGTCACACTTGCGAGCAGATAGCACAAAGCCATTCACGGCATGCAGGTGGTTCAAGGCCCACTTAAGGGCCCCAGAAATGTTGAATTGTATACACTCTCTTATACACATTGGAAAGTCAATGCAGTATTTTAATGAGGCAATATTTTTAATGGTAACTGATTCAGTAGTGATATGTGCATTAGTGTAGGCAGAAACGGTCCAATACACTGGACTCTCTCTGTGTCTTTGGCCCTAACCCCACATGTACAAAAAAAAGGGAAATTTTTTTCATTTTTCAACTTTTAATGTGCTATTTATTACAACCTAAAACTGTGTGGATGCCCAAGCAGACACTTTTGGCATAAAGTAAATTTTTCGTTATCGCTCACATTTTATAACATTTTAAAGACATTTTTGAAATTTAACAAAAAAATAATAATAAATAAAAAATTTCACCAAAAACACCCATGTCATCACAATAGTGAACTTTATGCCAAAAGTGTCTGCTTGGGCAAGCTTACCTAATCACAATTTAATTTAAGTTTGTGGAAAGAATGTTGTATCTAACCGCCACTTTTGAAAGGGTTTTTTGGATTTTGTTGCAACCAACAACCAGTTAAAAAATGATTCTATCGATTTTTGGGGTTACAGAAAGCAAACATTTTCTTTAAAATCCACTTTTATGATGGTTTTCAGACTTTATTTCCCTTCTAAAAAAATCCTCCCCTTCAGAAAATAGAAGGATCCTATTATAGTTGCCACTGCGCATGTACAATGACCGTGTTGGTCACTAACGGGGGAGTTGACAAGATCAGACTGACATGACTGAGGAAGTCATCGTATACCAAAAATGCCTGATTTTTCATGAAATAAATATCCTTGAATAATTTGAAGTATATGTCCATCATCATTCATATGTTCTCCACCTTACTAGATAGGTAAGATTACATTATTGGTTATATTGAATGAGAAAAAGTGGCGGTCGGATACGACATTTGACAAAATCACCCATTTTGTACATGTGGGGTTATAGGACTTAGGGACAAGGATACGGAAGGAGTCCAGTTTATTGGCCTTAGAATAGGGCTACGTGGACGCCAAAGTGCCCACTTCCAAAATCCAAGTACCCCCCCCCCCTCCCTGAGTGCTAATTAACCTCCATGGCACAATCGCATGTAAATATACGAAGGAAAGCATGTCGTATCCAACCGCCACTTTTTAAGGGTTTTTTGCAACCACTAAAAAGTAAAATTGATATTGGTGGTACAGAAAGTAAAAACTATCTTTAAAATCCACTTTTATGATGATTTTTGGACTTTAGTTCCCTTTCAAAAAAAACCCCCCCTTCAGAAAATAGAAGAATCCTATTATTATACATGTAGTTGCCGCTGTGCATGTACAATGTATGATCTTGTTGGTCACTTAAGGGGGAGTTGATAATATCAGACTGACATGACTGAGGAAGTCATTGTATAGTAGGGTAGAATGTCGTGTCTGGCCGCCACTATTTTTCATTAAATATAACCAATAATGTAATCTTACCTACCTGGTAAGGTGGAGAACATATGGATGATGATGGACATTATACTTCAAATTATTTTTGGTATACGATGACTTCCTCAGTCATGTCAGTCTGATCTTGTCAACTCCACAATTAGTGACCAACACAGTCATTGTACATGCGTAGTGGCAACTATAATAGGATCCTTCTATTTTCTGAAGGGGAGGATTTTTTAGAAGGGAAATCAAGTCCGAAAACCATCATAAAAGTGATATATAGTATACCAAAAATGCCTGATTTTTCATGAAATAATCAAAATAAATATCCTGAAATAACTTCAAGTATATGTCCATCATCATCTCAACCCTACAGGGTAGGTAAAATTACATTATTAGTTATAATGAACGAGAAAAAGTGGCGGTTGGATACGACATTCCACCCCCCCCCCCCCCGCCTGCCCCTCCCCCCTTAGCGCTAATTAACCTCCATGGCAAAACCGCAACAACCTGTCAGTACAAGGAACCACGCACTTAGTATTGGCATGGTGTCTTCAACGTGTTATACCATACGTAAATGTACAGAAGTAACATGAAGTTATATTAATGTTATTCTTTGAAATATTTACACAAAACATGTTCCCATCTATAATGTTAATAACTCACCATTGACTCCACTGGTAGCAATAGCCCCATACACCAATAAAACAACAAATATCTTCCAAGAAAGGTTCATTTGCAGCGAGGAAAGTCTGCGTTTTCTGTGCGAATTTGTCCGAGTCTGTATGGTGTTATATGCAGGCCGTGACCGACCATTGGCACCACCAGACCTAATGTAATTTGAAGTCTTCATTTTTGACGAGTCCAGAAACTAGATTTAGAGGATTTATAACCTCTCAACGACACAATTATATATCCAGGTATATTCAGTTCATGTTGACTTCATTTCTGTGTAAAATGCTTATGTTTTTGAGTAAAGTTTCCCGTGAAAGAACGTCCTGCGTGAAAACTTGCACAACTTTGTACACATACCAATAAATCAATGAACTATTCCTAATAGCTTAGGGGGTCATAGGTAACGTCATTGTCGTTATGGTTCCACGTACGCTGTCAATATCCGGGTACCATAGGACACTTCAATGGGGTGCTAAGGTACACAACTTCGAACAAAAGACAAGAGAAGAATTGGGTAACAATGAAGAGCCAACTGTTGTGATAAACAGGAGATTTTTTTATTATTGATCTATTACCATCATCTTCAGGGAGGAGTTAATTGAAACTTTTGAGGGGATCAAATTAGTTACTGGCATTTATAAGGTCAAAATATAGGTTGTGAATTTATCATGAACAGAGAAATCAGGCATGATGTGGACACCCAAACACTCACAATTATATAATACAAAATAACTGTTATTGGCTTTACGTTTAATAATAATAATAATAATAATAATAATAATAATAATAATAATAATAATAATAATAATAATAATAATAATAATAATAATAATAATAATAATAATAATAATAATAATAATAATAATAATAATAATAATAATAATAATAATAATAATAATAATAATAATAATAATAATAATAATAATAATAATAATAATAATAATAATAATAATAATAATAATAATAATAATAATAATAATAATAATAATAATAATAATAATAATAATAATAATAATAATAATAATAATAATAATAATAATAATAATAATAATAATAATAATAATAATAATAATAATAATAATAATAATAATAATAATAATAATAATAATAATAATAATAATAATAATAATAATAATAATAATAATAATAATAATAATAATAATAATAATAATAATAATAATAATAATAATAATAATAATAATAATAATAATAATAATAATAATAATAATAATAATAATAATAATAATAATGGTATGACGCTCATGGTGCATAAATACATAAATGCAACAGAACAGATGAGTTTTGAGGGATGATTATGCAGGGATTAGGGTTGGCGAAATTGATAAGGAAAATTATTCCAAAGTTCAGGAGCAGCATTTGAGAAAGAACGGTGACTCCAGGAATGATGTGTACGGGGGACAGTCAATTGTTG
This sequence comes from Zoroaster sp. YZ-2022, assembly GCA_029582265.1. NCBI lineage: Eukaryota > Metazoa > Echinodermata > Asteroidea > Forcipulatida > Zoroasteridae > Zoroaster > Zoroaster sp. YZ-2022. The sequence goes on from CM055816.1 coordinate 8,341,313, forward strand.
TGAAAGTGCAGACCGAAGACTTCTTGCTGGTTGGTACTTTGTGATGATGTCATGGATATAGCTGGGTGAAATGCCATAAAGTAAATGGAAAACAAGAACCTAGCAGGTTCTTTCTCAAAGGCAAAATGTCCCATGTTCTTTCTCAATTAGCCTTTGAGAAAGAACCTGCTAGGTTCGAAATGTAAGGCCAATAACAATGATTTTCAAGTTATACTACAGGTCTGTTACGCTGGTAAGCACTTTGCAGCTAAACAGCTAATTCTTTAATTATAATACATTGTTTGTTACCACTGGTTTCACTTAAATTGTGGGTGCCTCATTACTCAAGGACACCCGAATCTTTAGAGGGCCTGCCGTCCTACCATTTTACACAATTAATATGATTGAGAACATGTAAATGAAAAAAATCCACAAATACAAATAAAACTTGTAGCTTTGCATGGTGGAAGAGGTTAAGTGAGACTAATTGCGGCCTAGTGACGCCATGTGAACGTCTCAATTGAGTAGTAATTAGTTCTGAAAAGAACAGACGACTATTTGCGGTGCCACCATGTAGAAATTATCTTTTGAGTAGTTAAAGAACTCGACGTTTCGATCTGATCGTCTTCATGAGGTAAGATCATCTCAATCCCATATCAACTCGGCGTCAACTCTCAGTCCCATATCAAGTTCCATATAACTCAGTATCATATCAACTTGGTCCGGTATCAAATCATCACTCGGTCTAAGATATCAAACTCGGTCGGTCCAAATTATTTCATCTACGGTCTTACTGAAAGATAACAAGACGAAGAATAAAACATGAACAGGTCTTTTTAGTGCCAACTTTTTGATATCATTTAGCTCACTGTTGATAGCATTAGTCATTGGTCGATATATTCTGTATACTTAGAGTCATGTGTAACATACCGTACGAAACGCTATTATCGGTCTAGCTAAACCCGCAATATCATGGATGTATTTTTGCTCCAGAGTGGAGAGAAGCAACTTATGGTAAGGTTGTTCAAGGAATCAATACTACAAATAAAACAATTATCAGGTGTCCATGATTCGAACCCATACCCATGTATCCAGCCTTACTGAATCAGATCAAACAACTCAACCACCTTGCAACAATTAATGATACACCTTCCAAAATTACGATAATTACAAAGTAATCTTCGTCACCATACATCAACAGGTTGATTGAGACAGTAGTTTAAAAAAAGGGAAAGACTTAGTTTTAATATCATTGCTCTATATCTTAACTGCTTTAGTTATTAGATTAATATCCAAATAATGACTGAAAAAAATTATCCTGTTTCAATTGCAGACCTACATTATATTATTTTATTATTATTATTCATGGTTTATTAAAAACATTCAATTTGGTTGCCAACGGCAAAATTACATTGAATTTACAAAATTTACAGAGATTGACATAAAAAAATAAACAATCAAGAGTTCCAAAGAGACATCTTAAAAATGAGTAGTATAATAAAAAATATATAAGATGAAATAAATAAATTAAAACTGATAAGACGAGTAAAATAAAAAGCAATTTACAAAGAATATATACAAATATATGTATGTATAAAACTTGAAGCCCCCCCCCCCCCCAAAAAAATAAAAATAGAAAAGCTAACAATTAATGGCAGTTTTCATTTAGTAGTTTGACCATGTAAGGGATTGCACTATTAACATGTCTCTTGGTACGTACATTGGGAGTTGTCAACAAATGTGAGTTACGTAGTAAACGGCCATTACTATCTCCTCTAGTTTTAGGAAGCCACTCTCGAAATTCAACACTGTTCATCAGAGAATTAGCAAATTTAAAGCAAATATGTTGGCGACGTTGCTCAAGGTCTTGAATTTCCAATACATGTAGGGCATGATGGTAGGACATTTACTTACATTTACTTTGATTGATCAGACATAGTAGCCCGCAGTGAATTTAATTATTATAAATTCCCGTGCTGACAAGGCTTAGCTGTTGATGGTGCAAGACTAAATTTTTTGAAAACCGGTTTTAAAAACCCAGTGTACCTCTCCTCAACATGTACCAGTACTCATTGACTCCTGTAAACCTGCAGTTCCCACAGACAGGGGTCTATCTCACTGATGTCACACCCCCCGATTAACAATAGAACAATTAATTAATTCGTTTGTATCTACAGATCGATGGGATCGAGTTACATAATAGCCTGTGGCGTCTAAATGGATACTTCCATATAACTATACACCCATCACAACTTATACTGGTGGAGCAAAACTTCGCGGAAACTTGGTAGGGATGTGATTGGCTGTAAACATTTCGTCTGATCCATTTAAAAAAAAGGGTTGGCAAGTTACTTGTAGTCATTGACAATGAATCGCACTGATTTGTGGAGGGAGCTTAGTGGGTCTATTGGGGATAGCGAAGAACCACATCAAACACAATCGACGAAAATTGTAAAAACTTGAAACCCATGAAAATGCTCCCATTTATTTATTTATTTTTGAGGAAAATTGAAATACCTGTTGTCGAAGGGGGAAGGGATGGGGGGGTAAGACAAAAGATCTATACAGCCGCGCCACACAAACTGGCCTGGCATCTTAAGTAAGACTAATTGCGGTGACACCATGTGGAATCTCAATTGAGTAGTAATTAGTTCTGAAAAGAACTGGGGGTACAACTCGACGTTTCGATCAGTATGCTCTGATCGTCCTCAGGAGAATGCCGGACTCTGGAAAATGCTGCTGCTTAAGTAGACTGCTGGAGGATCATCCCATGAATGGATGCTGGAGGATTGGTTCGTTGAGGCGCGCAGGCGGGAAACTGTGAGACTATGAGACTAGGATCCTAGGGGTTGGGGGAGAGGAGTGTGTGCTCACTGAACTGAATCAGTTGTTAACAAGCACAGGGGAAGGAGGGTGGTTGACTTAGGATATAGGGGATCCCTCAGTCTGGGGTGGGTTATGGACTTTGGATATAGAAGATCCTTCAGTCTGTAGTATAGGTCGCCAAATGTCGCTGATGAAGATGGCGTAAGCAAGGCACATCCATTCAATCTAAGGAAAATTTCCCCAAGTAGTTTCTAACTTCTTGGACTATTATCTCCCCATCTTAACTATTATTATAATTCAGTTTATTTGATTACATGATTTCAAAAGTCGTATCCTCTTCTAGTGACCCCCTGACTTCTGCTTCCAAGTTTGTATCGCAACATGGGCGTACTCCTGACTAATACAATGTCCAGCATGTTGGATCAATGACTTCTAATTTCATTCCCACTCAAAAAGAAATAAGGATTTTTTATTTTTTTATTTCGAATTCAGTTACAGTTTAAATGTTTTATTTTTGTGTCTTGAACAGGTGATATATTTCGTACAATATTTTGTAAAGTAAGGATCATTCTTTTTTATGAGTTTTGTGTGCAGCCTTTTCACGGTAGAAATATACTGAACGTATCACATCGTGCCAACAGAGGGCGCTCAAACCACTTAACGGTCCCCAAGCACCTGTCATTAGGTGTGCATGCGGTGTGACCCTTGGCCCGTTGTATTCCGTTTCTAGGCACTGGCTTTGTGTGTACATGGACTTTGTACACTTCAGCATACCACTCAGCCGGATAGACTATGTCGCCAATGAATGACTGTTGCACCCCGATGCCTTTTGTGTGTGATACATATATATCAGGTCAACTCGGACCCAAACCAACTCGGACCCATGCCAACTCGGACCCACGCCAACTCGGACCCACTACCAACTCGGACCTATGCCGACTCGGACCCACTACCAACTCGGACCCAAAACCAACTCGGACCCACTACCAACTCGGACCCAACCAGTACCAACTCGGACCCAACTCGGACCCAACCAGTACCAACTCGGACCCAACAATGACTGAATCAGTTCTTGTTGGTAGTTTCAGGAATATTTAGGTTTTGACCTGGAAAGCTTTCGCCGGTGGATTTTTTTGTTGTTGGCCCAAACCAGTCTCGGAAAGATTAAAACATAAACTATTTTTTTTATATTTTTAATACAGACGTGCAGTTTTTGGATCGAAGTTTTTGGATGTTCGTGTAGTTCTACAAATCTCTTTTTTGACTTAGTGAGTTTTAGACACCCCCACCCCTCCCCCAAAAAGAAATAATAATAAGAAATCTGATGACATCTTTTTGTACATGTCAGAGCCTCAATGTATACATTGCCCTCAGTGCCCCCCCGCCCCCACCTTTAAAAAATTGGTACCCCCAGGTGCCCCCTACTAACCCTTTTGGCTACGTTTTACATTTTCCTTATTCATTCTGTAGTTTGTTTGTGTACCAAACAAACAAACAACACCCAATCAAATTTAACGAATGTCACAGAAATGTCATCATGTAAATGAAAATATGAACGCAGTTCGGCATCCCTTGATCAGTTCATTGAAGCCGGTCAAAAAGATCAAGGCCGCGCCGATTGGAATTGTATTTTCAAGCGTGGGCATAATTCCAACTTTTCAAGATGCGAGTCGACAAACAGCAAATCACGCATCAAAGGAAACTTGCCGCTATAAAAGTACGGCGTCCACGAATTACTTATCATTCGTGACCAAGACGCCATCGAAGACGATATTCTATCTACAATACTACAAGATTCAAGCATGCCTGTTGAAACGAGGAAGTTGAGATTTCCTGCGAGGTCCGAGGCAAAGTTTCCCTGTATTAAGTGTAGGGAAGAGGTTACCTCCAGACAGCACGCCGTGGAATGCGACGGATGTCATCGCTGGCAACACCGCCGCTGTTGTCCAGGTTAGTTAAATCTACTGTTATACATAGATTGTAGATCTGTGCCATTATCTGTGCTTATCCTTTTTAGTCATATTTGAAACTTTGGGTAAAAGAATTTAGAATCCAACCTCCACTTTTTCACTCATCATAACCCAAAAATAATCTTACATGAGCATGTAATAAACAGGGAAATGTAAGATAACATTATTTGTTAAATTGAGTGAAAAAGTGGAGGTTTGATTCTAAACTCTTTCCACGAATTTTCAAACAGCCCAAAGTGGCACGGCAATAACTGCCATAAATCTGTGGTCCTTTCTCTATGGTATAATGGTGTATTTTTGCCCAAAAAATGGAGATTACGGCAATTTTGATAATTTTAAACAGGCATCTAACAAAAATAAAATAAAAGTGCTGGGGAAACTAACGTTGAGGGTAAAAGTTGATTTGAGTTCGAGTAAAAAAATAAAAACCCAACGATCCTGTTCAAACATATGTACCTGCAACAAATGATGTGCAGTTTACATGAAGTAAAGGTCAAACATCTTCACATACACATAAAAAAAATTGAATTAATTGATGGTCTATCTCATTATAAAATGGTTTATTATATATCACCTCATTGCAGGCATAACATTGGCATTTTATCGAGAAGCCGTCAAATCTGGTAGGCGGTTTGGTTGGGAGTGTGACCGTTGTATCGGCCCGAAGACGTCTCTTTGGAGTGCGACTGCTGCCGAGCCACAGGTGATGATTATTATACACTGGCTTTGCACGTATTTTTTTTCGTATATGTATCTGCTAAAAAAGTGGTTTTGTATCCAGATATTATCCCAACACAATTTTATTACATTTCTCCTTAGCTCTCAAAAGTGCTACTGTCTTCTCTTAGCCAATCTAAAAACATTATTTATGATTTACTGGTTTTTACTGAATTTTCCAACTTATTTCATCTTTCCGTTGTGTCTTATTGTAGCTTGCTGGGGGGTTCGTGATTGGTGATGAATCCTTACATGACTTGTCTGAGTTGCCGGTCCCTGAGGTAAGATATTAATTTAAAAAGACGAGCGGCTGATCATATAGGACGTAGGGCAGTTGAAGCATGATTCTCATTCCACAAAGTGACCTCAATGTTACCACAATTTCAGCACAAAAAGTTGCTAGAAATGTGTTGCTAAAGATGTGAATGGACCCTTCCCCGATTGTGATTATTTTCTGCTCTCTCCAGGCTGAAAGCACACGGTACTCTATCGACTTCTCATCCGAACCACCGAGCCCCATCGAGATGGCCGTTTCTCCCCCTCCTCGCTTTCCTTCGCCGCCACCGATCCCCATCGCGAGAGCCGTTTCCCCTCCTCGATCTCCTACTCCGCCGCCAGGTGATGTGCATGAAGGTCTGAATGATGACTTAGTTGGTGTTGGAATTCCCTACGAGTGGAATGAGCCTGTGCTGGAAGACAGCATGGACGATGAGGCTGTGGAAGGTGATCTACCTGTGGATGATGACGAGGTCACTTACGACCTTGTGGTGTCATCATCACAGCGACGAAAGAATCAACTCACCGACTCTAGGGGTTACACCTACACGCTGAAAAGGGTTCGGGGTGCAAAGACGTACTGGAGGTAATTGAGTGTATATATTTTTTAATCGCGTGATTCCTTTCTAATAATATCATACAGATGTGGAGATTTGTAAGCACACTCGCCCCCTTACAAACTCGCACCCTTACAAAGTCGCACCCTTACAAAGTCGCCCCTCGGCAAACTCGCACCCCGGCAAACCTGCACCTCTACAAACTCGCCCCTTATAATAAATCAGTCTCAATAGCGCCTAATATTTTTTTTTTTCATTTCATTTCATTTCTGCAACATTTATTTCAATGCTGTCATTCATTACAATATGCACAATCATGTAGAAAATTACACAAGTAATACATTAATAAATTAATTGATAGATATTATGTACACAGTGATTTAATAGTAAGTAACAAATTAATGACAACACTTAGGAATAAGGTTAAGCGAAACGCTTTTGTGCCCTAACCTATGGACAGACAAACAACAACCAAGGTACCGTAACATGGACAGAGGACAAATAAATCAGACAAGACAAGACAAGTGTGAGACAAGGCCAGATAAACAGTTTACAAATTACACCTTAATTTATGAATACGAGTCTAGGAACTGAGCTCTTAAGTTTTTCACAAAGACAAATAGAGAGGGTAATGATATAAGAGAAATCATCTAAACTATTCCAGTATGAAATGCCTCGATGAACAACACTATTTTTAGACATTGATGTTCTGTAAAATTTCCCCTAGCGGTACTTCGAGTATTATATGCATGAATGTTCGATGTTAAAGTAAAACAGGAATTCAAACAAGGAGGGAGTAAGTTATGGATACATTTATACATGAATTTTCCCAGATTAAGGTGGTACAAGTCATTAAAATATTTGTCCCGTACATCCTGCCTTTATAATAATGTTTTATTTGCTCTCTTATATTAAACCAATAGCGTGTAATTTTTTGACGCATCTCAATAGCGTGAGATGCATCAAAAAATTACAGGGGGCGAGTTTGTCAGGGGGAGAGCTTTCCGAGGGGCGAGTGGCGACTTTGTTAGGGGGCAAGTTTGTACAAGCAGGGGGCGAGTTTGCCAGGGGGGCGAGTTGACTGGCATGCTTATAATTTATTCATATGTATTGCAGGTTAAATCTATTAGTAGTCTAATGAAGGAAAGAATGTCGTATCCAATAATGTAATCTTACCTACCCATATGAATGATGATGGACATATATACTTACTCCAGGATATTTATTTCATGAAATATCAGGCATTTTTAGTATACGATGACTTCCTCAGTCATGTCAGTCGATGATCTTGTCAACTCCCCCATTTAGTGACCAACACGGTCATTGTACAGCGCTCAGTGGCAACTATAGTAGGATCATTATATTTTTTGAAGGGGAGGATGTTTTTGAAGGGAAATAAAGTCCGAAAACCATCATAAAAGTGGATTTTAAAGAAAGTTTTTGCTTTCTGTACCCCGAAAAATCGATAGAATAATTGTTTAACTAGTTAGTGGCTGCAAAAAATTTCCCCCCAGAAACCTTTAAAAGTGGCGGTCGGATATGACATTCTTTCCAATTGCAGTCTTACATGGGTCTGGAAAACAGTGATTGAGTTTTCATAAAAATGGTTTTCACTTTTTCAATTATTTTAATTTCATCTTTTATTTTGTCATTTACAGAAAAGGAAGAAGCATTATTTAATCCCAATTGCCGCACATTATTACTTCTAGAAAACATCAAACAGAGATGTAATTGTGCAGAAGACGGTAAACAAACATAAACAAATAATTTATATTTAGTAAGCTTGGGCAATATCAATTTTTTCATTTACTATATAATTATCGTCAAACATATATCACGATGATAACCACAGGTATGTACCCCTCGAAGTGTCACAATAAATCACCAGCTCTTAGCTGAGAGATACAGTATTCAATTACGCCATTTGCTCATGCACCATGGACATTGGTAAATTCATGACTAGACTCTAAATCCCAATATATTTTGTACATCGCAATATATATATTTTTTTCCTGAATTATTTTATTTATCAGGCATGCAACTTTTCAGCTGATCAGCTGATCAGCTGATCAGCTGATTTCCTCTTTTTTCTTTAAATTAATAATAGTGCTGTAGAAAACTGAAAAACACTGTACAAAGTTTTGTGTGCTCGGCCATTTCCTCGTTTTTTGCAATTACAAAGTTGCATGTCTGATTTATTCATGTCATTATTTTGTATTTTTCATTAATACCTGACATACCTGACGTTAAATAATTCCTGAAGTCAATAAATTATTCAAGTGACGTCATTAATTTATTCATGATGTCATTAATTTATTCATTATAGTGGACGTTGACCTTTCGGACAATGAGGGTAATGTAAAACATCTCTTGGAGACACCTTTGCGATACGCAAATGAGGTTCTTAAAGAACGGGAAACCCTCGTACTTGTACGCATTGAGTAAGTTCACCCTTGACCTTTTAACCTTTGAACTCATAGTCGGCTTTTAGCACAATATTGATTAGGGTTGTTAAATTACAAATAAAACGGAACTGAAGGTTGAGGTTTGCAGCCAGATATTTTGATGGATACTATGGAAAAGAACACTGCCCTCTATTGACCAGTTAAACATTCAGGGGAAAAATATAAAAAAAATTAGCTGAACTTTCACTGGTTGGTTTCTTGATCCTCATTGATACAGAATTTCTGTTTGCCCTCTTTCACCCACTGTATACTTAGTGCTTTCAAGTGTCTATGGAATAAACAAAACCATAGGCATCTGAGTTGGGATTCAAACCCACAACCTCTCACCAATGCAGACGTCTTACCTTTCAACCACCATCTTACCTCGTCAATGCAGACGTCTTGCCTTTCAACCACCATCTTACCTCGTCAATGCAGACGTCTTACCTTTCAACCACCATCTTACCTCGTTAATGCAATTTCAGGCCTGTGATTCCTCTGGATTTTTCCTGATTTCAGGATTTTTTTACAAATCTTCCTTTGCCTCAAAATTTTCTTGAAAGAAGAGATCGAAGTAGCCACCAAGGAAAGAAAGAAGTAGCCTGTATTGTGTCCACCTCTAGTTGCTTGTTTGCGGGGATGTGGAGAGTCTGTAAATCCTCCAAAATTATACATCCAGGAGGTTCAGGGGGCTTTGTCCTCTAGACCAAAGGGAGACCCAGGCCTGTTAGCCATTTTCAGGATTTTTTACTTGTGCCAGATCACACCCCTGCAATTTGTATTAATTAACTTAGACTTGAGGTAATCTTTCATATAACATTGCTTTCATTTGGTCATCTGGTAATTACCATTGTAGTACAATAAATTCCTGGAAATTCCTTGTAAAATAATTTAAGAAAACAACTTTGTGTTTATTTTATATCTCATGATGCTGGCATCTATACACTCTATACTTGTTACATGTGGCTAAATTTTATAGTTTTCTAGTTTTTATGGAGCGCCTTCTTAGATAACGATGTGGTTAATTTTTGGGCAAACCCAGGCTCTTTTCTTAATGGTTTGTTTGGTTTTCGAATTATGTATACAATTAAATGGAATATTAGCTGTTGCAAACTGCTTAACAACCTAAAGGACCTGTAGTATAAATGCAAAACAGTAGTTACTGGCCTTACGTTTCAAACCTCACGCAGGTTCTTTCTCAAGGGCAAAATGGACGATATACAAACATGAACAAATACATAAACACAAGAGTAAATAGAGAATTAGCTATTGCAAACTGCTTACCAACCTGAAGGACCTGTAGTATAAATGCAAAATCTCATAATCTCTTCCTCTGGCCAAAAACTCCACTTCTGTTCCAGGACCAGTATCTGACTCTGCTTATTATATCTTCTTCTGTTTTCATTTCACACCGAGACTAACTTCCTCTCTTACAGTACGTTTATGTATGTACCTTATTTTCTCCTGCCTCAGTTTGCCTTTGAGAAAGAACCTGCTACAATCCCGGTCAAATCTTGCTGGGCTCCCCCGGCCCCCTGACAATGTTGGCTCTTATTGCGCGGTCTGTGCTGCGGCTGGAGATAACAACATTGGTGGGGAGAGCGGGGAGCAGGGACATATGGCGTGATTGTGATTTACATTTTACACTGTGCTTTGCTTAAAACTGCAAATCTGCAATACTAAAGCCACGGTTTGATTCTGTAAAAGTTTAACCTCTGTATTGACTAACTAATTTCTTTTAAAATATTGGCTAATTGCCATAGTAATTGATTTAATTTTGCCCTACACCGACGTGTGTATAGCACTGTATGCTCAGTGCTTCAATTGTTTATCTCCCGAGGTAAGACGTCTGCACTAGTAAGCAGGAGGTCGTGGGTTCGAATCCCGCCCGAGTCGCCTGTGTAGTTTTTTCACAGACACTCGGAAGCACTGAGCATACAGTGCTATACACACGTCGGTGTAGGGCAAAATTAAATCAATTGTTTATCTCCCGACGCAAGAATTTCACCAATCTATAAATTGCCATAGTAATTAGTCAAAGATGTGTCTCTTCGTGAAACCTAAAAAGTGAGATGACCTACTTATACGCCCATCTGAATACGTGTAGGAAAGGGATGCGCATGTCACATGATCACGCGCACACTGACATATGTGGCTCTTCGTGAAAACGCAAAATGCAATTATTGATATATATGCCCATACCTGTATTTATCAATAATTTGTCATTTTAACATTAGTGGCTCTTTGTGAAAACGGTGACGAACTGTTCACATATTTTGGCAAAAAATCTTCCAACATTGGGCAATGGTAAACCAACTGTGTAACCTGTTGATATGTTGACCAGTGTTGGGCAACATATCAACCGTATTTGCCCAATATTTCTTACAGTGATGTGTATACTAGAACTTAAAACAATTATTTTGTTGAATAAAATACAATTGATCAGTCTCCTACTACGGTTGGTGCAGTGGGGGAAATCTGGAGGAACCAGGATTTTCAGACCACATAAGACACTTTAGTTTTTATATTGGTTTTCAAGTTTTGCTTAGAAATCCTAATTACACTGGTCTACAGCCAAAATGCTTCCGAAACAAATGAAGTCAAACTTGACTAATTATGGGTCACTGAGAATGGAAATGATGCTTAAAATTGTTGATTGGCTCTAGTTTTCAAGATATGGTACCGTTTAATGACTACAAGAGACAAGCCAAGAAGCGCAGAGTAGACACTGAATAAGGACTGAACTATGAACTGATACATAGTAAGTGTTACATAAACAGGGCAGGTGACATACATGTAATATCAAGTGAAACAACCATAAACACATGAAAGACCTAGGTTTACAATTCATGATTAAAAATCTGCTATGTACACCATATACATAGTACATAAAATGTAAACTTAAATATCTTGGAAACAGTAGCCAATCAGCAATTTCAATTGTCATATTTGAATTCAGCACATCAAAATCCATAATAAATAGCACATTTTATCTCCGAAGCAGACAACTTTAAAAATTTTTTTGACCAGTGTTATTAGCGGGGGGCATGCCCTGTTGAAAGTATGCTCTGATCGTGACGATACTGCCTTTAACAAATAAAATGACGTCATAAGGTGTCATTGACCAATGGGGCACAGCCCTCACACGAGTGGGGGGCAGGTACCCACGTACAATGAGGCCGTAGTAAAAATCCTAATTCCTGCTGATGAGAGCATAATGAATCTATATTGACATTATCATTTCAATTATCGTGTAAACAATACACCATATAGGTTACACTATGACATTCAGTAACCCATGTTAAAGTCTATAATATCATTTGCATAAAATATTATATTCAGTTGATGAATTTCCATTCAAAATGCCCAATTGGGGAACAACCTGTCAATGAGTGGAATGGAAATAATCCAGACTGCATGAACTGAAAGGCGGTTCATGAACCGCCTTTCAGTCTAATTGATTCTGAGAAAAAAAACTAATGTAGAATTATGATTTCTTTTTCTTAATAAATGCTTTATTTCGCATGGAGGAGAAACAAACCATAATTGTACAACCTGAAATGTTAAATCCTTGTAGGGTTTATTAAAAAAAATTATCATGGCCAACAATACTGTGTATTAAACTATAAAGAACAAAAATATCGGCGCTTTCGCATGTGTAAAACGTTTAATTTTGTATGCATTTCAGATAGCAGTTCGTCTCTGAACTCCATCTTTGACATCAACAAGAAAGGTGGAACGTGAAACCATGGGGTACTTGGGTTTCATCGTTGTAGCTCTTATGGCGCAGGGGCTCTGTGTCATCATGGCACAATTAGGTAAGTTATGAGTAAATAACTACTTCTCTAAATCGATCAAGGGAATAATAAGTGTGTCTTAATTTTTCATGGTAGGAAAGTAGAGTACACATTAAGAAGTACACACAACCTATTCTTTTTGCCAAAGCTGTATAACTTTTAGGAAAAAAATACACGGGGACTTGGTAGCAAATAACAATTGATTTGGATATGTATAAATTAAATATATATCACTTAGTCCAGATGTTTAACATTAGTTCATACTGTTGTGTTTGAAAGTCCATTTTACGCCATTTTTTACTTGGGTAAAATGTATTTAACATTTTTGATAAATAAAATCACCATTAGATGGCACTTTCTTTTTCTTCAAATTTTTAATCAAATTGGATTTTGTCCACAATTGTTGACCAAAATGGCATGAAACGTAGTTCAGCCTTAATAAAAACATGGCGTCACAATGTTTTATTGACAAATCTGATAACTCTTGAGCTCTTGAATTATTCTCAGTAATGATTTGCCAAACTGTGCTGAACATTTCCTATGACTTGATTTTCATTAAGTTGAATGCACGTAACGACCTCGGAGCAATGGTTGTATCTAGGCTGAACATTTACAAATAGTTGCGGTCCATACTTGCAAATTTGTCTCTTTCTCTAAAATAAAAACACCTCAGACAGGAAATCCCCTGCAGCAGTGCCCGCTTATAAAGACCGTATACACTATCGGTATTCCATAAAAAACGTAAATGATCACAGTACATGAAACTTACTCGGTGTAAAGTGGTATTAAACTTCACCAAACAATTCATACAATTATTTTGTTGTCATCCGGAGACGTGAATTGCATGTTGGAATGGATAGGACAAATCTGAATGCATGTTCACTGTTTTCTCTTTAGCGACACAATGAACTAAGCTCAAACGTTCACAGTTTGGTTTCTGTATATACCACTTGATTCTAAAGTATACATGTATTTACATGTATTTTTCACAAAGTATATACAGGCTTTAAGTTTGAATGCAGATAGTCAACCTTTTAAATGGGTTTTAAGTTTATAAGGTTCTTCTTCATTATTCTTCTTCTTCATCCAGGATATGGAGATCAGCGGTGTCCTGATGTCTACACTTGTTCGAATCAGTATGGTCACGTCAAGTGCATGGATGGTTGGAACCAGGCCACCATCGGTGGCATCATGAACACATCTCATTCACTGTAAGTACATGGGTCTGACTGAGCTGGGATATAAATTACACTCGTTAAACTAAATTTAAAAAATAATAATACAATAAATACATAACATTAATCATCTTGGTGAGTTTTGAACGTAGTTCACGTCTCTTGTCGGTCGAATTTAAATTAGTTATTATTATAAATAGACATTTAATGTGTAATAAAGTGTTGTTCCTTTATTGTGACACCTTTTAACTACAGCATTCTGCCAACTGGTCTTTTTAAAGACTTTTCGTTCTTACGGGAATTGTAAGTGTTAACGTTAGTTCTTCTTTAAATTTAAGATCTACGGAGACGTATTTATGACCTCAACTGGAATTGCTCAATATAATCTACAGTAAAATAACATTGTAATGAACACAGCGATGTTTAGGCCAAAAATGTCTCCGTTTTTTTGTTTTTTTTGCCATCCAGCGAAATACGTGATAAATGTATACGCAGTTACTGAAACCAGACCAAATTTCCCATACACAAAGTGTGGGGTCTGAAACTGCGCGGCAGAATTCCAATCGATCAAGCAATTTTGGCTGCAATTGGACATCGTTTCATATTGAAAAAACAGAAAACTAAAAATGCCGATGCGCGGGTCTGAGGCGACGCGCGCAGAGACGTACCAGAAACTGGAGACTTGTTTGGCCTTAACTCTTTACCGTTATAAAGACATTACCTTCATTATCTCCTTTTTCCAAAATAAGTGTACCTCTGGCATGATAATTGTTGAGATTGTCTGATACCATTACAACGGTTCTTTCAGGAAAACCTAAGAACATTGTTGGATAAAACAATTAGAAATCATTTGTTTGATGTATATTTTGATGAGGCAAAAGTTACATCAATAACTAAATACACTCACTGGCCATTTTATTGCAACATTGAAATTCACACCAAAGTTCAGTTTGGAGAACTGTGTTACGATAATTTATTTTATTTTATTTACACTACTTAAGACTTCTTGAAAGTGCCTGTGTTTTGAAGTCAATGTTCTTTTTTATATTGTTCTTGCTTGGAAACAAAGTCCTTCAATACCTTGTCGGGTAACCACGTGACCTGATAATTGCGGCCATCCGTCTAGGCAATGTCTCGTACAAATTCATGTTGCAATACTTTTGGCCAGTGAGTGTACATTAATACAATGTTTTAACCCTAATTTGTTTTCCTATCTAAGATTACTGCAGAACAACAAAATCAATACAATTGAACCAGGAACATTTGATGGGCTACACAAGCTCTATTGCTTGTAAGTTTTCATGTCATCAGTTTCACACACTAACCATTTTGGATCACTGAAATTCCGAACTAAGTTGGTCAGACAATTTAGTTTAGTTTATGTTTCATCCACTATCAATACCCAGCGGCCACGTGATCAGTGCAAGAGTTTTTAGAAAGCATGTTGACCGTTCACAATGCAGTTCCCATTCTTCTTTGGAAAGTGTTGATGTCACTCAAAAGAGTAGAACGGGGTGGTTTAGCTCAAGTTGAAACGAAATTAAACCCTTTTCCTAAAGCATTGTTTTTCCAGTTTGTGAAGAGGTGAAGAGGATAAGTAAGACTAATTGCGGTGACACCATGTGAAATTCTCAGTTGAGTAGTTCTGAAAAGAACTGGAGGTTACAACTCGACGTTTCGATCAGTATGCTCTGATCGTCCTCAGTAGAATGCCGGACTCTGTGAAATGCTGCTGCTTAAGTAGGCTGCTGGAGGGGTCACGCGATGACTGGATGCTGGAGGATTAGTTCGTTGAGGCGCGCAGGCGGGAACTGTGAGACTAGGATCCTAGGGTTGGGGGAAGAGGAATGTGTGCTCACTGAACATTGATGAACATATACTGATGTAGAACTATATCTGCTTTAACACAATGTTTTGAACTTAGTGATTTTGTTTTCTGGAAAATCTAAGAACACGGGTGAAAATAACCATATTAACGGGCTTTAATTATCTTTGCTTTAACCCTCCTACTATTGATGCACTTCAGTGGAAAGTGGCTGTAGAGGTCAAAACCAGTCAACTGCCTGTTTTGACTGTTGACCCAAATGTGCACACAGGGGCATTTTGGACTGGTTTTTACTGTCATTTTGACTTCCCTGAACAATACCAGACATTGCTTTTACCAGTCAAAAACAGTCGACTCATTTTGACCTGTAAATGTACTTACACTATGACGAACTTCACTCTGAAAATCTGTTTCGCCGTGAAATAACAGTTCAGTGTAATTTCACAGCAATTTCACAGTGTCTCTTCCTCTCAGATATTGGCAATAATGTTCACAGTGATTTCACGGCTCTCTCGAGAATTAATGAGCTGTCCCAAAACTGCCACGAGAAGTTTATGGCATTTTCACAGTGTTTTCACGGCGAAGGAATCCCAAGAGTATTTCATGGCATTTTCATGGTGTTGTGTCATTGTGAAATTGCTATGAACTATTTATTTCACGGTAAAACAGATTTTCAGGGCATTTTCAGGGTAAAGTTATTCATAGTGTTACACTTTTAAGTGCACTAGATATATACCTTGGGAAGTATTTCAATATTTTGACTGATTTTAACCCTTGTAGTAGTAGGAGGGTTAAAGAGGGTACTTGTACATTGTCACAATCAGAGCAGGTTGTGGCTTGACATTGAATCCTGAACTATGAACTCAGATGAACCCTTTGACTGAAAATAATACCCGACGAGCACGCACTAAGCCTAGATAACAAGGCGCACCAGATCCCGTTACCGCAACTGCTGCGTAAGTCAGTTGCGGTAATGGGATCTGGTCCACCCTGTTATCTATTAAGCCAGCATGTTCATCTGAGTTCATCTAAAACTATGAAGTTGGGATTCAATATCAAGCCGCAAGCATGCTCTGATCGAGACCGTGTCCTGAGGGAAAGGTACGACATTAGCAAAACTGCTTCTGTGAGTATGCAGATGTTTCCATGTCAGAACAAAACGGAATCGTTATGGCGAATTTACAAAAATATTTGCTGTCCAAACAGGATGAAAATAAAACAAAAATGTAACAGTTTTTTTCCCCCTCAAAACTGTTAACACCTATTGTGATGAAACTTTCACAGGTGAGTTTTATGATGTATTTCTTGAAAACTAGAGTGTTGAAATGATTGTATCTTTCCAAATACTAATGTTGTAACTTCCCTTTTAAAAGAAAGAAGAAAAACAAATCAAAATATCAGATTAAAAATAAAACTTCAGAATTTTCTTTGCAAAATAAAAAGAAAAAAATATGGCAATGCATATTTTTATGGGTGTGATTTGAAAAAATTTAAATATACTACTTAAAACAATTTAGGTAACACCGGATTTTTAACATCAAATAGGTTTGGGCCATGTGCAATGATGTCATGTACCAGCAATATTGACACATTGGCCGTGTTCAATCTGCCACACATGTCTAATTATTCTTTGTTAACTCATCAATTCTGTGAAACATTGTGTTTATCTGAAATAAGTGATCTTGCCTTAACTGAGATTATTCCGGTGTTCCCTAAATTGTTTTGAGTAGTATATTTTGAAAAATGGGTATAGCAGGCCTGGGTCTCCCTTTGGTCTAGAGGACAAAGTCCCCCTGAACCTCCTGGATGTTTAATTGTGGAGGATTTACAGACTCTCCACATCCCCACAAACAAGGAACTAGTGGTTTGGACACAATACAGGCTACTTCTCTTCTTTCAAGAAAATTTGGAGGCCAAGGGAGAATCCTGAAATTACGAAAGATTCCTGAGAAATCACCAGCCTGGTATTTTAGAGAAAACAAAAAACCCACAGTACACTGATATATCACCTGTTGTGGTCCATAAGAGCCGATCGTTGCTGGATTCGTACTGTAGGGGTTGGTGATGTTAGTTGGACAGTAATACCCTTCATCACATTGGCCTTTAGGCGTATTGGTTTCTTCCAAGCAGTACCAACCAGCATCACAAGCTGTGCACTCGTTGACGTCACCGAGACCAGTTGTGGGATTGTAGGTATCCACGGGACAGTTGATGTAGCTAAACAGACAAGACAATACTTTTATTATCAAGTTATAAAATGACTGGTTCAGTATGAGGTAACATCTTGTGGGACGTCTCCTACACCCCCAAACCCAGCTCCATCATCCTTTGTGTAAAACTTTTTAAACTCTGTTAATCCGCTCCTTATTTATCAATCCACATCTTTATTTATTAATTAACCCTCCTACTATAGCTGCACTTTAGTGGCAAGTAGTAGCTATAGAGGTCAAAATCAGTCAACTGCCTGTTTTAACTGTTGACCCTAATGTGCACACAGGGGCATCTTGGACTGATTTTGACTGTCATTTTGACCACCCTGAACAATATACCATACAATGCTTTTACCAGTCAAAAATGTTTGACTCATTTTGACCTGTAAATGTACTTACTACACGTAAGGTTTGACAGTGTTGGACTTATAAGCGCACTAGATATACCTTGGCAAGTATATCAACATTTTGACTGATTTTGACCCTTGTTTGTAATAGGAGGGTTAATGCACATCCTGGTTGTTCCCTTGTATCCATCCCCAGTTACATATACAGATAACATTGAAAACCTGCTTACCCTCAGGACAGTAGTGCGACTGACTACAGTTAGTTGCTTCTGCTACGTTGTTCAGCGCCGTCGTGCAGTATAAGCCAGCAGGGCACTTCTTATTGTTAAGCATATCCCACTCGGACGTCGTCACGTTATCGCAGTAATACCCTGCCTCGCACATCTCACAGACGCTCTTGCCCGGTCTGGAGTACATCCCGGTGCCGCAGTCGTTAGATAATCAGAGCCGTTAACGCCACGTGGCATGTAGGTACCAGGCGGGCAGGCTTCTGGTTTGTTGACTCCATATTCACAGAAATGACCTGGAAATAAGATCAAAGTCAATGTCAAAGTTGGATTCCAGGCTAAATAAGGGAGGAGGGCCAAAATCACGGTACATGGGAGCCTTTGAGAAACCTGGCCAGGCCTAGGCTACCCGGCATCCTACTGTGTCTTTTGTGAGTACTAAACAAAATGGTGATGGCATTCCTGATTTAGTGCTCTTTGTGTGGTGACCTTGCACCAGGGGGTACAAATGTATGTGTGTTGTATTAAGGTAGGAGGGCCAAAGTCATGGTACAGCCAAGCCTTTGAGAAGCCTGACCAGGTCCAGGCTACCTGGCCTCCTTATCTGTCTTTTGTGAGTCCTAATCTGTCTTTTGTGAGTCCTAATCCTGCAAGGATACAGCAACTGCCAATCAACCTAACCTGGGCTTCTGGAGGGCTTAGCCCAGCCAAGGTGTGAACAAAAGACAGCTGAGGTGTCAGTCGAGTCTGCGTTAACACTAAGTAAAGGGTCTTTTGTGCTCAGCTAGGGGATTCATATGGAAAAGTTTCATGTAAAAAAATCAACGCGCTGTAAAACGTGTGTGCACACACACAACGTGTGGGTATGTGTGCACGCGCGCTTGAGGGTCAAAGACGTTGTGTTGTGCAGTCGATCTGTCAGTGCATATATGATTGGACAGAAGTTTTGATGATTTCACTGTTTTGTTCAGTCCGACGAAAATATTTAACCAATCACAGCTAATTTAACACACAACATAAACGAATATATAGAGTGGGAAATAACGGAAACCCCACCTGCGTACGTTATGTAGTTAACGAATGAGGGCGTCTTTTATGTAGCTGTCACAAGTCAGTGCGTGCAAGCCACATACTTCTGGTCCAAAAACGATGCGTTTTTGGTTTATACTTGCAGTATTTTGCAGGACCGTCCGACAATTTTTTTTGACCATTTTCAATAAAATAAGGGTCATTTGAAGACAAACAAATAAAGATTGGAATGCCGAGTTCCCCGTTGTTGTACATATTTTTTTACTTCCCATGGCAAGCGTTTTTCGGCCAAATACTGATATTGGGACTGTGCTGAAAAGTGCGTGTTGAAGAGTCGGGCGCAAAAGAGACTACTTTTCCATATGTATAGGCCTCTAGGCCTGGGCAAAGCCCTGACCTGGCCAGGCTTCTCAAAGGCTTGGCTGTACCATAACTTTGGCCCTCCTCCCTTAAAATTCTATCTATTAAAAAAAGAACTTTTGGTACACATGATCCCGGCAGAGAGAGCTGATTTTTCTCAGTTACGAGTCCATTGTGATCATGATTTCTGGCTGGCTATTCAGCAGTACACAGGGAGCGTCATGTTGTTTGAAAATCCCGCAACATCCAGTGAATTATGAGGTAGTTTTTGCTCCTCAATGTACACTGGTTTATAAGGCAAAAAAAGTCTCTGGTTTCTGGTCAAAGGTTGGCTTCAAAATCTGTTGTTTTTTGCCAACCGCTGAAATACGTGATACATGTACACGGTTATTGGAACCAGACCGAATTTCCCATACACAAAAGTATGGTGGCTAAAAGAGAGGCCTCACAAATTGGGCAACGTTCATACCCCTATGTGAAAAAGTTGTTTGAGACACAATGCGGCAGAATTCCAATTATATATCGTTTAGCCCTCCTACTGTTTGACCATTTGAAACCATTCAAAATTTCCACTTACCAAAATGCCCATTGGTTTTGTACACATATGGTGATACCATTTGAACAGTGTTGGTAGCAAGCTTTACTACCATTCAAATGCATAGAGGGTCCATTGATTCACCACTTAGAAGTATCCAAACAAGGTTTTGTATTAGCTGTACTACCATTTGGAAAGATCCAAACAAGGTTTTGTATTAGCTGACCTACCATTCAAAACCATTTGGGGCAATCAATACTGTACACAGTTATTTCACCATTCAAAACCACAAAAGCGCATGGTTTCAAATGGTGCATCAACTTGTATGAAAAAAGTACCAGAAGTAGGAGGGTTAATAGGAAAGAAAACTGTAAATGCCAATGCGCAGGGTCTGAGGCGATGCCAATGCGCAGGGTCCGAGGCGATGCCAATGCGCAGGGTCCGAGGCGATGCCAATGCGCAGGGTCCGAGGCGATGCCAATGCGCAGGGTCCGAGGCGATGCCAATGCGCAGGGTCCGAGGCGATGCCAATGCGCAGGGTCCGAGGCGATGCCAATGCGCAGGGTCTGAGGCGATGCCAATGCGTAGGGTCTGAGGCGATGCGTGCGGAGACCAGAAACCGGAACCTATTTTCTTGTTGCCAGTGGCCTCCTATGGTTACCCTTCTGTGCACACTGTGTCACACCACTGAGATTACAGGGTAAAGTGGTCTCCCATCGATACATTGCAGGCCATACTAATGTGTTCAAACATTTACAGTGGCCTTGGGTGACACACAGTTGATTTTGTAAAGGACAGGACAGCAGGCTTGTATGTACTAAAGGTTGGTGAAGAACATAGAAAATTTAGTGGATCGGAGTGGCCTCCATGTGTAGTAGGGTTAATTGGAACCAATCTGATTCAGGATAAGCATTTGGATGATGGGCTCTGTGCCATGAATTGCAATGAGATTTTCACAATGCTCTTACTTCAGGGTTTTCAATTCTTTTAATATAACCACTGTAAATAAATTGTCCCTATTTTCACTTTTGTGTATCTGCTGAAATGTATTGCTTTGTCAACATTGAAATACTCAATTTCGTTTTAAAAATCCTCCAACAACCTACCACACCCACCCACACATAAAAACCTTCAAAATTAAAGGAAGTCTAGTCCAATACCTTGTGTGCAATTCTTGCAGTCACTGACTTCATCCTGGCTGTAATCCATGTTGAAGGTGCCATTAGGACACGCATAGTGCTCGGCGTACTTGGTACCGGTTGGACAGTAATAGCCGGGCGGACAGGGCCCTGATTCTGTGGGCTCTCCACCTGTTACAGAATTAGTTACAGGATATTAACAATTTAAAAAATGAAAGATTATGATCTCACGTTCCGACCCATGCAAGAATTTTCTTAAAGGTGAAATGGTAAGCCACCCAAACGTGGCCAGGATGGACATGTCATGGGCGGATCCAGAACATTTTTAGGGGGGGGCTGAGAATCAAAATCAATTATTTTTCAGTACTACAAAGGGTGCCGCCACTTCCTATGCACAACGGTTAGTACAGTACTAAGTAGGTCACCTCCTTATGTTTATCCCGCACACTGTGGGAATGGGAATGGGAGTGCGTTCTCCCCTCCCCTCCCCCCACCCCTCTCTCTCTCTTTTAAAAAAATATTTTAGGGGGGTGCTACAGCCCCCTTAGCCCCCCCTGGATCCGCCAATGCATGTGACCACAACTCACAGTATTTAACCCTAACCCCCTAGGTATTCTGACTAGGAACCTTCCTGAATCCTGCAATATCCTCCAGTGCACTTTTGAAAACATATCCTTATCTTCAAAATGCACCAAGCATTTTCGTTGATCTTTCATATTCAGCACTTATGGCCTGTACTTCTTGCCAGGTAGTAATTTTGTTCCATTTGAACTGTGCTGAATTTTCCCCAAAAAAGTGCCCCTTGGAGGATGTTGGAGGATATGGGGTAGTTAGGGTTAATATTTTGTTCCAGGCAATGAAAGAACCCCAGTTTTGGCCAGATAATTGTATTCATTTATTTTGGTGGGATGACCAATGATAACAGTTCCTCTGAATGCTATTTTGGATCCCCAAAATCTTAGAAATTTCCAAACATTTGTTGGTGACCTGTATGAGAACAGTCATGTGTTCCAAGGTTTTAGATCCTCATTCGACTAGGACTACAGTACAATTAATTTTTTTAAGTTAATTTTTTTTTTACAAATTTCACTTGAAATTAACACATTGGTTTAGCCCTAACCCTCTAAGCATTTTGGCTAGAAGCCATCCCAAATCCTCCGAAATCCATCAACATGCAGTAAAAAGGTACCCCAATTGTTGGACTTTGATGGAATTGGTACAGTAGCAAATGCAAAGCATCCATGGCTTGGCTGTACACAGTCCTGAATCCAACAAAAGCAGCCGGTGGAGTTTGATGGATTTGGAACACATGGCTACATGCTCTATTCACTGGGCTATACTGTGGAGCACTGAATCCATCAACATAAGGCAAAACCAGGAGAAGGATTTTGGAGGATTTGGGGGTAGTTAATGGAAGAGCCAGTGGCATGATTGCCAAAGTTAATCAACGCTGACCGCGGTCAGTACTTGGATGGGAGACCATTCTATGTTCACAGTTGCATGGTCAAGCCTAAAAATGTCATCAGGGTCTGCCTTTTTCGGACGGGATGTAAAGCAGGAGTTGTTGGGTCATGCAAGTACAGAACCCTGGACATCATTAAAGAGAAGGGGCCTTGCCCTGGTGTTTCTGAAATGGCAGCAAAATGCGCCAAAGTTTGAAACTTTTGGAAAAAAGGTGCTAGAAAAATGGTAGTACTATTATTATTACAGATACATGTGTAGGGGCCTATATCACTTATGTTTTATCAATAATTTCCGATTTAAAAAAAATCTTCATTGGAACATTGATAATTCTTTTTCTTTAGGAAAACAAATACTTAAAAACAATATCTTTAAAAATTTCACAAAATAGGCATCAGAAGTGTGGTTTAACAGTAACATGTGCCAAATTGAATTTATGAAGGGACACACAAACATAGTATTAGCCAGAGGGGCATCTGGGTGTCTTTTGGACACACTGTTTCAATTTTGTACACCCTATTTCATCTGTCATTTACATGTAAAAGTATTGTAAGTGAACCATTTGGACACCCTGTTTTGAAATTTCCAGCAAATTTGGACATCCTATTTCTAAATCATAGCTAACACCTTGTCCACAATAAATTCATTTCCGTATATTTTTACTGTAAAGCTATGATTCTCATGATTATTTTGAGAAACATGCCATTTTAAAGTACATGTATTTTTATCGTTTTCTGAAGTAAAATAGCCAAGTTCTGATAAAAAAAAGAAATTTTTCAGAAATTTCCATCAAAATAGCAGACAAACAAAGAGATACATCTTTAAATATGTTCATACCAAGGCAGTAGTACGATGCTGTGCAGTCAGTGCATTCTTCTGGTCTGGTGAGGTTAGACAGAGGAGAGAAGGTCCCTTCAGGGCATGGGTACCGGTCAGGACTCGGTGTCTGTAGAGGGCAGTAGTAGCCTGGCTTACAGGGTTGTGGACCGTTCACGTTCTCTCCTATGGATGACATATGATAACAGTACAGTAAAATCTTTGTATGTTTACTCTCCGAGTATACTCGTCGTGTGCCCGGAAGAAGGATGTAACAAAAGTTTGGCCAGCAAAAGGTTGTAAGTAATTAATGTGCAAAATTGTGTTTCAAGAAAACTGAGGGTGAAAGTTTGGTTGTTTTTCTGCCATTTATAAGTCATTGTAGGAAAGTTAAATTCTGCATGGGAATAGAAAAACATGTCTTGGGAGTAATTCTAGCAACAAATATATAACAGTTATGCCCTACTTTTTTCAAAGGAGCCATTTTATTGCTTACGACCTTCTGCTGGGACAAAAAGTTGTACTTTGTGTGCCCGGAAGAAGGTCATAGAGCCTTACGACCTTCTTCCAGGCAGACAACGACTTACTCTCTTTGAATCAAGATATTAATATTAAAAAGCCAACTTGTGAAAGTTACAGCTTATTGTTAAAGAGAAAGTACAATTGTGCAACATACCTATGTGGCATTTCAACTCTTTAACCAGTTCGCGTCGGAGGCCTTGTATACACGCAATTTTTTTTGCACCACGGATCGGAGAGCGTCTAAACACACCATAGGAAACTCTAGAATATTTGTATGCATGCTCGGTTGACGTGGCAACGAGCCGAGTGTACAGTGACATGCTCGGTAGACGTGGCCATGTGCTGTGGAAGCTTCCATAACGTGTTTGTGTGGGAAAAAGAAACCCGCACAGGGGCCCAGAAAAACTTTTTTATTCCCGACGCGAACTGGTTAATTTTCAAGAAATATATCATAAAACTAAAATGTGAAAATTTCATTACAATAGGTGTTCATCAGAGTTGTTGACTCGCTTTTAGGTCAACTCGTACCTTCGCCAACTCGTACCTTCGCCAACTCGTACCTTCACCAACTCGTACCTTCGGCAACTCGTACCTGCACTATAGTCAAGTCGTACCTTCACTCGCACCATGATTATAGTCAACTCGTATAGTCAACGCTACAGTTAAATCACTCGTATAGTCAACGCTACAGTTAAATCATCTCGTACATGGTGTCATCAAAATTTAGACGGCCGATAGGCTTCCATTTTACGAATGTTTTAATAATTGCCCAGTATCGCATTTTCAAAATGAAGGGTTTCTTTTCAATTGCGCTGTATTGGTATTAATTTTTAAATGTGTTGCACAATAAAAGAATGTTTTTGTTTTTTATTTTGTACAAATCTTCCTTTGAATTTTTGGTTGCAAATATTTTTTTATTCTAATATTTTTCTTGTTTTAAGGGTTTCTGTTCAATTATTAATTTTTAAATGTGTTGCACAATAAAAGAATGTTTTTGTTTTTTATTTTGTACAAATCTTCCTTTGAATTTTTTGTTGCAAATATTTTTTTATTCTAATATTTTTCATGTTTTAAGGGTTTCTGTTCAATTATTAATTTTTAAATGTGTTGCACAATAAAAGAATGTTTTTGTTTTTTATTTTGTACAAATCTTCCTTTGAATTTTTTGTTGCAAATATTTTTTTATTCCAATATTTTTCATGTTTTAAGGGTTTCTTTTCAATTGCGTAATTTTTCAATCGGTAA
This sequence comes from Zoroaster sp. YZ-2022, assembly GCA_029582265.1. NCBI lineage: Eukaryota > Metazoa > Echinodermata > Asteroidea > Forcipulatida > Zoroasteridae > Zoroaster > Zoroaster sp. YZ-2022. Next base: position 8,366,770 of record CM055816.1, read on the forward strand.
TTTTTTATATGTGTTGCACAATAAAAGAATCTCTCTTGTAGATGTGGTGGCCCTGAAAAGGGCCGTTGGGTTTAAATGGATGAGGTGACTTCGGTGAAGTAGCTAGTAAACTGGACCGTTGAGGTGACTGCATGTAGACAGCAGCCCGGAAGTGGTCAGCTCGCCTGAGCGGTAGCTATCCCATGCCAGGATGGTGGCTAATCCAGTGTGGTCGTAATTGACATCGGCAACATCACAAAAATAAAACACTGGTTTTTAATAACATTTTGATAATGACCATCCGTAACTTAAGTACGCCCTCTGTTGCCAAGTGGAAGTCATGTGACCTCATCTTGGAAGTAGCTCCCGGCCCCTTTCACGAACGTAAAACGGCAACATCACAAAAATAAAACACTAATAAAACACTAATTTGTTTCAAAAACTTTTTTAATAACATTTTGATAATGACCATCCGTAACTTAAGTACGCCCTCTGTTGCCAAGTGGAAGTAGCTACGCCCTCTGTTGCCAAGTGGAAGTAGCTCCCTTTTACGAACGTAAAACTTGTTGGCGAAGGTACGAGTTGACTTAACAGAAGGTACGAGTTGACGAAGGTACGAGTTGACTTAACAGAAGGTACGAGTTGACCTGTTTCCGTTGACTCGAGTCGGTGACTCGGACTCGAGTCCGACTCGAGTCGCCAATTTTTGTGACTTGCGACTTGACTTGACTTGGACAAAAATGACTTGTGACTTGACTTGAGTAAATTTGACTTGACGACATTGCAAGTCATCATGTATTTTAGGTTGTTTTATTACATGTATTTTTCTGGTCAATCCGGCCACGGCAGCTGAATACTTTTGTGACGGGAAAAAATGCCGTCGCTAATTTTATATCTATACGTAATACATAATAATAGTGTATACTGTACACGTATGTGCCTTGTACTGTAAAGTGTACGCTACATGTCTAGTCTTCAACACAATCCGTCGTAGTGGAAGAAGTGGGCTATTACTGGTAAAGGCATTGCATTAATATTCAAAATAATTTATACAAACGGCTGGAACGAGGTTATAGCGACATTGTTAATTGTATTAAGAAGTTGTCGAGTGTTGAACAAATTATCACAAATTTTTCGTAAAACAAAACCGAATAGCTATTTTGACTCAAATTATGTTTATTATGTGTGTAAACTGTAATCATTAAAGGGTACATGTTTTGTTTAAAATGTTTTACTCCGTAAAAAGGAAATTTTAAAATATTTTACGAACCTAATTTATAAATTCTCCTTACATCACCTATGCAAGCGTTGTCAGAGTTGTCAACACAGAATCAGTAAGGATTTCATGCACAACGTTGTAATACACTGGATCCGGAGTCCGTGATTTTAACAAATGTATTGTTTGTGACAATTAACAGCGACCGAATAACTAAGAAGCAGCAATTACTAGTTTTTGGGGCGTATACCAAATTTATCTTCTTCCAAATTACCAAATTCCGAGGCCCATAAGAGTGTAAATTACCATCCGTCGGTTTCCGTCCTGGGAGAAAAATGAATTGTCCCGCGTGTAACAGCTTCAACCATCTGCAAATTTTCGTACAAATATTGAAATGAACCACTCTAAATACATGTTACCTACGCTAGATTGATAATTTTCAGATTAAAAAAAATTAAAACCTCAATCGCTTCTTTCTATACTTTCCACACAACCCCCATAATTTCTGGACCGAATTGATGAAAAACTACCTGGTTCCCTGTTTTGTAATTAACATTGAATTCAGATGTGGACACCAACAAAAACAATGACGCACTACACAATTTGTGAAGCGTTAACGTCATACTTGGATTTGTTTGTGAGTTTCTGGTCTTCAATAGTCATTTATTTACCTCCCATCATGTTATCACTTGTTTTTCATTTATTTTATTCAATCAGCAAGCTTATATTAATGAAGTAAAATCAGGGTTCGACCTTAGCGGTCGCCCGCTCGCCAAATGCGAGTGAAAACGGCGGCGGGCGAGTCAAAACCCTTCCTTCAGTAGCCCGCTGGGCGAGTCAAAATATTGTCACCGATTGGCCTATCAGCCCTGAAATTACACAACGGCATCGACGGCAATTGCCGTCAATGCCCTCACCCTCTGCCGTGATGCCCTTTAAAAATGCCACTTTTCACGGCAACGGTGCTTTTTCCCTGCAATGCTGTTGTGCCCACTTGTTTACACATAGTATTTACTACGTACATGTACATTCTCACGGAAAAAATATATCGCGCCGCCACGCTCGACTGCGCGACCGGTGGCTGCACTGCTGAGACCAAGTTCACGCAACGACCATCATATGGGAACAAAATAGTCAAAATTACCTGGTACTCATGACAAAAATGATATAGCGGTTAGCAGGCAATATCGGCCGCTTGGTCGTTCTTGGCCCTTGCTAATACTTTGGTTGGTGTCAACTTACCCACAACATAAACACTACGACAGGCATTCGCGGGTACCAGCTAAAAATAGCATGGCGCGGCGTTGGGGTGCATGCAACGTAAATAATACATGCCGAGTCTGTACCTAGACATGCATGCAGCGTGTGCGCGCGTGTGCATCGGATATAGCATCGACGCGTCGATCGTCGTGTCGCGCGCTGTACCGTACGTTTGTACATTACGTGACCAGGGCTTTGGTGGTCGTCAACATGCTGTCAAAGGGTCGACTAGCAAAAAAAAAAAGAAAAGTGAACTGAATACTGCCACATCCAAATGCATAAAACTTTTTTTTCGGGTTAACATTGTTTTTTTATTTATTTTTAATTGGTGACATAACATAAGTGACATAACATAAGTGTTGCAATACTGTTTTCATGTTGGCCTACATGTAAGGCCAAGTTTTAAAAAATTACCAGTTGATCGTCCCCGCCCGCATCCTTTTTTGAGGCCACATCCTTTTTTTAAATTTTTTTAAATTTTTTATACTTATCCACAAAAAGAGAAAATTTTTCATGTATTTTTACTTGGGTTTAACAAAATACATCAAACATTGTTTAACATGAATATGTTTACTCAACTACTTGTTCGATAGCTATAAAAAAAAAGTTGGCGGTGATTTCAAACTGAACAATTGGTGGCCATTTTGAATTAAAAAAACCAGGACGATCAACTGGTATTTTTTTTTTACTTGGCCTAATAAAATCCAAACGGAGACAGATAAATGAAACTTTAGTCTTATTGACATGTGCTGAATTGGAATGTGTTAATTTTTAATTTTTTTTATTTATTTTTAATTTTTAAATTGCCTTGGTGCCCTTTACGTTTTTTTTATCATTGCCGTGATGCCCTTTGAAAATCTTTAAAATTGCCTTGGTGCCCTGATTTTTTAATGTTTTCATTATTGTTGTGTTCACTTGGTTAGAAATAAAATATGAAATAGCCTGCAGAATTAAAGCAAAAGCATTACTGTAACACTAATGTGCCTGATCTTTTCCTCTGTTATTAGAATAGAATCCGTTATTAATTAAAGAAACATTAGTATTGCCTCAGAAACAAATATGCACATAATAATAAGGTAACTGACAACTGTTGTTTATACTGCACGTTCTGATGCAAAATGCCTAAATTACTAAAAACAGTGATTTGATTAAAAGTATTTAAAAAAACATACGGGCGAGTGAAAAGGCTTGCGGGCTAGTGAAAAGTTTGGTTTACTAGCCCGGCCTGCGAGTTAAAAAAAAAGTTAAGGGAAAACCCTGCTGATAGCTTCACAAGTTTGAAATAGAAAAATAAAATTGTTTTCCTACATACCTTCTGCACATGGGTGTGAACTATTATGTAATCCTGGCAGAGGGCAGGAACGTCCTTGATCACAAAGCCTACAGTTATACTGATGCCCCGCCCCCTCATCTGGGTTGTACGTGCCTGGGTCGCATGGGGTAGGGGAGGTGGTTGGATTGGTAGCACTACCGTGGGGACAGAAGTTACCCATGGGACAGATGATGCACTGGGTGGAGTTTTCAAAGCCGAGGGTGTCACTGAAAGAGAAACAAATTTGTTGAATTTGTTCAAACATTCTGCATTTTTTAATAATAAATATGCCAAATTCCTATATCTAAATCCCAATATCCTGACAGCAGTGTATTGTTGTACTTCTCTGTCAGGAGGAAATTTCATTACAGGGAAGATATAACATTGGAAAGGTTTAACATTAACTGCTGTAAGGAGAAATCAGAGCATACTGATCGAATCATCAAGTTATAACCAACTGGTTCTTTTCATAACCACATAGTGTACTAGGCAAAAAAAGTCCAAAGTTTCTGGTCTCCGCGCCCGTCGGCATTTAACTTTTTTTTTTTGTTGTTGCTATAAAACGATGTCCAATTGCAGCTAAAACTGCTTGATCGATTGGAATTCTACCATGCTGATATAAATGACTTTTTTCACATAGGGGTATGAACATTTGCCCGATTTGTGAGGCTTCTCTTAGCCACCATACTTTGTATATGGGATATTTGGTCCCTGCGTAGACATGTATCACATATTTCCCTGTTGGCAAAAAACAACAATTTTAAAGTGCATCACCACACCAATTTTGAAGCCGACCGATGACCAGAAACCAGAGATTTGTTTTTTGGGCCCTACTCAAAAGATAATTTATTACATGGTGTCATGGCAAAAATTATGTACTTATTTATCCTTTGTATCATGCAAAGCTACAAGTCTTAGGTACAATATTGTAATTATAAACTGTAAATAAGCACTACGTGTACATCTCAAAAGGCTTGCCCAATGACATTTGGCTAGTTAGAATCCTACATAGCAGCGGCTACAACAATATGTAAAGACTGATGAAATTGATAACAATCCATTTGATTTTGCCCTTAATCCATCAACATACAGTAAAAAGATACCCCAACTTTGAAGGATTTGGTACAGTAGCGAATGCAAAGCATCCGTGGCTTGGCTATACACAGTCCTGAATTCAACAAAAGCAGCCGGTGGGGTTTGATGGAATTGGTACAGTAGCAAATGCAAAGCATCCATGGCTTGGCTGTACACAGTCCTGAATCCAACAAAAAGCAGCCGGTGGAGTTTGATGGATTTGGTAAAGTGGCAAATGCTAAGCATCCATGGCTTGGCTATACATAGTCCTGAATCCAACAAAAGCAGCCAGTGGAGTTTGATGGATTTGGTACAGTGGCAAATGCTAAACATCCATGGCTTGGCTACATGTATACACAGTCCTGAATCCAACAAAAGCAGCCGGTGGCGTTTGATGGATTTGGTATGATTGATTGATTGAATTAATTAATTCAGATAAAAAGATGACAAAAATACAAAACACATTACAAAGATAGGAGAAAGCATACCAAATTTATCCAAGGATAACCCAAAAAGCCAATAACGTATATATAAGCTTATTTCCATTGGGGTCCTTAATTTTCATTGGGGTCCTTGGGGTACACATGGCTACATGCTCTATTGACTGGGCTATACTGTGGAGTACTGAATCTGCCAAAATAAGGCAAAACAAGGAGAAGGATTTTGGAGGATTTGGGGTAATTAGGGTTGATACACCAATGTATCGTGGATTTTATTTCACAGACACTCGGAAAGCACTATATGTATGTGTATACAGTGCTTCTGACACAACAATTACGTCAATCTATACATAAGATATACATGTACTTTATATATCTTGATTGTAAAGATCTATTAGGGATTCTGTGCTTCACATATGCAGCTGTACATATGCATTACACTATGAACAACTTCACCTTGAAAATACCCTGAAAATCCGTTTTGCCTTGAAATAACAGTTCACTGTAATTTCACTGCAATTTCACAGTGTCTCTTCCTCTCAGATATTGGCAATAATGTCCACTGTGATTTCACGGCAAATTCATGGTGCTCTCGAGAATTAATGAGCTGCCCCAAAACTGCCACGAGAAGTTCATGGCATTTTCACGGCGAAGGAATTCCAAGAGTATTTCATGGCAATTTCACGGTGTTGTGTCGTCATGAAATTGAACTTTTTATTTCACGGTAAAACAGATTTTCAGGGCATTTTCAGAGTCAAGTTATTCATAGTATTATGAGCATGTACATATATAGTACATGAAGTTTATAATTATTTGTATTACAGTAATGTAGATTTTGAAGGCAACTCCTGAGTACATACGAACCTTGGAACTATTAAGCTTGGCCTAGACTTGAACCACTAATGTGCAATTGTATGTATATTATGTCGTTAATCATTAACACGTCAAGTCTGCACCTATGACTTCTCCAAAATTCCTATCATGTTTTAGTAACTGCATTGTTTCCTGGTACCTTGCACATGGCTCATCACGTGTCCCTTATATACGGCTAGATGGTATAGCTGTTGGATACCAATGCACTCTCCAAGTCAAATGATCTAAAGTTTGACAAGGAAACTTTGTGTTTGCGTCACTTTTTCACCATTTCAGCCAACGCCCTGTGCCACTACTGATGTGTTGAAGATTTTGCCAATTTTAATTCAGCTAAATTGTTTAATTTCACTTCATTTTCTGAAAAGTCTACTGCATCTTGTATGGTAAGTGTTTACAAACCACTAGACAGCATTTATAATTGAATAATTTGGACAGAAAACTCTCAAACTTTTCTACTTCTGGGGATAGCAATTCAAATGTACTTACACCCCCCCCCCCCCCCCACACACACACACACAGTCACGCACCGTAGTTGTGGGGACATTTACATGCTGTGAGACACAGTTGTGGGGACAAAAAATGACCGAAAATGTTATGGGGACATGAAAACGTCCCCACAGATACGGCGGTCTTGCCGTCCCTTTTGTTATCTGTCCCCACAACCTTGCCAGTGCTCGCCCACACACACCTGCATATATATATACAAGCGAAGTTACCCGATCTGAATATCGGGTTTGGAGCGGTGGGAGTTGGGTGAATTAAAGAGGGTGGGGATGAAGGGTTGATAGAGATTTTGCACATGATACTACTTTACGCAAAGAACACACCGTAGCGCTAGTGAATGCCCTGAAATGCGCAAACAACACTGCGCTAACATGTGGAAATTTTGCACACAACACTAAAGAACACGCTGTAGCGCTAGCGCTGTTGCAAGATTTGAGAAGACCATGCTTGATGCCATGCACACACAACACGCATACACACAACACGCATACACGTGTGAGCCGGCCATAACAGCTGTTAAACGTGTGAGAAATAACGGCTGTTGTATGTAACATTTAAGAAACACCACGAAAGTGTGGCTTTGACAAAGTACAACATAAACATAAACATATATATATATATATATATATATATATATATATATATATATATATATATATATATATGCTTGTATATATATATATATATATATATATATACATATATATATATATATATCGATGTGTTTTTTATGTTTGTACTTTGTCAAAGCCTCTGATGAAGGTCCAGTTTGGATCGAAAGCTAAAGCCACCCTCCCGGTTTAATTAATTTATATATATACATATATGTATATATGTATATATGTATACTTGTAGTAAAACTAGTGGAACGCTGGTAGTTGTAACTCCGAGTTTCACGCGTTATGCGATCATCAGACAACTATATGTATATATATATATATATATATATATATATACATATACATATATACATATACATATATATATATACATATATTTATAAACGGGTAGCGAGCAAAGAAAAATTGGCTGATGCCGGACTCGAACCCGTGACCTCTCGATTACCGTATGAGCGCTCTACCAACTGAGCTAACCAGTCCCTATGTTGGTGTGCGGTCCACTTATGCCAATTATCTATTGCTCTATACATACATACATACATGTACATTTTAGTTCACTGTTGAGTGTCAATTATGGTTATCCTGGAAAGCGATATTTTGATCCTACTGTAGTAAATTTATTTTTATTGACAAAAAAATTTGTAAAACTTGTCCCTTGTGTATTATTTTATGATTCAAGTAAGTTTAAGGTAAACCATTGATCATAAATGACTTCATCATCAGTGATCATTAAGCCAGTCTTTTTTAATTCTCTTTCATTTGTTAACAGAACAAAATGGCTACTAGTACTGGAGAATTAGGAGCATTGCAGAAGATAAGCCGGTATCATCTCGAGTGTGGCATATGCCAAGAACGATACAAGCAAGCCAAAATATTGGATTGTTCTCATAGTTTCTGTGAGACCTGTTTAGATGAATACTGGGACACCACCTGCAGACGCGCTCCAAACATTCCTTGTCCTGTTTGTCGTCAGAAGATTCTCATTCCATCGATGGGCATTCAGGGACTCAAAACCAATTTTCACTTGATTGCCATCGTAGATGAGGTATCACTACAAGAGAAAGTTGCCTGTTCAGGTAACTCCAAGCCACTCTGTGAGTTATGTGATGGAGGCAATGAGGCTCTTCATCGATGTCTTGACTGCACCCAAAATATTTGCTCTAAATGCAAAAAGATACATCTGCGAAGCAAAGCAATATCCAATCACAATGTAGCTACACTGGATGACATACGTAAGGGTAAGGCAACAGTGAAAAGACCAGAAGAGGCTTCTACATGTCACAAACACAAGGGAGAGATCAATCGATTCTACTGTGAGACATGTCAAGTCTTGATCTGTCGAGACTGTACCGTTGTGGACCATTGTAAACCTGAGCATCAGTACATTGATAGTGCAGAAGCTTCTCTGAAATACAAGAAGGCTATGAAAGATATCTTGCCAGTTTGCCTCACAGAAATAAAGAAACTGAAAGAATCTTTGGCTGCTTCATCTCAAGCTAAGCAAGAATTCAGAGACAAAGTCATAACAACCATGAAAGAGGTGAAGGAGACAGCAGATCAGATCAGAGCAAAGGTTACAGCTGAGGAGAATAAGATGATTGATGCCATCAAGACCCTTGAACAGGATCGTATGGCAGCATTTGATGAGCATGAGAAAGCAGTGGGTATGATGCTACAAAGGAAACAACATTCTCTGGACACAGCCAATGATGTTACAAATACAGCAACAGACAGTGACTTCCTGTCACTGTATCCTATCATCAGTAATGACTTGAGATCACTGACCAGACACCGCCCTCCTCTGATTGATGGCAGACTTTCATATCTGCAGATCAATCAGAGTAAGAGGGTTGGTGATATCAGTCTGGGTGAGCTGGAGCTGGAAGACAGCAAGTGGGAGCTAAGTCATGAGTTTGGCAAGAGAGGACGTGGACATACAGAATTCAATGGGGCATGGGGTATTGCTGCTCATCAACATGATCAGCTTGCTGTGGTGGACCGTTTCAACAGACGAGTAGTAATCTACAGCAGTACAGGTCAACACCATAGAACCATTGACATGGAAGCATGTAAGTGTGTCACACACTACTATACATACACAATGTGGTTTTGACAACTGCAGACATTCAGTACAAAAAGTGTACAACAAAATATTGAACATATTTAAAAGTGATGCTAAATTCACCCACTTAAACTAACACAAGTGACTTCTAGTCAATGATTGTACATGTACTAAAAAATAATTATTTCATTAAATTTATGAAACATTATATATAACATTATACATGATACTGGTAATATTTGCAATACTCTATTAACAAATAATATATATTCAAGAAGAATTCTTCAAAATCTTCATAAATTTTCATTTTATGAGCATAATATATTTAATTAAATAATATTTTCTCTAAAGCTCATGCAATATTTAATTGATCAGGAACAACATTATTAATAGTGATTTTGAATTGCATTGTTCAAAGTTCATATTACAGAATATAATTCTACAGAATGAGGCTATAGTGGATGGTGTGATGTATTTCCACATTCAAATGTATTCACTCAGAATAAATGAATACATAAAACATAATAACAATTATCCACTAATAGAAATGTATGATACATGCATTTGATACATGACATTTATAATGCAGTTTTCACTTAAAAATGTGTTCTTATTTGTTTTTTCTAATACAGGTCCTGTAGCCATTGCAAGTGTACACAATCACTTAGTAGTAACAGATGTCACCGGCCAAGTCAAGATGTGCAAGGAGGATGGTACAGTGTCATTTCAGTTCACCTCCCTGCCACTGAATGAGGTCGGTAAGACTGATGTGGGCATCAGAGGTGTTACAGCCAAGAAGGATGGTAACATCCTTGTGGGTGATGTAAAGAGAATGGTAGTGACTGTGCATAGGTCTTCTGATGGTGGACTATTAACCACCATGCCGGTCATTACACGACCCTACTTCTTGGCTGTAGACAACAGTGGCAGAGTGGTGGTCAGTGGTGATGATCAACAACACGTGGCTGTCATTGATAACAATGGTTCTACACTATTCACCATAACTCCAACCATTGACGGTGAGCAAGTCAAACACTGCACAGGTGTATGCTGTGACACATCAGGTTTATACATTGTAATGTACAATGATGCTGACACTGGTCATATTCACCGCTATGATCCCAATGGGAGATTTATCAGCTGCATTGCTAAGGGTCTGGTTGCACCACATGGAATCACATTCACATCAGATGGGAAACAGTTGGCTGTAGCTGACTGTTACTCAGTCAAGATATATCACATTGTATAATATCATCCAACTTGGATGATGTTGAATGGCAATCTATCTTGCTGGTCACATGGTACAATTTACATACATGTAGTTCATATTTCATTTCTCAATGTTGTAACAAACTTTCCATAAGGCATGAAGCCAACTAAATTACACCTCACCTTCTTTTGGAAATTGTATTTGGGGTTTAAATTTGGCAAGTCAGTGAGTTAATAATAATAATAAAGATTTGTAGTGCGCACATATCCACCCTGCTGGGTGCTCAAGGCAGTAATTTGATTTTATTTCTTTTTGTATTTTTTTAAATATTAAAACAATTGACAGCCCGAAACAGTCATTGTTTCAGCTTTCTTCTGCTAAATGCAGTGTATACCTTTGTCATTCCTAATAAACATAAATATTCAGATTTACATAAAACTTACGGTACTTAAGTTGGTGTAAAGTTGATGATGGTATCAAACAAATGTAGTTATATGGAATTTTATGATGAAACAATAATAGTAATTATCAATGTCAACAGGGGGCACTATTGCTCCTTAGCGGTCGGTTTCATATCCTTGTTTATTTTATTGTCGGCGTTGCTATATCAGAGTACGATGTACAAAATAGTCCGGGGTCACAATATTACTCAGATCATTTAAAGTTTGTTAGTTTTATAAGGCAACAAAATGTTAATTTTACTCTTACAAAATGTTATGGGTAAACAATTTGTTTAATTCTGATGTATTGTAAGTTAAACGTTTAAACTGTTAAGTAGTTCTTGGTTGGTGCGGAACGTTACGTACAAGGACTCTGACGGAAAAGGTCAGGGAGGATGAGAAAGGTTGCTGACCTGTTTTTTTTTTACTTGTTTGACTCGCGGTCCACAAGTAGCCATTTTTGTGGACAGCGGGAAGATTATTTTTACATTCCACCCGTTTGAGTGGCATTTGCCTAATGATACAAGGGTAGTTGGCTAGGAAGGAAAAGCACTTTTTATAGCATTGGCTGGTAAGTCAGAATAACTTTTAAATCATAATCCGGACATTCACTTTATGCTCTAATTGAGAGTCATGTTTGGGAGTGTAAAACATGCGTTGTAAATTAACAATGTTCATAGGTCTACATGTTACACTTTTAATGAATAATACATGTATGTATACTTTAAATAAACAGGTTTTTTTTTTTTCAGCTAAATGCAGTGTATACCTTTGTCATTCTCAATAAACATAAATGTTCACAGAGTTACATAAAACTTACTTGGTGTAAAGTTAATGATGGTATCAAACATACCTTGAAATATTTCTGTCTGAGTTGATATCCTTTCAAAGAAATGTCAAATGTTATTCCCAATTATACATGTCTGTATTTTGCTGTATTTTACATAACAATGAACGTTGTGTTCACCAATTGAAAGGTTTGAAAGTATTTTCTGGTTAACATTAAAATGTACTTTTTTTTAAATACTTGTTTCCAGGTTCTTTTTAGTTCTTTTTGCTTTTAAAAAAAATCAAAAATGAAACAAATGAAAAGTCAAACTGTCATTGTTTAAGCTTTCTTCAGCTTAGAGCTAAAGGCAGTTTAATAACCAATGCGGCAAAAAGTAATGTCAAGTACAACGAAATGGGCTGCAAATTCTTCCAAAATTGTTTTTTTACGTATTGGTTTTGGTATATAGCCAGTTAGCAAATTTCTAAATGGTTAGTGCAGATCGGTCAGTAAACCGGTTAACTGTCCCGATCGAAAGTTAATGTATATCTAAATTTACATGAAGTAAGACACAGCAGAATGTTTGTTTACCAATGATATTTTTACCCTTTAATTTCCAAAATTGTGTAATAAATAAAAGAATTGCTGTTTCAAACTGCTCCCCGACTACAGTAACCTGTAGTATCAATGTAATAATGGTTGTTAGTGACCTTTAAGAACCACCCTGCTAGGGTCATTAACTTTTGACCTGTAACTACCATTGTTGTATCTTGACTTTGCTCATGCAAAATTGTATAAATATTACTCAAACTTCAATTGCTTTGTATTATATTATGCTCATAGTAAAATCATTTCTTGTTATTCTTGTTTAAACTGATAAATAATTGTGTAAATTATTTTTTTTAGTCCCAAGTCAGTCTGTCAAACAGTGAGATGATCACAAATTCAGTCCATTCAAGGACTGATGAATATGTATGAGTCAATAGATCTTAGTGTAATTAATAATACATTACATTTATGAATATTCATATTTCGCATTAATTACAATTAATATTCTGCGTTTGTCAAACACTTGTTAGATGCATTTACGTACATACTCAGTGCTGCTAGCTAGCCTCATTTGCATATATGTTACATAATGTCCAAAGACATTTACTAGTGCACAATGCCCACCTGTTGGTACACTGTATATTGTTAGTATTAGATCAGCCTTATATGAATAAGCATTGTACAAAACCTAGAATTGAAGTTCCAATCAAATGTTTAATTTGAACTTTCAACCTGAAATACATGTAATGTAATCTTTTTCCTAGTTTTTGTCTTTTTTTATCATTCTCATTTGATATCTGATAGTTGCATACAACAAGTCGTACAGAATTCTAAAGGAAACCAACAGGAAACCTACAGGTAACCTACATGTATAGGAAACCTACATGTATAGGAAACCGACATGTATAGGAAACCTACATGTATATCACTCTTATTAGAATCTCATAAGAATGCTCTGGCAGGATTGTAAACTTTATTATTTATAGATAGAATATTAAATAATCTGTTCAGGTAAGGTAAAAAGGACTGGCTCTGTCCAATAATAAAAAAAAAAATAAATTACGTCGTCTTCTGTGTACCATCATTTTTGTTTCCATTTTGAAGCCGTATGTTTGGTAAACAGTTTCCTGACTTTACTTGTAGGTAATCCTCAAAATATTGTCATGAAACAAAGAATATGTTGAGTGACTAAAATAATTACTGAAATATTAAAATAATAAATTCGCCTTAACATCCGATCAATCAACTATACACATTGTCTTTAAGACAGACCAGAGAGTCTGTGGCTAGACCCTTCAGTATTTGGTATCCAGGCATGCATATGAAAAATGAACATAAACTGGCTAGACTTCATTACACACAAAGCTATGATGGTTTATACTTAATAAAACAACATAATTCATTTTTATCACTTCATCAAGTTCAAAAATCGGAGATCATTGGCTAATACTATACACAAAATTATGTGTGTGTGTGTTTTCATATGAATGAATGATTAAATCCCCCTTCCCTCAACATATCATGGCTATATGTGTCTGATCCTCACAGAGTACATGAATAAATAAATTATATCCAATCCACCATTAGAACACTATTTATCTAGCACCCTATGATGAGGCTTTCATATCGCAGACAAATGTCAAAGTTCATATTATTCATGAGTAGGTAATCTTGAATATTCAGTTTATTAATTGTAAGCAGATCTGATGAGACTTGACTTTTATGGTTCATTCCATGTTTTTTTATGACTAAGGACGACCAGAGCATACTGATTAAAACGTTGAGTTTTAACCTCCAGTTCTTTTCATAACTAATTCATAACTTTTCATTACTAACTACTCAATTGAGAATTTCACATGGTGTCACCACAAACAGTCTTTACTTTAATAGAGACCTATCTAACCTTTGAATAATAGCTCAGTCTGCCATGTTTAACATAGAACTCTCCAGAGACATCATCATTCCAAGAACTTTCCTGGAGTAACATGACTAAATTGATTCATTTCTCAATGAATATATTTTGATTTTGAGACCATACAGATGATATAAATATCATATCACATGGTTACTTCTACAGTTCAATCAACTGAATTATGGTATACAAATGAGGTAAGTGTTGTTGACCAAAGTCATCAAAACAAAATCAAATTTCCTGTCGGCAGCAAAGACTTAATAAAATGTCCTTTTAAAGAAGGATTTAATCCTAACCAGTAATGTACTTATTAAGAAGATGTAATTGGCAATTAAGGGTTGTGAGAATAGTACAGAATGGTTTCAATTGGGATGATAGTATAGTTGACATTAACTGTACGATCTGTACTTTGGCATCAGCCACATCATACAATTTATTACAGTGTAAGTTTGAATATCCTGATGGTAGCTTATTTCTTTGTGAGTGATTCTGTGCAACACATGTACAATTGTACATGTAGATTACCATTTCCTCTTGTTAGCTACTTTATATAAGGAAATGATTTGAGCTTGGTTTGGTTTATTTGCTCATTCAACATCACAATCAAGTACAGTATAATCAATAGAAACAAAATGTCAAGACAGAAAACAAAAGTGGTTGATAAACCAGGATATCAACCCATAAATCTATACCTGGATTATTCCCAATGCGGTCCTTCAATAAAAATATTGGAACTAAAGGCAATAGCATTAAACAACTACAACCAGATAAAAATAAATAAATATTTAAACATGAAAACAAACAAAATTGGACAAATACAGACAAGGGCAAGAGAAATGGATTGGAAGTCTAGAATAAAACACAATAAAATAATACATCAATTTCTGCTTCAATTTTGCATTAGAATAAGTTACTTTTAAATTTCCGGTATATGCCCGGAAAGCTACATAATTTCTTTGAGATTAATGTGAGATATTTCATTCCCCTTTCCAAACTCATCTGTAAGCTTAAAAACAGCTAACTGTGAATATGCGACATAAGACACGAGAGGGCGTATTCAATGTCCACAGTCAACCCCGACAGTCTTGTACATTGTATGCTAAGTGTGTTATGTAAGACAACAGCGTGTGGCCAACAACCGAGGCATGTGCACAGCTAAACTGCATGCACACAGTTACACATCTAGATTGTATACAGTTGCACAAGTACACGTAAACATGTGGCATACATGCATAACGTTCGATCAGTCGGAGGCATTGAGGGCGAAATGTATCTAATGACTAATAACTAATTATAAAATCAATCAGTGATGAAATTCTTCCGTCATCGCCATTAGAGCAATCTAGGAATTCCAACTGCAAAATATGAAGTCATTCTGAGCTACGCAACTATGTTCTTTTTGTTTGATGAGTTTCATGAGTAAGAAGACGAAGAAGAAGTAAAAAACGGGGAAAAAGAACGAACAATTTCAAGGTGTTTACATTGTTGCATGTGAACACTTAACAAAATTGCACTAGAACATAGTGTAGTGCAAGTCAGGCTAATTAATTGTAGCAGACAGAGGGCGCACGACTAGCGGCGCGGGTTGCTGCGGCTGCGTGCGTGTAGTAGTGCATGAGATTTGGATCATGTGCGTAAGTGCGCGCAGCTGGCGATTGAGATCGCAAGCGGCAGTGTGAGCCAAGCCCTTGGATAGGAAGGTACGTCCTGCGAGCACGTCGTGCATACAAGGTTAGCTAACGAAGCCGAGCTGGGGCCTATCAACGGACCAAAGTAAGGAGGCTACTGGAGGCGCAGCCGGCCACGGGGACTGACGGCAGAACGTGCATTGCGTGGATAAGCCTTGGGACGCCCGCGTCACAGCCACCGAGGACCAGTCGGATTAGCCGATACTGTTAAAGTGGAAGGTGGACGCGAGGATCGAGGAGGCGGTCGCGTTGGTCAAGGAAGGCTGACGGCCTCAGTAGCAAAATACAGACCAAGGAGAATACAGGACCCCCAGCAAGGCTTAGCTAGCGACGCCTTCGCGTGCGGCGCTATATGCATATTGGAGGGTACAATTAAGGTTTATTGGAGGGTACGCATAATTAATTACATTACAGTCACTTGGGGTCCGATGATAATTCATGTTGATTTATTAAATGAGAATCAATTCATTCATTTGTGTCCTTGTGGATTAATTTGTCAGTCTTTGCCACTCCAAGATCGAACCAGGGAACAGTTTAACTTGTGTATAGGGCGGTATATTTCCGACCAAACGGGCCTGCATCTTCCGGCCGATATTCAGCCATCCGAGCTGGAGGATTTGTC
This sequence comes from Zoroaster sp. YZ-2022, assembly GCA_029582265.1. Lineage (NCBI taxonomy): Eukaryota > Metazoa > Echinodermata > Asteroidea > Forcipulatida > Zoroasteridae > Zoroaster > Zoroaster sp. YZ-2022. Next base: position 8,383,300 of record CM055816.1, read on the forward strand.
TCAATTTAAGGTCACTGGGATAAATCATCTTCAGCAGTAGAGATTCCGCCACAATAGAATAAAAACACTATCATGAATATAATTTGACAACAGATAACAAAATTATATTTTCTTTCTAAAAACACCCTTGGGTAAATAATATGCATTAAAATATGATGTGTACATGTACCACAGGAGCTTTCAGCCTGGCCTTAACTTGAACCAGGATTTACTCTTGAAAATTGTGCATATATTTCCTGGTTGAGGAAGTGTGTTCTACCCTGTTTATTGGACACCAATGAACTCTCCATGTCACGCGATGTGAAAGTTTACACAAGGAAACTGTTTTCATCACTTTTTCACCATTTCAACCAACGCCATGTACCACTATTGATGGGTTGAAGATTTAGCCAATTTGAATTCAGTTTAATTCTGTTTTAATTTCTCTTCATTTTTTGAGAAGTCTACTGCATCTTGTATGGTAAGTGTTTATAAACCACCAGACAACATTTATAACTGAATACTCTCAATCTTTTCTACTTCTGGGGAAAGCAAGTCACATGTACATTACACATGCATATATACATATGAAGAGTTTCATAGCAAAACGCGATAAATGCCATATTTAAAACTTTTGCACCAACACCACTCAGACATCGTTCACAGGTTGGCAAACATAAGTTCCAACTCAGTTTTTAGCAAAATGTGATATAACAACTATATAAACTCAATCATTATACACATTTTATTCCAAACTGTGATAAATGCCACGCCAGCTTCTCTGCAATCTGCAATATATCCTCTAGGCTTGGGCGGTTCCAGCGGGTACCCGGTTCTACCCGATTCCAAATTAAAAATCGGAACCACGGTTCCACTCTTTTAAAGAACCGGGTACTCACAAGAGTCAGTTCCGGAACCGAGTCCTTCAAATACCCGGTTCCCAGAGCCGAGTCCCAGAGCCGAGTCCCAGAGCCGGCTGGGAGCCGAGTCCCAGTCAGAGCCGGCTCCAGCAAAATACCCGACTCTGACTGGACCAACCCGGCTCCGATTAAAATACGCAGTTTTCTGAGCTCCAGTTTTCCGAGAACCGGCTCCAGTCAAAATACCCGATTCTCTTTGATGAGTGACCGACAAAATGTAACTCTAGACCACGGCAAACTTGTTAAGGCGCCACACATGCAACTGAAGCAAACCGCAATGTCTGTGCGCGAGTAGTATCATTGTGCGTCACTGAGTTGTTTATAAAGTGGCCCCATAACATGGATACTTTGGTTATAATAGAGATAGAGATGTTGCTACAAATGTTGACAGCACGTGTCTTGAGAAGTGGAGTGATCAAGGGGGCCCCGTAATATGGATAAACTTGTGACGAAGTTAACAGTCATGTTGCTTGTGTTCTTTGTGTACTTTCAATACGGCAAAACGACATGGAATGATGCGGTACCTTGTAGGGGGTGGTGCAATTGCTTAATTGCTCCAACCCCTGTTTATAAATTGGCCCCATAACATGGATACTTTGGTTATGGAAATGTTGTTAAAAATGTTGACAGCACGTGTCTTGTGAAGTGGAATGATCAAGGTGGCCCCGTAATATGGATAATCTTGTGACGTCAAGTTAGTCATGTTGCTAGTGTTCTTAATGTAATTTCAATAGGCATGGACGGTAGTACGGTACCTTGTGCACAGGGGCTGGTATAATTACTTAATTGCTCCAACCCCTGAAGCATGTGCATGCAAAGCCATGGCATGTACTCGCACGGCTTGTAACGTTGTTTGCTAATGGTAGGATAATGAAACAAATCTCTAACTTAGCTTAACGTTTCCAAAAAGTTTCTTTAAAGTCTCTGAAACATATTTTAAATTAAACAACATTATCATCACTGCATTTGCGGTTAAAAATTGAAACTCCTTCGTTTCGTATGAGGGACACAACGAAGTTTGAATAGACCGTGGGGCCGCCTATGTTTTATTATTTTTTTGTAATCCTTATGTTTTTCTTTGAATCTCTTGGAACCGGTTCCGACTCGGAACAGAGTCTTTTTATGGAACCGAACCTGTTCCAGAAATTGTGGAACCGCCCAAGCCTAATATCCTCTCAGCCAAATGGAAATATAGCGTTTTACTATGAAACTCTTCATATGTACACTGCATCTTGCTTGGACAGTCGGGCTCCATTTACTGACATAACATTTGAACATTGACCCTATAGGAGGGTTAACACAATAAATCTAACTGTAACTTCGGGTATTGTTCAGGGTGGTCAAAATGACAGTAAAAATCAGTCAGAAATGCCCCTGTGTACACATTTGGGTCAACAGTCAAAACAGGCAGTTGACTGGTTTTGACCACTATAGCTACTTGCTATATAGTAGGAGAGTTAACACAACAAATCTAACTTTAACTTCAGGGAGGAGGGATCAGTGCTATATACACAAACTCACTGTGTTTGTTATTTCTCCCAATGGTTCTCCTTAATGTGTACACAGATTTCTTGTACAAGAATTCTTCCCAACATTCCCAAATTACTGGATTTATTTCCATATTTATAACATACATTTAAATAAAAGTGAATTGTTATGATCAAGGATTTAGGTTTAAAGTTACAGCTTCAGAACTGATTGCAAAATGACAACAATTGATGTCTAAAAGATTTCTTGATATGAAATTGGTATTTAAAGTTGATGATGTTATCAAACATCCCTTGAAATCTTTCTGTCTGAGGTGATTTCATTTTTAAGAATAGTCAAATATTATTCCCCAATAACTGAAGTCAGAATTTTTATAATTGTATGTAAGAATAAATACAAAGTTTGTGTTTACCGATTATTTTTCTTCTTATGAATTTGGCCATTTTTCTACTTGACAACTTGAGTTTTTAGGGAACCAATTTAGTGTTAAGCTGGCAGACACTTATAAACTTGCAGTCAACTCACATAATGTGCCTGACTAATAAAAGGTTGTACATAATCACACTCAGTGAACTCTATCTACATGTAGATTCAAGGTGAACTAGTGTATAAATAAGAACATTTCTTCACAGAAACAATAATATACATGTAAGCTGGTTTAAACTTATAGGTTGGTGAAATTCTTGCGTCAGGAGATAAACAATTGATTTAATTTTGCCCTACACCGACGTGTGTATAGCACTGTATACTCCGTGCTTTCCGAGTGTCTGTGAAAAAACTACACATGCGACTCGGGCGGGATTTGAACTCACGACCTCCTGCTTACTAGTGCAGAACGTCTTAACCTCTGGACCACTGAGCTTGCCCGATGGCGATTGGTTTAAACAAGTTAGTTGTTTTACATCTTTATTCACATGAAGTGAGCCATAGTATAATGATAGTTTACCAATGGTATACTTTCCCTTTAACTCTTTCTACCCGGAATTATTGCATGTGTATGGACGGAATTGTTTACATTATTGTAATTTGATACTGTAAACAATCAAGGTCAAGTGTGGAAATTATTAATAATTATTTATTTATTTTTCCAATTGAAGAGAGTAATATATCAAAATAAAGGTTATGACTTACTGAGTGTGAATATTGAGATGAGGATCATCTTGGGATTACCCAGGATGCATTACGGCCATACAAATATAAATAATAGTTTATCGCTCCCTAGGGAATAGTCGTTAAATCTACCAAGTTATTGATTGAAAGTCTGTAAATATGCATTGTACCACAAACAAATAAGGTTTGTTTATGTCAGAATACATCAGGGCATAATAATATTACCCATAATGCATAGTAACATCCTTTATATATAAAAAAATCATGAATTACAACCTTGATAAAACAACATACTGTATGTTATAAGTTTTGAGGCTTTGCATGGTGGAATATCGATATCGTTTCGGTTTGCGGTAACACCATGTGTTTATCTCAACTAACGTGAAGCTGAGATACAGGTTCTGAAAAGAACCGTATCGCACAACTCGTATCTCAACCTTCGTTAAGTGAGAAAGGTTCAAGGGAGAACCAATTTCGGGCAACTCGTTTTTCAGGGAGAACCATGGGGACTTCACGGGTTAATATGGTTCAGGGAGAACCATAGGGACTTCACGGGTTATTCTCAACGTTTCGATTAGCCTGCTCTAATCTTCTTCAGGAGAATGAAGAGGTTTGCCGATGCAACTCCTTAAGTAGTATTTGCTGGGATTATGTGTAGAATGGGAAGTGTTCCGATTGGTGCTACTGTTGTGTGATGTGTTGTGATTGGTTGCCACCGTGGCATTGTTCTTGTTGTGTGTGTTTCCGCCTGCTGTGTGTGAGTTGCCTGCTCGCTGAGGCGTATCAGTTGACAGTGGGGTGTGGGTGTTGGTGGATGGTAGGATTGAATGCCAAATGTTGCTGATGAAATAGCCGATGTCCTGGGGGACAGTGTCATGTTTATGAATCTCAATAGCCTCTCTGATACGACGGGTGTACCAGTGCTTTTCCGGGCTATGATCTTTGCATTCTGCCAGTCAATGATATGGTCCAAATCGGTGGAGTGTTTGATGATCGCAGATTTGTCACATTCCCCTCGCGGCCATGGGCCTTGTGTTCCTTGAGCCTGGTCGTAAGGTCTCTGCCGGTCTCGCCAATGTACACTTTCCCACAAGTACAAGGAATTCGGTAGACCCCAGCTTGACGGCTGGGATCATGTCTGTCCTTGTGGGTGTGTAACTTCGTTTCCAACTTGTTTCGAGTCCGTAGTAGACCTTAATGTCAGCTTCCCTCAGGATACGCTGAATCTTGTGTGAAGTGTGGCCGATGTACGGTAGCACGGCAATGGGTTTTTCGTTGCGTCAGAGGATCGTGGAGCGTTCCTATTCGGGAGGAACTTAAGCTTATCAGGTCTGTACCCATTGTCTCTTAGCACGGCGTTAAGATGTTTCAACTCGGATGGCAAGTGCTCTTTATCACTGATAGTGTGTGCCCTTCGAAGTAGGGTGCGATTCACGGAGGATTTCACGGATGGTGGGTGGAACGACCGGGCATTTAGGTAGCGGTCTGTGTGTGTGGGTTTTCTGTAAACTGAATGCCCAAGCGAGCCATCAACCCGTTTGGAAATGAGTACATCAAGGAAAGGCAACGAGTCGGATGTCTCAGTTTCCATGGTGAATTGAATGCTCGGATGTTGCTGGTTGAGGTGACCGAGAAAGTCACTCAGTTTGTCGGAACCGTGCTGCCAAATGATGAAAGTATCATCTACGTATCGAAGCCATAGTTTGGGTTTGTATCGTGCCGTCTCGAGTGCTTTCTGTTCGAAATCTTCCATGAAGATGTTTGCTAGGACCGGGGATATCGGGGATCCCATTGGAGTGCCCAAAGACTGTTGATAGTAATTAGTCTCTCCATTGGAAGTATGTGGATTTCACACATAATGAGAGTAGATCTACGATTTGATCTGGCGTTAGGCTGGTTCGTTCCGGGAGCGTGCTATCATGTTCGAGTATCGACTTGGTTACGAGGATAGCCTCGTCTGTCGGTATACATTGGTGAATAATGACTTGACGTCAAAACTCACTAGCGTGTCGGAAGGCTGCAATATGGTTCCCTTTATGATGTTGATAAACCCTGCTGAATTGGGTACATGGTGGGGCGTCTTACCCACGAGTGGGTGTAAGAGCCTTGTCAAGTGTTGGGCGAGGTTATACGTGGGGGAACCTCGGGATGAGACAATCGGTCGGAGCGGTCTGTCTGGTTTATGAATCTTTGGTAGGCCAAAGAATCTTGGGCATTTCGAGCTGGACGGACGGAGGTGCCTGTATAGTGCTTTGGGTAAGGCTGTGCTCCGGTTTAAGGAAAGAAGTTTTGCGGCGACTTTCCTTTCTGCTAACGGAATCGGGTTCTTTTTGAGGCGGGTGTAGGTATCCGTGTCGAGGATATCCTGAACCTTCTGATCATATTCTGAGCGGTCCATCACTACTGTGGCATTACCCTTGTCTGCCTTTAGAATGTGTATCGAAGAGTCATTACGGAGGTTATTGACAGCCTGATATTCCAGTCTTGTGATATTGGATTTCGGGGGCTTCACGTTTTTTAAGATCTGGTGTATCTGAATACGGATATCTGAATACTGTATCTCAGCTTCACGTTAGTTGAGATAAACACATGGTGTTACCGCAAACCGAAACGATATACTGTATGTTGTTTTCTGTTATGCAATAATGTAAACAATCAAGGTCAAGTGTGGAAATTATTAACATTTTTCATATTTTGCCAATTGAAGAGAGTAAGGTATCAAAATAAAGGTTATGACTTTCTGAGTGTGAATATTGAGATGGGGGTCATGTTGGGAATACCCATAATGCATTGCAGCCATCCAAATGTAAATTTATGTTTATCGTTCCGTAGAATAACTATCAATAAATCAACAAGGTATTGGAAATATGCATTGTATGATAAACAAAGGTGGTTTATTTATGTTAGAATATGTCAGGGCATAATAATATTACCCATAATGGTTTGAAACCCACTGTTCATGTAACAAAAATCATAATTTACAACATTGATACAACATACCGTATCGCTATATCGCTATTGTACTTGGTACATATGACCTCAGATTAACAGCTTTTACGGTCGTTTTTTCCCTAAAAATCAAAACTTCCATCACTGTCAGGGTGTTCAAAGTCAACATCATCAGCATAATCACCTCCATCAGTACTTCCCACTTCATAATTCCATGAAAATAGCGTGTGTTTCGCACGTTGTTGTGAGTTCCATGGAGGCCGCCATTTTGTAAATCAACGTGTGTGGTAAACCGCATAGGGTTCTGCATAATTAACGTAAACAAAAACCTGACACAATCTGAGCTCGGATCGGAATGTTTCGTCAGTTCTCGTAGTCATAAACATCATCAATAATCAATATTTATTAGCTAATTTGCATTGAAGGTACATGACCTCGAATTCTTATTGGTTATTTGCATATTCTGTTGTCAAAACAAGTCATAACACAACGATGTTGTCAGGTGATGACGTCGGGCTTCTAAAGTGGCGCGCCGTCGGCGTACGACGCGCGTATGGGCTTCTAAAAGGGCGCGCCGTCCAGAAAGAGTTAAAATGCGAACACAATTTACAAGCAATATTTCAAGAATATTTTATACCATCCTCTACTTTGCATTACGTACATTTGAGTTCATTTTGTAGAATGCTGGTACGGTAATACAGAAGGCAGATGTTTTCCAGTCAATTTGTTTTCATTGCACAAAAAAAAGTATACATTGCATCACTTTTCCCTTGTGTATTGTTTGGTGATTCAAGTCAGTTTAAGGTAAACCATTCATCATAAATGACTTCATCATCAGTGACCATTAACCCCGTCTTTTTTAATTCTCTTTCATTTGTTCACAGAACAAAATGGCTACCAGTACTGGAGAATTAGGAGCATTGCAAAAGATAAGCCGGTATCATCTCGAGTGTGGCATATGCCATGACCGATACAAGCAACCCAAAATACTGGATTGTTCTCATAGTTTCTGTGAGACCTGTTTAGATGAATACTGGGACATCACCTGCAGACGCACTCCAAACATTCCTTGTCCTGTTTGTCGTCAGAAGATTCTCATTCCATTGACTGGCATTCAGGGATTCAAAACCAATTTTCACTTGATTGGCATCGTAGATGAGGTATCACTACTAGAGAAAGTTGCCTGTTCAGGTAACTCCAAGCCACTCTGTGAGTTATGTGATGGAGGCAATGAGGCTCTTCATCGATGTCTTGACTGTGCACAAAATATCTGCTCTAACTGCAAAAAGATACATCTGCGAACCAAAGCAATATCCAATCACAATGTAGCGACACTGGATGACATACGTAAGGGTAAGGCAACAGTGAAAAGACCAGAAGAGGCTTCTACATGTCACAAACACAAGGGAGAGATCAATCGATTCTACTGTGAGACATGTCAAGTCTTGATCTGTCGAGACTGTACCGTTGTGGACCATCGTCACCCTGAGCATCAGTACATTGACATTGCAGAAGCTTCTCTGAAATACAAGAAGACTATGAAAGATATCTTGCCAGTTTGTCTCACAGAAATAAAGAAACTGGAAGAATCTTTGGCTGCTTCATCTCAAGCTAAGCAAGAATTCAGTGACAAAGTCATAACAACCATGAAAGAGTTGAAGGAGACAGCAGATCAGATCAGAGCAAAGGTTACAGCTGAGGAGAATAAGATGATTGATGCCATCAAGACCATTGAACAGGATCGTATGGCAGCATTTGATGAGCATGAGAAAGCAGTGGGTATGATGCTACAAAGAAAACAACATTCTCTGGACACGGCCAATGATGTTACAAATACAGCAACAGACAGTGACTTCCTGTCACTGTATCCCATCATCAGTAATGACTTGAGATCACTGACCAGTCACCGCCCTCCTCTGATTGATGGCAGACTTTCATATCTGCGGATCAATCAGAGTAAGAGGGTTGGTGATATCTGTCTGGGTGATGTGGAGCTGGAAGACAGCAAATGGGAGCTAAGTCATGAGTTTGGCAAGAAAGGACGTGGACATACAGAATTCAATGGGGCTTGTGGCATTGCTGCTCATCAACATGATCAGCTTGCTGTGACAGACCTTAACAACAGACGAGTAGTAATCTACAGCAGTACAGGCCAACACCATAGAACCATTGACATGGAAGCACGTAAGTGTGTCACACACTACAATACATACACAATGTGGTTTTGACAACTGCAGACATTCAGTACAAAAAGTGTTGAACACATTTAAAAGTGATGCCAAATTCACCCAAGTATTCTAGTCAATGAATGTACATGTACTAAAAAATAATTATTTCATTAAATTTATGAAACATTATATATAACATTATACATGATACTGGTAATCAGAATATTTCCAATACTCTTAAAAATAATATATATTCAAAAGAAATTCTTCAAAATCTTCACCAATTTTCATTTTATGAGCATAATATATTTAATTAAATAATATTTTGTCTAAAGCTCATGCAATATTTAATTGATCAGGAACAACATGTATTATTAATAGTGATTTTGAATTGCATTGTTCACAGTTCATATTACAGAATATAATTCTACAGAATGAGGCTATAGTGGATGGTGTGATGTATTTCCACATTCAAATGTATTCACTCAGAATAAATGAATATATAAACAAAATAACAATTATCCACTAATAGAAATGTATGATACATGCATTTGATACATGACATTTATGATGCAGTTTTCACTTAACAATGTGTTCTAATTTGTTTTTTCTAATACAGGTCCAGTAGACATTGCAAGTGTACACAATCACTTAGTAGTAGCAGATGTCCCCGACCAAGTCAAGATGTACAATGAGGATGTTACAGTGTCATTTCAGTTCACCACCCTGCCGCTGAATGAGGTCGGTAAGACAGATATGGACATCAGAGGTGTTACAGCCAACAAGGATGGTAACATCCTTGTAGGCGATGTAAAGAGAATAGTAGTGACTGAGCACAGGTCCACTGATGGTGGACTAATAAGCACCATGCCGGTCACTACACGACCCTACTTCTTGGCTGTAGACAACAGTGGCAGAGTGGTGGTCAGTGGTGGAGATCAACAACACGTGGCTGTCATTGGTGACAATGGGTCTACACTATTCACCATAACACCAACCATTGAAGGTCAGAAAGTCAAATACTGCAGAGGTGTATGCTGTGACACATCAGGTTTATACATTGCAATGTTCAATGATGCTGACACTGGTCATATTCACCACTATGATCCCAATGGGAGATTTATCAGCTGCATTGCTAAGGGTCTGCTTGCACCACAAGGAATCACATTCACATCAGATGGGAAACAGTTGGCTGTAGCTGACTGGTCATCAGTCAAGATATATCACATTGTATAATATCATCCAACTTGGATGATGTTGAATGGCAATCTATCTTGCTGGTCACATGGTACAATTTACATACATGTAGTTCATATTTCATTTCTAAATGTTGTAACAAACTTTCCATAAGGCATGAAGCCAACTAAATTACACCTCACCTTCTTTAGAAACTTGTATTTGGGGTTTAAATTTGGCAAGTCAGTGAGTTAATAATAATAAAGATTTGTAGCGCGCACATATCCACCCTGCTGGGCGCTCAAGGCAGTGATTTGATTTTATTTCTTTTTGTATTTTTTCAAATATTAAAACAATTGACAGCCCGAAACAGTCATTGTTTCAGCTTTCTTCAGCTAAATGCAGTGTATACCTTTGTCATTCCTAATAAACATAAATATTCAGATTTACATAAAACTTACTTAAGTTGGTGTAAAGTTGATGATGGTATCAAACAAATGTAGTGATATGGAATTTTATGATGAAACAATAATAGTAATTATCAATGTCAACAGGGGGCGCTATTGCTCCTTAGCGGTCGGTTTCATATCCTTGTTTATTTTATTGTCGGCGTAGCTATATCGGAGTATGATGTACAAAATAGTCCGGGGTCACAATATTACTCAGATCATTTCAAGTTTGTTAGTTTTATAAGGCAACAAATATGTTCATTTTACTCTTACAAAATGTTATGGGTAAACAATTCGTTTAATTCTGATGTATTGTAAGTTAAACGTTTAAACTGTTAAGTAGTTCTTGGTTGGTGCGGAACGTTACGTAAAAGGACTCTGACGGAAAAGGTCAGGGAGGATGAGAAAGGTTGCTGACCTGTGTTTTTTTGCTTGTTCGACTCGCGGTCCACAAATAGCCATTTTTGTGGACAGCGGGAAGATTATTTTTACATTCCACTCGTTTGAGTGGCGTTTGCCTAATGATGCAAGGGTAGTTGGCTAGGAAGGAAAAGCACATTTTATAGCATTGGCTAGTAAGTCAGAATAACTTTTAAATCATAATCCGGACATTCACTTTATGCTCTAATTGAGGGTCATGTTTGGGAGTGTAAAACATGCCTTGTAAATGAACAATGTTCATAGGTCTACATGTTACACTTTTAATGAATAATACATGTATGTATACTTTAAATAAACAGGTTTTTTTTCTTCAGCTAAATGCAGTGTCTACCTTTGTCATTCTCAATAAACATAAATGTTCACAAATTTACATAAAACTTACTTGGTGTAAAGTTAATGATGGTATCATACATGTACATACCTTGAAATATTTCTGTCTGAGGTGATATCCTTTCAAAGAAATGTCAAATGTTATTCCCTAATTATACATAACAATGAACGTTGCGTTCACCGATTGAAAGGTTTGAAAGTATTTTCTGGTTAACATTAAAATGTACTTTTTTTTAAATACTTGTTTCCAGGTTCTTTTTAGTTCTTTTTGCTTTTTTAAAGGCAGTTTAATAATCAATGCGGCAAAAAGTAATAATAATAATGTCTAGTACAACAAAATGGGTGGCAAATTCTTCCAAAATTGTTTATTTTTACATATTGGATTTGGTTTATAGCCAGTTAGCAAATTTCTAAATGGTTAGTGCAGATCGGTCAGTAAACCGGTTAACTGTCCCGATCGAAAGTTAATGTATATAAATTGACATGAAGTAAGACACAGCAGAATGTTTGTTTACCAATGATATTTTTACCCTTTAATTTAAAAATGTTGTAATAAATAAAAGAATTGCTGTTTCAAACTGCTCACCGACTACAGTAACCTGTAGTATCAATGGTTGTTAGTGACCTTTAAGTAACTCCCTGCTAGGGTTATTTGACCTGTAACTACCATTGTTGTATACTGACTTTGCTCATGCAAAATTGTATAAATATTACTCAAATTTCAATTGCTTTGTATTATATTATGCTCATAGTAAAATAATTTCTTGTTATTCTTGTTTAAACTGATGAATAATTGTGTAAATTATTATTTTTTAGTCCCAAGTCAGTCTGTCAAACAGTGAGATAATCACGAATTCATAATTTCAAACTGTGACTTAAGGAACCGAGTCAATTCAAGGACTGATGAATATGTATGAGTCAATAGATCTTAGTGTAATTAATAATACATTACATTTATGAATATTCATATTTCGCATTAATTACAATTAATATTGTGTTTGTCAAACACTTGTTAAATGCATTTACATACATACGCAGTGCTGCTAGCTAGACTCATTTGCATATATGTTACATAATGTCCAAAGACATTTACTAGTGCACAATGCCCACCTGTTGGTACACTGTATATTGTTAGTATTAGATCAGCCTTATATGAATAAGCATTATACAAAACCTAGAATTGAAATTCCAATCAAATGTTTAATTTGATCTTTCAAGCTGAAATACATGTAACGTAATCTTTTTCCTAGTTGTTTGTCTTTTTTTATCATTCTCATTTGATATCTGATAGTTGCATACAACAAGTCATACAGAATTCTAAAGGAAACCAACAGGAAACCTACAGGGAACCGACATGTATACATGCATATCACTCTTATTAGAATCTCATAAGAAATTAAGAATGCTCTGACAGGATTGTAAACTTTATTATTTATGGATAGAATAGTAAATAATCTGTTCAGGTGAGGTAAAAAGGACTGGCTCTGTCCAATAATAAAAAATAATAAATTATGTCGTATCATGTGTATCATCATTTTTGTTTCCATTTTGAAGCCGTATGTTTGGTAAACAGTTTCCTGACTTTACTTGTAGGTAATCCACAAAATATTGTCATGAAACAAAGAATATGTTGAATGACTAAAATAATTACTGAAATATTAAAATAATAAATTCACCTTAACATCCGATCAATCAACTATACATATTGTCTTTAAGACAGACCAGAGAGTCCGTGGCTAGACTAGTCAGTATTTGGTATCTTGGCATTTATATGAAAACTGAACATAAATTGGCTACACTTTATTACACACAAAGCTATAAAAAATGTAATTCACTTTTATCACTTCATTAAGTTCAAAAATCGGAGATCCTTGGTTAATACCATACATATTATGTGTGTGTGTTTTCATATGAATGAATGATTAAACCCCCCTTACCTCATCACATCATGGCTATGTGTCTGATCCTCACAGAGTACATGAATAAATAAATTATATCCAATCCAATTCACCATTAGCACACTATTTATTTAACTACTTAACCCTCTTACTTCTGGTACCTTTTTCATACAAGTTGATGCACCATTTGAAACCATTCGCTTTTGTGGTTTTGAATGGTGAAATAACTGTGTACAGTATTGATTCCCCCAAATGGTTTTGAATGGTAGGTCAGCTAATACAAAACCTTGTTTGGATACTTCTAAGTGGTGAAGGACCCTCTATGCATTTGAATGGATTTGAATGGTAGTCAAGCTTGCTACCAACACTGTTCAAATGGTATCACCATGTGTGTACAAAACAAATGGGATTTTGGTAAGTGGAAATTTTGAATGGTCAAACAGTAGGAGGGTTAATTATGCAGATTTCACAGCACAGACAAATGTACATGTATTTCCACATTCAAATGTATTCACTCAGAGTAAATGATTACATAAAAATAATAACAACTAGAGATTGGTGTTTGTTTTGACAAACACTAGGTGTTCGGGACGCATTGGGGTCAACTTTGTTTAAATATTTTTTGACAATTAACGATCTGTACAATGGTGCAAAGATTGTGAATTTACCTCTTGTGGATGATTTTTGTTAATATTAAATTTTGACTTCCGGTTTGGACAGGAAATAAAAGTCACATTGGGGTCATGTTTTTGTAAATATTTTTGACAACAATCTGTACAATGGTGCAAAAACTGTGAATTTACCTCTTGTGGTTGTTGAGATATGATTTTTTTTAAAAATTAAACTTTGACTTCCGGTTTAGACTTGCAGTAAAGGTCAAATTGGGGTCACCTTTGTGTAAATATTTTTCGACAATTAACAAACTATACAATAAGTAAGACTAATTGCGGTGACACCATGTGGAATCTCAATTGAGTAGTAATTAGTTCTGAAAAGAACTGGGGGTACAACTCGACGTTTCGATCAGTATGCTCTGATCGTCCTCAGGACAATGATGCAAAAATGTCAATTTACCTCTTGTGGTTGTTGAGATCTGATTTTTTTAAAATATTAAACTTTGACTTCCGGTTTGGACAGGAAGTAAAGGTCAAATTGGGGTCACCTTTTTGTAAATATTTTTTGACATTTAATGATCTGTACAATGGTACAAAAATTGTGAATTTACCTTTGTGGTTGTTGATATATGATTTTTTTAAATATTAAACTTTGACTTCCGGTTTGGACAGGAAGTAAGGTCAAATTGGGGTCATCTTTTTGTAAATAATTTTTGACATTTAACGATCTGTACAATGGTACAAAAATTGTGAATTTACCTCTTGTGGTTGTTGAGATATGATTTTTTTTAATATTAAATTTTGACTTCCGGTTTGGACAGGAAGTAAGGTCAAATTGGGGTCACCTTTTTGTAAATATTTTTTGACAATTCGCGATCTGTACAATGGTACAAAAATTGTGAATTTAACTCTTGTGGTTGTTGAGATATGATTTTTTTAATATTAAACTTTGACTTCCGGTTTGTACAGGAAGTAAGGTCAAATTGGGGTCACTCACAACTCGTGTTTCATCTACTTGTTTCAAGTTCATGTGAAGTTTGCGAGTATGTGTTTGTTACCGGACAGTCGCAGGGGAGAAGAAGAAGTAAAACTAGAAATTCGAGTTTGTTTACACAAACTCTAGGTGTTCGGGAGGAAGTAAAGGTCAAATTGGGGTCACCTTTTTGTGTAAAATTGTTTTGTCAATTAACGATCTGTACAATGGTACAAAAAATGTGAATTTACCTCTTATGGTTGTTGAGAAATGATTTTTTTTTTAAATGTTACAATGCACTCATGAATATTCATACATGTACATGTATCTCACGTAAGTGGTGAATGTTCTTTTTGTCATACACATTTTCATGTGTAGCCAAAAGTACCCGCAAATGTTGAATGGGGGTAGGGGGAAATTTAAAAAAAAATGTTGATGATGGCAACAAGGGGGGGTGGGAGTCCATGGGCTGCCCCATGGACTCCATTAGCTATGCCTAGGTGATTATGCAAACGCTAATAGCTAGCCTCAGTTGCTTTGTAAATATTATACTCGTTAAAATAATTTCTTGTTATTCTTGATAAATGAAACTGATGGGTAACTGTGGAATTTATTTGTGTTTGTTCCGAGTCAGTTTGTCAAAAAGCGAGATGTCCACAAATCCACGATTCCAACTGTCATGATGACTGAGTCTATTCAAAGACCTAAGAAAGGAGGGCCAAAGTCCTGGTACAGGCAAGCCCCTGAGAAGCCCGGCCAGGCCCAGGCTTTGCCCAGGCCTATGGGCCTATTATATAATCCCCTAGCTGAGAACAAAACAATCTTTACTAATGAATAGATCTCAAATAGCTCTTATTGTTAATGTGAGAAGTTTCATAAAACACCCGTTTTTGCTATGGAAAAGTCTCCAAAGTTTGAATTAAAGTTACATCATCAGAATACACAATAGGCCATTAGATTAATCACTTGTGCATCCTAGTAACCCTTTGTGAAGTGCAGCAAGCAGCTAGCGTCATTAGCAACCTTTTGTTAAGTGCAGCATGCAGCTAGCGTCTTTAGCAACCCTCTATGTGACAGTGCAGCTTGCAACAGCAGTTAGTATAGATTTATCATGAAAACCATGGTCATGGTCAACATGTTAAAATGCACCCAGTTAGCATATATTAGTTTTACATAACAATATAGCAGATGTTTAATAATAGATGGTTTTGTTCCCGATAGACAACCTCATAACATGTCCCAAGTCTAGTGTAATAGACCACAATGAGGGTTGACGGCCAACTGTACCTTGCGGAGGACAACAATAGTATTAGAGGTGGGAGGACAGCAGGCTACTCAGCAATCAGGAGTATACACATCCCCACTGGCGACCATCTACATCCTAAAACTACTATATATTGAAATTAAGTCGTAATTATTACCAGTCTCATTTTTTTGATTACTCTGTATAAATAAATCATTTGTAAATAATAATTATGGGTGGCAATTGTAAATAAGAATACTTTTAAATATAAGATTGGTGTACCGAGTTGTTTTATCCGTTGTTTATAGGCAGTACTTTAAGTGACCATGAGTTCAGGATCGGGAAATATATTGACAGTGAACACAGACTTGACTGACCTTTGTTTATAAATGCAACCAGTATAAGGGAAAACCAAATTTTAGCTGGTTTGCAAACGGCACAGTGCATGGTCTAATGAGGGCGATGTTTAAACAAGCAGTGATTTTTTTCACTGGTACTAGCTTATACTATTGGTTTCATTTACAGTCAGATTTACATTTACATTCAGTTTTAACAGTTACCACGGAAGCAATTTCCACTGTAAATTTGTCTACAAAATCATACATAATTTTGCATATAGAACTGTTACAATCCAGAGACTTAACTGTAGTGATATCGCTGCATACACGTACATTTGTACATGTATGTATTCAGACCATATAATTATTCGCCCTGCGAAATAACGCTATAACTTGGAGCCTTAATGCATTTTCCGTGCTAGATAAATTAGACACATTATAGGCAAGATATCACAACTAAGTTGGTTATTGACATGACTTACTACATCTAAAAAAAAATATGCTTTTATCAGGGGTGTGATTGGGCAGTTTTGAAAAGTCGCTGTTGTGAACAGCCCTGGGGTGAAATCTCTAGTTCTGAACGTTTGCTTTGCTTTCCTTTATTGCTTAAATCTTTAAAATCCGGATGGTCACAACATTGTGATTTGTAAAAATCTGAAAATCCAAACAAATCCAGACAAATCACAACCCTGTTTTTTTTATAACTTTCACAAGATGTTAAACGTTATGAAGATTGATAATTTACAAGAAACTCAAAAAATTCCACAATAATTACCCCCATTCATCGCACAGACATACGGTGGACCTCAAGACAAAACTTTACCTCTGAGATGTACATTTGCTTTTAAACTCACATGATAAAACATGTGTCAAGCGAAAATCAGCATGTTTTGATTTTCCTATGGAATCTGAACAAAATTAGATCTTAAATTTAGACACCAAGAATATGTTTGTCTTCAATACAAGTCCACGTCACCAAACCGAGGCTGGAAGGGAAAATAGTCTGGTCCCTAATTATGTAATCAGATTTGACACTAATCTGCATGGAGTATACAGGGAATCGGACAAAGATGGCCATAGTGTGATCAAAGGCTATGGCTGTATCCGGCTATGGCTAATAAGCTTGGGCGATATCGATTTATTTTTCATCCACGATATCTCAGCAAACATATATTGTGATTTTTGATAGTATCGCAATTATTTTTTCATTAATGCATGATTGTTTTAGAGCCGATAACCACAGGTTATCTATAAGCGTCACAATAAATCACAAATTCATTTGCGTAGTGTGTATGTACTTCTGAAGTAGTTCGCTTTTGTTTTTCACTTCCAAAAGCTGAAAAGACTGTTCAAATTTTGTTTCCATGGAATTTGTGACTTTATTTTCCGATATCTCAATAACTTAAAAAGGTTCTCAATATTGTAATCGTGTTATCGCCCAAGCTTAATGGCTAAGTCACTGTTTCTTCCTATACATCAGCATTGCCACTGCAGCCAATAGCCACAGCCGTAGCCAAATATGCTACGGCTACAGCTATGACTAGATATCACTGTTTCTTCCTTTACATCAGCATTGCCACTGCAGCCAATAGCCATAGCCATAGCCAAATATGCTACGGCTACAGCTATGACTAGATATCACTGTTTCTTCCTATACATCAGCATTGCCACTGCAGCCAATAGCCACAGCCGTAGCCAAATATGCTACGGCTGTGGCTATGAGAAGATATCACTGTTTCTTCCTATACATCAGCATTGACACTGCAGCCAATAGCCAATAGCCAAATTCGGACACGGCCTATTACATAGAAAAAGCTCATTGTACTTACCCATAATATCCAAGCGGACAGGCATTGTCAAATCCAGAGGCTTGTCCTTCCAAACAATAGAATCCACGAGGACACAACTCATCGTAGTTAGAACTCCCCTGTGGACAGTAGTAGCCGGCCGGGCATTGCTTACACGCAAGGGCTTCCGACGTCTGATTGGTCAGGTCATTGTAAGTACCACCTGTAATGGGTCAAAGGTCAAAGGGTATATTCAGCCAATGATCTGTAAGCATCGCTTGAAACCATCGCATCTGGGGCCAATACCGTACAGCTGCTTAGCTTAACAGAAAAATTCACCCGACGCAAGAATTAACCAACCTATATATCGTAGAACCTGCTACTATATAGGATTCTAGCCAGCCAATTGTCATCAGGGAAGCTCAGTGGTCAAGAGGTTAAGATGCCTGCACTAGTAAGCACTAGTAATCCTGCCCGAGTCACCTGTGAAGCTTTTCTTCACACACACTCGGAAAGCACTGAGTATACAGTGCTATACACACGTCGGTGTAGGGCAAAATTAAATCAATTGTTCATCTCCCAACGCAAGAATTAACCAACCTATAAAATTCACTAAGCAGATTTCTTTGATTAGCAGTCAAACTTTCGTACTAATGTATGGATTTTTGCTGGTAGTCTGTTGTTTGCTGAGCAAAATTCTCTTGACTGGGACATTTTCAAAGAGCTGCTTAGCTCTACGAAAGGAGTAGGGGGATATAGGGTGGTCACTTCTCTTCTTGGTGTCCCAACAGCTTGTACATGAGTATCTACAATTAAATATAATTATAAGAAGATGCCCCAAACTTATTTTAATGTGATGTGCACAACTGCAGCTACTGATGGTTCTATATGTATTTTGGGTATTAACCCTCCTACAATCAGTGCAATTATTGAAACAACCCATTCAGGCCACTCCAAGCCATCAGCTGTTGCCAGTGGCCTCCTATGGTTACCCTTCTGTGCACTGTCACACCAATGAGATTGCAGGGTAAGGTGGTATCCCATTGATACATTGTAGGCCATACTAATATGTTCAAACATTTACAGTGGCCTTGGGTGGCACGTACACAGTTGATTTTGTAAGATTACTTGGACAGCAGGCTTGCTGAAGGTTGCTAAAGAACAGAATTTTGTGGTTGGGAGTGGCCTCCATGTGTAGGAGGGTTAAGGTGTCTTCTATATAAATGAGCATAATCATCCTCTCCCCCCCCCCCCCACTCCAAGGATCCCAGTTCTGCCGTTTCCCGCCTGCACACTACACCACACTGATCCTCCAGCATCTAGTCTTCGTGCGGATCATCCAGTAGCATTCTCCTGAAGATGACCAGAGCATACTGATCGAAACGTCGGGTTTTAACCACTAGTTCTTTTTAGAACTAATTACTACTCAACTTGAGAATTTCCCATGGTGTCACCGCAAACAGTCTTTACTTATAATCCTCTTTGTAAAAGGAAGATGCATTATACGCAAACGTATGTTGACAACATACACATACGTATTGATTCCTTGCAAACTTCTCACCTGGGCACGGGAATGCAGTCTCATATGTTGTGCCGACTGGGCAGTAGTGACCCGTTGGACAGGTGTTTGTGATGTAGTCAGCATCGCCTGGTCCAGGACAGTAGTAACCTAAGAAAGGAAGGGAGTAGAAATGTCATTCATAGAACCCAAACATTATGGGAGGAGGGCCAAAGTCTTGGTACAGGCTTTGCCCGGCCAGACCCAGGCTTTGCCCAGGCCCAGAGGCCTATATAATCCCCTAGCTGAGCACAAGGGACCTTTTACTAATGAATAGATCTCAAATAGCTCTCACAGTTAACATAGACTTGACTGACACCTCAGCTGTCTTTTGTTCACAACTGCAGCCATTATAATGAGCTCTACTTGCCTGCACTAGGCCCTCCAGAAGCCCAGGTTATGTTGATTGGCAGGTACTGTATTGTTACATGGTAAGGGCTTCTCAAAGGCTTGGCTGTACCAGGACTTTGGCCCTCCTCCCTTGGTGAGGTATGAGATTTGCAGGGATACCATGAAGTGAAATAATCTATTTTGAGTAATGAGGGTTATGAGAATAACCTTCACTACTCACTACTCAAAACAGAGTATTTCAATACATGGTGCCACCGCAAATCTCACTTTGACTTTAGCACTTATTATGAATGACCAAACAGAAAGTTCTATTAGTGAGTGCGTCCAACGCACGGTACATTTGGTAAAAAATGGTCAATTTAAAAAACAAAATTATCATACTGACCTGCAGGGCATGGTATACACGCTGTCTTCTGTGTCGTTGATCCATTATTTGGGTTATAGGTTCCCGGCGGGCATTCGTACCGTGTCTTCCCATCACACCATCCACCGGGCTCACAGATATCAGCCGGGGGGTTGGGAACAGTGGAACCCTCATCACAGGCGTAGCCGGCCTCGCAGGCTTTGCAGCCGACCCAGCCGGCTTCCGACCAGGTGCCAGGCGGGCAAACTTCGGGAACTGTGACAGAGTAGATTTAAGAAAGATTATGTACCTGAATCTGGACTACAATCCAACTCTGTGTTCTGACTCTGAATCCACAGCGATTCAAATGACAAATCGACAGCTGTCAATCATAAAGTCATATAATGAAAACATTATTTGAAACAAAACAATTCCCCTACAAACATTTTCCTGGAAGGTTTTTTTTTTTGGGGGGGGGCCTAAGTTTTTCCAAAACAATTCACCTCCCCCAAATGACAAATTTCTAGCTTCACGCCTGAAATCAAAATCCCTTATTGACGAATTCATTTGGTTATATTGATCATTCCCATTTTATTAGCATAGCTACATGTATGTATAACCATAATATAATAATAATAATAATAACTGGATTTATAGAGTGCCAAATTGCCAAGGGATACAAAACTCTTTTACATTATTATCCCTGGTCATTGGGCCAATATTAATCCTTAAACTTTCTCAGCTCCCTGGGGAGTATACAGCCCTGAGCTACCGTAGCGCATCAGAAGCTTTCTTTAATCACAATATCAACCTCTACCCTCACAGATACCCATTTATACTCCTGGGTGAAGAGGAGCACTGTACAGTGAAGTGTCTTGCTCAAGGACACAAGTACCATGGTCATGCCAGGATTGAAACCCACATTCTCAGCCATCATATCAAGTCTGATGTGCTAGACCGCTCGGCCATGACACCCCACTACAGTAAAGCCGTTTGTGTATATTCATTGTAACAGGTACGTAGTTTCCAAAGTACATCATCTTCATGGCCACCAGCTATTGTCCATACACTCACCTGTCTGATCAGAGCACTGGTACCCAGCCTCACATATGGTACAGTTGACTGCATTCAGAGTACTGTAGTATCCTTTGTAGCATTTGATTGGTCCAGAGTAGATCGATGGACAAAAGTAACCAGGGTTACAGTTTGTGCAGGATATCTGTGCACCTTGAGAGTAAGTGCCAGGCTCGCATATATCGCTATAAAGAAGAAAAATGAAACACATTTTGATTTATTACACAGATTTTTTAGTATCATCAGATGAAACAATAGCCTATGTTTGACCAGACGAGGGCGCTACAGTGTTGACCCTTTGGTGAATACAGTAAAGTTTTTCCCCAAGCCAAGTTGGCTCATCGGGTCGGTGTTTATCTCTGCTTTCGTTGGCATGAAACGACTGAGAATATTCCTGTCCCCCTGGATGGAATGTAAGGCCTACGGTCCTTATAGAGCCTCCTGAACAATCGTTAAATTATTGGCAAAAATCCTCCAAGGGGCACTTTTTGGGAAACTTCTGAGTACTTTCACCTCTTCAAGTCTGGCAAGTAGTACAGGCCATAAGTGCTGAATATGAAAGATCAACAAAAATGCATGGTGCATTTTGAATATATAAGGGCATGTTTCCAAAAGTGAACTGATGGATTTCGGAGGATTCAGGAAGGTTCCTAGCCAGATTGCCTAGGGGTTTAGGGTTAACCTTGCTTCTTTTGTTTACCAGATTTGAAAGCGACTGCCTGGAACAGATTCTGGAAGCTGACAAAAAAAGTGATAATTGACAGTCCTAATTCCTACAAAGCAACTAGTTTAGTCTGGAACATCAATGGCACTGGCACTGCCACTGCTTATCATTCACTAATTCTCCCTACACAATAGGCAGTAATCCCTTAATAGCTATTTTGTCTGACCCAGGAGGGCCAGTTTGGCTGGGTGCATTCAAGCATTGAAGAAACTATTGGCTCAATCGAAATCGAAAGTTGAATCTTCTTTCAATAGTTTAACCCTAACCTTCCCAAATCCTCCAAAATCCTCTTTGCCAAAGTGAAAGATTTTGAAGGATTGAGGTTACATGCTACATGCTCTTTGCTAAAGTGAAGGATTTTGGAAGATTGAAGTTATTAGGCATACTTGCCTTTCCATGGTACATGTACATCCATGTTTGTTGTAGTGATTGCAAGGTCAGCGCTTGGGTCAGTGGACACTGTTTATTGCTCCATGCATGCAGGGAGGGTCCCTGGCCATGTACATGTATCACAGCTTAGAAACACATGTGTGCATACATGTCATGTGCTTGCTTTACTACTGAAGGATTTTTGAGGAATCAGGTTATGTGTAAGCAAATGGGCCTAGGGAGTTAGGAAGGATTCAGGTTATGTTGTAAGCAAGTGGACCTAGGGAGTTAGGGTTAATGACTGCTCAATGGGCTCTATAAGGACCATTAGCCTAAGTCTATCAGGTTACTTTCCAAGCGATTGCCATATTTCCATTTTATACTCCTGGGTTGAGAGAAGCAGAAATACTCAAATGTTTTGCTACAGATTCTCTTTACCTTGGTGCAGTCATTTTGTCAGTGCAGTAGTAACCAGCAGGGCATTGTGTACAGATAGATGCATTACCCAGAGAGTAGTAACCAGTTGGACATTCCAACATCTGGTCAGTGAACGGATTGGGACAGAAGCTGTAAAACAAAACAAAAATAGAAAAACTGCTGAAAACATTTTCTTTAATACCATATAATTCAATAATTAAAATATTTTATTTCGTCCCTAATTTGCCATAGTGACCAATCTGACTTTTTTTCAATTTTAAGTTTTCCCGCCCATTAGTACATTCAGGAAGAGACCTACCATTGTATCTAATCCACATGCATGTATTCCTTATAGTTTTGGAGATAGAGCATGCATTCAAATGACGAATGCTCTAACTGGCTAATTTTGTAATTTGGCAAAGTGACCAATACCGCATTGGTCACTATGCCAACTTAATTCGGGATTGGTCACTATGGCAAATTAGGGACGATTTGTCATGCCATTAAAAAATGTACATGAAATTACATTCCTGGCGATTGCAGAATACATCAGTATTATTTTTAGTGATTAGTTCACTAACCGTTGAATTAAAACTTTCACGGTTTATGGTTAACCAAAAGTTGGCACCGAATGGCCACACAAACTAGATAATCAGCATTTGCAACCAAAAAGCATCAACTGAGTCAGTGGATGAGTCTGAACCGAGTCAGTGGATGAGTCTGAACCGAGTCGGTGGCTGAGTCTGACTTAAGTCAGTGACACTGACTCTGAACTGAGTCAGTGACTGACTCTGAACTGAGTCAGTGACTGACTCTGAACTGAGTCAGTGATGACTCTGAACTGAGTCAGTGACTGACTCTAAAATGAGTCTGTAGCTGAATCTGAACTGAGTCAGTGACTGACTCTGAACTGAGTCAGTGACTGACTCTGAACTGAGTCAGTGACTGACTCTGAACTGAGTCAGTAGCAGAGTCAATGAATGAGTCTGATACTAATCAGTTATTACGTATGAAACTGAGTCATCAACTTGGTCTGTGACTGATGTGACTGAGTCTACAATTGAGTAAGTGACTGAGTCAAAGCATGATTCGACAAGTAAGATGGAAACTGAGTCTGAAACTGAGTTAGTAAATGAGTCTGCTAAAAAAAAAGCTGACGATAAAGTTTTGAAAGCATTTTAATATGCCTAATAGAAAAAGTTGTTACAATCCAGCTGAGCACCCGGTACATTCACTCTGCATTCCCGTTGAGTAGAAGCCACTTCTGCAGAGTAGTTTATAATCGCTGTCAGTCTGTGGACATGCATACCCAACCGGACATGGTAAGCAGCTTGTACTCTGTGTCGTACTGTACTCGCCCAAGCTGCAGTTACGGATGTCTAGGCCGTCTGTTCTCGGACATTCTTGACCGGCTAGGGATACTTTACATGGTGCCGGGTGTCCCAATTCTAGCTAAGTCCAACAGTTGGGTGGTAGTGTTACTGCATGGTGTTGTATTTTGATGAACGATCGGTACTGTATAGCCCAGACAGGGATACTTTACATGGGGCCGGGTGTCCCAATTTCAGCTAAGTCCAACAGTTGGGTGGTAGTGTTACTGTATGGTGTTTTATTTTGATGGACTCAGTACTGTATAGCCCAGACAGGGATACTTTACATGGGGCCGGGTGTCCCAATTCCAGCTAAGTCCAACAGTTGGGTGGTAGTGTTACTGCATGGTGTTGGATTTTGGTGGATTCGGTAATGTTCTAAGCCAAAACCATTATTAGGAGTTAGGGTTAAACTACCAACCTGTGAAAGTTTTAGCTTATTACCTTTTTGTCGTAAATCAAGATTAAATAGTGAAAATGCATTCAGTTTTTGGAAATTGAGAAAGAGTACTCTTTCCCTTAATTAACAATTTACACTGAGTATACAGTGCTATACACACGTCGGTGTAAGGCGAAATTAAATCAATTGTTTATCACCCGATGCAAGAATTTCATCAACCTATAAATATCATGGAACCCGCTGCTATATAGGATTCTAGTAAGCAGGAGGTCGTGGGTTCGAATCCTGCCCGAGTCGCCTGTGTGGTTTTTTTCACAGACACTCAGAAAGCACTGAGTATACAGTGCTATACACCCGTCGTTGTCAGGCAAAATTAAATCAACAATTTACAAGTTTCAATACAATGAACTATTAACAAAGATTGGTTTACAACTTTCAAGATGTATCAATTGTGTTTTGTACTACGGTACTGTATTTTACAGGCAATTTTTGTAACTTTCTTTATTGGAACATTCATATTTTACTTGAGAAATATTGATGATTCAAAAGTATGGTTGTGTGGTTTATCCCGTCATAAATTCATTTGGGAACTTAACGGGACAGCATCGTAACGATCAGAGCAGACTTTCAACTGGGCATGGAATCGGTTTAAGATGAACACAGTGACTGAAAATTACTGGCTCATTTATACAGGAGAAACGGTAATATGACCTTATCATGTGCGGTATTATTTTAAGTCAATGAGTTAATCTAGAATTAGCACTCTGATTCCATGCCCTGTTGATTGTGACAATACTGTCCCATTAATCACTATAAAACAAAGCTTTTGACAATACTTCTCTGAAGTATCTATTTTCAAAGTATTTGCTTTCCTTTTTCAAAGGAAATTACCAATGTTTAGATAAAATAAAAATTTCTGATAAAACTGGCAAAGCAATGATGACACATCTTTAAATCTCATTGGTTTTATACTTACACAGTGCTTGGACAGAAGTAGCCTGCAGTACATTCAGTACAGAATGTAGCCTTGCCAGTAGCATACGTTCCAGCTGTACATGCAACTCGCCCTTTGTAGGTATGATTTGTACAGGCATAGCCTGGTGGGCAGTCAATGCAAGCAGTTGAGCCTGCGTAGCTGTAAGAACCTATGCAAGACAACAGTTTTTGAAACATTTGAAAGTTTGTTCTCTTAAAAAAATCTTATTTAACCCTCTTACTTAACCCTCTTACTTTTGGTACCTTTTCTATACAAGTTGATGCACCATTTGAAACCATTCGCTTTTGTGGTTTTGAATGGTGAAATAACTGTGTACAGTATTGATTCCCCAAATGGTAACCTTGTTTGGATCTTTCCAAATGGTAGTAGGCTACAGCTAATACAAAACCTTGTTTGGATACTTCTAAGTGGTGAATCAATGGACTCTCTATGCATTTGAATGGATTTGAATGGTAGTAAAGCTTGCTACCAACACTGTTCAAATGGTATCACCATGTGTGTACAAAACCAATGGGCATTTTGGAAAGTGGAAATTTTGAATAGTTTCAAATGGTCTATCAGTAGGATGGTTAAAATCTCCTTTAGGGATTAGTCTGGCTATCGATGACAATGGTCTAGAAGTCTTGAAACTGCCTAGGATTTCTGAAATATATATTACCTTTATGCATATAAAAATAACTGAAATTAGAAAATTAGAATTGGATAAAAAATATTAAACGTTTCCGAAGTAATAATGTCATGGATGAGGGGAAAATCACTGCATTAGTTTTGTTAGACTTAAGCGCCGCTTTTGACACTGTCGATCATAAAATCCTTCTCTCCCGCCTTCAATATCATCTTGGAATACATGACACAGCCCTGGATTGGTGTAAGTCCTACCTTTTAAATAGGCCTCAGCATGTTTGTATTGGTAACGCTATCTCCGAGCCTGTTACTCTCGACTATTCTGTACCCCAAGGCTCTGTGCTCGGCCCACAGTGGTTTACTGTTTATACCTCTCCAGTTCGTGATATCATTTTGAAGTATAATTTAAATTACCATGTTTACGCTGATGACACGCAGCTTTACATTACTTTTAAATCTTCTCAAGAACCTGCTGATTCCTGCATTAAAACACTGGAGAAATGTATTCAAGAGATTCGAAGTTGGATGAGACAAAACTTCCTGAAATTGAACGATGAAAAACAGAATTTGTTCTATTTGGATCACGTCAGCAATTGTCTAAAGTTTCTCTTCCATTTATTACAATTGGTGACTGCATGAATAACTCCCTCATTACATGCACGTAATTTGGGTGTTATATTTGACTCGACAATGACTTTAAAACCACATATCTCCAACATTGTTCGCATATCATCATTTCATATCAGAAATATAAGCCGAATTAGGAAATACTTGAATAAAAGTGCTGCTGAACAAATTATACATGCGTTTGTCACATCACGGCTTGATAGCAGGAATGCTCTCCCTTACGGTCTTCCATGAATCAAATATCTCGTCTTCAGCACATACAAAACACAGCAGCTCGTGTTGTGACTTTGTCCAGAAAGTCATGCCATATCACGCCAATCTTGAAAGAACTGCACTGGCTTCCTGTTTCACAGAGAATTGTTTTTAAACTTATGCTAATTGTTCACAAATCTTTTAATAACATTGCTCCAATTTATATTTCTGAACTACTTAAAGTCTACACTCCATCACGCAATTTGCGCTCCAGCAACATGTCACTCCTCAAGGAAGCAACTTCAAAACGGAACTGGGGTGATAGGTCGTTTTCTGTCGCAGCTCCGAGACTCTGGAATCATCTTCCAACTAAACTCAAATCTTGTCATAGTATAACCAGATTCAAGTCGATGCTTAAAACTCATCTTATGTCACAACTCTTCAAAGATGATGTATATTTGTAATTGCATTGTAGGTACATGTATCTCGGTACATAATTTGTTTTCCCTATGCTATCATTGTATATTGTTTGTATTAATGTTTTTCTTTGTTTCCGCGCCTTGAGCGCCCAGCAGGGTGGATATGTGCGCGCTAAAAATCTTTATTATTATTATTATATTATTATGGATCTCACTTAGTTGTACCTACCATCATCGCAATCAACAGGTCCTTGGGTTGGATCTGTGCAGTACTTGCCCTCTGGGCATTGCCGGCATACCTCAGTCGATGGTTCGTCATTATACCAGCCAACGTTACAAGGCACAGGTTCCACGTTTTGTACAACACAGGTGTGCCCTACACAGAGTTAATGATAAATTATTAAAGGGACAATATCATCACGATCAGAGTAGACTTTCAACAGGGCATGGAATCAATGTCTTAGTTTAAAATGAACACAGTGACTGCAAATAATGGCTTATTTATGCAGCAGCAATGGATATATGACCTTATCATGTGGGAAATTATTTTCAGTCACTGAGTTAATATAAGACAAGCACTCCGATTCCATGTCCTGTTGATTGTGATGATATTGTCCCTTTCACAATAAATAAATATAAATACAAGGTAAATAAATAAAAGTCATGTTTTTTCCACAGACACCCGGAAAGCACTGAGTATAGTGCTTCATACGTCATTGCTTCTTCACCCAGGAGTATAAATGGGTACCTGTGAGGGTAGAGATAATTATTGCTTCTCTTCACCTAGGAGTATAAATGTGTACATGTGAGGGTAGAGATAATTATTGCTTCTCTTCACCCAGGATAAATGGGTACCTGTGAGGGTAGAGATAATTATTGCTTCTCTTCACCCATGAGTATAAATGGGTACCTGTGAGGGTAGAGATAATTATTGCTTCTCTTCACCTAGGAGTATAAATGGGTACCTGTGAGGGTAGAGATATTTATTGCTTCTCTTCACCCATGAGTATAAATGGGTACCTGTGAGGGTAGAGATAATTATTGCTTCTCTTCACCCATGAGTATAAATGGGTACCTGTGAGGGTAGAGATAATTATTGCTTCTCTTCACCTATGAGTATAAATGGGTACCTGTGAGGGTAGAGATAATTATTGCTTCTCTTCACCTAGGAGTATAAATGGGTACCTGTGAGGGTAGAGATATTTATTGCTTCTCTTCACCCATGAGTATAAATGGGTACCTGTGAGGGTAGAGATATTTATTGCTTCTCTTCACCCATGAGTATAAATGGGTACCTGTGAGGGTAGAGATATTTATTGCTTCTCTTCACCCATGAGTATAAATGGGTACCTGTCAGGGTAGAGATAATTATTGCTTCTCTTCACCCATGAGTATAAATGGGTACCTGTGAGGGTAGAGATATTTATTGCTTCTCTTCACCCATGAGTATAAATGTGTACCTGTGAGGGTAGGGGTATTTATTGCTTCTCTTCACCCATGAGTATAAATGGGTACCTGTGAAGGTAGAGATATTTATTGCTTCTCTTCACCCATGAGTATAAATGGGTACCTGTGAGGGTAGAGATGGTAATTGTGCTTGATTAGCCCTGTAGCGCCAAAAAATGTGGCACATAATGGGCTGTATACTCCCCCAGGGAGCTGAGAAAGATTACAGGAATGATATTGACCCAGTGACCAGGGGAAAATAATGTAAAGCGCTATCATAGAGGTGTAATTCGCTGTGTATATAATTACATGTATGACTTAATATAATTATTATTATTATATGTCGGTTAAGGGAAAACATTCAAATCAATTGCTAAATTGTTCCGTCATTGAGAGAATACTAAATGGTTTAAATGTGATATTTTACGCTAAGATAAGGTAAGATATAGGATTGGTTATTCAGAAATAACAAAACGGTCAAATTTGAATGTAAACTTGACTTAGTGTCAAGCTGCTTATGGTATTAATCTTTCTTAGAAACAGGATAGTTGAGGTGCTGTCATTTTGAAGAAATTCCTTACCTTTAAGACAGACAGCTTTATTTCTAAAACACTTTTAGTCCAATGAAAAATGTACAGGTCCAGCTAATATTTAGAGCAAGTAGACTTAGCAAGTTCAAAGTTCAAAGGTCATTTACCTGCAGGGCATGGTGTACAGGTTGTTGACCTCGCCAGTGAGTAGTACCCAGCGCTGCAGCTCTCTACGGCAGACTTTGTGGGGCACATTGAGCCGGCCGGGCATTCAAGACAATTCTGTTGAGCCAGTGAGTCTGTAGTATCCATCTTTGCAGGCAAAGGCTTCGGCTGACCCTAGAGGGCAGTAGAACCCTGCTACACATCCGTAGCAGACGGAATCTACGATAAGGTAGAGATAGCAGATTGTTTTGATAATAAGCTTGGGCGATATCAATTGTTTTCATCCACGATATTTCGACAAACAAATATCGCAATTTTCGATATAATCACGATTATATTTTCATTCATACATAATAATAACAATAATAATAATAATGTGTGGACTTATATAGCACACGTATCCACCAACTGAGTGGTGCTCAAGGTGCATATTATTACCCCTGCTCATAAGGCTCATAAATCATTCCTGAAACCATCTCAGCTCCCTGGGGAGTATACAGCTCAATTGCTGCCATTACAGCGCATAGGGCTAATCAACCAACTCTGCCCTCACAGGTACCCATTTAACCCCTGGGTGGAGAGAAGCAATTATGGTTAAGTGTCTTGCTCAAGGACACAAGTGTCACGGCCGGGATTCGAACCCACATTCTGCTGCTAACACCAGAACTTGAGTCCGGTAAGCTAGACCGCTCGGCCACGACACTCCACATGATGCATTAGCACTGATAACCACAAGTATGTACCCCTCTACAAGCGTCACAATAAATCGTAAATTCATTTGCATGTATGTACTTCTGAAGTAGTTCACTTTTGTTTCTCACTTCTAAAAGCTGAAAAGACTGTTCTAATCGTTTGTTTCCATGGAATTTCTGACTTGACTTACAATGATCGCGATATATATTTTTAATTGCGATTTACCAATATCTCGATAATATAGAAAGGTTCTCGATATCATAATCGAATCAAAAAGGCATCACGATATTCAATATTATCGTGTTATCGCCCAAGCATATTTGATAATGCCTCTGAAGCACTGGAGGTCTAGAGAATTACCTAAAGGTAGAGGTTGTATTGTTTTTGAAAATGCTTCTGAAGCACTACGGTTGCTCAGGGATGCGTACTCTCCAAAGAGAAATCAATGATGCGTAAATACCGAGGGGGGGGGGGGGCTTGTTTCCTTCTACGTTTGGTGTGTCCCACCCCCCCCCGCAGAAATCAACTATGAGTACAACCATAATCCCACATATATTTCCCCTATTTTGGGTCTCCCTCCCCCTTCCCCAACCCCCTGTTATATTTTTCCTGTGCCGTGTGTCTCCCTAACCCTTCTGAATGAAACTTTGTGTAAACCCATAGTCCCACTTGAGGTTGCATTACGATGTAACAGGATCAAAGGGCGCCCTCGCTGAGGTCACAAGAAATGTCCATCATTGCCTCCTGTACATGCACCAGGCGAACACATAAAGTGAGTTCCTATTGTTTTAATGTGTGTACAACCATAATCCCAATCAAACAAAAAGTCCCACATTGGCTCAAGTATACACACAAGGCAGAGAGCATTAGTCAGGATTTAGAAATAGGGTGTCCAAATTTGCTGGGAATTACAAAACAGGGTGTCCAAACTGTTGACTTTATACGCATACATGTAAATGACAGATGAAATAGGGTGTCCAAACTGTTGACTTTATACGCATACATGTAAATGACAGATGAAATAGGGTGTCCAAACTGTTGACTTTATACGCATACATGTAAATGACAGATGAAACAGGGTGTCCAAACTGTTGACTTTATACGCATACATGTAAATGACAGATGAAATAGGGTGTCCAAACTGTTGACTTTATACGCATACATGTAAATGACAGATGAAACAGGGTGTCCAAACTGTTGACTTTATACGCATACATGTAAATGACAGATGAAATAGGGTGTCCAAACTGTTGACTTTATACGCATACATGTAAATGACAGATGAAATAGGGTGTCCAAAAGACACCCAGACACCGCTCTGACTAATACTATGACACCAGGCGAACACATAAGTGAGTTCCTTCTGTTTTAATGTGTGTACAACCATAATATGCCACTTATATTTTGAAGTCAAAAGAAGGTATCTCATTGGCTCATTGTTTGACCTCGACCATAGCAGTGAATGCAAGCTCTCTATTTCCCCTATACTGGGTGTGTTCCCCCTATACTGGGTGTGTTCCCCCTATACTGGGTGTGTCTCACCTTGATTTTCCCCTGTAGTGGGTGATTTTCCCCTGTAGTGGGTGATTTTCCCCTGTAGTGGGTGTGTTCCCCCTGTGTGTTCCCCCATACTGGGTGTTTCCCTTATACTGGGTATGTCCCCCACTTGATTTTCCCCTATACTGGGTATGTTCCCCCTATACTGGGTATGTCCACTACTTGATTTTCCCCTATACTGGGTGTGTTCCCCCTATACTGGGTGTGTTCCCCCTATACTGGGTGTGTTCCCCCTATACTGGGTATGTCCCCCACTTGATTTTCCCCTATACTGGGTGTGTTCCCCTATACTGGGTGTGTTCCCCTATACTGGGTGTGTTCCCATATACTGGGTGTGTTCCCCTATACTGGGTGTGTTTCCCCTATACTGGGTATGTCCCCCACTTGATGTTCCCCTATACTGGGTGTGTTACCCCTATACTGGGTATGTCCCCTACTCGATTTTCCCCTATACTGGGTGTGTTCCCCCTGTACTGGGTATGTCCCCCACTTGATTGTCCCCCACTTGATTGTCCCCCACTTGATTGTCCCCCACTTGATTTTCCCCTGTACTGGGTGTGTCCACCTACTTGATTTTCCCCTATACTGGGTGTCTCCCCCTACTTGATTTTCCCCTGTACTGGGTGTGTCCCCCCTACTTCATTTTCCCCTATACTGGGTGTGTCCCCACCCCCCTCCCTGAACTCAACTATTACCACACTCATACTACCACTTACTTCCTGCAGGGCTATACCAGCCTCCTGGGCACGCTGATGTTGACGTGTTTGTACAGCTGTAACCAGCAGAACATGTGGTACATCAGCGCCCCCAAGGGAATACGTATCTGATGAGACAATCAATATTTACAATTGATATTAAAACATAAAAGTAAATTATGAAATTTATAATTCAAAAATAAACAAAATTGTTATGTGACACTTACTCAGTGTAAAGCTGATGATGGTATTAATCTTCCCTAGCAATACATGTAATTTGCCGAGATGCTGTCAAAGACTTAGTTTAACAGTAACAACATGTAAGTGCCCAAATATCAATCACCATTAAATCATTTTTAGACATGTATTTACTGTAAGACCATGTTCCTGAAGAAAACAAATTGAAAAATATGTCCTTTACAAAGAGTATTTTCTTTTCCAGAAATAACTTGTAAAATAGCCAAAAACACAGCCCATTTTAATATCTTTATCATTTATTGAATGTAAACAATTTACGAGCCTTAATTCATGCATTTTCCTCATTTTTTCCTTGGATTTATGTCAATGACACAAATTAATTGCTTTTAGCGAAAACAAGCATTGACTTTTGAAGTATAGTTTCAATCAATTTCATTCATTTTAAAATTTAAATCATATTCAGTTAGAGATTTTCCCCCTGAAACAAAGATATTGACAAACTTTTTGCGAGACCGCCAACTATAAGGTTGGATATTTCAAATGATAGAGCACTGGTACAGTTATCCAGAGGTCACAGGTTTGAATCACGCACAAAGTCAAGTTTTCACAAAATAAATTGAAAATATATAACTGTATAACATTATCAGAAGTTGAAATGAACCACAGCATTTCTTAGTTTTCAAAGTATTCCCATTTACCTGCAGGGCAGTATTCAACCTGTGATGTTGT
Source organism: Zoroaster sp. YZ-2022 (assembly GCA_029582265.1). Classification (NCBI taxonomy): domain Eukaryota; kingdom Metazoa; phylum Echinodermata; class Asteroidea; order Forcipulatida; family Zoroasteridae; genus Zoroaster; species Zoroaster sp. YZ-2022. Next base: position 8,416,641 of record CM055816.1, read on the forward strand.
AGTACAGCGCCTCCCGGCCGGGCACGACTGACAGACACCATCCCCCTCCAAAGCATACTCTCCAGCAACACAATCAATCGGTGATAACGTCGGATCGCTACACTTCTTCCCCGCAGGACAAGGGTCGCAGGCCGTGTGGAGGTCGTTGCTGATCTGGTTGTTGGCACAGCGGGTGCAGCTGTCTGCGCCTACTAGTGAGATGAACCCCTCACTACAGGCTACTTGTGAGCTGGCCGGATCTGGACATTTATAGCCGGCCTCACAGATGGTACAGAGACTTGCACCTTCGGCACTGAGGACAAAATAACAATTAAGGCATATTTAATCAATCTCATGTGGTTGTTGCAAATTGCCAAATTGGGGTAATGCAGTGTCATGGCCGAGCGGTCTAGTGCATCAGACTCAAGTTCCGGTATTGTCAGAATATGGGTTCAAATCCCAGCCTGGCCGGTCTCGACTCTTGTGTCCCTAATAAGTAAGTCACTTAACCATAATTGCTTTGTCCTTCAGATGGGACGTTAAGCCGAAGGTCCCGTGTACTAGATTAAGTAATTCACGTAAAAGAACCCGGAACACCTTTGAAAAACAATGTTTCACTGAAAGGTCTCCCCAGGTTACATGTAAATGAGAAATAAATAAATAGACAATGTGAGCAAAACAACCTGGGTGTGTTTTCACGATCATGACCCAAAACAAATTTGACTTTAGTCATGTATTGAGCTTGTTTCAAAAGTTCAGAGTTGTGCTGCAATCACATGAGTTTTCCTACTTGTACCGAGTTTTTACTCAGTTATAACACGCTTGGTTTCAAGATGGCCGACTGTGAAGTGTGACAACAGTTTTGTTCATTATTTATTGAAATATTATTAAATGAGTGTTCATAAAAGCTGATTATTTGAGTCACACTTAAATGCACAATTGAATATTAACCCTCCTACTTCTGGTACCTTTTTCATACAAGTTGATCCACCATTTGAAACCATTCGCTTTTGTGGTTTTGAATGGTGAAATAACTGTGTACAGTATTGATTTCCCCAAATGGTTTTGAATGGTAGGTCAGCTAATACAAAACCTTGTTTGGATCTTTCCAAATGGTAGTACAGCTAATACAAAACCTTGTTTGGATACTTCTAAGTGGTGAATCAATGGACCCTCTATGCATTTGAATGGATTTGAATGGTAGTAAAGCTTGCTACCAACACTGTTCAAATGGTATCACCATGTGTGTACAAAACCAATGGGCATTTTTGAAAGTGGAAATTTTGAATGGTTTCAAATGGTCTATCAGTAGGAGGGTTAAGTTCCATTTTGCCAAAATATACGGATATTTCAAGAAACTTTGTATGTGTCAAAAACTGCAAAAAGGTTATGTATGTGTGTTCGCGTAGTTCTTCTGGTTGTTTTACCAAAACAATTCCTGAATTCAAAAACAAAAATCTATATATCATGTCAAATCATGTATACCTGCGATATCCCAATAGGCAGCTTGCACAAACCCCTTCTCCAAGTTGACTCATGGTACCAGCCGGGCAGGGTACAGAGGAATTCCTATCCGGGCACTTGTGCCCCGCCTCACACTCCGCACAGGTCGTCTGTCCTTCGCCATTAGAATACTGTCCAAAATCACACTGGACAGGCTCGCTGAATATGCTCGGACAGTAGTGACCAATCGGACACAGGTTGCACACTGAGCTGCCATTGACCGCATACTGACCGTCTCCACATTTCGTTGGTGTGCTGGTGCCCGAAACGAGGCAAGCGTGACCAGATGGACATTGTGAACAGAACTCGGCTGCTCCAAGGCTGTAGGTCCCCACTGAACAAGACTGGGGAAGGAAAAAAAATCACAACAGTTCAATTTAAGGTTTTTATGTGAAATGTTGAAATTTTTAGGTCTGTCCATTTATCATTGCTTATTTTTTACAACAGATATACACACCATATTCTTGTTTAGTTGTAATGTTCAGATAGATAAAGTACAACAGATAAGAGACAGCCAGTCTGCTAGCCAGCCAATCAGTAAGCCAATCAGTAAGCCAATCAGTAAGCCAGCCAATTAGCCAGACAATTACTTAGCCAGCCAGACAATCATCCAATTAACCAATTAATCAGCCAGCCGAATCAGCTAGCCATCCACTCAGCTAGCCATCCAGTCAGCCAGCCAGGCAACCAGTCATCTAACCAGACAGCCAGCAAATCAGTCAGTCAGCTAGCCTGCCAGTGAATCCGACAGCCAACCTGTCTGCTGACCACTCAACCTGCCAGCCAACTACTAAACCTGCCAGCCAATCAGCTAGCCAGTCAACAAGTCAGCCAGCTAGCCAATTAACCAGCCAGCTAGCCAACTGACCAGCCAGCTAGCCAATTGACCAGCCAGCTAGCCAATTAACCAGCCAGGTAGCCAACTGACCAGCCCGCCAGCCAATTAACCAGCCAGCTAGCCAACTGACCAGCCCGCTACCCAATTAACCAGCCAGCTAGCCAACTGACCAGCCCGCTAGTCAATTGACCAGCTAGCTAATCAGCTATCCATCCAGTCACCCAGTCAACCAATCAGCCAGCCAGCCAGCCAAACGGCTAGCCAGCCAACCAGGCAACCAGCCAGCCAGCTATCAAGAGCATTGTCAAAGAGACATACATACCTGGCATGCTGATGAATCAATCTGTCCAGGGTCACCATTGTACGTCCCTCCTGCACATGGGACCTTTCCACCATTTCCACCAGGGCAGCTAAGATGAACAAGGAAGGAATGTTAAAGTAATTGTTTTGTCTCAATACTCCATGCAGCAGGGCTTTCACTTATGAAACATGAAAAGGACCCTAAAAGAACCATGTCTTTATGTACTTCATTGTAATTTTTGGTGTGGAATTGTGATGATGTATTTCTTATTTTTGAATACTAGTCCCACGGACTATCAAACCTACATGTAGCAAATGTTGTAGTCCTTCTGTTAAAGCCTAACCCCCTTGATACTCATCACTAGTAATGGCCTCAATCCTTCAAAATCAACCGATGAGTTTTATGGAGGATCCCTGCTACCTCAATCCTTCAAAATCAACCCATATGAGTTTATGGAGGATCCCTGCTACCTCAATCCTTCAAAATCAACCCATATGAGTTTATGGAGGATCCCTGCTACCTCAATCCTTCAAAATCAACCGATACGAGTTTATGGAGGATCCCTGCTACCTCAATCCTTCAAAATCAACTGATATGAGTTTATGGAGGATCCCTACTACCTCAATCCTTCACAATCAACCAATATGAGTTTTATGGAGGATCCCCATTACCTCAATCCTTACCCACACTTTTTAAAATCACTCACCGCCTGAAAAATCCACTTACCTCTGGTAAATGGGTAAGTGTGAATTTTCAAGGCTTGAACTAAAAGTAAGATTTACTGAATTGAGTCAACATCTCTGCCATTTTTGGAGAAAAAAAAACACACACAAATAATAATACATAGACGAACTTGAAGGAAAACGTCAAAAGCTTTGTTAAAAAACTACAAAGCTGAGGAGTCTCAATCTCTGATGACTATTACTGAACAAACATTGCACTGAACACTAAATAAACAAATGGTTCTTTTTCAGCACAGTGCATGTTAGAGTTACTATGTAGGCATGTGTGTAGCTGATTTTATTTCCACTTCCAAATAAACCGACATACGTTTACATGTAGAGCTACATGTAGGATGAACAATTTAAAAAGTTGTAATCTGCATGATACAATTTTAAGTTACCGTTTTGTTGAAAATTTTTCATTGAAATGGACTTATTTTATGTATTTTGTGATGCATTTGGGACAGGTGCAATTCCCACAACTGTATTACCTTTTCTAAGGTATTCTATGGTGTGTGTTTACACGTCATTTGTTCTGTTGAAAATGAAAAAAGGTATCGCGATATTCGATATTATCGTGTTGTCGCCCAAGCTTAGACCAAAGTCACGTCTTTTGTTCTGTTGCTATTAACAGTGAAGCTTTGGTGTTTGAGCAGACATGTTGTGCTTCATGATTATCGCATATGATCTGACAATGAATACGTACATAGATGGTGATTATACCATGGTTTTACCATAGAGAATGTGTCATTTCTCTATGGTTATACAGTGGAACACAGAATGTTCACTCCAAGTGCAGGGCTTGTTTCAAAAGTGTTAAAAATCACTTCGGACAGAATTTGACTGAAAAGTGTGCTGTAATTTTTAACTGAGGATTAAATGTTATAATTTTGTTTATTCAGTGTACAGCACAGACTATCAATCAGTAATGGCACAGAACATTATTTATTCACTCTGTTTTATTTTAGTTTGTTTTATTGCTGAAAATGTCAGCATGTCGGACAGAATCGATAGAAATTACTTTTTCCATGAACCTGACGAATAAATTTTAATTTTATCAACACTTAAAGCAGTGAAAAAGTTAAAGGTAACACATTAACAAGAGTAACAATGATTTTTCATGTTAATTTTGGGCATAAACTTTGAAAATCTAATACATCTCATTATTTTTTAGGGATTTTTAATTTTTTACCCCTAAGGTGACCACTTTTAAAACCTGCCCTGCAGTAGTTTGTTCATTAACCCTAACCCCCTATAGGTATTCTGGCTAGGAACCTTCCTGAACCCTAACCCCCTATAGGTATTCTGGCTAGGAACCTTCCTGAACCCTAACCCTAGGTATTCTGACTAGGAACATTCCTGAATCCTCCAAAATCCATCAGGGCACTTTTGGAAACATGCCCAAAGGTTATCTTCAAAATGCACCATGCATTTTCACTGATCTTTCATACATCTTTTCAGCACTTATGGCCTGTACTTCTTGCCAGGTGGTAATTTTGCTCCAGTGCTGAATTTTTCCCAAAGAGAGTCCCTTGGAGGATTTTGCAGGATTTGGGGTGGTTAGGGTTAAAATGATTCATGCATGCTGATTACATAAAATGGGAGCCCAAGCTGGTCATGTTCGCTATTAAAAACCAAATCACTTGTTCAAAATCTGTGGATTTAAAAAAAAAAAATTTTTTGAGTGGCATTGCATCAACTTACATTGTGCACAAATTGTACCAGTTAGCCATACCAATAATTTGTTTTAAAAAACATGTACAAAGCAATCTTTAAAAAAATATAATTCTATAAAATGTAAAATTCTTAGATTCCCCCTCTACTACAATGCCGAGTTGTACAATGTACACAATGTACATGTACTAGTTAAACAGAATTTCTATTTTGTAACATAACATGGCAACCCAAGGAACTGATGCAAAATAGCCATGGTGAGAAGAATGAGCAGGTTGCCACAAAAGGTCACCACACTGGACAGGTGGCCACACTAGACAGGTGGCCACACTGGACAGGTGGCCACACTGGACACGTGGCCACACTGGACACGTGGCCACACTGGACACGTGGCCACAATGGACAGGTGGCCACAATGGACAGGTGGCCACAATGGACAGGTGGCCACAATGGACAGGTGGCCACAATGGACAGGTGGCCACAATGGACACGTGGCCACAATGGACAGGTGGCCACAATGGACACGTGGCCACAATGGACACGTGGCCGCAATGGACAGGTGGCCACACTGAACAGGTGGCCACACTGAACGCATGGCCACAATGACTGAACAGGCGGCCACTATGGACAGGTCTTTATAAAAAAAAATTGTAAAATGACAAAGGGCCAATGGAAAGTAGCCACAATGGACAAGGGCAGAAAACAGGTGGCCAAAATTTTCTGATTTGAAGTCATAAACCAAGGAACCAGTACAATGTGGTCACAATAAACAGACTATGATGGGCAGGTTTGACATTGTACAGGCGACCCAAGAAACCGGTACCAAGTGCCCACAATTGCCAGATGATCTCAAATGTCATAAAGTCCAGAACTGGCCAACTATTAAATGTATGACGACCGAAGTGACCAAACATTTTTTTTTTAAAGAGCAGTTCGTCATGCTAAGAAAATCACCAAACTATTTTACAAGTAAAGACTGTTTGCGGTGACACCATGTAGAAATTCTATTTTGAGAAGTAAATAGTTCCGACAAGAACCAGTTAGTTACAACTAGAACAAATGTGACACAAAGATTGTGTAGCACCAGCAGCCATGATACCATGGAAACGTGACATCACAGTTTGCTTTCTATGGCTTTTTTGTTCCAGGTGGCAAAAGATTGTGTTTAGTGGGTTTGACTCCCACAAAGGATTCCTGTAAATACTGCAAATAATTCAATGTTGTGACAAGCTTAGTGGTTTTGTAAGCTGTACTAATACTACTATTCACAATATAAAAAAAACATGTTATTTTGTAAGCATAGCAACTGACACAGCAATGAACTTTTGCACTAAAGAAGCAGCTTAGTCACGCAGTAAATGTCTCCCAGTGTCACATGAAATACGGTCTCCGTGAATTCTGGACCCTTTCCAGTGGATGAGCATTGCTCAATTTGGAGAACATTGTCGTCTACGAAATTCCCAATTTGAACACTGAAAAGGGACAGGATTTCATAGAGACCGTATTTCATGGGTTGGTTAGTTTGTATACATATACGAGTAAATGTACATGTCACCTCTATGAGGCAATCTCTGAAAAGAACCTAAAATTTGGGAATGTATAACATTGGTATTTGTTAACTTAAAACCCTCCTACACATTGAGGCCACTCTGATCCACACAATTCTGTTCTTAAGCAACCTTCAGTACATACATGTACATGTACAAGCCTGCTGTCCTTTCCAAGTAATCTTACAAAATCAACTGTGTGCCACCCAAGGCCACTGTAAATGTTTGAACATATTAGTATGGCCTACAATGTATTGATGGGAGACCACTTTACCCTGCAATCTCAGTGGTGTGACAGTGCACAGAAGGGTAACCATAGGAGGCCACTGGCAACAGGTAATGGCTTGGAGTGGCCTGAATGGGTTGTTTCAAAAATTGCACTGATTGTAGGAGGGTTAATTAATGTACATTAATTTCAAACCACTAATATTCAGAAAAATTTCATTAAAATAGGTTTTCATGTTTTTGGAAGAAAAAAAAAATTAAATTTAACAAAAAAACATGCATAATAATACTATTAGACACTTATATTGCCCCGGTATCCGCCAAGTTTGACGCTCATGGCACATGAACATTACCCCTGTCATCGGGCCAGTTACATGTATATCAGTCCTATCATTCTCAACTCCTTGGGGAGTATGTAGCCCATGCTGCCAAATGTGCAGCGCAAAGAGCTTAATCAAACAATTAGTATACTATCTCTGCCCTCACAGATACATGTATATATTGCATTGGGTGATAAAGAACTGATTTAATTTGCCCTACACCAACGTGTGTATAGCACTGCATATTCAGTGCTTTCTGAGTGTCTGTGAAAAAACTATATATGTTTTTTCAATGTTTTGATGTTTTAAACAAAGTTGCTGGACAGCATTTTTTGTAACGTCTTCATAACAACTCTTGTTGTCTATCAGATGAAAGCACTCCACACGAAATCATTTCTCAGGGTGATTGATATCAACTTTGCCCCAAGTTAGGTTTACACCAAGAAATTGTTCTGAAACATGATAATCTGGTTTACCAATATCGTCACGATCAGAGCAGACTTTCAACAGGGTATGGAATCGGTGTCCTAGTTTAAGATGAACATGGTGACTGACAATTACTGGCTCATTTTACCCCACCTTATCATGTGGGGTATTATTTTCAGTCATTGAGTTAATCTAAAACTAGCACTCCGATTCCATGCCCTGTTGATCATGATGATATTGTACCTTGAACCGCATCACTTCACACATAAATACGGTAATGAATTGAACTTTAATTACACACTAGTCTTTGAACTCATTGAGGTGTAACTACTTCGCTTTACATGCTATTCAATAGCTTGTTCATCATTCAAACAGCGGCTACGTGAGATTAAGGTATTCCATTTCCCTAAAGCAGTCCATGGATTATTACAAAGGAACAACACACACACATGACTATCATGGTCCGATGTCTCTCAATTGCATGTTGATTAGTTACCATGGAGACTGTTTGAACACAACTTTGGTTTAGTCGGTTGCCTAGTAACAGTCAGACATTGGGTTTGGCCCAGATAAGGAACCTGCGTCAGTGTCGCACTGTTGTACACGTACATTGGAGACATTTCCAAAGTGTTTAGAAAGCCACAAGTTAATTAAACTGTGCTGTACTGAATGTACTCTAAAGTATGCAATGTGCATGTACATATATGTGTCACTGTTTAAATGGGTTATGTACACAATTATTTAAGGCAATATACATGCATGATTACATGGGAATTATTTAAGTAGTATACAGCATTTATGTATCCAAAAATATTGTATTAACCCTCCTACTTCTGGTACCTTTTTCATACAAGTTGATCCACCATTTGAAACCATTCGCTTTTGTGGTTTTGAATGGTGAAATAACTGTGTACAGAATTGATTCCCCCAAATGGTTTTGAATGGTAGGTCAGCTAATACAAAACCTTGTTTGGATCTTTCCAAATGGTAGTACAGCTAATACGAAACCTTGTTTGGATACTTCTAAGTGGTGAATCAATGGACCCTCTATGCATTTGAATGGATTTGAATGGTAGTAAAGCTTGCTACCAACACTGTTCAAATGGTATCACCATGTGTGTACAAAACCAATGGGCATTTTGGTAAGTGGAAATTTTGAATGGTTTCAAATGGTCAAACAGTAGGAGGGTTAATGGGTAGTCAGTAAAAATTGCACTGATTGTAGGAGGGTCAAGAAGAGAATCTCAGGATTTGACTTACTAGTATCCGGCTGGACATTCTATGCAGGCAGTAGCATTGCCATCCCAATAAGACCCTGCAGCACATCCTGCTGTGCAATCCACACTGTTACAGTCACACACACCTGTGGACAACATTTCAGGGGAAACATTCATTAATTCAAAAGTAAAACAAATATAAACTGATCAGTTGATTAACCCTCCTAGTTCTGGTGCCTTTTTCAAACAAGTTGATGCACCATTTGAAACCATTCGTTCTGTGAAACACACCGAAGTGTAGTGTATCCACCATTCAAAACCATTTGAATGATTTATAAGCCACTGTGTAGTACATTCACAATTTGAAACCATTCGGCTATGGAAACACACCAAGGTGTAGTTTATCCACCATTCAAAAACCATTTGAATGGTAGTAAAGCTTGCTACCAACACTTTTCAAATGGTATCACCATGTGTGTACAAAACCAATGGCCATTTTGGTAAGTGGAAATTTTGAATGGTTTCAAATGGTCAAACAACTCAAAAGTTAGGCGTGATTGGTTGTGCTATTCGCCATCAACAGGGAGAGTCTATTGTTTTATGTGTAAGCTTTTTGCATCCAAACAAGAAACATCCTTGCTTGCAACATCAGGATATGTTGACTGGAAGCATTCAGCTCGAGACTTCGCGAGACATGAAACTAGTCAAATGCACCAAGGGTGTTTAACGAAATTTATCTCTCGCAAGACAGCGAAGGCGAGTATTTACAGGGCTCTTGAAGAGCAGGAAGATTCTGAAAGAAAATACTGGTGTCAAGTGCTGGTTCGAGTTTTGAGCGTGATCAAATTTCTGGCTTCAAGAGGCTTGGCCTTCCGTGGAAATGATGAGTTGATCTTCACAGAATGGTAACTTTCTTGGAATTATAGAGTTGTTGGCAGAATATGACACTTTCCTTGCCGAACATATCCAGAAGAGAGCGAATAAAGGTAGAGGACATGTTTCATATTTGTCTTCAGCTGTATGCCAGGATTTCATTGAGCTACTTGGGAGGGAGGTTCTAGATGCGATTATCTCTGAAATAAAGAATGCGAAGTGTTATTCAGTGTCCGTGGACTCGACATCAGATATCACACATGCAGACCAATTGGCAGTCATATTTCGCTATGTGCTCCCAGATGGTCCCGTGGAGCGGTTTGTCAAATTCCTACCAATTCATAGCTACACTGGAGTGAAGTTGGCCGAAGCTCTTCTTGATTTAATGAAAAAGAAGGGGATCAACATCAAAGACTGCAGAGGTCAGTCGTACGATAACACTTCCAATATGAGCGGAAAGTACATTGGTATGCAATCCATCATACGGGAACACAACCCATTGGCTGAGTACATTCCATGTTGTGCACACTCTCTTAATCTTGTTGGAAAATGTACTGCGGAGTGTTGTCCATCTGCTTCAAGGTTTTTCATGTTCTTACAGAACATCTATGTTTTCTTTTCTGCCTCCACACACAGGTGGAACCGTCTCAATGACGCACTGAAAAAACGTAACTTTCCAACCGTGAAGGCTCTGTGTGACACGCGTTGGTCGGAGCGTCACGATGCAACATATGCATTGAAGACAGGGTACTGTAGTAAATTTTGCCCCTCAGCCTTCTTTATACCCCTCCAATATTTTTGGTTCAGCCTGCCCCTCCATATACATCACACACCTTGGCAGGGTGTGCATCAGTCCAGCCCAGGTATTGTTCATTTCTTTTGTTCACTTGGTGTGGAGGGCTATTCAAAAAACCATGTGCAGCCAGTCTGCTGGGTGCTGTGCTTGAGTAAGGATGTACTAGTAAATTTGGTGGAGGGCTGTGTAGGTTTTTGCCTAGGCGTGGCCGGAGAGAGAGCCCCACATGACCAAGTAAGTTGCAAGCTTTGACAATTTACTTTATAAAAAAGCCCCCTTGTGTATGAAATAGACTTATGGCAGTTTCATCATAATCTATTTCATACCTCTTGACCATCGCCGAGCCCCACTTTCTTTGTCTTATTTACAGTTGTTATTTGCGGCCTAAATCCTTTAAAAACTTGTATTATTGTAGCCTTAAGCTGCCCTAATTTATTTCTAGATTACATGTAACCGTAGAGTAGGAATAGAGATTGATCCAACTTAGTAATTCGTAGATGTAAAGTTGTAGCAGGGCCAAATAAATTAAGTATTTGTAAGCACATCTAATTCCAGCTCGTGTTCAGTGATTTATTCCTTTTAGTCTCGCTGTGACCCAGTCCACGCTACAGTACCATGAAATTCTTCATGTCTTGAAAGAAATGAGCGGAGACAATGATGAGAAATCGGAGACCAGGGTAACAGCACGAGGTCTCATTGCATCAATGGAGAAACTGGAGACTGGAATCCTTGTTGAAGTGTGGTCCTGCATACTGGAACGGTTCCAGAAAACAAGCAAAGTCTTACAACACCACTATGGATTTGAATACAGCAACCAACATGCTAGAGGCTCTAGATCAATTTGTTCTGACGCTAAGACCTCAATTTCATGAGTTTGAACAAAAGGGTGAAACACTAAGTGGGTGTAATTCTTACACTGAGGACACCACAAGGAAGAGGAAACGAAATGTTCGATTTGATGATCAAGGTGGGGCTGAAGGGACAACTCTTGAACCGCCAAACAAGTTCAAGGTCGAAACATATCTGCCAATCATTGACCAACTGCATACGTCCTTGAAAACTCAGATTGCTGCCTACAAACGTGTTCAACATCGTTTTTCTTTCCTTCCAAAACTGGACATGAGTGCTGCTGATATCCAAGAAAGCGCAAGACGATTGATAGATTGCTATCTAGATGACCTGGAGAACTCCTTGCCAGAAGAGTTGCTGCATTTCTGTGCCTTTTTGAAACTGAACATCAACAACTTCAGTGGTCACTGCAGCAAAGAAGTTCAAATGTTCAGACTGATAGCTGAAAATGCGTTGATCTCTTCATTTCCTAATGTATCTGTTGCATTACGAATGTACTTGTGCCTCATGATATCGAATTGCTCTGGCGAACGCTCCTTCTCTACACTAAAATGAGTTAAGAATCACTTTCGGGGAACCATGAATCAACGCCGATTAAATGCCTTATCCGTCCTTTGTATCGAAAACAAAATTATTGACAAAATTGACACACTTGATGTAATCAACAAATTCGCAATGGCAAAAACAAGGAAAGTTGCAATTTAATCGTAAGTTCAAAAGTCGTTCTCACACAGCTCATAGGCTCCTTATCAAAGTTCAGCCCCACCAAATGCTTAATCCGGCCTTGAGGGGTAATTAGGGTTAATAAACCAACATACTTTTTATGTTTTACTTTTCACAGACACTCGGAAAGCACTATATGTGTATACAGTGCTTCTGACACAACAATTACATCAATTTATACAGAATATGTACATGTACTTTATATATATTGATTACAATAATAATACATTACAAAAATGCTATAATAGGGCGACTTTCCCATAGACTTGTGCACAAAATTTCCCCCTCCCTTTTCCCTCTTAATAATATCCTCCTCCAACCCAAATTTTCACACCTTGGTTGTTTCAGCCCAAGGAAGCGATTTCTGTCAAAAAAAAAGAGTTAATTCCTTCATTAAAAGGTAGTAAAAACAATAGGGCGACACTAATTTGTCGCCCTAATGAGGTGAGTCGCCCTAATAGAAAAAAAGTCACCAAAAACTGTCGCCCTAACATAGCATTCATTAAAGTAACAAAAATAATAATAATAATAATAATAATAATATTAATAATAATACAGAAGATTTATAATGCACACATATACACCAAGAAGTGCTCAAGGCTCTTTACAGTAAACAAGAAATCATACAATAGCACAACAATACAATAGCAAATGCAATATAATACTAAACAAAAGATTTTAAAAAATGCATAAATGAATGTTAGTAGTCCTTAGAGGCAATACACATAAGATGAGTTTTTAAGTTTTTTTTTAAAATATCTATTAGGGATTCTTTGCTACACATATACAACTGTACATATATGCATTATGAGCATGTACATAGTACATGAAGTTTATAATTACTTGTATTTCAGTAATGTAGATTTTGAAGGCAACTCCTGAGTACATACGAACCTTGGAACTATTAAGCTTGGCCTAGACTTGAACCACTAATGTGCAATTCTATGTATATTATCTGGTTAATCATTAACACGTCAAGTCTGCACCTATGACTTCTCTAAAATTCCTATCATGTTTTGGTAACTGCGTTGTTTCCTGGTACCTTGCACACGACTCATCACGTGTGCCTTATATACAGCTAGATGGTACAGCTGTTGGATACCAATGCACTCTCCAAGTCGCATGATCTAAAGTTTTACAAGGAAACTTTGTGTTTGCGTCACTTTTTCATCATTTCAGCCAACGCCCTGTGCCACTACTGATGTGTTGAAGATTTTGCCAATTTTAATTAAGCTAAATTCTGTTTAATTTCACTTCATTTTCTGAGAGGTCTACTGCATCTTGTATGGTAAGTGTTTATAAACCACCAGACAGCATTTATAATTGAATACTTTGGATAGAAAAACCTCAAACTTTTCTACTTCTGGGGATAGCAATTAAAATGTACACACCCAGTCGTGCATTTCAAGATGTTTGAGGACCTGTTGTTCCTCTATTGTCTGGACTCAAATTTTTTTAAATAATCTATATTGGTTTTGTACTTGACGTCTTCCGAGGACAACGAAGAACAAAGAATCGCCATCCGAGGATCTATTATTCCCTTTCTTACATGTATGTCCTCGTACGGTTTGCAGTGCAAACACACACACACACACACACACCTGTATATTTATATATAAATTAAATCTGGAGGGTGGCCTTAGCTTTCGATCCAAACCGGACATTCATCAGAGGCATAGACAAGGTACAAACAAAAATACATATCCATTTATAGGGAAAAGAGAAAGAAAAGGATCATGGGAGGAATCCAAAAAAAGCGGGAAAATAGTTGCCAATCTGGCAAAGCCAATAGGAGTGTGGGAAGTAAACAAAGGAGGAATTAGTGAATCACACAATAGGACTAGCTGTATGGTAGATGCGGGTAGTGAGCAAAGAAGAATTGGCTGATGCCAGACTCGAACCCGCTACCTCTCGATTACCGTATGAGCGCTCTACCAACTGAGCTAACCAGCCCCTATGTTGGTGGGAGGTCCACTTATGCCAATTATCTATTCCTCTATGGGGCCAAACCATATCTGCTGAGTAGCCAGGGATCAAGCCCCGGTCAGATGCAAACAACCCTGGTAACGGCAGTAGCAGGGATCACACAATTAACAGGACACATGCCTTTTATGTGGTTGTACACAAAGTAGATTTATATACATATATATATATATATATATATATATACACACATTTTAGTTCACTGTTGAGTGCCAATATGGTTATCCTGGAAAGCGGATGTTTTGATCCTACTGTAGTCAATTTATTTTTATTGACAAAATGTTTTTGTAAATTTGTCCCTTGTGTATTATTTTGTTTTGTTTAAGTTTTCAGGTAAACTATTGATCATAAATGACTTCATGATCAGTGACCATTAACCCAGTCTTTTTGAATTCTCTTTCATTTGTTCACAGAACAAAATGGCTACCAGTACTGGAGAATTAGGAGCATTGCAGAAGATAAGCCGGTATCATCTCCAGTGTGGCATATGCCAAGAACGATACAAGCAAGCCAAAATACTGGATTGCTCTCATAGTTTCTGTGAGACCTGTTTATATGAATACTGGGACACAACCTGCAGACGCACTCCAAACATTCCTTGTCCTGTTTGTCATCAGGAGATTCTCATTCCATCGACGGGCATTCAGGGACTCAAAACCAATTTTCACTTGATTGCCAGCCATCGTAGATGAGGTATCACTACAAGAGAAGGTTGCCTGTTCAGGTAACTCCAAGCCACTCTGTGAGTTATGTGATGGAGGCAATGAGGTTCTTCATCGATGTCTTGACTGTGCCCAAAATATCTGCTCTAACTGTAAAAAGACACATCTGCGAAGCAATGCAACATCCAATCACAATGTAGCTACACTGGATGACATACGTAAGGGTAAGGCAACAGTGAAAAGACCAGAAGAGGCTTCTACATGTCACAAACACAAGGGAGAGATCAATCGATTCTACTGTGAGACATGTCAAGTCTTGATATGTCGACACTGTACCATTGTGGACCATCGTCACCCTGAGCATCAGTACATTGACAGTGCAGCAGCTTCTTTGAAGGCTATGAAGGATATCTTGCCAGTTTGCCTTACAGAAATAAAGGAACTGGAAGAATCTTTGGCTGCTTCTTCTCAAGCTAAGCAAGAATTCAGAGACAAAGTCATAACAACCATGAAAGAGGTGAAGGAGAGAGCAGATCAGATCAGAGCAAAGGTTACAGCTGAGGAGAATAAGATGATTGATGCCATCAAGACCCTTGAACAGGATCGTATGGCAGCATTTGATGAGCATGAGAAAGCAGTGGGTATGATGCTACAAAGGAAACAATATTCTCTGGACACGGCCAATGATGTTACAAATACAGCAACAGACAGCGACTTCCTGTCACTGTATCCCATCATCAGTAATGACTTGAGATCACTGACTAGTCACCGCCCTCCTCTGACTGATGGCAGACTTTCATATCTGCGGATCAATCAGAGTAAGAGGGTTGGTGCTATCAGTCTGGGTGAGCTGGAGCTAGAAGACAGCAAGTGGGAGCTAAGTCATGACTTTGGGAAGAAAGGACGTAGACGTACAGAATTCAATGGGGCTTATGGCATTGCTGCTCATCAACATGATCAGCTTGCTGTGACAGACTTCCACAACAGACGAGTAGTAATCTACAGCAGTACAGGTCAACACCATAGAACCATTGACATAGAAGCACGTAAGTGTGTCACACACTACTATACATACACAATGTGGTTTTGACAACTACAGACATTCAGTACAAAAAGTGTACAACAAAATATTGAACATAATTAAAAGTGATGCTAAATTCACCCACTAAAAGTAACACAAGTATTCTAGTCAATGAATGTACATGTACTAAAAAATAATTATTTCATTAAATTTATGAAACATTATATATAACATTATACATGATACTGGTAATCAGAATATAAACGCAATACTCTTACAAATAATATATATCCAAGAGAAATTCTTCAAAATCTTCATCAATTTTCATTTTATGAGCATAATATATGGTGGTGTCGTGGCCGAGCGGTCTAGCTTACCGGATTCAAGTTCTGGTGTTAGCAACATAATGTGGGTTCGAATCACGGCCGTGACACTTGTGTCCTTGAGCAAGACACTTAATCATAATTGCTTCTCTCCACCCAGGGGTTAAATGGGTACCTGTGAAGGCAGAGTTGGTTTGCTCTATATGCGCTAGAAATGGCAGCAATTGAGCTGTATACTCCCCAGGGAGCTGAGATGGTTTCAGGAATGATTTATGAGCCTTATGAGCAGGGATAATAATATAATGCGCCTTGAGCACCACTTAGTTGGTGGATACGTGCGCTATATAAATCCACACATTATTATTATTATTATTATTATTATATTAAATTGAATAATATTTTGCCTAAAGCTCATGCAATATTTAATTGATCAGGAACAACATGTATTATTAATAGTGATTTTGAATTGCATTGTTCACAGTTCATATTACAGAATATAATTCTACAGAATGAGGCTATAGTGGATGATGTGATGTATTTCCACATTCAAATGTATTCACTCAGAATAAATGAATATATAAACAAAATAACAATTATCCACTAATAGAAATGTATGATACATGCATTTGATACATGACATTTAAAAAATGTGTTCTTATTTGTTTTTTCTAACACAGGTCCAGTAGCCATGGTAGCCATTGCAAGTGTACACAATCACTTAGTAGTAGCAGATGTCACCGACCAAGTCAACATGCACAATGAGGATGGTACAGTGTCATTTCAGTTCACCACCCTGCCACTGAATGAAGTCGGTAAGACAGATGAGGAAATCAGAGCTGTTACAGCCAAGAAGGATGGTAACATCCTTGTAGGCGATGTAAAGAGAATGGTAGTGACTGAGCACAGGCCCACTGATGGTGGACTAATAAGCACCATGCCGGTCACTACACAACCCATCTTCTTGGCTGTAGACAACAGTGGCAGAGTGGTGGTCAGTGGTGGAAATCAACAACACGTGGCTGTCATTGGTGACAATGGGTCTACACTATTCACCATAACTCCAACCACTGATGGTCAGAAAGTCAAATACTGCGGAGGTGTATGCTGTGACACATCAGGTTTATACATTGCAATGTTCAATGATCCTACCACTGGTCATATTCACCACTATGATCACAATGGGAGATTTAAAAGCTGCATTGCTAAGGGCCTGCTTGCACCACAAGGAATCACATTCACATCAGATGGGAAACAGTTGGCTGTAGCTGACTTCTACTCAGTCAAGATATATCACATTGTATAATATCATCCAACTTGGATGATGTTGAATGGCAATCTATCTTGCTGGTCACATGGTACAATTTACATACATGTAGTTCACATTTCATTTCTCAATGTTGTAACAAACTTTCCATAAGGCATGAAGCCAACTAAATTACACCTCACCTTCTTTAGAAACTTGTATTTGGGGTTTAAATTTGGCAAGTCAGTGAGTTAATAATAATAATAAAGATTTGTAGCACGCACATATCCACCCTGCTGGGCGCTCAAGGCAGTAATTTTATTTTATTTCTTTTTGTATTTTGTTTTAAATATTAAAACAATTGACAGCCCCAAACAGTCACTGTTTCAGCTTTCTTCAGCTAAATGCAGTGTATACCTTTGTCATTCCTAATAAACATCAATGTTCAGATTTACATAAAACTTACTTAAGTTGGTGTAAAGTTGATGATGGTATCAAACAAATGTAGTGATATGGAATTTTATGATGAAACAATAATAGTAATTATCAATGTCAACAGGGGGCGCTATTGCTCCTTAGCAGTCGGTTTCATATCCTTGTTTATTTTATTGTCGGCGTAGCTATATCGGAGTACGATGTACAAAATAGCATGGGGTCACAATATTACTCAGATCATTTAAAGTTTGTTAGTTTTATAAGGCAACAAAATGTTATGGGTAAACAATTCGTTTAATTCTGATGTATTGTAAGTTAAACATTTAAACTGTTAAGTAGTTCTTGGTTGGTGCGGAAGGTTACGTACAAGGACTCTGATGGAAAAGGTCAGGGAGGATGAGAAAGGTTGCTGACCTGTGTTTTTTTGCTTGTTCGACTCGCGGTCCACAAGTAGCCGTTTTTGTGAACAGCGGGAAGATTATTTTTACATTCCATCCGTTTGCATGGCGTTTGCCTAATGATACAAGGGTAGTTGGCTAGGAAGGAAAAGCACTTTTTACAGCATTGGCTGGTAAGTCAGAATAACTTTTAAATCATAATCCGGACATTCACTTTATGCTCTAATTGAGGGTCATGTTTGGGAGTGTAAAACATGCGTTGTAAATGAACAATGTTCATAGGTATACATGTTACACTTTTAATGAATAATACATGTATGTATACTTTAAATAAACAGGTTTCTTTTCTTCAGCTAAATGCATTGTATACCTTTGTCATTCTCAATAAACATAAATGTTCACAGATTTACATCAAACTTACTTGGTGTAAAGTTAATGATGGTATCAAACAAACCTTGAAATATTTCTGTCTGAGGTGATATCCTTTCAAAGAAATGTCAAATGTTATTCCCCAATTATACATGTCTGTATTTTGCTGTATTTTACATAACAATGAATGTTGTGTTCACCGATTGAAAGGTTTGAAGAGTATTTTCTTGTTAACATTAAAATACACTTTTTTAAATACTCGTTTTCAGGGTTTCTTTAATTCTTTTTTTTTTTTAAATATAAAAAACAAAAAAAAAATCAAAAGTCAAACTGTCATTGTTTAAGCTTTCTTCAGCTTAGAGCTAAAGGCAGTTTAATAACTAATGTGGCAAAAGGTAATGTCTAGTACAACAAAATGGGCGGCAAATTCTTCCAAAATTGTATTTTTACATATTGGTTTTGGTTTATAGCCAGTTAGAAAATTTCTAAATGGTTAGTGCAGATCGGTCAGTAAACCGGTTAACCATCCCGATCAAAAGTTAATGTATATCTAAATTGACATGTTGTAAGACACAGCAGAATGGTAGTTTACCAATGATATTTTTTCCCTTTAATTTGTAATAAATAAAAGAATTGCTGTTTCAAACTGCTCACCGACTACAGTAACCTGTAGTATCAATGTAATAATGGTTGTTAGTGACCTTTAAGAACCACCCTGCTAGGGTCATTAACTTTTGACCTGTAACTACCATTGTTGTATCTTGACTTTGCTCATGCAAAACTGTATAAATATTACTCAAATTTCAATTGCTTTGTATTATATTATGCTAATAGTAAAATAATTTCTTGTTATTCTTGTTTAAACTGATGAATAATTGTGTAAATTATTCCTTTTTAGTCCCAAGTCAGTCTGTCAAACAGTGAGATGACCACAAATTCATAATTTCAAAATGTGACTTAACCAGTTCGCGTCGGAGGCCGTGTATACACGCAAATTTATTTTGGACAGCGGATCGGAGAGCGTCTAAACACGCCACAGGATTCTCGGGAATATTTGTATAGATTCCCGGTCGACGTGGCAACGAGCCATAAGCATACGGTGGAAGACGCGGTCTCCCCGGTCACGCTCTGGTGAGCACCATTGGTCGTGTTTATGCGGTAAAAATAAACCCGCCACGGGGTTCGGAAAAACTTTTTTATTCCCGGTGCGAACTGGTTAAGGGACTGAGTCCATTCAAGGACTAATGAATATGTATGAGTCAATAGATCTTAGTGTAATTAATAATACATTACATTTATGAATATTCATATTTCACCTCAATTACAAGTAATATTCTGTGTTTGTCAAACGCATTTACGTACATACGCAGTGCTGCTAGCTTGCCTCATTTGCATATATGTTACATAATGTCCAAAGACATTTACTAGTGCACAATGCCGACCTGTTGGTGCACTGTATATTGTTCGTATTAGATCAGCCTTATATGAATAAGCATTATACAAAACCTAGAATTGAAATTCCAATCAAATGTTTAATTTCAAGCTGAAATACATGTAACGTAATCTTTTTCCTAGTTGTTTGTCTTTTTTTATCATTCTCATTTGATATATGATAGTTGCGTTCAAAAAGTCATGTAGAAACCCCATAGAAATATAGGACACCCACATGTACATATATATGCATAAGAAGCCTACAATCACTATGAATAACTTTACCCTGAAAATGCCCTGAAAATCCGTTTTGCCGTGAAATAATTGTGTTCACCACAATTTCACTGCAATTTCACTGTGTCTTTTCCTCTCAGATATTGGCAATAATGTTCGCAGTGATTTCAGGGCAAATTCACTGCACTCTCGAGAATTAATAAGCTGCCCCAAAAACTGCCACAAGAATTTCACAGAGTTTTCATGGCGTTTTCACAGCGAAGGAATTCCAAGAATATTTCATAGCATTTTCACGGTGTTGTGTCATCATGAAATTGTAGTGAACTATTTATTTCTCGGTAAACGGATTTTCAGGGCATTTTCAGGGTAAAGTTATTCATAGTGAATGTATATGAATGCTATGTGAATCATATATGAATCGTATATGAATGCGAAATGAATCCTATAAGCTCCTGACAGCTCTACCAAATATTGGGATCCAAACTTTATTATTTTTGGATAGAATATTAAATAACTTGTTTAGGTAAGCTAAAAAGCACTGGCTGTGGCTGATAATAAAAAAAAAAAATTATGTCCTATTCTGTGTACCATCATTTTTGTTTCCATTTTGAAGCCGTATGTTTGGTAAACAGTTTCCTGACTTCACTTGTAAGTAATCCTCAAAATATTGTCATGAAACAAAGAATATGTTGAATGACTAAAATAATTACTGAAATATTAAAATAATAAATTCACCTTAACATCCGATCAATCAACTATACACATTGTCTTTAAGACAGACCAGAGAGTCCGTGGCTAGACAGGTCAGTATTTGGTATCTTGGCATTTATATGAAAACTTAACATAAACTGGCTAGATTTCATTACACACAAAGCTATGATGGTTTTTTCTTAATAAACAAAAAAACGTAATTCACTTTTATCACTTCATCAAGTTCAAGAATCGGAGATCCTTGGTTAATACCATACATAACATTCTGTGTGTGTGTTTTCATATAAATGAATGATTAAATCCCCCTTCCCTCATCACATCATGGCTATGTGTCTGATCCTCACAGAGTACATGAATAAATCAATTATATCCAATCCAGCATTAGAGCACTATTTATCTAGCACCCTTATGATCAGACTATTATACCGCAGACAAATGTCAAAGTTCATATTATTCATGAGTAGATAACTTTGAACATTCAGTTTATTAATTGTAAGCAGATCTGATGAGGCTCAACTTTTATGGTTCATTCCATGTCTTTTTATGACTAAGGATGATCAGAGCAACCTAAGGATGATCAGAGCACACTGACAGAAACGATGAGTTGTCACCTCCAGTTCTTTTCACAACTAATTGCTACTCAATAGAGAATTTCACATGGTGTCACCACAAACAGTCTTTACTTACATAGAGACCTACATGTATCTAAACCTTTGAATAATAACTCAGTCTGCCATGGTTAACATAGAACTCTCCAGAGACATCATCATTCTAAGAACTTTCCTGGAGTAACATGACTAAATTGATTAATTTCATGACCCTATTATTCATCAATGAATATATTTTGATTTTGAGACCATACAGATGATATAAATATCATATCACATGGTTACTTCTACAGTTCAATCAACTGAACTATGGTATACAAATGAGGTAAGTGTTGTTGACCAAAGTCATCAAAACAAAATCAAATTTCCTGTCAGCAGCAAAGACTTAAAATGTCATTTTAATAGAAGCATTTAATCCTAACCAGTAATGTACTTATTAAGAAGATGTAATTGGCAATTAAGGGTTGTGAGAATATGGTTTCAATTGGGATGATAGTGTAGATGACATCAACCCCGTGATCTGTACTTTGACATCAGCCACATCATACAATGTGACAAGTATTTACAGTGTAAGTTTGAATATCCTGATGGTAGCTTATTTCTCTGTGAGTGATTCTGTGTAACACATGTACAATTGTACATGTAGATTACCATTTCCTCTTGTTAGCTACTTTATATAAGGAAATGATTTGGGCTTGGTTTGGTTTATTTGCTCATTCAACATCACAATCAAGTACAGTACAATCAATAGAAACAAAATGTCAAGACAGAAAACAAAAGTGGTTGATAAACCAGAATATAAACCCATGAATCTATACAGGATTATTCCCAATGAGGTCCTTGAATAAAAAGATTGGATAAAGACAATAGAAATAGCATTAAAAAAATTACAAACCAGATAAAAATCAATAAATGTTTATACGTGAAAACAAACAAATTCGGACAAGTTCAGACAAGGGCAAGAAATGGATTGGAAGACTAGAATAAAATATGATAAAAATAAGACACTCTTCATGATGGTACTCTGAAAAAGAGTATGAGAAGGCATACAGACATCACTATGAATTGCACAAGAAAAGAAAGAAAACAAAAAGATTGCACTGGAACATTTAGAATAAAAACACTAGCTTGAATACAATTTGACAACAGAACAACAAAATTATATACATTTTCTTTCTCAAAGAATACACATTAAAATATGATGTGTATATGTACATGTACCGTAGCTTCAGTGTATATACATGTACTTTTAAAACTGTTCAGCCTGGCCTTATTAACTTGATCCAGGATTTACCATTGTTGAAAATTGTGCATATATTTTCTGGTTCATGAAGTGAGTCAACTCTGCATTGGTGTATTTCTGTACAATCTTTTCAGATTTTGAATGGTATCTACAACTGCATGTTGTAACTATGTACAGTTGTTCCTGGTACCCAGTTGGTCATGTATGTTCTACCCTGTTTACTGGACACCAATGAACTCTCCATGTCACATAACATGAAAGTTTACACAAGGAAACTGTCTGCATCACTTTTTCACCATTTCAGCCAACGCCATGTACCACTATTGATGGGTTGAAGATTTACCCAATTTGAATTCAGTTTAATTCTGTTTTAATTTCTCATTTTTTGGAAAGTCTACTGCATCTTGTATGGTAAGTGTTTATAAGCCACCAGAAAACATTTATAACTAAATATTTTGGACAGAAAAGTCTCAATCTTTTCTACTTCTGGGGAAAGCAAGTCAAATGTACATTATACATACATATATACATATGAAGAGTTTCATAGCAAAACGCGATAAATGCCATATTTCAAACTTTGACACCAACACCACTCAGAAATCATTCACAGGTAGGCAAACACAAGTTCCAACTCAGTTTTAGCAAAATGTGATATAACAACTATATAAACTCAATCATTATACACGTTTTATTCCAAACTGCGATAAATGCCACGCCAGCTTCTCTGCAATCTGCAATATATCGTCTCAGCCAAATGGATATAGCGTTTTCATTGGCGGATCCAGTGGGGGGCTAAGTGGGCTCTAGCCCCCCCCCCCTAAAATCGTATTAAAAAAAGGGGAGAGAAAAAGAGAGAGAAAGGGGAGGGGAGGGAGGAGGGAGAGCACTCCCATTCCCACAGTGTGCTTTGTTTTTCTCTCCCTTTGATTATTTCATTGTAATTTTTGTAATACTGAAAAATAATTGTTTTTGATTCTCAGCCCCCCTCCCTAAAAAATGTTCAGGATCCGCCCATGGTTTTGCTATGAAACTCCTCATATGTATACTGCATCTTGCTTGGACAGTCGGACTCCATTTACTGACATAACATTTGAGCATTAACCCTTCTGTGACTACAAGAGTCAAAATCTGTCAAAATGTTGATACCTGTATACTTGCCAAGGTATATCTAGTGCACTTAAAAAGACGAACACTGTGAAACCTTATGTGTGGTAAGTACATTTACAGGTTAAAAGGAGTTGACCACTTTTGATTGGTAAAAGCATTGTCTGGTATTGTTCAGGGTGGTCAAAATGACAATAAAAACCAGTCAGAAATGCCCCGGTGTACACATTTGGGTCAACAGTCAAAACAGGCAGTTGACTGATTTTGACCACTATAGCTACTTGCTATATATATAGTAGGAGAGTTAACACAACAAATCTAACTTTAGCTTCAGGGAGGAGGGATCAGTGCTATATACACAAACTCACTGTGTTTGTTATTTCTCCCAATGGTTCTCCTTAATGTGTACACAGATTTCTTGTACAACAATTCTTCCCAACATTCCCAAATTACTGGATTTATTTCCATATTTATAACATACATTTAAATAAAAGTGAATTGAGTAATTTGTTATGATCAAGGATTTAGGTTTAAAGTTACAGCTTCGGAACTGATTGCAAAATGACAACAATTGATGTCTAAAAGATTTCTTGATATGAAATTGGTATTTAAAGTTGATGATGTTATCAAACATCCCTTGAAATCTTTCTGTCTGAGGTGATTTCATTTTTAAGAATAGTCAAATATTATTCCCCAATAACTGAAGTCAGAATTTTTATAATTGTATGTTAGAATAAACACAAACTTTGTGTTTGCCGATTATTATTTTTCTTATCAATTTTGCCATTTTTCTATTTGACAACTTGAGTTTTTAGGGAACCAATTTAGTGTTAAGCTGGCAGACACTTATAAACTTGCAGTCAACTCACATAATGTGCCTGACATACAAACAGATATAACTAATAAAGGGTTGTACATAATCACACTCAGTGAACTCTATCTACATGTAGATTCAAGGTGAACTAGTGTATAAATAAGAACATTTCTTCACAGAAACAATAATATACATGTAAGCTGGTTTAAACTTATAGGTTGGTGAAATTCTTGCGTCGGGAGATAAACAATTGATTTAATTTTGCCCTACACCGACGTGTGTATAGCACTGTATACTCGGTGCTTTCCGAGTGTCTGTGAAAAAACTACACAGGCAACTCAGGCGGGATTTGAACTCACGACCTCCTGCTTACTAGTGCAGACGTCTTAACCTCTTGACTACCGAGCTTGCCCGATGACGATTGGTTTAAACAAGTTAGTTGTTTTACATCTTTATTCACATGAAGTGAGCCATAGTATAATGACAGTTTACTATGGTATACTTTCCCTTTAAAATGCGAACACAATTTACAAGCAATATTTCAAGAATATTTGATACCATCCTCGACTTTACATTACATATATTTGAGTTCATTTTGTAGAATGCCGGTACGGTAATACAGAAGGCAGATGTTTTCCAGTCAATTTGTTTTTATTGAAAAAAAATATATATACATTGCATCGCTTTTCCCTTGTGTATTGTTTGGTGAGTTTAAGGTAAACCATTAATCATAAATGACTTCATCATCAGTGACCATTAACCCCGTCTTTTTTAATTCTCTTTCATTTGTTCACAGAACAAAATGGCTACCAGTACTGGAGAATTAGGAGCATTGCAAAAGATAAGCCGGTATCATCTTGAGTGTGGCATATGCCATGACAGATACAAGCAACCCAAAATATTGGATTGTTCTCATAGTTTCTGTGAGACCTGTTTAGATGAATACTGGGACACCACCTGCAGACGCGCTCCAAACATTCCTTGTCCTGTTTGTCGTCAGGAGATTCTCATTCCATCGACGGGCATTCAGGGACTCAAAACCAATTTTCACTTGATTGGCATCGTAGATGAGGTATCACTACAAGAGAAAGTTGCCTGTTCAGGTAACTCCAAGCCACTCTGTGAGTTATGTGATGGAGGCAATGAGGCTCTTCATCGATGTCTTGACTGCACCCAAAATATTTGCTCTAACTGCAAAAAGATACATCTGCGAAGCAAAGCAATATCCAATCACAATGTAGCTACACTGGATGACATACGTAAGGGTAAGGCAACAGTGAAAAGACCAGAAGAGGCTTCTACATGTCACAAACACAAGGGAGAGATCAATCGATTCTACTGTGAGACATGTCAAGTCTTGATCTGTCGAGACTGTACTGTTTTGGACCATTGTAAACCTGAGCATCAGTACATTGACAGTGCAGAAGCTTTTCTGAAATACAAGAAGGCTATGAAAGATATCTTGCCAGTTTGCCTCACAGAAATAAAGGAACTGGAAGAATCTTTGGCTGCTTCATCTCAAGCTAAGCAAGAATTCAGAGACAAAGTCATAACAACCATGAAAGAGGTGAAGGAGACAGCAGATCAGATCAGAGCAAAGGTTACAGCTGAGGAGAATAAGATGATTGATGCCATCAAGACCCTTGAACAGGATCGTATGGCAGCATTTGATGAGCATGAGAATGCAGTGGGTATGATGCTACAAAGGAAACAACATTCTCTGGACACGGCCAATGATGTTACAAATACAGCAATAGACAGTGACTTCCTGTCACTGTATCCCATCATCAGTAATGACTTGAGATCACTGACCAGTCACCGCCCTCCTGTGATTGATGGCAGACTTTCATATATGCCATCAATCAGAGTAAGAGGGTTGGTGATATCAGTCTGGGTGAGCTGGAGCTGGAAGACAGCAAGTGGGTGCTAAGTCATGAGTTTGGCAAGAGAGGACGTGGACATACAAAATTCAATGGAGCATGGGATATTGCTGCTCATCAACATGATCAGCTTGCTGTGACCATCTGTTTTCTTCCTCCATGCTGTGACAGACCTTTACAACAGACGAGTGGTAATCTACAGCAGTACAGGCCAACTCCATAGAACCATTGACATGGAAGCACGTAAGTGTGTCACACACTACTATACATACACAATGTGGTTTTGACAACTACAGACATTCAGTACAAAAAGTGTACAACACAATATTGAACATAATTAAAAGTGATGCTAAATTCACCCACTTAAACTAACACAAGTGTTCTAGTCAATGAATGTACATGTACTAAAAAATTATTATTTCATTAAATTTATGAAACATTATATATAACATTATACATGATACTGGTAATCAGAATATTTGCAATACTCTTACAAATAATATATATTCAAGAGAAATTCTTCAAAATCTTCATGAATTTTCATTTTATGAGCATAATATATTAAATTGAATAATATTTGGCCTGAAGCTCATGCAATATTTAATTGATCAGGAACATGTATTTTTAATAGTGATTTTGAATTGCATTGTTCACAGTTCATATTACAGAATATAATTCTACAGAATGAGGCTATAGTGGATGGTTTGATGTATTTCCACATTCAAATGTATTCACTTAGAATAAATGAATATATAAAACAAAATAACAATTATCCACTAATAGAAATGTATGATACATGCATTTGATACATGACATTTATGATGCAGTTTTCACTTAAAAATGTGTTCTTATTTGTTTTTTTCTAATACAGGTCCAGTAGCCATTGCAAGTGTACACAATCACTTAGTAGTAGCAGATGACACCGACCAAGTCAAGATGTACAATGAGGATGGTACACTGTTATTTCAATTCACCACCCTGCCACTGTATGATATTGATATTGTGGATACCAGAAGTGTTACAGCCAAGAAGGATGGTAACATTCTTGTGGGTGATGTAGAGAGAATGGTAGTGACTGAGCACAGGTCTACTGATGGTGGACTAATAAGCACCATGCCAGTCGCTACACAACCCATCTTCTTGGCTGTAGACAATAGTGGCAGAGTGGTGGTCAGTGGTAATGATCAACAACACGTGGCTGTCATTGATGAAAATGGTTCTACACTATTCACCATAACACCAACCATTGATGGTCAGAAAGTCAAATACTGCATGGGTGTATGCTGTGACACATCAGGTTTAATGTTCAATGATGCTAACACTGGTCATATTCACCACTATGATCCCAATGGGAGATTTATCAGCTGCATTGCTAAGGGTCTGTTTGGACCATGTGGAATCACATTCACATCAGATGGGAAACGGTTGGCTGTAGCTGACATCTTCTCAGTCAAGATATATCACATTGTATGATATCATTCAACCCAATGATGTTGAATGGCAATCTCTCTTGCTTGTCATGGTACAATTGACAGTTCATATTTCATTTCTCAATGTTGTAACAAACTTTCCATAAGGCATGAAGCCAACTAAATTACACCTCACCTTCTTTTGGAAATTGTATTTGTGGTGTAAATTTGGCAAGTCAGTGAGTTGATTTTATTTTATTTCTTTTTGTATTTGTTTTTAATATTAAAACGATTGACAGCCCAAACAGTCATTGTTTCAGCTTTCTTCAGCTAAATGCAGTGTATACCTTTGTTATTCCTTTGTCATTCATTGTATACCGTTGTATAAATATTACTCAAATTTCAATTGCTTTGTATTATATTATGCTCATAATAAAATAATATTTCTTGTTATTCTTGTTTAAACTGATGAATAATTGTGTAAATTATTCCTTTTTAGTCCCAAGTCAGTCTGTCAAACAGTGAGATGACCACAAATTCATCAAAGACTGATGAATATGTATGAGTCAATAGATCCGAGTGTAATTAACAATACATTACATTTATAAATATTCATATTTCGCATTAAATACAATTAATATTCTGTGTTTGTCAAACACTTGTTAAATGCATTTATGAACATAGGCAGTGCTGCTAGCTAGCCTCATTTGCATATATGCTACATAATGTCCAAAGACATTTACTAGTGCACAATGCCCACCTGTTGGTACACTGTATATTGTTAGTATTAGATCAGCCTTATATGAATAAGCATTATACAAAACCTAGAATTGAAATTCCCATCAAATGTTTAATTTGATCTTTCAAGCTGAAATACATGTAATGTAATCTTTTTCCTATTTTTTTTATCATTCTCATTTGATATCTGATAGTTGCATACAACAAGTCGTACAGAATTCTAAAGGAAACCAACAGGAAACCTTCAGGGAACCTACATGTATAGGAAACCTACATGTATAGGAAACCTACATGTATAGGAAACCTACATGTATAGGAAACCTACATGTATAGGAAACCTACATGTATAGGAAACCTACATGTATAGGAAACCTACATGTATAGGAAACCTACATGTATAGGAAACCTACATGTATAGGAAACCTACATGTATAGGAAACCTACATGTATAGGAAACCTACATGTATATCACTCTTATTTGAATCTTATAAGAATGCTCTGACAGGATTGTAAACTTTATTATTTTTGGATAGAATATTAAATAAGGACTGGTAAAAAGGACTGGCTCTGTCCATAATAAAAAATAATAAATTATGTCGTATTCTGTGTACCATCATTTTTGTTTCCATTTTGAAGCCGTATGTTTGGTAAACAGTTTCCTGACTTTACTTGTAGGTAATCCTCAAAATATTGTCATGAAACGAAGAATATGTTGAATGACTAAAATAATTACTGAAATATTAAAATAATAAATTCACCTTAACATCCGATCAATCAACTATACACATTGTCTTTAAGACAGACCAGAGAGTCCGTGGTTAGACTAGTCAGTATTTGGTATCCAGGCATTCATATGAAAACTGAACATAAACTGGCTAGACTTTATTATCCACAAAGCTATGATGGTTTTGTCAATAAAAAATGTAATTGACCTTCCTCAATTCATCAAGTTCAAAAATAGGGTAATACCATACATAACATTATGTGTGTGTGTTTTCATATGAATGAATGATTAAATCCCCCTTCCCTCATCACATCATGGCTACATTATATGTGTCTGATCTAGCTCACAGAGTACATGAATAAATAAATTATATCCAACCAATCCAGCATTAGAACACTATTGGAGATCCTTGGTTAATACCACACATAACATTATGTGTGTGTTTTCATATAAATGAATGATCAAATCCCCCTTCCCTCATCACATCGTGGCTATGTCTGATCCTCACAGAGTACATGAATAAATAAATTATATCCAATCCAATCCAACATTAGAGCACTATTTATTTAACAACTTAATTATGCAGCTTTTGCAGTGCAGACAAATGTCAAAGTTCATATTATTCATGAATATTCAGTATATTAATTGTAAGCAGATCTGATGAGACTTGACGTTTATGTCATGTAATGGTTCATTCCATATCTTTTTATGACTGAGGATGATCAGAGCATCATGAGGATGATCAGAGCACACTGATTGAAACATCGAGTTGTAACCTCAGTTCTTTTCACAACTAATTACTACTCAATTGAGAATTTCACATGGTGTCACCATCAATAGTCTTTAGTTACATAGAGACCTTCATGTATCTAAACCTTTGAATAATAACTCAGTCTGCCATGGTTAACATCTCCAGAGACATCAACATTCTAAGAACTTTCCTTGATTAATATGACTAAATTGATTAATTTCATGACCCTATTATTCATCAATGAATACATTTTGATTTTGAGACCATACAGATGATATAAATATCTACAGTTCAATCAACTGAACTATGGCAGACAAAAGAGATAAGTGTTGTTGACCAAAGTCATCAAAACAAAATCAAATTTCCTGTCAGCAGCAAAGACTTAAAATGTCATTTTAAAGAAGCATTTAATCCTAACCAGTAATGTACTTATTAAGAAGATGTAATTGGCAATTAAGGGTTGGGAGAATATGGTTTCAATTGGGATGATAGTATAGTTGACATTAACTGTACGATCTGTACTTTGGCATCAGCCACATCATACAATTTATTACAGTGTAAGTTTGAATATCCTGATGGTAGTTTATTTCTTTGTGAGTGATTCTGTGCAACACATGTACAATTGTACCTGTAGATTACCATTTCCTCTTGTTAGCTACTTTATATAAGGAAATGATTTGGGCTTGGTTTGGTTTATGTGCGCGCTACAAATTAATATTAACAACAACAACAACAACAACAACAACAACAACAACAACAACAACAACAACAACAACAACAACAACAACAACAACAACAACAACAACAACAACAACAGCAACAACAACAAGCAACAGCAACAACAGCAACAACAACAGCAACAACAGCAACAACAACAGCAACAACAGCAACAACAACAACAGCAGCAGCAGCAACAACAACAACAACAACAACAACAACAACAACAACAACAACAACAACAACAACAACAACAACAACAACAACAACAACAACAACAACAACAACAACAACAACAACAACAACAACAACAACAACAACAACAACAACAACAACAACAACAGCAACAACAACAACAACAACAGCAACAACAACAACAACAACACCAACACCACCAACAACAACAACAACAACAGCAACAACAACAACAACAGCAACAACAACAACAACAACAACAACAACAACAGCACAACAACAAATAAGCAACAACAACAACAACAACAACAACAACAACAACAACAACAACAACAACAACAACAACAACAACAACAACAACAACAACAACAACAACAACAACAACAACAACAACAACAACAACAACAACAACAACAACAACAACAACAACAACAACAACAACAACAACAACAACAACAACAACAACAACAACAACAACAACAACAACAACAACAACAACAACAACTATTATTATTATTTCGCGCTAGCACAACATGAAAAGAAAGATCTTGTTTTCCTTTCTGCCGGTTACACCTCGAGTCAAGCTACGTCCCGTAGCCTTAGATCTCAGTGTCTTTAGAGAATCCTTGCTGTCCCTAAGAGCGCCGCCTTCTGTAGTAATTCTACTCTAACAGATGTTCCTATCTCCTTGAGATGTTTCTCCAACGCCGGATTGTACCCAGTGCTCCCACTACCACAGGAATAACCTTCACCTTGACTTGCCACAGCTTGCGAAGTTCTCTCGCTAAATCCTGATATTTCTGTACCTTCTCCTTCTCCTTCGAAGCTACTCTACTATCACCCGGCACAGCTATATCAATAAGATGACACATCTTTGCATGCTTATCCAAGACAACAACATCCGGCTGTCTATGTTCTATAACATGATCTGTCTGGATGTTGAAGTCCCAGAGAATCTTGACATGATCCGTTTCTTCAACCTTTTCCGGCACATGATCGTGCCACTTCGATTTTACCTTGACACCGTACTTCTTACACAGATCCCAATGGATCACCTTGGCCAACTTGTCGTGTCTGCCTTTGTACTGTCTGAGCATGCACTCTGCATTCGCTGACAATGTGAAATACAGTCTCCTCCGCCGCATTGCACATTCTGCACATAGAAGAGACATCTGACTTCTCAATCCTTGCCTTCATCACATTCGTCGGCAGAGACTGGTCTTGCGCTGCAGTAATCAGACCCTCAGTTTCTTTCTTTAGTTCTCCTCTCCTCAACCATTCCCAAGTCTTGCTACTTGCCACTTCTTCTGTACATCTCAGGAATCGGCCGTGAAGTGGTTTTTCCTGCCAATATCGTGTTCTTTCTTCTCTTCTTTGATTCTTATACTCTTTTGGACCTAATTCGTCTGCCTTCATGTATTTCTGCGCAACCTTCAACAACTTTTCCCGAGTACTTCTTACATGACACTGCAAGCTCCTTCTCTCGATGTTAACGCTGTCTGATACACTAAGTAACCCTCTTCCGCCCTCTGACCTTGGTAGATAGAGTCTGCTGACATTCGACCGTGGATGTAACATACCGTACATCGTCATTACTTTCCTCGTTTTCCTGTCACCAACATCTAGATCTGCCTTAGTCCACTCGACAATTCCCGCACTGTATCTCATTAGTGACACAGCCCAAGTGTTGATCGCCTTTATCATATTCCCTCCATTCAGCTTGGACTTCAAACACTTCTTCACTCGTCTTATATACTCTTTCTTAAGTCTCTCTTTCGATTCCTCGTGCAGTACATGATCTGCTTCAAACACTCCAAGATACTTATAACTTTCTTCTTCACCCAACGCCCTCAATTGTGTGCCATCTGGTAAAGCAATTCCATCCGAATGTACCCTTTTACCCCTCTTCATGGTCATCGCAGCACATTTCTCCAGACCAAACTTCATGCCGATGTCATCACTGATCGATCCGTACAGTCTGCACCAAGGAATCAATCTCTTTCTCGTTCTTCGCAAACAACTTCAGGTCGTCCATGAAGAGAAGATGATTAATCTTGCATCCATCCTTCGTCATCTCGTATCCCGCACTAACCTTCCGCAAAATCATCGTCAAAGGGAACAGCGCCAAAACAAACAACAGTGGAGACAGAGAATCACCCTGGAAAATACCTCGTCTGATGTTTACCTTACCAAGACATTCATCACTAGCCGTCAGATTTGTTCTCCATGTCTTCATGCTCTCACCCAGAAGACATTTCACCGCATCAGCTGCCCCTATCATATCCAAACATTCCATAATCCACGAGTGTGATACCATGTCGTATGCCTTCTTGTAATCTATCCATGCCATGGCCAGATTAGTTTTCCTGTTCCTACAGTCCTTTAGCACCGTCTTATCAATGATGAGTTGGTCTTTCCTCTTGACCGCTTCTTGCAACCTTTCTGCTCATCCGGAAATAACTGCTGATCTTCTATGTGGCTATACAGATCTTCTGCAATGATACCGGTCAGAAGTTTATACATCATGCGTAGACATGTAATAGGTCGATAGTTACTTGCAACGTTACCCTTCTTAATGTCCTTCATGATGAGAACCGTTCTTGCTTCAGTCATCCACGTCGGAACGTTGCCACGCACTAAGCATTGTTGCAGCTGCTGGGCTATTCGTTCGTGAAGACTACTGAAGTTCTTTAGCCAGTATCCGTGCACTTGGTCTGGTCCCGGGGCTTTCCAATTCGGCACTTTCCTCACCTTGCTCACATCAATCTGAAATCCCTCTTGTTGTTGTACATTCTTTAACTCGTCTTTCACGTCGGCTAACCATTCTGCTTGTCTGTGGTGGTGGTGGTGGTGGTGGTGGTGGTGGTGGTGGTGGTGGTGGTGGTGGTGGTGGTGGTGGTGGTGGTGGTGGTGGTGGTGGTGGTGGTGGTGTTGATATTATTATTATTATTATTATTATTATTATTATTATTAAATGCGAGCGCGAAGCCCTTACGGCGTTGGGTCCGGGAAAATTTTGGATTCTGGATGCTCTGTGGTGCAATCTGAGGCGATTCCTGGCCAGTTTCACCCGACTTTTTTTGCAAACGTTTTCAAGATTATATGGAGAATATATATATATATATATATCATTATTTTAGCCATTATTTTTAGCCATTATTTTTAGCCATTATTTTAGCGATGTCATGACTACAACAATATAAGTTTCTCCCTCCCCGATTTTTGGCATTTAATTTGCAGTTTTTGACTTCAGTTTTAATTTATCCGGAATTTTTCTTGGTTTTAATTCAATCCAGTTGAAATTTTCAAGACAAGGGCTTGATTTCATACTGTTCCTTGCCCTGTGTTAAAACCATCGGCAGATCAGCTGCAAGACTCATCGTACTTTGCAGGCCTATGCGTACTGGCGTAGAATCTGACAGTAAATTGACATCGGCGATTGTAATTTCCACACGGTACCCCAACCCTTCTTCAGACGAAACGGAACAATTTATAGACATGGATGAATCGGGTCAAGAAACCAGACTAGCTTGCTTTGCACCCGATCACAGACTACCGATTGCAAACGAAATGTAGACTAACTAATTTTTTTTTTAAATTTAAAAAAAAAAATTTGTTTACTCAATTTACCCGGGGGGCACGTGCCCCCGCGGACCCCCCTGGATCCATGAAAACATGAAAACAAAATTGAACAAAAACAGACAAGTGCAAGAGAAATGGATTGGAAGACTAGAATAAAACACAATAAAAATAAGACACTCTTCAAGATGGTGAAAAAGAACAAGAACTCAAGTGTTTGTTAGGACAAACAAAGTGTACTCATGAACTTCTGGTCAATCAAATTATCATTGATGACATCATAATCATATTTTTTGAAAATATAAAAAAAATTGTATTATAACATATCAATTTCTGCTTCAAAAGACACATCAATTTTGCATTAGAATAAGTTACTTTTAAATTTCCGGTATACGCCCGGAAAGCTACATAATTTCTTTGAGATTAATGTGAGATATTTCATTCCCTTTTCCAAGCTCATCTGTAAGCTTGAAAACAGCTAACTGTGCCGTCATAAAAACGAATATTCTTCCAAATTAATCATAACTAACAACACAGTGAATATGCGACATAAGACACGAGAGGGCGGTATTCAATGTCCACAGTCAACCACGACAGTCTTGTCCATTGTATGCTAAGTGTGTTACGTTCATTGTATTGTATGCTAAGACAGCGTGTGGCCAACGACCCTGGTGTATAGCTATAAAATAGGCTTGTGTATGCACATCTAGACTGCACACAGTTGCACGTCTAGACTGCACACAGTTGCACGTCTAGACTGCACACAGTTGCACGTCTAGACTGCACACAGTTGCACGTCTAGACTGCACACAGTTGCACGTCTAGACTGCACACAGTTGCACGTCTAGACTGCACACAGTTGCACGTCTAGACTGCACACAGTTGCACGGCTAGACTGCACACAGTTGCACGTCTAGACTACACACAGTTGCACATCTAGACTATATACAGTTGCACATGCACATGTACACGTAAACATGTGGCATACCGTTCGTTCAGTCTGAGGCATTGATGAGGGCGGAATGTATCTAATGACTAATAATAAAAATAATAAAATCAATCAGTGATGAAATTCTTACGTCATCGCCATTAGAACAATCTAGGAATTCCAAGGATTGTAAGTTATGAAGTCATTCTGAGCTATGCAACTATGTTCTTTTAGTTCAATAAGTTTCACAAGTAAGAAGAAGAAGAAGCAAAAAAACAAGAAAAAATTAACAATTTCAAGAGGTTTTCACATTGTTCCACGTGACAACCTAACAAGATTGCACTAGAACATAGAATAAAAACACTATCATGAATATAATTTGACAACAGAACAACAAAATTAAATACATTTTCTTTCTAAAAAACACCCCTGGGTAAATAATATGCATAAAAATACGATGTGTATATGTACCACAGTAGCTTTTGTGTACATACATGAACTTTTAAAACTATTCAGCCTGGCCTTAACTTGAACCAGGATTTACCATTGTTGAAATTGTGCACATATTTTCTGGTTCATGAAGTGTGTCAACTCTGCATTGGTGTATTTCTGTACAATCCTTTCAGGGTTTCAATGGAAACTACTTACATGTATATGTAAAGTTGTTCCTGGTACCCATTTGGTCATGTATGCTCTAACCCAGTTTATTGCCGGGATACCAATGAACTCTCCATGTCACGCGATGTGAAAGTTTACACAAGGAAACTGTTTGCATCACTTTTTCACCATTTCAGCCAACGCCATGTACCACTATTGATGGGTTGAAGATTTAGCCAATTTGAATTCAGTTTAATTCTGTTTTAATTTCTCTTCATTTTTTGAAAAGTCTACTGCATCTTGTATGGTAAGTGTTTACAAACCACCAGACAACATTTATAACTGAATACTCTCAATCTTTTCTACTTCTGGGGAAAGCAAGTCAAATGTACATTATACATATGAAGAGTTTCATAGCAAAACGCGATAAATGCCATATTTAAAACTTTTGCACCAACACCACTCAGACATCGTTCACAGGTAGGCAAATACACCAACACCACTCAGACATTGTTCACAGGTAGGCAAACACAAGTTCAAACTCGGTTTTTAGCAAAATGTGATATAACAACTATATAAACTCAATCATTATACACGTTTTATTCCAAACTGTGATAAATGCCACGCCAGCTTCTCTGCAATCTGCAATATATCCTCTCAGCCAAATGGATATAGCGTTTTTCTATAAAACTCTTCAAATGTGCAGTACATCTTGCTTGGACAGTCGGACTCCATTTACTGACATAACATTTGAACATTAACCCTTCTGTGACTGCAAGAGTCAATGTCTGTGAAAATGTTGATACTTGTATACTTGCCAAGGTATATCTAGTGCACTTAAAAAGTGGAACAGTGTCAAACCTTATGTGTGCTAAGTACATTTACAGGTTAAAAGGAGTTGACCGCTTTTGATTGGTAAAAGCATTGTCTGGTATTATTCAGGGTGGTCAAAATGACAGTAAAAACCAGTCGGAAATTCCCCTGTGTACACATTTGGGTCAACAGTCAAAACAGGCAGTTGACTGATTTTGACCACTATAGCTACTTGCTATATAGTAGGAGGGTTAACACAACAAATCTAACTTTAACTTCAGGGAGGAGGGATCAGTGCTATATACACAAACTCACTGTGTTTGTTATTTCTCCCAATGGTTCTCCTTAATGTGTACACAGATTTCTTGTACAAGAATTCTTCCCAACATTCCCAAATTACTGGATTTATTTCCATATTTATAACAAACATTTAAATAAAAGTGAACTGAGTAATTGGTTAGGATCAAGGATTTAGGTTTAAAGTTACAGCTTCGGAACTGATTACAAAATGACAACAATTGATGTCTAAAAGATTTCTTGATATGAAATTGGTACTTAAAGTTGATGATGGTATCAAA
The DNA here is from genome assembly GCA_029582265.1 of Zoroaster sp. YZ-2022. Classification (NCBI taxonomy): domain Eukaryota; kingdom Metazoa; phylum Echinodermata; class Asteroidea; order Forcipulatida; family Zoroasteridae; genus Zoroaster; species Zoroaster sp. YZ-2022. The sequence continues at coordinate 8,454,122 of CM055816.1, forward strand.
CATCCCTTGAAATCTTTCTGTCTGAGGTGATATCATTTTTAAGAATAGTCAAATATTATTCCCCAATAACTGATGTCAGAATTTTTATAATTGTATGTAAGAATAAATACAAAGTTTGTGTTTACCAAAAAAAAATTTTTCTTATCAATCTGGCCATTTTTCTACTTGACAACTTCTGAGTTTTTAGGAAACCAATTTAGTGTTAAGGTGGTAGATACTTATAAACTTGCAGTCAACTCACATAATGTACCTGACATACATTTCTATGCATGTGTGTACATAAAAACAGATATAACTAATAAAAGGTTGTACATAATCAAACTCAATGAACTGTATCTACATGTAGATTCAAGGTAAACTAGTGTATAAATAAGAACATTTCTTCACAGTAACAATAATATACATGTAAGCTGGTTTAAACATGTTAGTTGTTTTACTTCTTTATTCACATGAAGTGACCCATAGTATATAAGACAGTTTACCAATGGTAATGACATAGTATAATGACAGTTTACCAATGGTATACTTTCCCTTTAAATTGAGAACATAATTTATAAGCAATATTTCAAGGATGTTTGACACCATCCTCTACTTTACATTACGTATATTTGAGTTAATTCATTTTGTAGAATGATGGTACGTAACAGAAGGCAGATTTTTTCCTGTCAATTTCTTTATATTGAACAAAAATAATGTCAACATTGAATCACTTTTCTCTTGTGTATTGTTTGGTGATTCAAGTAAGTTTAAGGTAAACCATTCATCATAAATGACTTCATCATCAGTGACCATTAACCCCGTCTTTTTTAATTCTCTTTCATTTGTTAACAGAATAAAATGGCTACCAGTACTGGGGAATTAGGAGCATTGCAGAAGATAAGCCGGTATCATCTTGAGTGTGACATATGCCATGACCGATACAAGCAACCCAAAATACTGGATTGTTCTCATAGTTTCTGTGAGACCTGTTTAGATGAATACTGGGACACAACCTGCAGACGCACTCCAAATATTCCTTGTCCTGTTTGTCGTCAGAAGACTCTCATTCCATCGACAGGCATTCAGGGACTCAAAACCAATTTTCACTTGATTGGCATCGTAGATGAGGTATCACTACAAGAGAAGGTTGCCTGTTCAGGTAACTCTAAGCCAATCTGTGAGTTATGTGATGGAGGCAATGAGGCTCTTCATCGATGTCTTGACTGTGCCCAAAGTATTTGCTCTAACTGCAAAAAGACACATCTGCGAAGCAACGCATCATCCAATCACAATGTAGCTACACTGGATGACATACGTAAGGGTAAAGCAACAGTGAAAAGACCAGAAGAGGCTTCTACATGTCACAAACACAAGGGAGAGATCAATCGATTCTACTGTGAGACATGTCAAGTCTTGATCTGTCGAGACTGTACCGTTGTGGACCATCGTCACCCTGAGCATCAGTACATTGACATTGCAGAAGCTTCTCTGAAATACAAGAAGACTATGAAAGATATCTTGCCAGTTTGTCTCACAGAAATAAAAAAACTGGAAGAATCTTTGGCTGCTTCATCTCAAGCTAAGCATGAATTCAGTGACAAAGTCATAACAACCATGAAAGAGTTGAAGGAGACAGCAGATCAGATCAGAGCAAAGGTTACAGCTGAGGAGAATAAGATGATTGATGCCATCAAGACCCTTGAACAGGATCGTATGGCAGCATTTGATGAGCATGAGAAAGCAGTGGGTATGATGCTACAAAGGAAACAACATTCTCTGGACACGGCCAATGATGTTACAAATACAGCAACAGACAGCGACTTCCTGTCACTGTATCCTATCATCAGTAATGACTTGAGATCACTGACCAGTCACCGCCCTCCTCTGATTGATGGCAGACTTTCATATCTGCGGATCAATCAGAGTAAGAGGGTTGGTGATATCTGTCTGGGTGATCTGGAGCTGGAAGACAGCAAGTGGGAGCTAAGTCATGAGTTTGGCAAGAAAGGACGTGGACATACAGAATTCAATGGGGTATGGGATATTGCTGCTCATCAACATGATCAGCTTGCTGTGATAGACTTCTACAACAGACGAGTGGTAATCTACAGCAGTACGGGTCAACACCATAGAACCATTGACATAGAAGCATGTACATGTAAGTGTATCACACACTATTATACATACACAATGTGGTTTTGACAACTGCAGGCATTCAGTACAAAAAGTGTACAATAAAATATTGAATATATATACAAGTGATCTAGTCAATGAATGTACATGTACTAAAAAATAATTATTTCATTAAATTTATGAAACATTATATATAACATTATACATGATACTGGTAATCAGAATATTTGCAATACTTTTACAAATAATATATATCCAAGAGGAATTCTTCAAAATCTTCATCAATTTTCATTTTATGAGCATAATATATTAAATTGAATAATATTTTGCCTAAAGCTCATGCAATATTTAATTGATCAGGAACAACATGTATTATTAATAGTGATTTTGAATTCCATTGTTCACAGTTCATATTATAGAATATAATTCTACAGAATGAGGCTATAGTGGATGGTGTGATGTATTTCCACATTCAAATGTATTCACTCAGAATAAATGAATACATAAAACAAAATAACAATTATCCACTAATAGAAATGTATGATACATGCATTTGATACATGACATTTATGATGCAGTTTTCACTTAACAATGTGTTCTTATTTGTTTTTTCTAATACAGGTCCAGTAGCCATTGCAAGTGTACACAATCACTTAGTAGTAGCAGATGACACCGACCAAGTCAACATGTACAATGAGGATGGTACACTGTTATTTCAATTCACCACCCTGCCACTGAATGATGTTGGTAAGACTGATGTGGGCATCGGAGATGTTACAGCCAAGAAGGATGGTAACATCCTTGTGGGCGATGTAAAGAGAATGGTAGTGACTGTGCACAGGTCCACTGATGGTGGACTAATAAGCACCATGCCAGTCACTACACAACCCTCCTTCTTGGCTGTAGACAACAGTGGCAGAGTGGTGGTCAGTGGTGAAGATCAACAACACGTGGCTGTCATTGATGACAATGGTTCTACACTATTCACCATAACACCAACCATTGATGGTCAGAAAGTCAAATACTGCACAGGTGTATGCTGTGACACATCAGGTTTATACATTGCAATGTACAATGATGCTGACACTGGTCATATTCACCACTATGATCCCAATGGTAGATTTATCAGCTGCATTGCTAAGGGTCTGTATGCACCACATGGAATCACATTCACATCAGATGGGAAACAGTTAGCTGTAGCTGACTTCTACTCAGTCAAGATATATCACATTGTATAATATCATCCAACTTGGATGATGTTGAATGGCAATCTATCTTGCTGGTCACATGGTACAATTTACATACATGTAGTTCATATTTCATTTCTCAATGTTGTAACAAACTTTCCATAAGGCATGAAGCCAACTAAATTACACCTCACCTTCTTTAGAAACTTGTATTTGGGGTTTAAATTTGGCAAGTCAGTGAGTTAATAATAATAATAAAGATTTGTAGTGCGCACATATCCACCCTGCTGGGCGCTCAAGGCAGTAATTTGATTTTATTTCTTTTTGTATTTTTTTAAATATTAAAACAATTGACAGCCCGAAACAGTCATTGTTTCAGCTTTCTTCAGCTAAATGCAGTGTACACCTTTGTCATTCCTAATAAACATAAATATTCAGATTTACATAAAACTTACTTAAGTTGGTGTAAAGTTGATGATGGGTATCAAACAAATGTAGTAATATGGAATTTTATGATGAAACAATAATAGTAATTATCAATGTCAACAGGGGGCGCTATTGCTCCTTAGCGGTCGGTTTCATATCCTTGTTTATTTTATTGTCGGCGTAGCTATATCGGAGTACGATGTACAAAATAGTCCGGGGTCACAATATTACTCAGATCATTTAAAGTTTGTTAGTTTTATAAGGCAACAAAATGTTCATTTTACTCTTACAAAATGTTATGGGTAAACAATTCGTTTAATTCTGATGTATTGTAAGTTAAACGTTTAAACTGTTAAGTAGTTCTTGGTTGGTGCGGAACGTTACGTACAAGGACTCTGACGGAAAAGGTCAGGGAGGATGAGAAAGGTTGCTGACCTGTGTTTTTTTGCTTGTTCGACTCGCGGTCCACAAGGAGCCATTTTTGTGGACAGCGGGAAGATTATTTTTACATTCCACCCGTTTGAGTGGCGTTTGCCTAATGATGCAAGGGTAGTTGGCTAGGAAGGAAAAGCACGTTTTATAGCATTGACTGGTAAATCAGAATAACTTTTAAATCATAATCTGGACATTCACTTTATGCTGTAATTGAGGGTCATGTTTGGGAGTGTAACACATGCGTTGTAAATGAACAATGTTCATAGGTCTACATGTTACACTTTTAATGAATAATACATGTATGTATACTTTAAATAAACAGGGTTTTTTTCTTCAGCTAAATGCAGTGTATACCTTTGTCATTCTCAATAAACATAAATGTTCACAGAGTTACATAAAACTTACTTGGTGTAAAGTTAATGATGGTATCAAACAAACCTTGAAATATTTCTGTCTGAGGTGATATCCTTTCAAAGAAATGTCAAATGTTATTCCCCAATTATACATGTCTGTATTTTGCTGTATTTTACATTACAATGAACGTTGTGTTCACCGATTGAAAGGTTTGAAAGTATTTTTTTTGTTAACATTAAAATGTACTTTTTAGAAATACTTGTTTCCAGGTTCTTTTTAGTTCTTTTTGCTTTTTTTTTAAATCAAAAATGAAACAAATGAAAAGTCAAACTGTCATTGTTTAAGCTTTCTTCAGCTTAGAGCTAAAGGCAGTTTAATAAACAATGTGGCAAAAAGTAATGTCTCGTACAACAAAATGGGCGGCAAATTCTTCCCAAATTGTTTATTTTTACATATTGTTTTTGGTTTATAGCCAGTTAGCAAATTTCTAAATGGTTAGTGCAGATCAGTCAGTAAACCGGTTAACTGTCCCGATCGAAAGTTAATGTATATCTAAATTGACATGAAGTATGACACAGCAGAATGGTAGTTTACCAATGATATTTTTTCCCTTTAATCCTCCTACATGTAGTTCTGGTGCCTTTTTCAGACAAGTTGATGCACCATTTGAAACCATTCGCTTTTGTGGTGTTGAATGGTGAAATAACTGTGTACAATATTGATTTCCCCAAATGGTTTTGAATGGTAGGTTAGCTAATACAAAACCTTGTTTTGATCTTTCCAAATGGTAGTACAGCTAATACAAAACCTTGTTTGGATACTTCTAAGTGGTGAATCAATGGAACCTCTATGCATTTGAATGGATTTGAATGGTAGTAAAGCTTGCTACCAACACTTTTCAAATGGTATCACCATGTGTGTACAAAACCAATGGCCATTTTGGTAAGTGGAAATTTTGAATGGTTTCAAATGGTCAAACACGAGGAAGGTTAATTTCCCAAATTTTGTAATAAATAAAAGAATTGCTGTTTCAAACTGCTCACCGACAACATTAACATGTAGTATCAATGTAATAATGGTTGTTAGTGACCTTTAAGTAACACCCTGCTAGATATAGGGTCAATAACCTTTGAGCTGTAACTACCATTGTTGTATATTGACTTTGCTCATGCAAAATTGTATAAATATTACTCAAATTTCAATTGCTTTGTATTATATTATGCTCATAGTAAAATAACTTCTTGTTATTCTTGTTTAAACTGATGAATAATTGTGTAAATTATTCCTTTTTAGTCCCAATTCAGTCTGTCAAACGGCGAGTTGACCACAAATTCATAAATTCAAACTGTGACTTAAGGGACTGAGTCCATTCAAGGACTGATGAATATGTATGAGTCAATAGATCTTAGTGTAATTAATAATACATTACACTTATGAATATTCATATTTCACCTTAATTACAATTAATATTCTGTGTTTGTCAAACACTTGTTAAATGCATTGACGTACATACGCAGTGCTGCTAGCTAGCCTCATTTGCATATGTTACATAATGTCCAAAGACATTTACTAGTGTGCAATGCGGACCTGTTGGTACACTGTATATAGTATCAGATCAGCCTTATATGAATAAGCATTATACAAAACCTAGAATTGAAATTCCAGTCAAGTGTTTAATTTGAACTTTCAATCTTTTTCCTAGTTGTTTGTCTTTTTTATCATTCCCATTTGATATCTGATAGTTGCATACAACAAGTCGTATAGAATTCTAAAGGAAACCTTCAGGGAACCTTCAGTTAACCCACATGTATAGGAAACCTACATGTATAGGAAACCTACATGTATAGGAAACCTACATGTATAGGAAACCTACATGTATATCACTCTTATTTGAATCTTGTAAGAATGTTCCGACAGTATTGTAAACTTTATTATTTTAGGATAGAATGTTAAATAATATGTTCAGGTAAGGTAAAAAGAACTGGCTCTGTCCAATAATAAAAAATAATAAATTACGTTGTATTCTGTGTACCATCATTTTTGTTTCCATTTTGAAGCCGTGTGTTTGGTAAAGTTTCCTGACTTTACTTGTAGGTAATCCTCAAAATATTGTCATGAAACGAAGAATATGTTGACTAAAATAATTACTGAAATATTAAAATAATAAATTCACCTTAACATCCGATCAATCAACTATACACATTGTCTTTAAGACAGACCAGAGAGTCTGTGGCTAGACCAGTCAGTATTTGATATCCAGGCATTCATGTGAAAAACGAACATAAACTGGCTAGACTTCATTACACACAAAGCTATGATGGTTTATTCTTAATAAAAAAATGTAATTCATTTTTATTACTTCATCAAGTTGAAAAATAGGAGATCCTTGGCTAATACTATACACAAAATTATGTGTATGTGTTTTCATATGAATGAATGATTAAATCCCCCTTCCCTCATCACATCATGGCTATGTGTCTGATCCTCACAGAGTACATGAATAAATAAATTATATCCAATCCAATCCACCATTAGAACACTATTTATCTACAATCCCGGCCAAAATAGTTGGGACACGTGACAATAAACATACCCTACCCTGTCCCCGCTCTCCGCTCTCCCGCTCCCCCCACCAATGTTGTTATCTCCAGCCGGAGCACAGACCGCCCAATAAGAGCCAACATTGTCAGGGGGCCGGGGGGCCCAGCGAGATTTGACCGGGATTGTCTGAATTCCCTTGTAGTATAATATGTGAGCGACATGCCCATTTTATCCATGCGCTTATTGTCTGTCTTTGTGAATTTTTTGTTGTTGTTCAGTTTATTTTATTTTATTACTACAGTTGTATTATTAAGTTTTCTCTGGAGGGGTGTTTGGTTTTGTTTCCCAAACATGAAATAGCATCCAAAGGTTGAATTAAAGAAAATTATTTGGGGAAAAAATTATAATAATGATAAAATATTATTGTAGATTTTACCCTAACGTGTGATAAATTATACTCTTTATACAAAAAGATACAAACGTTCTAATCGGGTGTGATTCGAACCCACGATCCCCGCGTTTTACAGCAGGTGTCTTATCCACTATACCACCGTGGTATACACCAGTTCGGTCCCATTCATATGTCGATGGATAATGTAACCACGGTTCACCACTGAACAATAAAGAAGGAGAGCCACTTCCCTTCCTTTCTTTTTTGGTTTCGATGGATCACCGTTGGATTTTTCGTCAAAATAACGGAATGAGGGGATGAAATCAAATTGAAGAGGCTTGTATGTTGTTTGTGTATCTTAATGTGCTTTTCGCGTTGAACACAAACTCTCTTTTGGGAACTTATGGACCAAAATGGCATGGTGAACCGTGTACGGTGCACCCTACAATAAAGTTCTGATCATCTGTGTTTTGCGCGCAAGTGCATTGCAGCCATGCATCGTCCAAGGGTATCGAACTGGGGACGCTTGCAGGTTGCCACGGTGGTCTAGTGGTTAAGACATCTGATCTGAAATGCGGAGATCGTATGTTCGAATCCCAACCAAGTAGAATGTTTATGTATTTTTGTCCGCAACACCGACAATAATATTACTTTTATTTATTTATTGTTCATTTTATTTTTTGATTATTATTTTTTGATTATTGGATGATGATTTTGAGGAGGAGAGTGACGAAGATGATGAGGATAATGAGGATGAGGATGACGTCCAGCGTCACCTACATCATTGGCATCATCATCATCATCACGAGATGATCACCAACACCATCACTTGCCTTGTCCCTTAACCCTAACCACCCCAAATCCTGCAAAGTCCTCCAAGGGGCACTTTTTGGGGAAAATTCAACATTGTTGGAAACTGGTACTTTCACCTCTTCAAATGGGACAAAAATTACTACCTGGCAAGAAGTACAGGCCATAAGTGTTGAATATGAAAGATCAACGAAAATGCATGGTGCATTTTGAAGATAAGGGCATGTTTCCAAAAGTGCACTGATGGATTTTGGAGGATTCAGGAAGGTTCCTAGCCAGAATACCTAGGGGGTTAGGGTTAATGTATTGTCCTTGAGACAAAGACAAAGACTGCGGTTTGCCCGCGTCTGGTCACGGCTCCGTAGATAAACTAAGAGAAAATTCAGACAATCCCGGCCAAAATAGTTGGGACACGTGACAATAAACATACCCTACCCTGTCCCCGCTCTCCGCTCTCCGCTCCCCCGCTCCCCCCACCAATGTTGTTATCTCCAGCCGGAGCACAGACCGCCCAATAAGAGCCAACATTGTCAGGGGGCCGGGGGGCCCAGCGAGATTTGACCGGGATTGTAGCTCCCTTATGATGAGGCTATAATAGCGCAGACAAATGTCAAAGTTCATATTATTCATGAGTGGATAACTTTGAATATTCAGTTTATTAATTGTAAGCAGATCTGATGAGGCTCAACTTTTATGTTTCATTCCATGTCTTTTTATGACTAAGGATGATCAGAGCATCCTGAGGACGATCAGAGCATACTGATTAAAACGTTGAGTTGTACCTCCAGTTCTTTTCACAACTAATTACTACTCAATTGAGAATTTCACATGGTGTCACCGCAAACAGTCTTTACTTAAATAGAGACCTATCTAACCTTTAAATAACTCAGTCTGCCATGGTTAACATAGAACTCTCCAGAGACATCATCATTCTAAGAACTTTCCTGGAGTAACATGACTAAATTGATTAATTTCATGACCCTATTATTCATCAATGAATATATTTTGATTTTGAGACCATACAGATGATATAAATATCATATCACATGGTTACTAGTACAGTTCAATCAACTGAACTATGGCAGACAAAAGAGATGACCAAGTGTTGTTGACCAAAGTCATCAAAACAAAATCAAATTTCCAGTCCGCAGCAAAGACTTAAAATGTCATTTTAAAGAAGCATTTAATCCTAACCAGTAATGTACTTATTAAGAAGATGCAATTGGCAATTAAGGGTTAGGAGAATATGGTTTCAACTTGGATGATAGTATAGTTGACATTAACCGTGTGATCTGTACTTTGGCATCAGCCACATCATACAATGTATTACAGTGGAAGTTTGAATATCCTGATGGTAGTTTATTTCTTTGTGAGTGATTCTGTGCAACACATGTACAATTGTACATGTAGATTATCATTTCCTCTTGTTAGCTTCAAGGAAATGATTTGGGCTTGGTTTGGTTTAGTTGCTCATTCAACATCACAATAAAGTACAGTACAATCAATAGAAAAAAAATGTCCAGACAGAAAACAAAAGTGGTTGATCAACCAGGATATGAACCCATAAACCTATACAGGATTATTCTCAATGAGGTCATTGAATCAAAAGATTGGAACTAAAGACAACAGAAATAGCACTAAACAATTACAAACGAGATAAAAATAAAAAAATGCGTAAACATGAAAACAAACAAATTCGGACAAATTCAGACAAGGGCAAGAAATGGATAGGAAGACTAGAATAAAACATGATAAAAATAAGACACTCTTCAAGATGGTATGCTGAAAAACAGTAATAGAAGGCATACAGAAATCAACATGAATTGCACAAGAAAAGAAAGAAAAAACAAGAATGCACTGGAACATTTATAATAAAAACAATATCTTGAATACAATTTAACAACAGAACAACAAAATTATATACATTTACACTTGAGTAAATAATACGTATTGAAATATGATGTGTACATGTAACACAGTAGCTTTTGTCACTATGAACATCTCCTCCGTGAATGCACCGTGAAAGCTCGGTGAATTGCACTTTTTCCGTGAATTTCACGGCGCTCGTTCCCATTTCACGGTGTGAGAGCACCGTGAATGCACCGTGAAACCACCGTTAAACAAATCTTTTGTTTGGTCCTCGGTGAAAGCTGGGTGAAAACGCGGTGAACCTCGAAAGCTCAGTTGAGGCCAGCTCATTAACTACATCAAAGGAAGTTATCCTCTTGCCCATTGTTGACGCTTTTGTGCATGTGATAATCCCTCTTGGATGGAAGGTAAACACACTAAACATAACGGTACTGTTGGTATTTTCTTCCTCCAGCTCCATGGTTATAGGTTGCTTGAAAAATTCTGCTACGACTTGACGGGCAGGTTACATTTTCGGCATTGCAATTTGCGTGCGCTGATCGTTTGCAACGATACAGGGCCCCATTGCTTTTGTTTGGCTTTCTTTAGCAGTAGAGGAAAATACAGTAGGCCTTCGATGTCCGTTAACAATAAATGTAACTGTGAAATGATTAAATTCGCTGCCAAGGCTCATAGAAAACACAATTCTGGCAGCTACAACAATCCTCTTTAACCCCGGCAGGACTTTGGCCGAAGGTCGGTCTCGTGTTTTGTATGTTTGCAAATTTATTTATGTTATTGTTTATGAACCCGGTGAGGTTTATAGTTTTGCGATATGACTCGATTAACGAACGTCGTTTTATTCACGTATCGTACCCGTGACTTGTGAGAGCGCGCCCGCCGCCCGCGAAACCGTTGTTGCAATCATTCACGGTGACCTCTAGTGCACGTTCAAAATGCATGCACGCCGCCGATTACCAGCCGCGACCATGTGCTCGCAGCCGGGGCCGGGGAACCCCGTAACAATTACACACTTGCTTATTACCACCACACGCAGTCCTCATTTATTTCCAGGATCGTGTAAACATTACCAACGTCGAAGTGTCATTATCTGGGTTCCTTCCTCCATGATTCATGTGTTTCTACTTTTTCCGTGCTATGATGTACTTTATGCTTTACAAGGAATCGAATTGTTTTTATTCAAAGCAAATGGATTAATAATGATACTTGGCTTGTCACTTGAAATAATTTATTTGGCAATAGGCCTATGTATTTGTAAATATAAACAGGAAACTGAACATCAACAAGTTACCCTAAATATAAAGCTTTTATAAATTAGGCCTAGTCATGCACACGTATCAAAAACGATGCGCTAAATAGTGTTTAAAGTTTATATTGATGATTTATATGTACGAAGTTTTAATACCTTGACGGTTGTGCCTACACTTGTCATTGATAACAGATCGAATTATTACAAACGGCTTTAATTTGTTCTTCTCCATGGAACTGTCGCTTTACAACATCTTAGTCTTACAATAATAAAACTAATCCTTACTCAAAACATAGTGCCATCAAAATTAGAGTTTTTCGTTACATGAGATGAGAAAAGGGACATCAAACCTCGGACGAATGACGATGCTCATTGATTGTTGATTACATCAATAAAATAATAATCATGAAGTTAAATTATCAAAACCGTAAGAAGATGATAGTCCATAATAAATTGGTTTCACACACAGCAGCTGCTTCCGCAGGTCATGTCCCCTGACGTGCTGATACAATTACGTGGGTAGTACACTTGGAAGGAGCCAGGCTGAAGTGCGCCCTCTTCGTTCAAGAATTGTTTTCTTAAAAAAAAAGTCATTCCCAACAATTCATTTATTTATTTATTTCAGCTTTCTTTATTCAGGTAGCAACGATTAAACTTCACAAAATTGTGTTATGATAGCTGAGTTCAAAATCGAATCATGCCTTGAATTTTCAATAACATACATGAAGCCGCTAAGAAATAATGAGCAAATTTGTTGACAAATTTGAGACTCTTTGCTCAAGTACGAGGTGCCCAATATCGATCCGTGAACCACAGAGATTGCCCGGCCGAACGCGTCGCACGTCGGCCTGGGGTCGACCACGCGATGCAGCGTGTACCAGATTCATATTCATTCCTTGTGTCTCATCGTTAAAGATTTCTTTCTTAGAAATCCTTGCCAAAAAATCACAACGCTTTTATTAAACGTCACCAAAATTGTCTCATGATATCGGACCATAAGTTCGAATCATGTCTTGAATTTTCAATGACCTACATGAAGCCGCTAAGAAATAATGAGCAAATTTGTTAACAAATTTAAGACTTCACTTTGCACAAGTACGACTGACTTCCACTGTAGAGATGTTTAAGAAATCCTTGCCAAAAAATCACAACGCTTTTATTAAACGTCACCAAAACTGTCTCATGATATCGGACCATAAGTTCGAATCATGTCTTGAATTTTCAATAACATACATGAAGCCGCTAAGAATAATGAGCAAATTTGTTGACAAATTTGAGACTCTTTGCTCATAGTACGAGGTGCCCAATATCGATCAGTGAACCACAGAGATTGCCCGGCCGAACGCGTCGCACGTCGGCCTGGGGTCGACCGCGTGCAGCGTGTACCAGATTCATTCCTTGTGTCTCATCGTTAAAGATTTCTTTCTTAGAAATCCTTGCCAAAAAATCACAACGCTTTTATTAAACGTCACCAAAATTGTCTCATGATATCGGACCATAAGTTCGAATCATGTCTTAAATTTTCAATGACCTACATGAAGCCGCTAAGAAATAATGAGCAAATTTGTTAACAAATTTAAGACTTCACTTTGCACAAGTACGACTGACTTCCACTGTAGAGATGTTTAAGAAATCCTTGCCAAAAAATCACAACGCTTTTATTAAACGTCACCAAAACTGTCTCATGATATCGGACCATAAGTTCGAATCATGTCTTGAATTTTCAATAACATACATGAAGCCGCTAAGAAATAATGAGCAAATTTGTTGACAAATTTGAGACTCTTTGCTCATAGTACGAGGTGCCCAATATCGATCAGTGAACCACAGAGATTGCCCGGCCGAACGCGTCGCACGTCGGCCTGGGGTCGACCGCGTGCAGCGTGTACCAGATTCATTCCTTGTGTCTCATCGTTAAAGATTTCTTTCTTAGAAATCCTTGCCAAAAAATCACAACGCTTTTATTAAACGTCACCAAAATTGTCTCATGATATCGGACCATAAGTTCGAATCATGTCTTGAATTTTCAATGACCTACATGAAGCCGCTAAGAAATAATGAGCAAATTTGTTAACAAATTTAAGACTTCACTTTGCACAAGTACGACTGACTTCCACTGTAGAGATGTTTAAGAAATCCTTGCCAAAAATCACAACGCTTTTATTAAACGTCACCAAAACTGTCTCATGATATCGGACCATAAGTTCGAATCATGTCTTGAATTTTCAATAACATAAATGAAGCCGCTAAGAAATAATGAGCAAATTTGTTGACAAATTTGAGACTCTTTGCTCATAGTACGAGGTGCCCAATATCGATCAGTGAACCACAGAGATTGCCCGGCCGAACGCGTCGCACGTCGGCCTGGGGTCGACCGCGTGCAGCGTGTACCAGATTCAGATTCATTCCTTGTGTCTCATCGTTAAAGATTTCTTTCTTAGAAATCCTTGCCAAAAAATCACAACGCTTTTATTAAACGTCACCAAAATTGTCTCATGATATCGGACCATAAGTTCGAATCATGTCTTGAATTTTCAATGACCTACCGGTGAAGCCGCTAAGAAATATAATGAGCAAATTTGTTGACAAATTTAAGACTTCACTTGCACAAGTACGACTGACTTCCACTGTAGAGTTGTTTAAGAAATCCTTGCCAAAAAATCACAACGCTTTTATTAAACGTCACCAAAACTGTCTCATGATATCGGACCATAAGTTCGAATCATGTCTTGAATTTTCAATAACATACATGAAGCCGCTAAGAAATAATGAGCAAATTTGTTGACAAATTTGAGACTCTTTGCTCATAAAGTACGAGGTGCCCAATATCGATCAGTGAACCACAGAGATTGCCCGGCCGAACGCGTCGCACGTCGGCCTGGGGTCGACCGCGTGCAGCGTGTACCAGATTCAGATTCATTCCTTGTGTCTCATCGTTAAAGATTTCTTTCTTAGAAATCCTTGCCAAAAAATCACAACGCTTTTATTAAACGTCACCAAAATTGTCTCATGATATCGGACCATAAGTTCGAATCATGTCTTGAATTTTCAATGACCTACCGGTACATGAAGCCGCTAAGAAATAATGAGCAAATTTGTTGACAAACCACTTTTGTGCCACTGTGTAACAAAACGTCTAATCTGCCTTTTCGTCGAGCAGAAAAGTAGCAAAATTTACCGTGCTTGTCTTCAAACCGAAAAGCAAAAGGCAGAAAGCTGAACTTGTTTAAAGACAAAGAAAAGCGGAAAAAGGCACTTGCAACAACGTTCAATCTGCTTTTCAATATTTAGAAAGCTGAAAAGCAGATATCCACTTTTCGACCTCCACAGCTAGTTGGCACCATTCTTGGATTTAAATTTTGCGGCCATCTTGGAAAATAAATAAACGGCCTGCATCTTCTTTCTTGTGAAGTGTCGTGGCCGAGCGGTCTAGATTACCGGACTCAAGTTCTGGTGTTAGCAGCAGAATGTGGGTTCGAATCCTGGCCGTGACAATTGTGTCCTTGAGCAAGACACTTATAATTTGTTTCACTATAATTTTTATTTCTGTAACAAGCATGACTTGGATAAGTTTATGCAACCAGTAATACGCCATAGTTTTGTAAATTTTCCGAGAAATGCTAAGCCAACGGTAAGTGCGTCATTTCACGAGTGCGGCGAATTACGTACATGGACGATATGTTGGCCTCATAAAAACAGTATTGCAACACTTACAGTTTATGTCACCAAATTAAAACAATAAATAAAAAACACAATGTTAACCCGAAAAAACATCAAGTTTTATGCATTTGGATGTGGCAGTATTCAGTTCACTTTTTTTTTTTATTTGCTAGTCGACCCTTTGACAGCATGTTGACGACCACCAAAAGCGAAGCCTAGCCCTGGCCACGTAATGTACATTTTTATAACATACACGTTTGGTTACTGTACAGCGACACTAATCGAATATAAATGCTTCAAAGCTATAATTATATCCGACGCACACGCTGCATGCACGTCTATGTACAGACTCGGCATGTATTATTTACGTTGCGTGTGTTTTGACTAAACTAATCCATTCATCCAAGATAAGCGCACAATGGGAGAGGTTATTACTACTAAAAGCCTAAACCATGCCTTGCTTTTGTGTCAGTGCAATAGGATTAAATCCACTGTATAACAATAGGAGACATACACTCGGTGAATACTCGGTGAAAACACCGTGAACGAAACCACTGGGGCGTAAGCACCGTGAACTCGCCGTGAAAATGCATTTTCACGGAAAAAGTGCAATTCACCGAGCTTTCACGGTGCATTCACGGAGGAGATGTTCATAGTGATGTGTACATGTATTTTCAAAACTATTCAGTCTGGCCTTAACTTGAACCAGGATTTACCATTGAAAATTGTGCATATATATTTCCTGGTTCATGAACTGTGTCAACTCTGCATTGGTGTATGTCTGTATAATCCTTTCAGAGTTTCAATGATAACTACCACTGCATGCCGTAACTTCAGTTGTTCCTGGTACAGATTTGGTCATGTATGTTCTGACCTGTTTATTGGACACCAATGAACTCTCCATGTCACATGAAGTGAAAGTTTACACAAGGAAACTGTTTGCGTCACTTTTTCACCAATGGAGCCAACGCCATGTACCGCTATTGATGGGTTGAAGATTTAGCCAATTTGAATTCAGTTTAATTCTGTTTTAATTTCTAATTTTTTGAAAAGGCTACTGCACCTTGTATGGTAAGTGTTTATAAACCACCAGACAGTATTTATAACTGAATACTTTGGACAGAAATCTTTTCTACTTCTGGAAAAGCAAGTCAAATGTACATTACACATACATACATATCAAGAGTTTCATAGCAAAATGCAATAAATGCCATATATTTAAAACTTTTGCACCAACACCACTGACATTGTTCACAGGTAGGCAAACACGATTTCGAACTCAGTTTTTAGCAAAATGAGATATAACAACTATATAAACTCAATCATTTTACATGTTTTATTCCGTTTTGCTATGAAACTTTTCATATGTATACTGCATCTTGCTTGGACAGTCGGACTCCATTTACTGGCATAACATTTGAATATTAACCCTTCTGTGACTGCAAGAGTCAAAATCTGTCAAAATGTTGATACCTGTATACTTGCCAAGGTATATCTAGTGCACTTAAAAAGTCGACCAGTGTCAAACCTTATGTGTGCTAAGTACATTTACAGGTTAAAATGAGTTGACTGTTTTTGATTGGTAAAAGCATTGTCTTGTATTATTGTGGGTGGTCAAAATGACAGTAAAAACCAGTCAGAAATGCCCCTGTGTACACATTTGGGTCAACAGTCAAAACAGGCAGTTGACTGATTTTGACCACTATAGCTACTTGCTATATAGTAGGAGGGTTAACACAACAAATCTAACTTTAACTTCAGGGAGGAGGGATCAGTGCTATATACACAAACTCACTGTGTTTGTTATTTCTCCCAATGGTTCTCCTTAATGTGTACACAGATTTCTTGTACAACAATTCTTCCCAACATTCCCAAATTACTGGATTTATTTCCATATTTATAACAAACATTTAAATAAAAGTGAACTGAGTAACTGGTTAGGATCAATAATTTAGGTTTAAAGTTACAGCTTCGGAACTGATTACAAAATGACAACAATTGATGTCTAAAAGATTTCTTGATATGAAATTGCTATTTAAAGTTGATGATGGTATCAAACATCCCTTGAAATCTTTCTGTCTGAGGTGATATCATTTGTAAGAATAGTCAAATATTATTCCCCAATAACTGAAGTCAGAATTTTTATAATTGTATGTTAGAATAAATACAAAGTTTGTGTTTACAGATTTTTTTTTTTAAATCAATTTTGCCATTTTTCTACTTGACAACTTGAGTTTTTAGGGAACCAATTTAGTGTTAAGCTGGCAGACACTTATAAACTTGCAGGATCAACTCACATAATGTGCCTGACATACAAACAGATATAACTAATAAAGGGTTGTACATAATCACACTCAGTGAACTCTATCTACATGTAGATTCAAGGTAAACTAGTGTATAAATAAGAACATTTCTTCACAGAAACAATAATATACATGTAAGCTGGTTTAAACTTATAGGTTGGTGAAATTCTTGCGTCGGGAGATAAACAATTGATTTAATTTTGCCCTACACCGACGTGTGTATAGCACTGTATACTCAGTGCTTTCCGAGTGTCTGTGAAAAAACTACACAGGCGACTCGGGCGGGATTTGAACTTACAACCTCCTGCTTACTAGTGCAGAACGTCTTAACCTCTGGACCACCGAGCTTGCCCGATGACAATTGGTTTAAACAAGTTAGTTGTTTTACATCTTTATTCACATGAAGTGAGCCATAGTATAATGACAGTTTACTATGGTATACTTTCCCTTTAAAATGCGAACACAATTTACAAGCAATATTTCAAGAATATTTGATACCATCCTCGACTTTACATTACATATATTTGAGTTCATTTTGTAGAATGCCGGTACGGTTAATACAGAAGGCAGATATTTTCCAGTCAATTTGTTTTTATTGAACAAAAAAAATTATACATTGCTTTTCCCTTGTGTATTATTTGGTGATTCAAGTCTGTTTAAGATAAACCATTCATCATAAATGACTTCATCATCAGTGGCCATTAACCCCGTCTTTTTTAATTCTCTTTCATTTGTTCACAGAACAAAATGGCTACCAGTACTGGAGAATTAGGAGCATTGCAAAAGATAAGCCGGTATCATCTCGAGTGTGGCATATGCCATGACCGATACAAGCAACCCAAAATATTGGATTGTTCTCATAGTTTCTGTGAGACCTGTTTAGAGGAATACTGGGACACCACCTGCAGACGCGCTCCAAACATTCCTTGTCCTGTTTGTCGTCAGGAGATTCTCATTCCATCGACAGGCATTCAGGGACTCAAAACCAATTTTCACTTGATTGGCATCGTAGATGAGGTATCACTACAAGAGAAAGTTGCCTGTTCAGGTAACTCCAAGCCACTCTGTGAGTTATGTGATGGAGGCAATGAGGCTCTTCATCGATGTCTTGACTGTGCCCAAAATATCTGCTCTAACTGCAAAAAGATACATCTGCGAAGCAAAGCAACATCCAATCACAATGTAGCTACGCTGGAGGACATACGTAAAGGTAAGGCAACAGTGAAAAGACCAAAAGAGGCTTCTACATGTCACAAACACAAGGGAGAGATCAATCGATTCTACTGTGAGCCATGTCAAGTCTTGATCTGTCGAGACTGTACTGTTGTGGACCATTGTAAACCTGAGCATCAGTACATTGACAGTGCAGAAGCTTCTCTGAAATACAAGAAGGCTATGAAAGATATCTTGCCAGTTTCCCTCACAGAAATAAAGGAACTGGAAGAATCTTTGGCTGCTTCATCTCAAGCTAAGCAAGAATTCAGAGACAAAGTCATAACAACCATGAAAGAGGTGAGAGAGACAGCAGATCAGATCAGAGCAAAGGTTACAGCTGAGGAGAATAAGATGATTGATGCCATCAAGACCCTTGAACAGGATCGTATGGCAGCATTTGATGAGCATGAGAAAGCAGTGGGTATGATGCTACAAAGGAAACAACATTCTCTGGACACGGCCAATGATGTTACAAATACAGCAACAGACAGTGACTTCCTGTCACTGTATCCCATCATCAGTAATGACTTGAGATTACTGACCAGTCACCGCCCTCCTCTGATTGATGGCAGACTTTCATATCTGCAGATCAATCAGAGTAAGAGGGTTGGTGATATCAGTCTGGGTGAGCTGGAGCTGGAAGACAGCAAGTGGGAGTTAAGTCATGAGTTTGGCAAGAGAGGACGTGGACATACAGAATTCAATTGGGCATGGGGTATTGCTGCTCATCAACATGATCAGCTTGCTGTGACAGACCTTAACAACAGTCGAGTGGTAATCTACAGAAGTACAGGTCAACACCATAGAACCATTGACATGGAAGCAGGTAAGTGTGTCACACACTACTATACATACACAATGTGGTTTTGACAACTGCAGACATTCAGTACAAAAAGTGTACAACAAAATATTGAACATATTTAAAAGTGATGCTAAATTCACCCACATAAACTAACACAAGTATTCTAGTCAATGAGTGTACATGTACTAAAAAATAATTATTTCATTAAATTTATGAAACATTATATATAACATTATACATGATACTGGTAATCAGAATATTTGCAATACTCTTACAAATAATATATATCCAAGAGAAATTCTTCAAAATCTTCATCAATTTTCATTTTATGAGCATAATATATTAAATTGAATAATATTTTGCCTAAAGCTCATGCAATATTTAATTGATCAGGAACAACATGTATTATTAATAGTGATTTTGAATTGCATTGTTCACAGTTCATATTACAGAATATAATTCTACAGAATGAGTCTATAGTGGATGGTGTGATGTATTTCCACATTCAAATGTATTCACTCAGAATAAATGAATATATAAACAAAATAACAATTATCCACTAATAGAAATGTATGATATATGCATTTGATACATGACATTTATGATGCAGTTTTCACTTAAAAATGTGTTCTTATTTGTTTTTTCTAATACAGGTCCACTTGCCATTGAAAGTGTCAACAATCACTTAGTAGTAGCAGATGACACCGACCAAGTCAAGATGTACAAGGAGGATGGTACACTGTTATTTCAATTCACCACCCTGCCACTGAATGAGGTCGGTAAGACTGATGTGGCCATTAGAGGTGTTACAGCCAAGAGGGATGGTAACATCCTTGTAGGCGATGTAAAGAGAATGGTAGTGACTGTGCACAGGTCCACTGATGGTGAACTAATAACCACCATGCCAGTCACTACACAACCCATCTTCTTGGCTGAAGACAACAGTGGCAGAGTGGTGGTCAGTGGTGGATATCAACAACACGTGGCTGTCATTGATGACAATGGGTCTACACTATTCACCATAACACCAACCATTGATGGTCAGAAAGTCAAATACTGCATGGGTGTATGCTGTGACACATCAGGTTTATACATTGCAATGTGCAATGATCCTAACACTGGTCATATTCACCACTATGATCCCAATGGTAGATTTATCAGCTGCATTGCTAAGGGTCTGTATGCACCACATGGAATCACATTCACATCAGATGGGAAACAGTTGGCTGTAGCTGACTTGTACTCAGTCAAGACATATCACATTGTATGATATCATCCAACTTGGATGATGTTGAATGGCAATCTATCTTGCTGGTCACATGGTACAATTTACATACATGTAGTTCATATTTCATTTCTCAATGTTGTAACAAACTTTCCATAAGGCATGAAGCCAACTAAATTACACCTCACCTTCTTTAGAAACTTGTATTTGGGGTTTAAATTTGGCAAGTCAGTGAGTTAATAATAATAATAAAGATTTGTAGCGTGCACATATCCACCCTGCTGGGCGCTCAAGGCAGTAGATTGATTTTATTTCTTTTTGTATTTTTTTTTTAATATTAAAACAATTGACAGCCCGAAACAGTCATTGTTTCAGCTTTCTTCAGCTAAATGCAGTGTATACCTTTGTCATTCCTAATAAACATAAATATTCAGATTTACATAAAACTTACTTAAGTTGGTGTAAAGTTGATGATGGTATCAAACAAATGTAGTAATATGGAATTTTATGATGAAACAATAATAGTAATTATCAATGTCAACAGGGAGCGCTATTGCTCCTTAGTCGGTTTCATATCCTTGTTTATTTTATTGTCGGCGTAGCTCTATCGGAGTCTGATGTACAAAATAGTCCGGGGTCACAATATTACTCAGATCATTTAAAGTTTGTTAGTTTTATAAGGCAACAAAATGTTCATTTTACTCTTACAAAATGTTATGGGTAAACAATTCGTTTAATTCTGATGTATTGTAAGTTAAACGTTTAAACTGTTAAGTAGTTCTTGGTTGGTGCGGAACGTTACGGAAAAGGTCAGGGAGGATGAGAAAGGTTGCTGACCTGTGTTTTTTTGCTTGTTTGACTCGCGGTCCACAAGTAGCCATTTTTGTGGACAGCGGGAAGATTATTGTTACATTCCACCCGTTTGAGTGGCGTTTGCCTAATGATACAAGGGTAGTTGGCTAGGAAGGAAAAGCACTTTTTATAGCATTGGCTGGTAAGTCAGAATAACTTTTAAATCATAATCCGGACATTCACTTTATGCTGTAATTGAGGGTCATGTTTGGGAGTGTAAAACATGCCTTGTAAATGAACAATGTTCATAGGTCTACATGTTACACTTTTAATGAATAATACATGTATGTATACTTTAAATAAACAGGTTTCTTTTCTTCAGCTAAATGCAGTGTATACCTTTGTCATTCTCAATAAACATAAATGTTCACAGATTTACATAAAACTTACTTGGTGTAAAGTTAATGATGGTATCAAACATACCTTGAAATATTTCTGTCTGAGGTGATATCCTTTCAAAGAAATGTCAAATGTTATTCCCCAATTATACATGTCTGTATTTTGCTGTATTTTACATAACAATGAACGTTGTGTTCACCGATTGAAAGGTTTGAAAGTATTTTCTTGTTAACATTAAAATACACTTTTTTTAAATACTCGTTTTCAGGTTTTTTTTAAAGTTCTTTTTGCTTTTGTTTTAATATAAAAAATAAAACAAATGAAAAGTCAAACTGTCATTGTTTAAGCTTTCTTCAGCTTAGAGCTAAAGGCAGTTTAATAAGCAATGCGGCAAAAAGTAATGTCTAGTACAACAAAATGGGTGGCAAATTCTTGCAAAATTGTTTATTTTTACATATTGGTTTTGGTTTATAGCCAGTTAGCAAATTTCTAAATGGTTAGTGCAGATCGGTCAGTAAACCAGTTAACCGTCCTGATCGAAAGTTAATGTATATCTAAATTGACATGAAGTAAGACACAGCAGAATGGCAGTTTACCAATGATATTTTTACCCTTTAATTTCTCAAATTTTGTAATAAATAAAACAATTGCTGTTTCAAACTGCTCACCGACTACAGTAACCTGTAGTATCATCATAATAATGGTTAATAATAATAATAATGTGTGGACTTATATAGCGCACGTATCCACCAACTAAGTGGTGCTCAAGGCACATTATATCATTACCCCTGCTCATAAGGCTCATAAGGCTCATAAATCATTCCTGAAACCATCTCAGCTCCCTGGGGAGTATATAGCTCAATTGCTGCCATTACAGCGCATATAGGGCTAATCAACCAACTCTGCCCTCACAGGTACCCATTTAACCCCTGGGTGGAGAGAAGCAATTATGGTTAAGTGTCTTGCTCAAGGACACAAGTGTCACGGCCGGGATTCGAACCCACATTCTGCTGCTAACACCAGAACTTGAGTCCGGTAAGCTAGACCGCTCGGCCACGACACTGTTAGTGACCTTTAAGTAAAACCCTGCTAGGGTCATTAACCTTTGACCTGTAACTACCATTGTTGTATCTTGACTTTGCTCATGCAAAATTGTATAAATATTACTCAAATTTCAATTGCTTTGTATTATATTATGCTCATAGTAAAATAATTTCTTGTTATTCTTGTTTAAACTGATGAATAATTGTGTAAATTATTCGTTTTTAGCCCCAAGTCAGTCTGTCAAACGGCGAGATGACCACAAATTCATCATTTCAAACTGTGACTAAAGAGACCGAGTCCATTCAAGGACTGATGAATATGTATGAGTCAATAGATCTTAGTGTAATTAACAATACATTACACCTATGAATATTCATATTTCACCTTAATGACAATTAAATTCTGTGTTTGTCAAACACTTGTTAAATGCATTTACGTACATACTCAGTGCTGCTAGCTAGCCTCATTTGCATATATGTTACATAATGTCCAAAGACATTTACTAGTGCACAATGCCCACCTGTTGGTACACTGTATATTGTTAGTATTAGATCAGCCTTATATGAATAAGCATTATACAAAACCTAGAATTGAAATTCCAATCAAATCTATTTCCTAGTTGTTTGTCTTTTTTTATCATTCTCATTTGATATCTGATAGTTGCATACAACAAGTCGTATAGAATTCTAAAGGAAACCAACAGGAAACCTACAGGGAACCTACATGTACAGGAAACCAATATAGGAAACCTACATGTATAGGAAACCTACATGTATAGGAAACCTACATGTATAGGAAACCTACATGTATAGGAAACCTACATGTATAGGAAACCTACATGTATAGGAAACCTACATGTATAGGAAACCTACATGTATAGGAAACCTACATGTATAGGAAACCTACATGTATATCACTCTTATTTGAATCTTATAAGAATGCTCTGGCAGGATTGTAAACTTTATTATTTTTGGATAGAATATTAAATAATCTGTTCAGGTAAGGTAAAAAGGACTGGCTCTGGTATTCTGTGTACGATCATTTATGTTTCCATTTTTAAGCCGTATGTTTGGTAAACAGTTTCCTGACTTTACTTGTAGGTAATCCTCAAAATATTGTCATAAAAAAGAATATGTTGAATGACTAAAATAATTATTGAAATATTAAAATAACAAATTCGCCTTAACATCCGATCAATCAACTATACACATTGTCTTTAAGACAGACCAGAGAGTCCGTGGCTAGACTAGTCAGTATTTGGTATCCTGGCATTCATATGAAAACTGAACATAAACTGGCTAGACTTTTTTACACACAAAGCTATAAAGGTTTTTGTCAATAAAAAAATGTAATTCACCTTCCTCATTTTATCAAGTTCAAAAATAGGCTAATACCATACATCATGGCTACGTGTCTGATCCTCACAGAGTACATGAATAAATCAATTATATCCAATCCAATCCACCATTAGCACACTATTTATTTAACAACTTAATTATGCAGCTTTTGCAGCGCAGACAAATGTCAAAGTTCATATTATTCATGAGTAGATAACTTTGAATATTCAGTATATTAATTGTAAGCAGATCTGATGAGACTTGACTTTTATGTCATGTAATGGTTCATTCCATGTCTTTTTATGACTAAGGATGATCAGAGCATCATGAAGACGATCAGAGCACACTGATCGAAACATCGAATTGTCACCTCATGATCTTTTCACTTACTACTCAATTGAGAATTTCACATGGTGTCACCACAAACAGTCATTACTTACATATAGACCTTCATGTATCTAAACCTTTGAATAATAACTCAGTCTGCCATGGTTAACATAGAAATCTCCAGAGACATCAACATTCTAAGAACTTTCCTTGATTAACATGACTAAATCGATTAATTTCATGACCCTATTATTCATCAATGAATATATTTGGATTTTGAGACCATACAGATGAATAAGCTTGGGCGATATAGATTTTTTTTCATCCACGATATCTCAGCAAACATATATTGTGATTTTTGATAGTATCGCGATTATTTTTTCATTAATGCATGATTGTTTTAGAGCCGATAACCACTGGTATGTACCCCTCTATAAGCGTCACAATAAATCGCAAATTCATTTGCGTAGTGTGTACGTACTTCTGAAGTAGTTTGTTTTGTTTTTCACTTCCAAAAGCTGAAAAGACTGTTCAAATTTTGTTTCCATGGAATTTGTGACTTTATTTTCCGATATCTCAATAACTTAAAAAGGTTCTCAATATTGTAATCGAGTTATCGCCCAAGCTTAATGGCTAAGTCACTGTTTCTTACTATACATCAGCATTGCCACTGCAGCCAATAGCCACAGCCGTAGCCAAATATGCTACGGCTACAGCTATGACTAGATATCACTGTTTCTTCCTATACATCAGCATTGCCACTGCAGCCAACAGCCACAGCCGTAGCCAAATATGCTACGGCTACAGCTATGACTAGATATCACTGTTTCTTCCTATACATCAGCATTTCCACTGCAGCCAATAGCCACAGCCGTAGCCAAATATGCTACGGCTACAGCTATGACTAGATATCACTGTTTCTTCCAATACATCAGCATTGCCACTGCAGCCAATAGCCACAGCCGTAGCCAAATATGCTACGGCTACAGCTATGACTAGATATCACTGTTTCTTCCTATACATCAGCATTGCCACTGCAGCCAATAGCCACAGCTGTAGCCAAATATGCTACGGCTACAGCTATGACTAGATATCACTGTTTCTTCCTATACATCAGCATTGCCACTGCAGCCAATAGCCATAGCTGTAGCCAAATATGCTACGGCTGTGGCTAGATATCACTGTTTCTTTCTATATTTCACCATTGCCGCTGCAGCCAATAGCCGTAGCCAAAAATGCAACGGCTACGGCTATGACTAGATCACTGTTTCTTCCACTGCAGCCAATAGCCACAGCCAAATATGCTACGGCTGTGGCTATGAGAAGATATCACTGTTTCTTCCTATACATCAGCATTGCCACTGCAGCCAATAGCCAATAGCCATAGCCAAATTCGGACATGGCCTATTACATAGAAAAAAGCTCATTGTACTTACCCATAATATCCAAGCGGACAGGCATTGTCAAATCCAGAGGCTTGTCCTTCCAAACAATAGAATCCACGAGGACACAACTCATCGTAGTTAGAACTCCCCTGTGGACAGTAGTAGCCAGCCGGGCATTGCTTACGCAAAGAACTTCCGACGTCTGATTGGTCAGGTCATTGTAAGTACCACCTGTAATGGGTCAAAGGGTATATTCAGCCCATGATCTGTAAGCATCGCTTGAAACCATCGCATCTGGGGCCAATACCGTACAGCTGCTTAGCTTAACAGAAAAATTCACCCGACGCAAGAATTAACCAACCTATATATATCGTGGAACCTGCTGCTATATAGGATTCTAGCCAGCCGATCGTCATCAGGCAAGCTTGGTGGTAGAGAGGTTAAGACGTCTGCACTAGTAAGCAGGAGGTCAGGGGTTCGAATCCCACCCGAGTCACCTGTGAAGTTTTTTTTTTCACAGACACTCGGAAAGCACCGAGTATGCAGTGCTATACACACGTCGGTGTAGGGCAAAATTAAATCAGTTGTTTATCACCTGACGCAAGAATTAACCAACCTATAAAATTCACTAAGTAGATTTCTTTGATAAGCAGCCAAACTTTCGTACTAATGTATGGATTTTTGCTGGTAGTCTGTTGTTTGCTGAGCAAAATTCTCTTGACTGGGACATTTTCAAAGAGCTGCTTAGCTCTACGAAAGGAGTAGGGGGGATATAGGGTGGTCACTTCTCTTCTTGGTGTCCCAACAGCTTATAATTATAATAATTAAATATAATTATAAGAAGGTGCCCCAAACTTATTTTAATGTGATGTGCACAACTGCAGCTACTGATGGTTCTATATGTATTTTGGGTATTAACCCTCCTACAATCAGTGCAATTTTTGAAACAACCCATTCAGGCCACTACAAGCCATTAGCTGTTGCCAGTGGCCTCCTATGGTTACCCTTCTGTGCACTGTCACACCAATGAGATTGCAGGGTAAGGTGGTCTCCCATTGATACATTGTAGGCCATACTAATATGTTCAAACATTTACAGTGGCCTTGGGTGGCACACAGTTGATTTTGTAAGATTACTTGGACAGCAGGCTTGTACATGTATGTACTGAAGGTTGCTAAAGAACAGAATTTTGTGGTTGGGAGTGGCCTCCATGTGTAGGAGGGTTAAGGTGTCTTCTATATAAATGAGAATGAGCATAATCATCCTCTCCCCCCCCCCCCCCACTCCAAGGATCCCAGTTCCGCCGTTTCCCGCCTGCACACTACACCATACTGATCCTCCAATATCTAGTCTTCGTGCGGATCATCCAGTAGCATCTCCCAGAGTCTGGCATTCTCCTGAAGATGATCAGAGCATACTGATCGAAACGTCGAGTTGTAACCACTAGTTCTTTCTTGAACTAATTACTTCTCAAATTGAGAATTTCCCATGGTGTCACCGCAAACAGTCTTTACTTATAATCCTCTTTGTAAAAGGAAGATGCATTATACGCAAACGTATATTGACAACATACACACACGTATTGATTCCTTGCAAACTTCTCACCTGGGCACGGGAATGCAGTCTCATATGTTGTGCCGACTGGGCAGTAGTGACCCGTTGGACAGGTGTTTGTGATGTAGTCAGCATCGCCTGGTCCAGGACAGTAGTAACCTAAGAAAGGAAGGGAGTAGAAATGTCATTCATAGAACCCAAACATTATGGGAGGAGGGCCAAAGTCTTGGTACAGGCTTTGCCCGGCCAGACCCAGGCTTTGCCCAGGCCCAGAGGCCTATATAATCCCCTAGCTGAGCACAAGGGACCTTTTACTAATAAATAGATCTCAAATAGCTCTCACAGTTAACACAGACTTGACTGACACCTCAGCTGTCTTTTGTTCACAACTGCAGCCATTATAATGAGCTCTACTTGCCTGCACTAGGCCCTCCAGAAGCCCAGGTTATGTTGATTGGCAGGTACTGTATTGTTACATGGTAAGGGGTTCTCAAAGGCTTGGCTGTACCATGACTTTGGCCCTCCTCCCTTGGTGAGGTATGAGATTTGCAGGGATACCATGAAGTGAAATAATCTATTTTGAGTAATGAGGGTTATTATAATAACCTTCACTACTCACTACTCAAAACAGAGTATTTCAATACATGGTGCCACCGCAAATCTCACTTTGACTTTAGCACTTATTATGAATGACCAAACAGAAAGTTCTATTAGTGAGTGCGTCCAACGCACGGTACATTTGGTAAAAAATGGTCAATTTAAAAAACAAAATTATCATACTGACCTGCAGGGCATGGTATACACGCTGTCTTCTGTGTCGTTGATCCATTATTTGGGTTATAGGTTCCCGGCGGGCATTCGTACCGTGTCTTCCCATCACACCATCCACCGGGCTCACAGATATCAGCCGGGGGGTTGGGAACAGTGGAACCCTCATCACAGGCGTAGCCGGCCTCGCAGGCTTTGCAGCCGACCCAGCCGGCTTCCGACCAGGTGCCAGGCGGGCAAACTTCAGGAACTGTGACAGAGTAGATTTAAGAAAGATTATGTACCTGAATCTGGACTACGATCCAACTCTGTGTTCTGACTCTGAATCCACAGCGATTCAAATGACAAAGCGATAGCTGTCAATCATAAAGTCATATAATGAAAACATTATTTGAAACAAAACAATTCCCCTACAAACATTTTCCTGGAAGGTTTTTTTTTTTTGGGGGGGGGCTAAGTTTTTCCAAAACAATTCACCTCCCCCAAATGACAAATTTCTAGCTTCACGCCTGAAATCAAAATCCCTTATTGACGAATTCATTTGGTTATATTGATCATTCCCATTTTATTAGCATAGCTACGTGTATGTATAACCATAATATAATAATAATAATAATAACTGGATTTATAGAGTGCCAAATTGCCAAGGGATACAAAGCTCTTTTACATTATTATCCCTGGTCATTGGGCCAATATTAATCCTTAAACTTTCTCAGCTCCCTGGGGAGTATACAGCCCTGAGCTACCGTAGCGCATCAGAAGCTTTCTTCAATCACAATATCAACCTCTACCCTCACAGATACCCATTTATACTCCTGGGTGAAGAGGAGCACTGTACAGTGAAGTGTCTTGCTCAAGGACACAAGTACCATGGTCGCGGCCAGGATTCGAAACCCACATTCTCAGCCATCATATCAAGTCTGATGTGCTAGACCGCTCGGCCATGACACCCCACTACAGTAAAGCCGTTTGTGTATATTCATTGTAACAGGTACGTAGTTTCCAAAGTACATCATCTTCATGGCTACCAGCTATTGTCCATACACTCACCTGTCTGATCAGAGCACTGGTACCCAGCCTCACATATGGTACAGTTGACTGCATTCAGAGTACTGTAGTATCCTTTGTAGCATTTGATTGGTCCAGAGTAGATCGATGGACAAAAGTAACCAGGGTTACAGTTTGTGCAGGATATCTGTGCACCTTGAGAGTAAGTGCCAGGCTCGCATATATCGCTATAAAGAAGAAAAATGAAACACATTTTGATTTATTACACAGATTTTTTAGTATCATCAGATGAAACAATAGCCAATGTTTGACCAGACGAGGGCGCTACAGTGTTGACCCCTTGGAGAATACAGTAAAGTTTTTCGCCAAGCCAAGTAGGCTCATCAGGTCGGTGTTTATCTCTGCTTTCGTTGGCATGAAACGACTGAGAATATTCCTGTCCCCCTGGATGGAATGTAAGGCCTACGGTCCTTATAGAGCCTACTGAACAATCGTTAAATTATTGGCAAAAATCCTCCAAGGGGCACTTTTTAGGAAAACTTCTGGTACTTTCACCTCTTCAAGTCTGGCAAGTAGTACAGGCCATAAGTGCTGAATATGAAAGATCAACAAAAATGCATTTTGAATATATAATGGCATGTTTCCAAAAGTGCACTGATAGATTTCGGAGGATTCAGGAAGGTTCCTAGCCAGATTACCTAGGGGTTTAGGATTAACCTTGCTTCTTTTGTTTACCAGATTTGAAAGCGACTGAGTGGAACAGCTTCTGGAAGCTGACAAAAAAAGTGATAATTGACAGTCCTAATACCTACAAAGCAACTAGTTACTGTAGTCTGGAACATCAATGGCACTGCCACTGCTTATCCTTCACTAATCCTCCCTACACAATAGGCTGCAATCCCTTAACCCTAACCCCTTGGGTATTTTTACTAGAAAGTATCCTGAATCCACCAAAATCCACCAATTTTGTCACACACAAAATGCTGGTGTCCTGAATCCATCAGTGTAGATATTGGACATATCCTGAATCCGCCAAAATCCACCACTAAATTTTTGGTGGATTTTGGCGGATTCAGGATACCATACTCACATGAAAATTTGTATAGTATGTTGCTGCATAGAATCCATCAAAATCTAACATATACAGTACATGTAACTATAATCCATCAACCAACATGACCAAGCAGTTAAAAACTATTGAAATCCTGAATCCATCAAAATCCGCCACATGCTCAATGTGGAGGTATCCTGAATCCGCCAAAATCTTCCAATACAGGGGGATGGATTTTGATGGATTCAGGGTGGTTAGGGTTAATAGCCATTTTGTCTGACCCAGGAGGGCCAGTTTGGCTGGGTGCATTCAAGCATTGAAGAAACTATTGGCTCAATCAATCGACCGTTGAATCTTCTTTCAATAGTTTAACCCTAACATTCCCAAATCCTCCAAAATCCTCTTTGCTAAAGTGAAGGATTTTGAAGGATTGGGGTTTCATGCTACATGCTCTTTGCTAAAGTGAAAGATTTTGGAGGAATGAGGTTATTAGGCATACTTGCCTTTCCATGGTACATGTACATCCATGTTTGTTGTAGTGATTGCAAGGTCAGCGCTTGGGTCAGTGGACACTGTTTATTGCTCCATGCATGCAGAGAGGGTCCCTGGCCATGTACATGTATCACAGATTAGAAACACATTTGTGCATACATGTCATGTGCTTGCTTTACTACTGAAGGATTTTGGAGGAATCAGGTTATGTGAAGCAAATGGGCCTAGGGAGTTAGGAAGGATTCAGGTTATGTGTAAGCAAATGGGCCTAGGGAGTTAGGAAGGATTCCGGTTATGTGTAAGCAAATGGGCCTAGGGAGTTAGGAAGGATTCGGGTTATGTGTAAGCAAATGGGCCTAGGGAGTTAGGAAGGATTCAGGTTATGTGTAAGCAAATGGGCCTAGGGAGTTAGGAAGGATTCAGGTTATGTGTAAGCAAATGGGCCTAGGGAGTTAGGAAGGATTCAGATTATGTGTAAGCAAATGGGCCTAGGGAGTTAGGAAGGATTCAGGTTATGTGTAAGCAAATGGGCCTAGGGAGTTAGGAAGGATTCAGGTTATGTTGTAAGCAAGTGGGCCTAGGGAGTTAGGAAGGATTCAGGTTATGTTGTAAGCAAATGGGCCTAGGGAGTTAGGGAGGATTCAGGTTATGTGTAATGCAGGCGTCAATTTGAAGCCTGGACCCACCCTCCTCAGAGGTCGCAAAATATCGACGCCGCTTCGACGCCGAAGCCTGAGGTCAATAATTTGTTGTTATAGTGAAGCCGTAACGTTCTTTTTTAATAATTGGGTGAAGCGTTACCTATAAAAGTTGATGAAAGGGTGAAGCGTTGACGAGCCTTATTTGTGTTTGGTGATGTGACATCGAATCCACTACATCGGTCGTGTCGAAAATATGTCGAAGTCGTGGCGTTTCAAACAACTGTTGTGATGCAATCATTGAAGATGGCCGTTTTTGAAATTCGCGCAAGCCAACTTGGAATTTGCGTGCGCGCAATTTTTGAACTGAAGTTTGCCCACACAAATACACACAATCTAAAACATCGCGCGCCCCGCACCACCTTGCAAACTGTATCCTGGGGTGCGTTCCACTTGCGCAAACGTTGCCAAGTTTGCGCACGTTTGCCACCGAACTCCAACCTCGTCCCCAGGGTGTGTCGAACAGTACGAGGTTGACCGTAAACATGTTGGAAATAAAGTAAACCATGGGGACGAGGTTGACCGATCTCAAGTGCAGGATTATATATTTGTGTTTATTTATATTATTTGTGCTAAAAACGACCAATTCTTTGGGGGTTAATAGCTATGAAATGCATTGGTTTTGATATTAAGTGGAAATTTGTGCATTCAAAATCTAGTTACAAATGATATGAGAATTCTTGCCACTTGCCAGTACAATTTCAGTACAATTTAGAGTTAGTAAACAAGTGTCAAAGTTAAAACAACTTTTGAATAAACTTCATGCTTTTTAAGTTTTATATAACAACAAAAATTTATTTGTAGAAACATTGGATTTACAAAATAAATGTCACTGTATCTTTGGATTGAAACCTGGTTGACTTGGTACTTTTTTAGCAGTGTGGAATTACAAATTTAACCATTGCAGTCATGGTCTAGTTATAAGTAAACATTAATGAAGCTTGATTTTAATAGAGGTGAAGCTTGAACTATATGCAAATGGCCAATATGGTGAAACAGTGGTGAAGCGTCAGACCTGGCGAAAACTGAAAAAGTGAAGCTTCACCTATGGAAATAATTCAAAGGGTGAAGCCTGGACTAACACATTTGCTGATAGAGTGAAGTGGTGGTGAAATCCTGACCTTATACATAATTGGCTCAGGTGAAGAAAGGTGATGACGTGAGGAGGGTGGGTACAGGCTTCAAATTGACGCCCGCATAAGCAAATGGGCCTAGGGAGTTAGGAAGGATTCAGGTTATGTGTAAGCAAATGGGCCTAGGGAGTTAGGAAGGATTCAGGTTATGTTGTAAGCAAGTGGGCCTAGGGAGTTAGGAAGGATTCAGGTTATGTTGTAAGCAAATGGGCCTAGGGAGTTAGGGAGGATTCAGGTTATGTGTAAGCAAGTGGGCCTAGGGAGTTAGGAAGGATTCAGGTTATGTGTAAGCAAATGGGCCTAGGGAATTAGGAAGGATTCAGGTTATGTTGTAAGCAAGTGGGCCTAGGGAGTTAGGAAGGATTCAGGTTATGTTGTAAGCAAGTGGGCCTAGGGAGTTAGGGTTAATGACTGCTCAATGGGCTCTATAAGGACCATTAGCCTAAGTCTATCAGGTTACTTTCCAAGCGATTGCCATATTTTCA
The DNA here is from genome assembly GCA_029582265.1 of Zoroaster sp. YZ-2022. NCBI lineage: Eukaryota > Metazoa > Echinodermata > Asteroidea > Forcipulatida > Zoroasteridae > Zoroaster > Zoroaster sp. YZ-2022. Next base: position 8,487,174 of record CM055816.1, read on the forward strand.
TTTTATACTCCTGGGTTGAGAGAAGCAGAAATACTCAAATGTCTTGCTACAGATTCTCTTTACCTTGGTGCAGTCATTTTGTCAGTGCAGTAGTAACCAGCAGGGCATTGTGTACAGATAGATGCATTACCCAGAGAGTAGTAACCAGTTGGACATTCCAATATCTGGTCAGTGAACGGATTGGGACAGAAGCTGTAAAACAAAACAAAAATAGAAAAACTGCTGAAAACAATTTCTTTAATAGCATATAATTAAATAATTAAAATATTTTATTTCGTCCCTAATTTGCCATAGTGACCAATATGACTTTTTTTCAATTTTAAGTTTTCCCGCCCATTAGTACATTCAGGAAGAGACCTACCATTGTATCTAATCCACATGCATGTATTCCTTATAGTTTTGGAGATAGAGCATGCATTCCAACGACGAACGCTCTAACTGGTTATTTTTGTAATTTGGCAAAGTGACCAATACCGCATTGGTCACTATGCCAACTTAATTCGGGATTGGTCACTATGGCAAATTAGGGACGATTTGTCATGCCATTAAAAAATGTAGATGAAATTACATTCCTGGCGATTGCACAATACATCAGTATTAATATTTTTAGTGATTAGTTCACTAACCGTTGAATTAAAACTTTCACGGTTTATGGTTAACCAAAAGTTGGCACCCAGTGGCCACACAAACTAGATTAATCAGCATTTGCAACCAAAAAGCATCAACTGAGTCAGTGGATGAGTCTGAACCGAGTCAGTGGATGAGTCTGAACCGAGTCGGTGGCTGAGTTTGAACTGAGTCAGTGGCTGAGTCTGACTTAAGTCAGTGAGACTGACTCTGAACTGAGTCAGTGACTGACTCTAAACTGAGTCTGTAGCTGAATCTGAGCTGAGTCAGTGACTGACTCTGAACTGAGTCAGTGACTGACTCTGAACTGAGTCAGTGACTGACTCTGAACTGAGTCAGTGACTGACTCTAAACTGAGTCTGTAGCTGAATCTGAGCTGAGTCAGTGACTGACTCTGAACTGAGTCAGTGACTGACTCTGAACTGAGTCAGTGACTGACTCTGAACTGAGTCAGTGACTGACTCTGAACTGAGTCAGTGACTGACTCTGAACTGAGTCAGTAGCAGAGTCAATGAATGAGTCTGATACTAATCAGTTATTACGTATGAAACTGAGTCATCAACTTGGTCTGTGACTAATGTGACTGAGTCTACAATTGAGTAAGTGACTGAGTCAAAGCATGATTCGACAAGTAAGATGGAAACCGAGTCTGGAACTGAGTTAGCAAATGAGTCTGCTAAAAAAAACTGACGCTAAAGTTTTGAAAGCATTTTAATATGCCGAATAGAAAAAGATTCTCACAATCCTGGTGAGCACCCGGTACATTCACTCTGCATTCCCGTTGAGTAGAAGCCACTTCTGCAGAGTAGTTTATAATCGCTGTCAGTCTGTGGACATGCATACCCAACCGGACATGGTAAGCAGCTTGTACTCTGTGTCGTACTGTACTCGCCCAAGCTGCAGTTACGGATGTCTAGGCCGTCTGTTCTCGAACATTCTTGACCGGCGAGGCAGATTTGACAAGAGGTTGCTCTGCTGGAGGAATAGGTTCCAGGGGCACACTCTATCTCGTTGGCAACACTGCAAGGAATATAATCAACACAGGGGTGTGATTTGACAAAAGTACAAAATCCTGAAAATGGGCAGTGGGCCTGGTTCTCCCTTTGGTCTAGAGGACAAAGCCTCCTGATGAACCTCCTGGATGTTTAATTTTTGAGGATTTACAGACTCTCCACATCCTCACAAACAAGAAACTAGATATTTGGACACAAAACAGGCTACTTCTTTCTTTCCTTGATGGATATTTCTCTTATTTCAAGAACATTTTGAGGCAAAGAGAGAATTGTAAAAAATCCTGAAATCAGGAAAAATCCTGAGAAATCACAGGTCTGTCAATAGTAAACATCACCGTTTGAATGTTGGGAAAGAACTATCCGGTGATAATTTGTTTAATAATCTTAGGTAAGTGTACAAAGTGTACACTGGAGGGATGAGTGTCAGACTCGCACATATGATTTTTGCTTAGGGAAGGTGCAACAATGGTAATCAATTTAATTTTGCCCTACACCGACGTGTATATAGCACTGTATACTCAGTGCTTTCCGAGTGTCTGTGAAAAAACTACACAGGCGACTCGGGCGGGATTCGAACCCACGACCTCCTGCTTACTAGTGCAGATGTCTTAACCTCTCGACCACCGAGCTTGCCCGATGACGATTGGCCGGCTAGAATCCTATATAGCAGCGGGTTCTGCGATATATATAGATTGGTGAAATTCTTGCGTCGGGAGATAAACAATTGATTTAATTTTGCCCTACACCGACGTGTGTATAGCACTGTATGCTCAGTGCTTTCCGAGTGTCTGTGAAAAAACTACACAGGCGACTCGGGCGGGATTCGAACCCATGACCTCCTGCTTACTAGTGCAGATGTCTTAACCTCTCGACCACCGAGCTTGCCCTATGACGATTGGCCAGCTAGAATCCTATATAGCAGCGGGTTATGCGATATATATAGATTGGTGAAATTCTTGCGTCGGGAGATAAACAATTGATTTAATTTTGCCCTACACCGACGTGCTATATATATGTTTTAAATGCCTTTTTCACATAGGTGTATAAACATTTGCCCAATTTGTACGGCATCTCTCAGCCACCATACTTTATGTATGGGAAATTTGATCTGGTTTCAATACCATGTCTACATGTATCACATATTTCACTGGTTGGCAAAAAAAAAGATTATCCCCCCAAAAAAACGTGTCAACGGAGACTTTTTTGTCTGGCCTTAAGAATAAAGTACTAAATTTCTTGCAGGGGGCTCCAAAATCCATTGTGAACATTGGGGGGGGGGGGTGAAATCAGCCAAGGGCCCAGCCAAGGGCCCAGCCAAGGGCCCAGCCAAGGGGGGGCCGGAAGCTTTTGGGGTTCTAGATATTTTGAAAAATAAAATCATGAATCATGTTCAAATGAATGATTTGTTCGGCCTCTCTCAGCCACCATACTTTGTGTATGGGAAATTTGGTCTGGTTCTAATAATCGCGTATACATGTATCATGTACTGGTTGGCAAAAAAAAAAGATGACCAAAAACAAAACAAAACAAAACAAAACAAAGAAGCTGACCTATGCCCAGAAACTGGAGACTTCTTGGTCTCCACACACGTCGCTTCAAATGTGGAGTGTCATTTTTGGGACAGTCCAGGCATAATTGAATTCTGGTTATCCAAACACAAAGGGGGGGATTCGGCCCATTTTTTGACCTTTTGCCATATTTTCCCACGGTACCAATTGTCTTATTTTCCCTTGGAACGTAAAACCGTAGTCCCCTGTGTTGGAATAAAGCCAGTAAAGTTTGTTGGCCTTAGATAAAAATAAATTCTTGGACAGATGTGGGTTGGGGGTTATTGCTGAAAAGGGGAATTACAAACCCCCCCGGGCTAGAGGTTTTTTAAAAATTTTTAACCAAAACCCCAATGGGGGGAAAAAAATAAATTTGG
>CM055816.1:8491237-8513845 GCA_029582265.1 Zoroaster sp. YZ-2022
AATTGTTTTGGTAAAACAACCAGAAGAACTACGCGAACACACACATAAACCCTTTTGGTAGTTTTGGACACATACAAAGTTTCTTGATAATATCCATCTTTTGGCAAATGGATGGACTTAACCTCCTACTGATAGAGATCCATTTTGAAACCATTCAAAATTTCTACTTTCAAAAATGCCCATTGGTTTTGTACACACATGGTGATACCATTTGAACAGTGTTGGTAAGCTTTACTACCATTCAAATCTATTCAAATCCATTCAAATGCATAGAGGTCCATTGATTCACCACTTAGAAGTATCAAACAAGGTTTTGTGTTAGCTGTACTACCATTTGGAAAGATCCAAACAAGGTATTGTATTAGCTGGAACCCACTACCATTCAAAACCATTTGGAATCAATACTATACAATTATTTCACCATTCAAAACCACAAAGCGAATGGTTTCAATGGTGCATCAACTATGAAAAAAGGTACCCAAAAGTAGGAGGTTAATATTCAATTGTGCATTTAAGTGTGACTCAAATAATCAGCTTTATGAACACTCATTTAATAATATTTCACAATAATGAACAAAACTGTTGTCACACTTCACAGTCATTCATCTTGAAACCAGCGTGTTATAACTGGTAAAAACTCAGTACAATAGGAAAACTCATGTGATTGCAGCACAACTCTGAACTTTTGAAACAAGCTCAATACATGACTAAAGTCAAATTTGTTTAGGGTCATGATCGCGAAACACACTGAAGTTGTTTTCACATTGTCTACCATCCTGGTCCCTATTTATTTATTTCTTATTTACATGTAACCTGGGAGACCTTTCAAGCGAACACTGTTTAAAGGTGTTCTCTTACGTGAATACTTAATCTGTGCAGGACCTTGACGCGTCCCATCTGGTTAAGTGTCTTACTTTAGTGTCTACTTAAGTGTCTTACACAAGAGTCGCGATCGGCCAGGCTGGGATTTGAACCCATATTCTGACAACACGAACTCGGAGTCTGATGCACTAGACCATTATTATGACACTCCATTATCTAATTTGGCAATTTGCAACAACCACATGAGATTGGTTAAATATGCCTTAATTGTTATTTTGTCCTCAGTGTCGAAGGTGCAAGTCTCTGTACCATCTGTGAGGCCGGCTATGAATGCCCAGATCCGGCCAGCCACAAGTAGCCTGTGGTGAGGGTTTCAGTTGCTAGCAGGCGCAGACAGCTGCACTGTGCCAACAACCAGATCAGCAACAACCTCCACACGACCTGCGACTCTTGTCCTGCGGGGAAGAAGTGTAGCGATCGGCGTTATCACCGATTGATTGTGCTCCTGGAGAGTATGCTTTGGAGGGGATGGTGTCTGTCAATCGTGCCGGCCCGGAGGCGCTGTCTCTAACATCAGGTTGAATACTGCCCTGCGGTAAATGGAATACTTTGAAAACTAAGAAATGCTGGTTCATTTCAACTTCTGATAATGTTGTACAGTTATATTTTCAATTTATTTTGTGAAACTGGACTTTGTGTGATTCAAACCTGTGACTTCTGGATAACTGTACCGGTACCAGTATCATTTGAACTATCCAACCTTATAGTTGGCGGGTCTGTAAAAGTTTGTCAATATCTTTGTTTCAGGAAAATCTCTAACTGAATATGATTTATATTTTAAAAAATCAATGAAATTGATTGGGAAACTATAATCGAAGGAAAAATGAGGAAAATGCATGAATTAAGGCTCGTAATTGTTTACATTCAATAAATGATAAAGATAAATGGGCTGTGTTTGTATTTACAAGTTATTTCTGGAAAAGAAAATACTCTTTATAAAGGACATATTTATTAATTTTTCGAAACATGGTCTTACAGTAAATACATGTGTCTAAAAATTATTTAATGGTGATTCATATTTGAGCACTTACATGTTGTTACTGTTAAACTAAGTCTTTGACAGCATCTCGGCAAAATATATCTAGGGAAGATTGATACCATCATCATTTTTACACTGAGTAAGTGTCACATAACAATTTTGTTTATTTTGAATTATAAATTTATAATTTACTTCTGTAATCGTAAATATTGATTGTCTCATCAGTCGTATTCCTTGGGGCACTATATCATGTACCACATGTTCTGCTGGTTACAGCTGTACAAACACGTCAACATCAGCGTGTCCGGAGGCTGGTATAGCCCTGCAGGAAGTAAGTGGTGGTATGAGCGCGTAATAGTTGAGTTCAGGGAGGTGGGGACACACCAGTATGGGGAAAATGAAGTGAGGGAACACCAGTACAGGGGAGACACACCCAGAGTACAGGGAAAATCAAGTGGAGACACCCAGTATGGGGAAAATCAAGTAGGTGGACACACCCAGGTACAGGAAAATCAGTGGGGACAATCAAGTGGGGACATACCCAGTATAGGGAAACACACCTAGTATAGAAAATCAAATGGGGACATACAGTGCGGGGAACACACCCAGTATAGGGGAGAAATCAGGTAGGGACATGCAGTATGAGGGTAACACACCCAGTATGAGGGAAAATCAAGTGGGGGACATACCCAGTATGGAAACACCCAGTGGAGTTACACACCCAGTATGGGAACACACCCAGTATAGGGGAAAATCAAGTGGGGACATACCCAGTATGAGGGGAACACACCCCAGTATAGGGAAAATCAAGTAGTGGACATACCCAGTATAGGGGAACATGTGCAGTATGAGGGAAAATCAAGTGGGGACATACCCAGTATAAGGAAACACACCCAGTATGGGGAACACACACGGGAAACACCCACTACGGAAATCACCCACTACAGGGGAAAATCAAGGGGAGACACACCCAGTATAGAGGAACACACCCAGTATAGGGGACCACACCAGTATAGAGAACACACCCAGCATGGGGGAATAGAGGCTTGCATTCGCTGCTATGGTGGGGTCAAACAATGAGCCAATGAGATACCTTCTTTTGACTTCAAAATATAAGTGGCATATTATGGTTGTACACACATTAAAACAAAAGGAACTCACTTATGTGTTCGCCTGGAGTCATAGTATTAGCCAGAGGGGTGTCTGGGTGTCTTTTGGACACCCTGTTTCAGTCTGGACACCCTATTTCATCTGTCATTTACATGTAAAAGTATTGTAAGTGAACAATTTGGACACCTGTTTCATCTGTCATTTACATGTAAAAAGTATTGTAAGTGAACAATTTGGACACCTATTTCATCTGTCATTTACATGTAAAAAGTATTGTAAGTGAACAATTTGGACACACTGTTTCATCTGTCATTTATGTATCGTATAAAGTCAACAGTTTGGACACCCTATTTCATCTGTCATTTACATGTATTTCGTATAAAGTCAACAGTTTGGACACCCTATTTCATCTGTCATTTACATGTATAAAGTCAACAGTTTGGACACCCTATTTCATCTGTCATTTACATGTATGCGTATAAAGTCAACAGTTTGGACACCCTATTTCATCTGTCATTTACATGTATGCGTATAAAGTCAACAGTTTGGACACCCTATTTCATCTGTCATTTACATGTATGCGTATAAAGTCAACAGTTTGGACACCCTATTTCATCTGTCATTTACATGTATCGTATAAAGTCAACAGTTTGGACACCTATTTCATCTGTCATTTACATGTATGCATATAAAGTCAACAGTTTGGACACCCTGTTTCATCTGTCATTTACATGTATGCGTATAAAGTCAACAGTTTGGACACCCTATTTCATCTGTCATTTACATGTATGCGTATAAAGTCAACAGTTTGGACACCCTATTTCATCTGTCATTTACATGTATGCGTATAAAGTCAACAGTTTGGACACCCTATTTCATCTGTCATTTACATGTATGCGTATAAAGTCAACAGTTTGGACACCCTATTTCATCTGTCATTTACAGATCCTACTGATAGACCATTTGAAACTATTCAAAATTTCCACTTTCAAAAATGCCCATTGGTTTTGTACACACATGGTGATACCATTTGAACAGTGTTGGTAGCAAGCTTTACTACCATTCAAATCCATTCAAATGCATAGAGGGTCCATTGATTCACCACTTAGAAGTATCCAAACAAGGTTTTGTATTAGCTGTACTACCATTTGGAAAGATCCAAACAAGGTTTTGTATTAGCTGACCTACCATTCAAAACCATTTTGGGAAATCAATACTGTACACAGTTATTTCACCATTCAAAACCACAAAAGCGAATGGTTTCAAATGGTGCATCAACTTTGTATGAAAAATGTACCAAAAGTAGGAGGGTTAAATCAGATTTTTTTTAAGAGAACAAACTTTCAAATGTTTCAAGAACTGTTGTCTTTCATAGGCTCTTACAGCTCATGAGGCTCAACTGCTTGCATTGACTGCCACCAGGCTATGCCTGTACAAATCATACCTCTGAAGGGCGAGTTGCATGTACAGCTGGGCATTATGCTACTGGCAAGGCTACCGTCTGTATTGAATGTACTGCAGGCTACTTCTGTCAAAGCACTGTGTAAGTATAAAACCAATGAGATTTAAAGATGTGTCATCATTGCTTTGCCAGTTTTATCAGAAATTTTTATTTTATCTAAACATTGGTAATTTCCTTTGTTTTGTAGTGATTAACCCTCCGAGCCGCAATACACCACAAGGGCCACAAGCGGAATAAGGGGAGACTCCGGAAGGCACTTTTAATTACGCGTAATTACACTACGCGATCCGTTTTCTGAACTAATACACTACCCAATCCTTTCTAACCCTTCACTGACAGTCTAAATTTATGAATATAGGTCTCCTAGACACTCCTACATTAGGATGATTGATAGGGTTGTGAAGGTCAATAATGACCTTTCTTGGCAGATTTGTACATGAGTGAGCGGTGCTTGGGTTTGTACGTGAGCGGGCTTAGATTTTGGCACATTGTGCACTGTGAATAGGCAGATTTCCCGGTGGGGGTGACCTTTGCTGAGCTCGATGTTAAAGGTGCTATGATGTATCTAGAAGGTTCCGTGAGGATATCATGTAGTTTCACCGTGGTTGGTGTGATTGTTTGGTAATTAAAACAAAAGGTCAAAAAAGCCTTCCGGAATCACCTATTCGCTGCTGCTGGCTGGTTGCCCAGATTTCCCACGGGTGGGGTGACCTTTGCGATGTTAAAAAGGTGTAAATCGAAGGGTTCCATTGAGGATATCATGTAGTTTCAGGCGTAATTGGCCAATTGTTTGGGTAATTAAAAAAAAGGTCAAAAGTGCCTTGCGGAATCACCTATTCCCCTACTTGAGGTTAATCGGAACAGTATTGTCACAATCAACCGCGGCATGGAAATCAAAAGGTAATAAGCTAAAACTTTCACAGGTTGGTGTTAACCTCCTCTCAATGGGTTTTGGCTTGCATTGAATCACAACCACCAACACCATGCAGTAAATGTACCAACTGTTGGACTTAGCTGGAATTGGGACACCCAGCACCATGTAAATATCCTGTCTGGGCTGCCATTGAGGTCCATCAAAAACCATTCAACACCATGCAGTATACTACCACCCAACTGTTGGACTTAGCTGGAATTGGGCACCCCCCCATGTAAAGTATCCCTGTCTGAGGCATAAAGTGCCAGGTCCATCAAATACTAACAAAACAGCTGTTGGGTTTGATGGGTTTGGGGTTGATAAGGTTAATGTATTGATTCAAAGAGGTTGCCTTGCTCAATTTTTGAGCATATTGTTGCACCTTTCACCTAAGCAAAAATCATATCTTGGTCGCTCATCCTCAGTGTACACTTTGTACACTTACCTAAGATTTAAACAAATTATCACGGATAGTTCTTTCCCAACACCAAGCGCTGATTTTACTATTGACAGACCTGTGATTTCTCAGGATTTTTCCTGATTTCAGGTTTTACAATTCTCTCTTTGCCTCAAAATTTTCTTGAAATAGAGAAAATATCACCAAAGAAGAAAAGTAGCCTGTTTTGTGTCCAAATATCTAGTTTCTTGTTTGTGAGGATGTGGAGAGTCTGTAAATCCTCAAAATTAAACATCCAGGAGGTTCATCAAGGCTTTGTCCTCTAGACCAAAGGGAGAACCAGGCCCGGCCATTTTCAGGATTTTTACTTTTGTCAAATCACACCCTGTGGTGATTATATTCCTTGCAGTGTTGCCAGCAGAGATAGAGTGTGCCCTGGGGACTATTCTCCAGCGGAGCAACCTCTGTCAAATCTGCCAAGCCGGTCAAGAATGTTCGAAACAGGCGGCCTAGACATCCGTAACTGCAGCTTAGGCGGTGATCGACGCACAAGCTGCTTACCATGTCCGGTTTGGGTATGCATGTCCACAGACTGACAGCGATTATAAACTTCTCTGCAGAAGTGGCTTCTCAGCGGGAATGCAGAGTGAATGTACCGGTGCTCAGCTGGATTGTAAGAACTTTTTCTGTAGGCATATTAAGCGCTTTCAAAACTTTATAAATCAGCTTTTTTAGTAGACTCATTTGCTAACTCAGTTTCAGACTGGTTTCATCTTACTTGTCGAATCGTGGCTTTGGCTCATCACTTTACTCAATTGTAGACTCAGTCCCTATGCCTCTGGGCAAGTTGATGACTCAGTTCAGTGTAATAACTGATTAGAGTCAGTCGACTCGGTTAGAAGTCAGTATGACTCGGTTCAGAGTCAGTCTTGACTCGGTTCCAGAATCGATCACTGACTCGGTTCAAATCAGTCAGCTCGGTTCAGAGTCAGTGACAGACTGGTTCAGTCAGTGACTGATCGGTTCAGAATCAGTGACTGACTGGTTCAAGTCGATGACTGGTTTCCCAAGTCAGTGACGATGGCTGGTTCAATGTCAGTGTTGGTTCAGAGTCAGTCACTGGTTCAAAGTCACTGACCTGGTTCCGTCAATCAGTCACTGACTGGTTCAGAAATCGATCACTGACTCGGTTCGTGATGGTCACTGCCCGGTTCAAGTCACTGTTTCGGTTCCAGTCGGTGACTTTTCAGAATCAGTGACTGACTGGTTCAAGTCAGTCACTGACGCCGGTTCAGAAATCACTCACTGACTGACTCGGTTCAGAAGTCAGTCATGGCGGTTCAAGTCGATCTGTGGACAAAGTCAGACCTTTATTTCGGTTCAAGTCGCTACAGACTGGTTTAGAGTCATTCTCACTGACTTAAGTCAGACTCAGCCACTGACTCGGTTCAGACTCATCCACTGACTCAGTTGATGCTTTTGGTTGTAAATGCATGCACAAAATGCTGATTATCTAGTTGTGGCCATAAACCGTGAAATTTTTTAATTCAGCGGTTGAACTAATCACTAAAATATTAATGCTGATGTATTGTGCAATCACCAGGAATGTAATTTTATGTACATTTTTAATGGCATGACAAATCATTCCCTAGTTTGCCATAGTGATCCGTCCGAATTAAGTTAGCATAGTGACCAATGCGGTATTGGTGCCTTTGCCAAATACAAAATAATAGTTAGGCATTCATCATTTGAATGCATGCTCTATCTCCAAAAATACATGCATGGATTAGATACAATGGTAGGTCTTCTCCCTGAATATATTGGTGGGAAAACTCCAAAATTGAAAAAAAGATTGGTCCTATGGCAAATTGGGTAATTAAATATTTTAATTATTGAATTATATAACTATTAAAAGAAATTGTTTTCAGCAGTTTTTTCTATTTTTTGTTTTGTTTTACAGCTTCTGTCCCAATCCGTTCACTGACCAGATGTTGGAATGTTCCAACTGTTACTCTCTGGGTAATGCATCTATCATGTACACAATGCCCTGCTACAGTTACTGCTACACTAACAAATGCCTGCACCAAGGTAAAGTCTGTAAGACATTTGGTATTTCTTTCTCTCAACCCAGGGTATAAAAATGGAAATATGGCAATCGCTTGGAAAGCCTGATAGACTTAGGCTAATGGTCATATAGGAGCCCATTGAGCAATCATTAACCCTAACCCCCTTGGCCCCCTTGAACACACATAACCTGAATCCTTCCTAATTCTAGGCCCATTTGCTTACACATAACCTGAATCCTTCAAACTCCTAGGCCCATTTGCTTACATAACCTGATCCTTTATAACTCCTGACCCTGTTTGTTATAACTGGATTCCTCCAAAATCCTTCAGTAGTAAAACAAGCACCATGACATGTATGCACACATGTCTGTTTCTAATCTGTGATACATGTGTACATGGCCAGGGATCCTCCTACATGCATGGACAATAAACAGTGTCTACTGTAAGCGCTGACCTTGCAATCACTACAAAAACATGGTGTGTTTGTACCATGGAAAGGGCAAGTATGCCTAATAACCTCATTCCAAAATCTTTCACTTTGGCAAAAGGCATGTGTATGTATGTCGTCCTTCAAAATCCTTCACTTTGTAAAGAATTTTGGGAGATTTGAAATATTGAGGTTAAACTATTGAAAGATTCAACGGTCGATTGATTGGGCCCAATAGTTTCTTCAATGCTTGAATACCCAGCCAAACCCTCCTGGGTCCAGACAAAATGGCTATTAAGGGATTGCAGCCTATTGATGGCCAGAAGGATTACTGCCTGACGTGTGTGTGGAGGATTAGTGAAGGATAACGGTGGCAGTGCCATTGATGTTCCAGACTACAGTAACTAGTTGCTTTGTAGGTATTAGGACTGTCAATTATCACTTTTTTGTCAGCTTCCAGAAGCTGTTCCATGCAGTCGCTTTCAAAGTGCCCCTTGGAGGATTTTTGCCAATAATTTAACAATTGTTCAGTAGGCTCTATAAGGACCGTAGGCCTTACATTCCATCCAGGGGGACAGGAATATTCTCAGTCGTTTCATGACAGAAAAGCATAAACACCTGATGAGCCAACGGCAGGGGAAAAACTTTACTGTATTCTCCAAAGGGTCAACACTGTGGCCACCGTCTGGTCAAACATAGGCTGTGTTTCATCTTATAGTACCAACAAATCTGTGAAATAAATCAAAATTTTTTCATTTTCTTCTTATAGCGATATGCAAAGGGCCTGCACTTACTCTCAAATTGCACAAATATCCTGCAAAACTGTAACCCTGGTTACTTTTGTCCATCGATCTACTGGACCAATCAAATGCTAAAAGGATACTACGGTACTCTGAATGCAGTCAACTGCTTACCATATGTGAGGCTGGGTACCAGTGCTCTGATCAGACAGGTGAGTGTATGGACAATAGCTGGTAGCCATGAAGATGATGTACTTTGCAAACTATACCTATACAATGAATATACAAAGCGGCTTTACTGTAGTGGGGTGTCATGGCCCGGCGGTCTAGCACATCAGACTTGATATGATGGCTGAATGTGGGTTTGATTCTGGCAGCGACCATGGTACTTGTGTCATGAGCAAGACACTTCACTACAGTGCTCCTCTTCGGGTATAAATGGGTATCTGTGAGGCAGGCCTGTGAAATCTCAATTTTAGCCGTTCCCGCTTTTCATTTCCTCTCCGATTTTAATTTCGCTTTTTAAAATCCGCCGAAAAAAAAAATTCCGTTTTTTTATTTTGTTGTGAATTGAGTAATTCATTGTTTCACAGGGATCCTCGATCGTGGCGATCCGTCGTTATTCCACCAGATACCGCCTGTTGGATAGGCGTGCTGAACCAGCGGTATGGCTGATCGTCACCTGCCGTGTTTGGCTGTGTCCTGGTCCTACTGGCTATGGCTGGAAAGTGTTGCCTGAGCCAATAAGCGGCTGCAGTCAATTTCCCGAACTTCGTGTTATTTGGCGTAGCCGGCGGAATTATCTGGCCTAACAACAGCGACACACCACAACAACCACCATTTGTATTCTCGTCCGTGTGCACTCTACTTGACACGTGCATGATTACACCCAGTACTGCGGTTCGACATTTTCAATGGTTGAATGGTTTTGTTGTATTGAATGAGATGTCCGGATCTATGGTGCACAAATGCGTGATAGTCCAAGAGGATCAATTTGACACCGGCGATGATAAAGGGCAAGGAACTTACTAATCCGTGGAATTGGTTTTAAGGATTAATATTGGCCCAATGACCAGGATAATAATGTAAAAACTTTGTATCCTTGGCAATTTGGGCCTCTATAAATCCAGTTATTATTATTATTATTATTATATGGTTATACATACGTAGCTATGCTAATAAAATGGGAATGATCAATATAGCAAATGAATTGTCAATAAGGGATTTTGATTTCAGTGAAGCTACGAAATTTGTCATTTGGGGAGGTGGTGTTTTGGAAAAACTTAGCTATACGGGGAAAATGTTGTAGTAGGAATTTGTTTGTTTCAAATAATGTTTTCATTATATGACTTCATGATTGACAGCTGTCGATTTGTCATTTGAATCGCTGTGGTTCAGAGTCAGAACAAGTTGGATTGTGGTCAGTTGGGTACATATTTTTTTCTTAAATCTTCTGTCACAGTTCCGTTTGCCCACCTGGCACCTGGTGGGAAGCGGCTGGGTGGCTGCAAAGCCTCGGGCAGCTCACGCCTGTGATGAGGTTCCACAGGTTAACCCCAGCCTGATATCTGTAGCCGGTGGTTGTGTGATGGGAAGATGCAGGCGAATGCCATGAGCCTATAACCCAAATAATGGATAACGACACAGAAGACAGCGTGTATACCATGCCCCTGCAGGTCAGTATGATAATTTTGTTTTAAATTGACCATTTTTACCCAATGTACCGATGGGCCAATCACTAATAGAACTTCTGTTTGGTCATTCTAATAAGTGCTAAAGTCAAAGTGATGATTTGCGGTGGCACCATGTATTGAAATACTCTGTTTTGAGTATTGGTAGTGAGGTTATTCTCATATCCCTCATTACTCAAAATAGATTGTTCACTTCATGGTATCCTGCAAATCTCATACTCCTGGGAAGAGGGCCCATTGCAAAGTCCTGGTACAGCCAAGCCTTTGAGAAGCCCTTACCATGTAATACAGTACCTGCCAATCAACATAACCTGGGCTTCTGGGCTGAGGCCTAGTGCGGGCAGTGAGAGCTCATTATAATGGCTGCAGTTGTGAAACAAAGACAGCTGAGGTGTCGAATCCAATCTATGTTAACTGTAGAGGCTATTTGAGATCTATTCATTGAAAAAAGGTCCTTGTGTGTGGGATTATATGAGCCTCTGGGCCCTGGGCAAAGCCTGGGTCTGTGGCAAAGGGCTGTACCAAGACTGGCCCTCCTCCCTGTCATTTGGGTTCTATGAATGACATTTCTCTCCTTCCTTTTCTTAGGTTACTACTGTCCTGGACCAGGATGCTGACTACATCACAAACACCTGTCCAACGGGTCACTTGATCCAGTCGGCACAACATGTAGGACTGCATTCCGTGCCAGGTGAGAGTTTGCAGGAATCAATCGTGTGTATATTTGTCAATATCGTTTCGTAATGCATCTTCCTTTACAAAAGGATTATAAGTAAAGAACTGTTTGGTGACACCATGGAAATTCTCAAGTTGAAGTAATTAGTTCCAAGAAAGAACTAGTGGTTTACAACTCACGTTTGATCAATATGCTCTGATCATCTTCAGAGTGCAGACTCTGGGAGATGCTGCTGGATGATCCGCGCGAGACTGGATGCTGGAGGATCAGTGTGGTGTAGTGTGCAGGCGGGGGCGGAACTGGGTCCTTGGGGGGGGGGTTGGGGGAGGATGATTATGCTCATTTATATGAACACCTTAACCCTCCTACACATGGAGGCCACTCCCAACCACAAATTCTGTTCTTAGCAACCTTCAGTACAGCACATGTACACCAAGCCTGCTGTCCAAGTAATCTTACAAAATCAACTGTGGGCCACCCAAGGGCCACTGTAAATGTTTGAACATATTAGTATGGCCACAATGTATCAATGGGATACCACCACCCTGCAATCTTATTGGTGTGACAGTGCACAGAAGGAACCATAGAGCCCACTGGCAACAGCTAATGGCTTGGGAGTGGCCTGAATGGGTTGTTTCTAAAATTGCACTGATTGTAGGAGGTTAATACCCAAAATACATATAGAACCATCAGTAGCTGCAGTTGTGCACATCACATTAAAATAAGTTTGGGGCATCTTCTTATAATTATATTTTGTAGATACTCATGTACAAGCTGTTGGGACACCAAGAGAAAGTGACCACCTATATCCCCCCTACCCCTTTCCCGTAAGAGCTAAGCAGCTCTTGAAAATGTCCCAGTCAAGGGTGCTCAGCAAACAACACACAACCAGCAAAAATCCATACATTAGTACGAAAGTTTGGCTGCTAATCAAAGAAATCTACTTAGTGAATTTTATAGGTTCGTTAATTCTTGCGTTGGGTGATAAACTCTATACTCAGTGCTTTCCGAGTGTGTGTGTGAAGAAAAGCTTCACAGGTGACTCGGGCAGGATTACTAGTGGTTACTAGTGCAGACATCTTAACCTCTCGACCACTGAGCTTGCCTGATGACAATTGGCTGGCTAGAATCCTATATAACAGGTTCTCAATATATAGGTTGGTTAATTCTTGCATCGGGTGAATTTTCTGTTAAGATAAGCAGCTGGGTTTTGGCCCCAGATGCGATGGTTTCAGCGATGCTTACAGATCATTGGCTGAATATACCCGCTGACCTTTGACCCTTACAGGTGCCTGTACCCTGACCAATCCGAGGCGTGGGAAGCCCTTTGCGTGTAAGCAATGTGCCGGCCGGCTACTACTGTCCACAGGAGTTCTAACTGATGAGTTGTGTCCTCGTGGATTCTATTGTTTGGAAGGACAAGCCTCTGGATTTGACAATGCCTGTCCGCTTGGATATTAAATTAAGTACAATGAGCTTTTTCTATGTAATAGCCGTGTCGAATTTGGCTAAGGCCACGGCTATTGGCTGCAGTGGCAATGCTGATATACACTGTATAGGAAGAAACAGTGATCTGGCCATAACCATAGCCGTGGCCGTAGCATATTGACTCTGACTATTGGCTGCAACAATGCTGATGTATAGGAAGAAACAGTGATATCTAGCCGCATAGCTGTGGCACATTTTAGCTCTATTAATTATCAGTGGCAATGCTGATGTGTGGGAAGAAACGTGACTTAGCCATGAGCAGCAAAAGCATTTTGGCCTACTATTGGCTGTGACAATGCTGATGTATGGAAGAAAGCGGTGATATTTAGCCATAGCCGTGGCATTTTGGCTACAGCTATGGCTATTGTGGCAATGCTGATGTATAGGAAGAAATAGTGACTTAGCCATAGCCACCAAAGCAGTCACCAAGATACAGCCTTGGTCCTGAGCACACTTCTGCCATCTTTGTCTGATTCCTGCATACTCCCACATGCAGATTAAGTGTCTCATTACATAATTAGGGACCAGACTATTTTCCTTCCAGCCTCGGTGGTAGCGTGGATTGTATTGAACAAACAAGATGAGTATGCCGTGATAAGGTCTATAGGACATATTCTTGGTGTCTAAATTTTAAGATCTAAATTTGTTCAGATTCCCATGGAAAAAATAAAACATGCTGATTTTCGCTTAACGACACATGATTTGACATAATACAACTGCTGGTGACTGCATTGTTTGACCACTCAGCGTGAAGCACACATTCTTACACAAACAAGCTTGTGTTCAAAGGCCAATTTACAAACTCTATTATCACTTTGAAGATAACGTTTTACAGAAAAATATGTAATGAAATGTCTCACTTATAAATTCCCTTTCATACAATATAAAAATGATTGAAATCGGTCAATAAATGTGCAATTCTTGGTCTTTTGTTTCCTCAATGTGATCTGTAAAAACACTTTTTTACACAAACATATGGCCTCCGTAGAGTGTTTGGCATTTGGATCTTTACTACAATTTGAAGGGATTGCATATTAACAACCATATTTTATTTCACCATCAATGGAAAGATCCGATCTTGCTCTTTCCAACCATTGTAAGCTTAGGTATGGAGGGTGAACATGGACAAAACTACAGCTTTATAACAAATGGCCTTTGTGCTCAGGCTTGAGTGCTTTTTGTGTAAGCTTGGTTGACTAAGTCGCCTATGGTAAGGAAGAGGGTATGAGTGCAGTCGACAAAAGTCGCCTATGGTGAGAAAGGGTTAAAAGCAAATGTACATCTCAGAGGTAAAAGTTTTTGTCTTGAGATCCTATGTCTAATAAAATGAATGGGGGTTGTTGTGGAATTTTTGAGTTTCTTGTAAATTATCAATCTTCATAACATTTAACATCTTGTGAAAGTTAAAAAATAGGGTTGTATTTGTCTGGATTTGTTTTTGGGTTTTCAGGTTTTACAAATCACAAATGTTGTGATGACCATCCGGTTTGAAAGATTTAAGCAATCAAGGAAAGCAAGCAAATGCTCACAATGATTTCACTAGCGCTATTCACAACAATGGCACCAATAATAACCCTAAAAATTTCAGTGGTTGTCAAAACTGCCCAATCACACCCCTGATAAAAGCATGTTTTTTTTAGATGTAGTAAGTCATGTCAATAACCAACTTGGTTGTGATATCTTGCCTATAATGTGTCTGATTCCCTTGGAACTTGCAACTTGCTTCAGCAGCCTCAGTAATTAATAGCGAATTACAGGGGATGGGGGGGTTGTAAAAGTGTAATGTTCAGTGGGTTTCTTGTGGTAGGAATAAGGCTGGCCTTGGGGTGCTGGTCACCTGTTCTATCTTACCACTCACTGGCTTTGTTTAGCATTAATTTTTGTGTATTTTCGGTTTTGTTTGAGGTTTGGTTTTATATTTAATTGATGTAATCTGATTGCCAGTGTAAAATGTAATAATAAATAAAATAAAAAAAATAAAATATCTGCTTTATACACATTGTACGTATTTTATACGGAAAAATACATTAAGGCTCCAGATAAAGGTTATTTTCTGAGGCCGAATATAATGGTCTGAATACATACATGCACAAACATATTAATGCAGTGATATCACTACAGTTAAGTCCCTGGATTGTAACAGTGATCTATATGCAAAATTATGTACGATTTTGTAGCAAAATTTACAGTGGAAATTTCTCCCGTGGTAACTGTTAAAACCTGAATAAATAAAAAAACCAGTAGTATATAAAGATAGTACTAGTGAAAAAGATCACTGCTTGTTTAAACAACGCCCTCATTGAGACCATGCAGACCAGCCAAAAGTGTGGTCAGCTGGCCAAGCCTTTGAAAGCCCTGGATCATGTAACAATGCAGTACCACTGCCAATCTACATAACATGGGCTTCTTCTGGAGGAGCCTAGCCCAGCCAAGTAGAGCTCATTATAATGGCTGCAGTTGTGAACAAAAGACAGCTGAGGTGTCAATTAGAGTCTGGGTTAATAATAAGAAGAGCTATTTGAGAGATCTATTTATTAGTAAAGGGTCTTTGTATCAGCAGGGGGGATATATATGGCCCGTAAACCTGGGCAAAGCCTGGAGCTCTGGTTGGCTAGGCTTCTCAGGGGCTTGCCTGTACATGCCAGGACTTTGGGCCTCTTCTCTTGGGTCTTTGAATAGACTCAATTCACAACTCACAATTTTAAAGTGGAGCAGGGGACCTCCATTGTTCTCTATGTTCTGACAACCGTGGATCTATTGTTCTCCATTGGCGATAGCGGCTTGAGGAACCTATTGTCCCTTGTTATAAGTCCTGAGGTTTAAATGCGATATTTACACACAATTTTGTATGCGGTGTAAGCCGAGACCTCCCTATATTATTTCCTCTATTGTTCTGACTGACAACAGACCTATTCTCCCTTTTGTTATAAGTCCTTGTCATGTGCAGCGGTCCCGGTCTAGCTTACGGACTCAAGTTCTGGTGTTAGCAGCAGAGATGTGGGTTCGAATCCCAGCCATGAACATTGTGTCGTCTTGAGCAAGACATTTAAACCATAGTGCTTCTCTCCCACCAGGGTTCCAACATGGAGTACCTGTGAGGGCAGACTTGGTTGATTGTACTGTCTGCGCCTGTTCCGCTGTAATGGCAGCAATTGAGCTATACTCCCCAGGAGCTGAGATGTTTCAGGAATGATTTATGAGCCTTGCTTATGAGGCAGGGTAATGATATAATGCACCTTGCCACCACTTACCAGGTTGGTGGATACGTGATGCTATATGAAAACACATTATTATAATATTATTGGTTTGAATGTATATGTACACACATAATTTTGTGTTTGGTGTAAGCCAAGGACCTATTGTTTTCTCTATTGTTCCTGACAACCGAGGGACCTGTTGTCCCTTTTGTTATAAAGTCCTTGGTTTGAATGTATATAATTCACACACAATTGTGTGTGCCGGGTGCTGTAAATAAGGACCTCTATTGTTTCTCATCTATTTTTCTGACAACCCGAGGACCTATTGTTCCCTTTATTTATAAGTCCTGGGTTTCTAATCTTATGTATGTACTTCTAATTTTGTGTCTGATGTCAAGCCAGGATCTCCTATTGTTTTCCTCTATTGTTTCTGACAACCGAGGGACCTATTGTCCCTTTGTTATAAGTCACTGGGTTTCAATGCGTGGCATTACCGCCACAATTTAATGTGTACTGATGTAGCCAAGGATCTCTCTATTGTTTTCACTCTATTGTTCCTGACAACCAGGGACCCATTATTGTCCCTTTTGTTATAAGTCCTGTTTGGCCGTTTCAATCGCGTGTCATACCGCACAATTTGTATATGATGATGTAAACCAAAGGACCTATTGTTTTCCCTCTTATGTAATGAAAGTGAATTTCAGTTTTATTGACAAAACCATCATAGCTTTGTGTGTAATAATGACAAAGTCTAGCCAGTTCATATTAAGTTTTCATATGAATACCAAATACTTGGACTAGTCTAGCCACAGGATCCTCTCTGGTGGTCTTAAATGAACAATGTTAGAGTTGATCGAGCGGATGTTGGTGTTATTTTAATATTTCAGGGGGAGGAAGGGGAGAGGTTTAATATTCATCTGTTTACAGTCATTCAACATATTCTTTGTGTTCATGACAATATTTTGAGGGATTACCTACAAGTAAAAGTATTAAGTAAACTGGTTGCTAAACTTTTACTAAAATATGGCTTCATAATGGAAACTAAAATGATGATGTATATAGTACACAGAATAGCAACGTAATTTATTATTTTGGTGTTATTGGTCAGCCAAACTGGTCTTTTATCTTTACCTTTTGCAACCTACCTAAACAGATTATTTAATATTCTTTTTTAAAAATAATAAAGTTTGGATCCCAACATTTGGTAGGGATTTCTCTATGTAAAAAGCATATGTACGCTTGTGCATCAGAATATCAAATGAGAACAAAAGGGACAAACAACTAGGAAAAAGATTATGTTACATGTATTTCGGCTTGAAAGTTCAAATGGAAACATTTGATTGGAATTTTCAATTCAGGTTTTGTTAATGCTTATTCATATAAAATGATCTAATACTAACAATATACAGTGTTACCAACAGGTGGGCATTATTGCACTAGTAAATGTCTTTGGACATTATGTAACATATATGCAATAAGACTACAACTTCTTCGGCACTGAGTACATATGTACATCAATGCATTTAACAAGTGTTTGACAAACACAGAATATTAATTATCATTGGTGAAATGAATATTCATAAATGTAAATTATTATTAATTACACTAAGATCCTATTGACTCATACATATTCATCAGTCCCTTGAATGGACTCAGTCCCTTAAGTCACAGTTTGAAATGATGAATTTGTGGTCATCTCACTGTTTGACAGACGGCTTGGGACTAAAAAGAACTAATTTACACAGTTATTCATCAGTTTAAACAAGAATAACAAGAAATATTATTTACTATGAGCATAATATAAAAACAAATTGAAATTTGAGTAATATTTATACAATTTTGCAATACAATTTTGGAAAATTTGCCGCCCATTTTGTTGTACTTGACATTACTTTTTGCCGCATTGGATTTTATTAAACTGCCTTTAACTCTAAGCTGAAGAAAAGGTTTAAACAATGACAGTTGACTTTCATTTGTTTTATTTTTATATTAAAAAGGCAAAAGAACAAAGGCAAAAAAAAGCCCTGAAAGAGTATTTAAAAAGTGCATTTAATATTTAAAAAACGAAAAAAAACTTAAAACTTTCAATCGGTGAAACAACATTCATTGGTATATACTTAAATACAAGCAAAATACGAACATCATTGGGGAATAACGTTTGACATTTCTTTGAAAAGGATGTCACCTCAGACAGAAATATTTCAAGGTTTGTTTGATGCTGCATCCCTTAACTTTACACCAAAGTAAGTTTATGTCAATCTGCTGAACATTTATGTTTATTAGAATGACAAGGTATACACTGTACCCTTTGAAAGCTTTCAGCTTTCTTCAGCTAAATAAACTATTTAGACTGTCAATTGTTTTAATATTAAAACAAAATACAAAAGAAATCCAAATCAAATCAACTCACTGACTTGCCAAATTTAAACTTTAAATACAATTTCCAAAAGAAGGGTGAGGTGTAATTTAAGGTGGCTTCATGTGGCTTATGGAAGATTTGTTACAACATTGAAAATGAAATATGAACTACATGTATATAAATTGTACCATGTGACCAGCAAGATGAATTGCCATTCAACATCATCCAAGTTGGATGATATTATACAATGATATATCTTAGTACCAAATCAGCTACAATAACTGTTTCCCATCTGATATGAATGTGATTCCATGTGGTGCATACAGACCCTTAGTACAGCTGATAAATCCCGTGGGATCATAGTGGTGAATATGACCAGTGTCAGGATCATTGTACAAATTGTGTATAAACCTGATGTGTCACAGCATACACCTCTGCAGTATTTGACTTTCTGATATCAATGGTTGGTGTTATGGTGAATAATTTTTAGAACCATTGTTATCAGCCAACTTGACACGTGTTGTTGATCTTCACCACTGATCACCACTCTGCCACTGTTGTCTACAGCCAAGAAGATGGGTCGTGTAGTGACCGCCATGGTGCTTATTAGTCCAACAACAGTGGACCTGTGCTCAGTCACTACCATTCTCTTTATATCGCCCACAAGAATGTTACCATCCTTCTTGGCTGTAACACCTCTTATGCCCACATCTGTGTTACCAACCTCATTCAGTGGCAGGGTGGTGAATTGAAATAACACATACCATCCTCCCTTTGTATAGCTTGGTTGGTGTCATCTGCTACTACTAAGTGATTGTTGACACTTGCAATGGCAAATGGACCTTATTAGAAAAAACAGAAATAGAACACATTTTTAAGGTAGAAACTGCATCATAAATGTCATGTATCAAATACCATGTATCATTACATTTCTATTAGTGGATAATTGATATTTTTGTTTTATATATTCATTTATTCTGAGTGGAAATACATTTTAGATGTGAAATACATCACACCATCCTATAGACTCATTCTGTAGGTATATTCTGTAATATGAACTGTGAACAATGCAATTCAAAATCATAATGATAATACATATTGTTCCTGATCAATTAAATATTGCATGAGCTTTAGACAAAATATTATTTAATTAAATATATTATGCTCATAAAAATGAAAAAATTGATGAGCTTGGAAGAATTCTCTAGGATATATATTATTTGTAAGAGTATTGCAAATATTCTGATTACCAGTATCATGTATAATGTTACATATAATGTTTCATAAATTTAATGGAAATAATTATTTTTAGTACATGTACATTCATTGACTAGAATACTTGTGTGTTGGTTGTAATGGGTGAATTTAGCATCACTTTTAAATATGTCCAATATTTTGTTGTACACTTTTTGTACTGAATGCCTGCAGTTGTCAAAACCACATTGTGTATGTATAGTAGTGTGTGACACACTTACGTGCTTCCATGTCAATGGTTCTATGGTGTTGGCCTGTACTGCTGTAGATTACTACTCGTCTGTTGTTATGGTCTGTCACAGCAAGCTGATCATGTTGATGAGCAGCAATGCTAGTAGCCCCATTTAATTCTCCACATTCACTTCCTCCACACCAAATACATGACTTGGCTCCCTTGCTGTCTTCCAGCTCCAGCTCTTTTGAACTAATCTCTTAACCCTCTTACTCTGATTGATCCGCGCAATGAAAGTCTGCCATCAGTGAGAGGAGGCGATGAACTGGTCAGTGATCTCAGTCCATTACTGATGATGGGATGCAGTGACAGGAAGTCACTGTCTGTTGCTGTATTTGCTTAACATCATTGGCTGTGTCCAGAGAATGTTGTTTCCTTTGTAGCATCATACCCACTGCTTTCTCGCCTCAAATGCCATACGATCCTGTTCAAGGGTCTCGATGGCATCAATCATCTTATTCTCCTCAGCTGTAACCTTTGCTCTGATCTGATCTGCTGTCTCCTTCACCTCTTTCATAGTTGTTATGACTTTGTCTCTGGTCTTGCTCAGCTTGAGATAGGTAGCCAAAGATTCTTCCAGTTCCTTTATTTCTGTGAGGAAACTGGCGAAGATATCTTTCATAGCCTTCTGTATTTCAAGAGGAAGCTTCTGCAATGTCAATGTACTGATGCTCAGGAGTGACGATGGTCTAGCGGTACAGTCTCAAACAGATCAAGACTTGACATGGCTCACAGTAGAATCGATTGATCTCTCCCGCCGTGTTTGTGACGTATGAAGCCTCTTCTGGTCTTTTTCACTGTTGCCTTACCCTTACGATATGTCCTCCAGTGCTACATTGTGATTGGATGTTGCGTTGGCCATGATGTGTCTTTTGCAGTTAGAGCAGATATTTTGGGCACAGTCAAGACGCCGAAGAAAGAGCCTCATTGCCTCCATCACATAACTCACAGGTAAGCAGGTTACCTGAACCAAACAACTTCTCTTGTAGTGATACCTCATCTACGATGCCAATCAAATGAAAATTGGGTTTTGAGTCCCTAGTGCCCGTCGATGGAATGAAGTCTCCTGACGACAAACAGGACAAGGAATGTTTTGGGCAGCGTCTGCAGGTGGTGTCCCAGTATTCATCTAAACAGTTCTCACAGAAACTATGAGAACAATCCAATATTTAAGGTTGCTTGTGTCAGTCATGGCATATGCCACCTCGAAGATATTAAGCTTATCTTTACAATGCTCCTAATTCTCCAGTGGTAGCCATTTGTTCTGTGAACAAATGAAGAAAAATTAAAAAAGCCGGGGTTAATGGTGCTGATGATGAAGTCATTTATGATCAATAGTTTACCTTTAAACTTACTTGAATCACCAAACAATACACAAGGAAAAGAGTGATTCAATGTATAATTTTTTTTGTTCAATAAAACAAATTGTTGGAAAACATCTGCCTTCTGTATTACATTACCGGCATTCTACAAAATGAACTCAAATATATGTAATGTAAAGTCGAGATGGTTATAAAATATTCTTGAAATATTTGTAGCATAAATTGTTCGCATTTTAAAGGAGAAAGTATACCATTGTTAAATATCATTATACTATAGCTCGCCATTGAATAAAGATGTAAAACAACTAACTTGTTTAAACCCAAATTGTCATCGGGCAGCTCGGTGGTCAAGAGGGTTAAAACGTCTACACTAGTAAGCAGGAGGTCGTGAAGTTCAAATCTACTTGATACGCCTGTGTAGTTTTCACAGACTTTTCGGAAAGCACTAGTATGCAATTACTACACGCGTCAGTGTAGGGCAAAAAATTTAAATCAAATTGTTTATCTCCCGGCCTTAGAATTTCACCAACCTATAAGTTTAAACCAGCTTACATATATATTATTGTTTCTGTGAAGAAATGTTCTTATTATAACTAGTTCACCTTGAATCTACATGTAGATAGAGTTCACTGAGTGTGATTATGTACAACCCCTTTATTAGTTATATCTGTTGTGTGTCAGGCACATTATGTGAGTTGGCTACAGTTTATAATGTCTACCAGCTTAACACTAAATTGGTTCCCTAAAACTCAAGTTGTCAAATAGAAAAATGGCAAAATTGATGAAAAAAAAAATGATAAATAGCCTGACTTTCTATTTATTCTTACATACAATTATAAAATTCTGACTTCAGTTTTGGCAGAGAATAATATTTGACTATTCTTAAAATGACATCACCTCAAACGAAAGATTCTGAGGGTTGATACCATCATCAACTTTAAATACAATTTCATATCAAGAAATCTTTTAGACATCAATTTTGTCATTTTGCAATCAGTTCAGCTGTAACTTTAAACCTAAATGCGTTGATCTAACAAATCCTCCAATTCACTTTTATTTAAATGTATGTTATAAATATTGAAATAAATCCAGTAATTTAGGAATGATGGGAAGAATTGTTGTACAAAGAAATCTGTGTACATTAAGGAGAACCCAATGGGAGAAATAACAAAACTAGTGAGTTTGTGTATTATAGCACTGATCCCCTCCCCGGGAAGTTAAAGTTAGATTTGTTGTTAACCCTCCTACTTTATAGCAAGTAGCTATAGTGGTCAAAATCTGGCTCAACTGCCTGTATTTTAACTGTTGACCCAAATGTGTCTACAGGGGGCATTTCAGACTGGTTTTACTGTGTCATTTGAACACCCTCAGTATTGAGACAATGCTTTTTTTACCAGTCAAAACGGTTCATTG
>CM055816.1:8514345-8543561 GCA_029582265.1 Zoroaster sp. YZ-2022
AATAAAAAAGCTTTTTTAAAGATGTTTTGCCAGTGTTATTTGAACATTGCTAATTTACTATCGAACAAAGCTAAATGCCGGCAAAGTGAAGACAAACACTGATTTATTTACAATGTAGCATCAACTCCAGCAACTTAATTTAATGCTCACTGTTAGAATTCAATTTTTCACCTGTCATACACTGTACACCTGGCTGATGGTCAAAGTCTTTGGGGGTCAAGCAGAACAACAGAGTAACTAGTTTTTAGTCCAAGCATAACCCTAACCCCCTAGGTATTCTAGATAGGAACCTTCCTGAATCCTCCAAAAAACCATCAGTGCCCCTTTGGAAACATGCCCTTATCTTCAAAATGCACCATGCAGTTTCGTTGATCATTCATATTCAGCACTTATGCCCTGTCCTTGCCAGGTAGTAATTTTGTCCCATTTGAAGAGGTGAAAGTACCAGTTTCCAACAGTGCTGAATTTTTCCCAAAAAGTGCCCCTTGGAGTATTTTGATGGATTTAGGGTTAATGCACCCAAAGTCAATCATAGCCAACTTGGGTTAGAGAGTGTCAAGTTTATTATACTCATTGGTGATCCTGTTTTCTGATAAATACAAACTCATTTAAAAATATTAATATAGTTTATAAAACAATTTCACCAAGAAAATTTGGAGTGAATAAATTGGTGGAGATTTTCTAAATATTAATATCACTTACTTTTAACATTCTTTATTTCAGGCGTAGAATTGACCACCAACCAATGATAACACAGCATGTATTGTATAAAAGTTTGACTGGTAACAAAGAAACGGGAATTCAGGAAATGTCTTCTGCTTAAAAAACTTTCCTGTAAAAGGGATTGTACTGTTACACCATACTTAATAAGAATGAAGAGATACAATAAGAAACCAACCAAATGGACGTAATGTATACATTTCATGTACTCTCTAACATGACGGCATGTAATTACCAAAAATATCTGTACACGCCCTTTCAAGGGACAGTATCTTCACGATCAGAGCAGATTTTCAACAGAGAATGGAATTTGTGTCCTAGTTTAAGATGAACACAGTGACTGAAAATTACTGACTCATTTATGCAGCAGCAACAGTAATATGACCTTATCATAATAATAATAATGTGTGGACTTATATAGCGCACGTATCCACCAACTGGGTGGTGCTCAAGGCGCATTATATTATTACCCCTGCTCATGAGGCTCATAAATCATTCCTGAAACCATCTCAGCTCCCTGTGGAGTATACAGCTCAATTGCTGCCATTACAGTGCATACAGGGCTAATCAATCAACTCTGCCCTCACAGGTACCCATTTAACCCCTGGGTGGAGAGAAGCAATTATGGTTAAGTGTCTTGCTCAAGGACACAAGTGTCACGGCCGGGATCCGAACCCACACTCCGCTGCCAACACCAGAACTTGAGTCCGGTAAGCTAGACCGCTCGGCCACGACACTCTCACGTGGGGTATTATTTTCAGTCACTGAGTTAATCTAAAACTAGCACTCCAATTCCATGCCCTGTTGATTGTGATGATATTGTCACTTTAACAGCTCTTTGAACCTGACAAAATACCATTGTGGCATACACATCAAACTGCAAAGAATTCTGATAACGATTTTGTGATCAAGAACACTTACATTTATGAGTTAGGCATATTCTCACCACAACTTATTCATCAGCCATCTTGTTCATTGCTGAACTCTTCTCTAGCCTGTAGACAGACTTCCCCTAGTTCCCAGGTTTAATAATAATAATATGGACTCATCAGGCTCATAAATCATTCCTGAAACCATCTCAGCTCCCTGGGGAGTATACAGCTCAATTGCTGCCATTACAGCACATACACCCATCACAACTTCTAAGTTCCCCCCTAATATTTTGTAGAATATCTCAACAAGTATTGCATGCATTTTAAAAATTCAAAAAGCAAATGACAGAATGACATGTTCTACACAGCTCGTAATGAAATGGTTGAAATTCAATCATGCATACACAATTGACAGTGATTTGAATGAAAATTCAGCTGAAAAAAAGTTGCAGTACAAAGCATCGCTTCAATGGCATGTTACACATGTAGTTTTCTGTAAGAACTCAGTTATGGAGAATAATGGAGGACCAATTCCATATTAAACTCCTGCTCTACCCTTCCAAAACAATGGACATGCATGTTGCTCTTTGAATATTTTGTTCTTATTATGAAACAGCCATCAATACCATTGTTATTGATGCATGAGTTCTTACAGAAAACTACATGTGTAACATGCCCTTGAAGCAATGCTTTGTACTGCAACTTTTTTTGTGCATAAGCCACACTGACCCTTTGAAGTAATCTCCAATGTACATACATGCATACAAAGACACATGTATACCACAGTTGACCTTATTTTCAGCAGGTTATACTCTAACCAAACTCCCAATAATAAATCACCATCAGCCACTGAGACCAATAAACCATGCAGTATAGCTATGCAGTATAGCTATGAGGAGCCACTGCCTTCCATAGCAATGGCTTGGAGTGGCCTCAATGGGTTGTTTAAAAATTTCACTGATTGTAGGAGGTTACTAGACTACCGAACAACTCCACCAGCAAGCTACGACCTATCACCTGCTGGTAGATCTTCATCAGCACAACGTATCCAATGAAATTCCTTGGTATTCTTGGTCCACTCCCAAGTTTTTATTTATGTACTTAGTCAGTTTTCCTTTCTAAGTGATCCCTGACTGCTGCTTCCTAGTTATAGCATTAGCATGATACCTGGCTACACAGCGTGGATTTCATGGCTTCTGACTAGTCCAGAAATAAACAAATTAGAATTTGGGAGACCACCAACTTCTTATGGTTGGATATCTCAGTTGGTAGAGCAATGTGGAGGTCATTGATTTGAGTCACACTATGTTAACCCTCCTACTATTGCTGCACTTCAGTGGGAAGTTACTACAGAGATCAAAACCAGTCAACTGCCTGTTTTGACTGTTGACCCAAATGTGCACATAGGGGCATTTTTGAATGGTTTTTACTGTCATTTTGTCCACCCTGAACAATACCAGACGATGCTTTTACCAGTCAAAAACGGTTGACTCATTTTGACCTATAAATGTACTTACTACACATAAGGTTTGATAGTGTTTGACTTTTAAGTGCACTAGATATACCTTGGGAAGTACATCAACATTTTGACTGATTTTGACCCTTGTAGTAGTAGGAGGGTTAATCTTTTTGTAAACTCTAAAAACTTTATGATGATGGTTTCCTTCCGAGAAGTAAAACACCTGGGGCTTTCAATCTAATCATAGTTTTCTCTGCTGTCGTGTCCACATCTAAGATTTCCATTAACCTGCAATTTAAAATCATAAAAAATAGAACTTGACTTGAGTAACCCACACAATGAAGCACATGACTATTTATCTACAAGCCAGGGAAAGAAATATAGCAAAAACCTCATCCAATGTACCAATAAAGAGAACGTTTCTTTTTTACTTCAAAGACTAAAAATATACACTTGTGTTACATCTCAGTCTAGCTTATGATCACCGTTAACATTTCCCTGTACGCAACTGTGTAGTTTATAACTTAACAATCTACGTAGCTGCGTTGTTAAGCTGAACACACAAAAAAAAAAATTGTTATTCAGTGTGGTTGTAACATTGATAGATAATATCTGGGGATTTAAGGTCGTTTTGTAGTATTTTGTCATTAGCATTTCGCAATTTGACTTGTGCGTTCGCAATGTGGTATTACGTAGGTAGATGTACCATTCGTTATCCTTATTATGAGCGCACATTCTCAGTTCTTCAAATTAGAATGAAACCGATCTCTGTGCCTTGAATAGGAAGTTACAATAATGTTTATTAGGAGTCATAATAAATGATAATAAATGGTACATTTACCTACGTAACAAGGGACGCCTGTCTTAAAGATGTTTATGATTATTTATCTACAAGCTAGGTAAAGATATATAGCAAACAGCTCGTCAAATTATCAATTGTGTTTTGATTAATTGTACATGCAAGTTGATGGCCTTCAAACTAATGCGAAAACAGAATAATGATTCAGTGCACCAGGAATAGGAGTTTCAATGTGTGTGCACATCATTTTTTATTATTTTTTTAAATTATTTTTTATTTTAATTATCCCGGGGGGAATAACAATTTATTATCAACAATTCAAAATCAATCATTTAAACATCTTAATGCTGAGATAATAATGTTATAAATATCACAACAGTACAGGAAATTAACGCTCCTACAATCAGTGCAATATTTGAAACAACCCATTCAGGTCACCACAAGCCATTAGCTGTCACACCACTGAGATTGCAGGGTAAAGTGGTCTCCCATCGATACATTGCATGCCAAACTAATATTTTCAAACATTTACAGCGGCCTTGGGTGGCACACAGTTGATTTTATAAGATCACTTGGAAAGGACAGCAGGCTTGTTTGTATGTACTGAAGGTTGCTCAAGAACAGAATGTTGTGGATCGGAGTGGCCTCCATGTGTAGGACAGCAGGCTTGTTTGTATGTACTGAAGGTTGCTCAAGAACAGAATGTTGTGGATCGGAGTGGCCTCCATGTGTAGGACAGCAGGCTTGTTTGTATGTACTGAAGGTTGCTCAAGAACAGAATGTTGTGGATCGGAGTGGCCTCCATGTGTAGGACAGCAGGCTTGTTTGTATGTACTGAAGGTTGCTCAAGAACAGAATGTTGTGGATCGGAGTGGCCTCCATGTGTAGGACAGCAGGCTTGTTTGTATGTACTGAAGGTTGCTCAAGAACAGAATGTTGTGGATCGGAGTGGCCTCTATGTGTAGGACAGCAGGCTTGTTTGTATGTACTGAAGGTTGCTCAAGAACAGAATGTTGTGGATCGGAGTGGCCTCCATGTGTAGGACAGCAGGCTTGTTTGTATGTACTGAAGGTTGCTCAAGAACAGAATGTTGTGGATCTGAGTGGCCTCCATGTGTAGGACAGCAGGCTTGTTTGTATGTACTGAAGGTTGCTCAAGAACAGAATGTTGTGGATCTGAGTGGCCTCTATGTGTGGGACAGCAGGCTTGTTTGTATGTACTGAAGGTTGCTCAAGAACAGAATGTTGTGGATCTGAGTGGCCTCTATGTGTGGGACAGCAGGCTTGTTTGTATGTACTGAAGGTTGCTCAAGAACAGAATGTTGTGGATCTGAGTGGCCTCGATGTGTGGGACAAGCAGGCTTGTTTGTATGTACTGAAGGTTGCTCAAGAACAGAATGTTGTGGATCTGAGTGGCCTCTATGTGTGGGACAGCAGGCTTGTTTGTATGTACTGAAGGTTGCTCAAGAACAGAATGTTGTGGATCTGAGTGGCCTCTATGTGTGGGACAGCAGGCTTGTTTGTATGTACTGAAGGTTGCTCAAGAACAGAATGTTGTGGATCTGAGTGGCCTCTATGTGGGACAGCAGGCTTGTTTGTATGTACTGAAGGTTGCTCAAGAACAGAATGTTGTGGATCGGAGTGGCCTCTATGTGTGGGACAGCAGGCTTGTTTGTATGTACTGAAGGTTGCTCAAGAACAGAATGTTGTGGATCTGAGTGGCCTCTATGTGTGGGACAGCAGGCTTGTTTGTATGTACTGAAGGTTGCTCAAGAACAGAATGTTGTGGATCGGAGTGGCCTCTATGTGTAGGACAGCAGGCTTGTTTGTATGTACTGAAGGTTGCTCAAGAACAGAATGTTGTGGATCGGAGTGGCCTCTATGTGTAGGACAGCAGGCATGTACATGGTGGTATTGAAGGTTGCTCAAGAACAGAATGTTGTGGATCGGAGTGGCCTCTATGTGTGGGACAGCAGGCTTGTTTGTATGTACTGAAGGTTGCTCAAGAACAGAATGTTGTGGATCGGAGTGGCCTCTATGTGTGGGACAGCAGGCTTGTTTGTATGTACTGAAGGTTGCTCAAGAACAGAATGTTGTGGATCTGAGTGGCCTCCATGTGTAGGACAGCAGGCTTGTTTGTATGTACTGAAGGTTGCTCAAGAACAGAATGTTGTGGATCGGAGTGGCCTCTATGTGTGGGACAGCAGGCTTGTTTGTATGTACTGAAGGTTGCTCAAGAACAGAATGTTGTGGATCTGAGTGGCCTCTATGTGTGGGACAGCAGGCTTGTTTGTATGTACTGAAGGTTGCTCAAGAACAGAATGTTGTGGATCGGAGTGGCCTCTATGTGTGGGACAGCAGGCTTGTTTGTATGTACTGAAGGTTGCTCAAGAACAGAATGTTGTGGATCGGAGTGGCCTCCATGTGTGGGAGGGTTAATACCATCATTTTTTAAATAAATATTTTGTTTTCAGACTGGAATTATCTAGCAAAGCTATAATGAGTGATTTTTGTGTATTTCAAAAGTAACAATTACAGTCATTGGAGATATAGCAAATGAATGACATAAAGGGAAAGGAACAACAATGGTATGTGGTAAGGTCCCGTCATCTTGATGATCTAGTTTTCAAGAAATACGTCACAAAGTTATATGTAACCTGTAAACGTTTCATCACAATAAGAGCTCGTATTTTTTAGATGGAAAAAAAAACAGTTTTTTTTCTGTTTTTTTGTGTAAATTCAACAAAACAATTCCTGTCTTCTCTTAAGATGAAATAATTTCTCAGGATGACTGATCATGCACCAACTTTTACACCAGGCAAGTTTTTAGATAATTATTTGTTAATTTGGTGATATGTTAATAACCAAGTTGTATCTTGCCTTCAGAGGCTGTTAGTCTGATACTAACAGGGAGGGGAAATTGTCAAATTAGTTCAACTACAATATCACTTTTTTCAAAATGTAAATTCCCACCAACCTTTCATGGAACCCCTTCAGAGGATCTGCTGCTGCAGGGTTCTTTTCTAAGAACAAACGATAGGAGGACCAAGTACTGAGATATCCAATAAATGAAGCTACTGTTGTTTCTTCAATCATCTGAAAACTCTCGTCTCTGTCAACAAATGTGAAAAAATGGAGTCCAACAAAATATGTAAATTTAAAAAAACAGTATACAATGTATATGGCATGAAAATATCAAACAAGCCAGTGTAGTACACTCTTGCAATGTCTCAGGAAAAGTATTACAGTACTTTAATAATAATAATAATAAAAATAAAGATTTGTAGCGCGCACATATCCACCCTGCTGGGCGCTCAAGGCACGGAAACAAAGAAAAAACATGAATACAAACAATATACTTGTAGCTTTGCATGGTGAAGAGGATAAGTAAGACTAATTGCGGTGACACCATGTGAAATTCTCTGTTGAGTAGTAATTAGTTCTGAAAAGAACTGGAGGTTACAACTCGACGTTTCGATCAGTATGCTCTGATCGTCCTCAGGATCTTCCTCTCCTGAGGACTATCAGAGCATACTGAAACGTGGAATTGTAACCTCCAGTTCTTTTCAGAACTAATTAATACTCAATAGAGAATTTCACATGGTGTCACCGCAATTAGTCTTACTTACAGTGCTTTAGCATTAATGTTAACGATGCACTCTTGTTGTGTTTTGTGTAAGTTTATAATGTACAGTGTATGGTTTATCCACAGCAAGACCAACTGGACCATAATATTCTGGGAGAATCTTATGGTCAGGTCTAGTGCACTAGCGATGATTGCATGCGCTTCGGCAGTGTTTCACATTGGGGTAAAAAATTGATTAAAATGTACATATATAATAAGTTCACGAAAAACATGACGAGAGTACATCTTAAAGGGACAATATCGTCATGATCAACAGGGCATGGAATCAGAGTGCTAGTTTTAGATTAACTCAGTGAAATTAATACCCCACATGATAAGGTCATATTACCATTGCTGCTGCCTAAATGAGCCAGTACATTTCAGTCACTGTGTTCATCTTAAACTAGGACACTGATTTTGATTCCATGCCCTGTTGAAAATCTGCAGATCATGACGATACTGTCCCTTTAAACTAATAAAACCTTTTAAAAGTCCAAGGTTTGACCCACTATGATGGACCATCCCCCTGGAACAAAAGTTTTTTTTTTATATACATCACCCCCATTTGGGAGCAGGCTTTTCAGGGGGGGGGGGGGTGTGAGTCACTTCTTACAGGCCCTTGTGTTTGTTCTAAGGGATCCTAATTGAGCGGGGGTAGGGGAGAATACAGGAGGCACAAGACAGTCACTTAGTCACTGGCCCCTACCCCAACCAATCTGGCAACATACAAGTAACAACAAAATATCTTGTTCACCTTACCTAATACTCCCAGCATATGGTACAGTGAAGTCAGCCATTAGGTTGTCAATGTGCTTTCGACGTTGGTTCCAATAGGGCCCCATTGAATCTTCATAAAACTACGCCAAGTATAAATAAATCTGAATCAAATTATGCCTTGATCATTTACATACTGTAGACAGGCCTCGACAATTTTTTTCTTCTTAATTGCCCGATCGGGCAAGCTTTGGTCGCAGATTGCTTGCCCGAACTTGTCCGGCAAAAAGAGACCCAATTGAGACATGCATTTTGATGAATTTATATCAGCAAATTAAGTGTCAACATTGCCAAACCTGGACTTATGTATTTTTATTTTTTAATTGACAACATAGGCTTACTATCGTAGAATAAATAAGTATGTCAAATTTGAACTTTCGTACATGTAAACTCCGTCATGCACGCACTCACACGGAACCGGCGCGCTGATGACATGGACATCTTTATGCTTGCACTGTGCGTTACACGTGATGCCGAGTACCGGGAGTGCAGCTATAAGCCAGGCACTTCGTGTATTCACGTCACCAAGTGCAGGCTCATCACATGAGGCCCATTTACGAATTCTCAATTCATCAAAAAATGACATCATTTTGTAATATTTACACTAGTTGTCACAGCTACAATTCAATTAGCTGACGTGCTAATTGTCGCGCCAAAATTAAACACAATCAAAATGGAGTGGATCCCCAGCTGTTTCCAAGAGAGGAAACACAAAGGAAACTATATTTTTGGCTTGGCAAATGGGTTCTCAACTGGGCGCCGCGCAATACCAGATCAAACACAGTGACGTCAGACACGAAGTGCCTGTCTTATAGTCGTACTCGAGTACCGGCGATGTATTTTTCCACAATGGGTTCACATAAAACTGTGTTGCTATGTTGAGTGCAGCAGCCGACGGCAACGTTACCAAGTACTTCACTCGGTCCACCGCCTTACCAATACGGTGGGGCCAAGCGAACCATGAGTACAAGATTGTTTCCTTGGCTCCCCTAGATTGTGCAGACAAATGCATGTAATAAGGAAACCAGTGTCAGTTAAGATGGCGCAACCACGACATGCACGACAATTTGAGTGGATTTTTATAAGCTTAGATTTGATTAAATGCTTTGAACACTTTGTAGGAAATCACCAGTGGAATTAAACGGTAAAATGTTTATTTAATAAGTAATAACACTCATTAGTGTTTCAATAAGAGCACTTGCCCGATCGGGCAGACCATTCAGACGTCCAGGTTGCCCGACAAAATTTCACCATGTCCCGGGCAATCGGACAGGCGATTTGTCGAGGCCTGCTGTAGATAAGTGCCATTTGAAACTTCAGCATAGCATTAATCATCAGTCATTTCGGTGTTGAAATATTTGCACCATGCATGAGCGAAAGGGCAGCGATAGCGCATCACGTTTTGCAGTTTTGCAGATCATTGGCTGGCAGAACTACATGCGCACTTAGTACCATAACATATGTGCATAAAGTGTACGCACAACGCTCACACGACACGAAACACTGGGTGCAAATTCACCGCTAGAGGGCTGCAATGTGCACTGAGTGGATATTCAGGAACCAAAATAAGTAACAAGTCCAGAATGGTGATCTTCGATATCAAGTGGTCAGTAAACTATATATGGACACGTGTCAACTAGATTTAAATATATGGACACAGATTAATAAAGATGATATGGTCATGAACATTCAAATTAATTATTTTGAGGAAACAATTCAGGCAGTGAAGAAGAGGGCATTCCAATCTTTAGGACACGGAAAGCTTTTACAATTTTGATATTTGCCAAGGTATATCTAGTGCACTTCAAAGTCAAACACTGTCAAACCTTACGTGTAGTAAGTACATTTACAGGTCAAAATGAGTCGACCGTTTTTGACTGGTAAAAGCATTGTCTGGTATTGTTCAGGGTGGTCAAAACGACAGTAAAAACCAGTCAAAAATGCCCTGTATGCATTTGGGTCAACAGTCAAAACAGGCAGTTGACTGGTTTTGACCTCGACAGCAACTTCCCACTAAAGTGCAGCTATAGTAGGAGGGTTATTCAGTACAAAAATTTACAACACGTGTAATGTTGCTAGTACATGTAGTAGCTAATGCAGTCAGACTCGAATACTTACATTTAAGAAGAGTTTCATTAAATTCTTATTTTTGCTCTCGTTTTGGTCATCACGTGTCTGCAGTACACGATTCCCATATGTAAAGATGGTTATACAACCACACGGCTGCAACACACGGTCAGCCTCATTACAGAAAGCCTTAAAATCAAACCAGTGGGCAGACTGACAACAGCTTACTAGGTCGACAGAGCCATCTGATACAGGGATTCTTTCTGCACTACCTAGCCTGTTCAAAATGATCAAAGAAGAAACAAAATATCATACTAATTATTTTGTACCTGTTTAAGCATTGCAAGGGGCTATGACTTTGGGGGGGGGGGTGGATAGTATTGTAAAAAGTTATCAAACTTTATTTAAAACCATTTAATATACACTACTTTTTATTTTCAAAAAGAAATTCTCAGATATAACTGAAATTTATGAGAAAAATATCCAGCCAGGGGCTTTCATTTTAGGAGTTAATCTAAAATCATAGGAATTCAACTCACATTTAGGTAAGGCCAAAAAAAAAATATGTTGAGTTGCCCTCCACTGACTGACCCAAAAGTGCTGAAATCTCGGGTCGGGTTTTTTTTTTTTTTTTTTTCCCCGTCATTCATAGGCCTATTTATTAATGAAACTTACCAATTTTCTGTGTATAAAACATAATACATGTACGTTTGATTTGTGAAATTTTCCACTTCAAATTTACCAGTACCCAAGACTCAATCTACAATCGAATGGCCCCGGCCCTCACATGGTGCACTGCCTTCGCGCACACTGTGTGCCAACGATTGCGACTCAAATCTACACGTTTTCCATTCGAATGGCCCCCTCACATGTTTTCCACTGGTTTCGCGCACTGTTTTGTATGTCAACGATTGCGACTCAATCTACACGTTTTTAAATCAAATGGCCCTCACACGTTGTGCACTGGCTCACCGCACTGTACGTGTGTCAACGATAGAGACTCGATCTACACGTTTTCAAATCGAATGGCCACTCACATGTTGCATGTTAAGGCATTGCACGCAATATGGATGAATTTGCTGTGTCAATCACAGCGAAAAGTAGATCTATCACACTATTCAGCAAAATATCAAGAATAAGTCTAAATGGATCTTTCCAATGTTTGTTTGAACAACATTTACCAGACCAGTACCAGGGTTTTATTCTTTAGGTACTTGTGCATACTGCTACATGTAGATCATTGTCTTTGAAAAACATGGTATGTGGTTTCAGTTCCGATGCATTTCAATCTTAAAATGACAGTCAAGGAGGAGAAGAAAAAAAAAAATTTAAAAAAAAATAAAATCCCGACCGACCGACCCCTTCAAATATTTTCACTGGAGGGCAACTCAACATTTTTTTTTGTTGGCCTAATCATTGTTAAGTTTTTTTTTTAGAAAGGAAAACAAATACTTTGAAATGTGCTTTGAGAAGGGTTGTCCCAAAATAATGATTCTAAGTTTTTGAAATGTGTCATTTTTAAAATGTGTCAGTATTTGTTTTCCTCCCTTCTAATTAAAAAGCAAGGTTTCATTCAATTAATTAGTTTTTCCCTGAAAATTACAGATAAAATAGTGACACATCGTTAAGACTTTAACCCTTCTACTGTTTGACCATTTGAAACCATTCAAAATGTCCACTTACCAAGATGCCCATTGGTTTTGTACACACATGGTGATACCATTTGATGAACAGTGTTGGTAGCAAACTTTACTACCGTTCAAATCCATTCAAATGTATAGAGGGTCCATTGATTCACCACTTAGAAGTATCCAAACAAGGTTTTGTATTAGCTGTACTACCATTTGGAAAGATCCAAACAAGGTTTTGTATTAGCTGACCTACAATTCAAAAGCATTTGGGGAAATCAATACTGTACAGTTATTTCACCATTCAAAACCACAAAAGCGAATGGTTTCAAATGGTGCATCAACTTGTATGAAAAAGGTACCAGAAGTAGGAGGGTTAATCATACCTGTATTCTACATTTGGTGGATTATTTGCCTGTTGAGCAACTTCTAGCTGAGCCTCACTCACATCAACACCAATAACGTTTTCAAAATGTGGGGCCAAAGGTCGTGTACTTTGACCTGATCCACATCCTACATCAACTGCAAGTTTGAAAGGCTTTGATTTCTAGAATTAAACAAATTAAAATAATATGTTTGAAAGGATATTTAATAGGATTGCATATTGCAATGAACCATAAAGTTAGACTTACATGCATAGAATGACATAAATATATTCAAGAGAATGTACATGTATAATACTGATTATTAGTTTTCAGTTATTTAGGGCATACTATTCATTAACCCTAACTCCCTAGGCCCATTTGCTTATACATAACCTGAATCCTTCCTAACTCCCTAGACCCACTTGCTTATACATAACCTGAATCCTTCCTAACTCCCTAGGCCCATTTGCTTATACATAACCTGAATCCTTCCTAACTCCCTAGGCCCATTTGCTTATACATAACCTGAATCCTTCCTAACTCCCTAGGCCCATTTGCTTACACATAACCTGAATCCTTCCTAACTCCCTAGGCCCATTTGCTTATACATAACCTGAATCCTTCCTAACTCCCTAGGCCCATTTGCTTACACATAACCTGAATCCTTCCTAACTCCCTAGGCCCATTTGCTTATACATAACCTGAATCCTTCCTAACTCCCTAGGCCCATTTGCTTACACATAACCTGAATCCTTCCTAACTCCCTAGACCCACTTGCTTATACATAACCGGAATCCTTCCTAACTCCCTAGGCCCATTTGCTTATACATAACCTGAATCCTTCCTAACTCCCTAGACCCACTTGCTTATACATAACCTGAATCCTTCCTAACTCCCTAGGCCCATTTGCTTATACATAACCTGAATCCTTCCTAACTCCCTAGGCCCATTTGCTTATACATAACCTGAATCCTTCCTAACTCCCTAGGCCCATTTGCTTACACATAACCTGAATCCTTCCTAACTCCCTAGGCCCATTTGCTTATACATAACCTGAATCCTTCCTAACTCCCTAGGCCCATTTGCTTACACATAACCTGAATCCTTCCTAACTCCCTAGGCCC
This sequence comes from Zoroaster sp. YZ-2022, assembly GCA_029582265.1. Classification (NCBI taxonomy): domain Eukaryota; kingdom Metazoa; phylum Echinodermata; class Asteroidea; order Forcipulatida; family Zoroasteridae; genus Zoroaster; species Zoroaster sp. YZ-2022. The sequence continues at coordinate 8,527,778 of CM055816.1, forward strand.
ATTTGCTTATACATAACCTGAATCCTTCCTAACTCCCTAGGCCCATTTGCTTACACATAACCTGAATCCTTCCTAACTCCCTAGACCCACTTGCTTATACATAACCTGAATCCTTCCTAACTCCCTAGGCCCATTTGCTTACACATAACCTGAATCCTTCCTAACTCCCTAGACCCACTTGCTTATACATAACCTGAATCCTTCCTAACTCCCTAGGCCCATTTGCTTATACATAACCTGAATCCTTCCTAACTCCCTAGACCCATTTGCTTATACATAACCTGAATCCTTCCTAACTCCCTAGGCCCATTTGCTTATACATAACCTGAATCCTTCCTAACTCCCTAGGCCCATTTGCTTATACATAACCTGAATCCTTCCTAACTCCCTAGGCCCATTTGCTTACACATAACCTGAATCCTTCCTAACTCCCTAGGCCCACTTGCTTACACATAACCTGAATCCTTCCTAACTCCCTAGGCCCATTTGCTTACACATAACCTGAATCCTTCCTACTCCCTAGGCCCATTTGCTTACACATAACCTGAATCCTCCCTAACTCCCTAGGCCCATTTGCTTACACATAACCTGAATCCTTCCTAACTCCCTAGGCCCATTTGCTTATACATAACCTGAATCCTTCCTAACTCCCTAGGCCCACTTGCTTACACATAACCCGAATCCTCCCTAACTCCCTAGGCCCATTTGCTTACACATAACCTGAATCCTTCCTAACTCCCTAGGCCCACTTGCTTACACATAACCCGAATCCTCCCTAACTCCCTAGGCCCATTTGCTTACACATAACCTGAATCCTTCCTAACTCCCTAGGCCCACTTGCTTACACATAACCCGAATCCTCCCTAACTCCCTAGGCCCATTTGCTTACACATAACCCGAATCCTCCCTAACTCCCTAGACCCATTTGCTTACACATACATGTACATGTAACCTGAATCCTTCCTAACTCCCTTGGCCCATTTGCTTACACATAACCCGAATCCTCCCTAACTCCCTAGTCCCATTTGCTTACACATAACCCGAATCCTCCCCAACTCCCTAGACCCATTTGCTTCTAAACACATAACCTGAATCCTTCCTAACTCCCTAGGCCCATTTGCTTACACATAACCTGAATCCTTCCTAACTCCCTAGACCCATTTGCTTACACATAACCTGAATCCTTCCTAACTCCCTAGGCCCATTTGCTTACACATAACCTGAATCCTTCCAACTCCCTAGGTCCATTTGCTTACACATAACCTGAATCCTTCCTAACTCCCTAGGCCCATTTGCTTACACATAACCTGAATCCTCCAAAATCCTTCAGTAGTAAAGCAAGCACATGACATGTATGCACACATGTGTTTCTAATCTGTGATACATGTACATGGCCAGGGACCCTTCCCTGCATGCATGGAGCAATAAACAGTGTCCACTGACCCAAGCACTGACCTTGCAATCACTACAACAAACATGGATAGTACATGCATTATCATGGAAAGGCAAGTATGCCTAATAACCTCAATCCTCCAAAATCTTTCACTTTAGCAAAAAGCATGTAGCATGTAACCTCAATCCTTCACTTTAGCAAAGAGCGTGTAGCATGTACATGTAACCTCAATCCTTCAAAATCCTTCACTTTAGCAAAGTGGATTTTGGAGGATTTGGGAGGGTTAGGGTTAAAAACAAATTAAAAACTTCCCAAAAGATCAGCAGACAATTCATTTTTGTTTCAGTCAGGTCATCATTTTCTAGCAAGCACTTATACTCACTTCCACTTAGTTTTTAATCATGCATGTATGCTAAAGGAACAAAGTTAATTACATGTATCACGGATGTGTACACAATCCGTACGTGTACACATGTAAAAAAGACATGCATTTTGACAATGGTAAAATAATGAATAACGAAATATTTCTCTCATTATCATCTGAGATTGGTTGAAAAGAAACTTTCATTGGCCTTAGCTCTATTATTAAGTGCCAACATTCTTGGAAGTGAACAAAAAACAAATAAATTAACAAATTATTAATTGATAATAACATCCCATACTTTTTTCCACTGTTTTTCCTATTTGACTTTTAGTTTCCTATCCACTAGGGCCCCCTCCCCCCCCCCCCCAATAGTAATAGTACTAATGTTACACATAAATTGCATGACATATTAGGGTTCATAATGTGCATTTCAAAAAATTAAAATTTTAAGAAAAGAATTCTATTTGTTTGAGCATGTAGGGCTAGGATCTGAAATAATATATGGATGTTGAGTGCAGTCACTGTAGTGGCAGTGCAATTGATCTGAGGTTAACTGATCTGAGGCGTACGCGCAACCCGTAACAAACGCTAAAAAAAAGACCAAGCACGTGAGTGGTGAAGCCATGAGTTCCTTTATCAGTCCATTCAATGAATGAATGCAAATATGAACTAATCACTGTAAGCAAAATGTTTCCTAATCACTAAGTTTTAGGTTGTAATAAAAGAGAAAAATTGCTACTTTTTTGTACATGTGGTGTTACGGCCCCATTCTAATATTTGGGCCAATACACTATGGAGTGCCCTGGTCGAGCGGTTTAGTGCATCGGATTTGTGTTCTGATGGCCGAGTCATCAGAATGTGGGTTCGAATCCTGGCTGCGACTGAGGTGCTTGTGTCCTTGAGCAAGACACTTTACCATAATTGCTTCTCTCCACCCAGGGGTAAATAGGTACCTGTGAGGGCAGAGTTGGTTGTTGTGTTTGATTAGCCCATATGCGCTGAAATGGCAGCAATTGAGCTGTATACTCCCCAGGGAGCTGAGATGGTTTCAGGAATGATTTATGAGCCTGATGAGCAGGGGTAATAATGTAATGCGCCTTGAGCACCAGTTTGGTGGATACGTGCGCCATATAAGTCCACATTATTATTGTTATACTCCCTCCGTATCCTTGCCCCTATCCCCGCATGTACAAAAAAGGGCTGACTTTTCCACTTTTGATCTGCTAATTATTACAACCTAAAACTTAGGAAACCTTGCCCAAGCAGACACTTTTGACATCAAGTTCATTGTTGTGAGATCAGTGATTTTGGTGAAATTCATTTATTTAATTTGTTTTGGTTAATTTCAAATAAGGCTGTGCCGGGTATCCGGATACTGAAACTGTCAATACCCGGGTTCCATTTTTTGGTTCCGTTTCGGTGAACTATTTTGACTAAACATTTAAGCCACACACATGGAAGTCTCCAATTTATTGATAACATTTTTGTGTGTAGGGAATGGGGATCCTATGAGTCATTTTTAATTTAATTTAGAGGAGGGAAATTATTACACACATTTATAATGACTCTAAAAACAAGAGAAACTTGTGTTCACATCGGTTATTTTTATACATTCGGGAGTATTTATAATGTGTTTTTACAAATTGTTAACGGGTATCCAGGTATCCAAAGAATTCCAATTTTGGGTATCCGGTTCCAGAAATAACTGAAAATACACAGCCTTAACATAATTTCAAAAATGTTTGGAAAATTTCATGACAGTGAGCTATCCCAGAATAATGGATTTTATGCCAAAAGTGTCTGCTTAGGCAAGGTTAATACCTAATCACTAAGTTTTAGGTTGTAAAAATTAGCAGATCAAAAGTTGAAAAAGTTAAATTTCAACCACTAACCAGTTATACAAGGGTTCTATCAATTTTTCGGAGGTACAGAAAGCAAAAACTATCTTTAAAATCCACTTTTATGATGGTTTTCGGACTTTTTCCCCTTCTAGTTCTACATATAGAAGCATCCTAGTATTATAGAACTTTGCCACTGCGCATGTACAATGACCCTGTTGGCCACTAATGAGGGAGGTGACAAGATCAGACTGACATGAATGAATATTCTAGAATAATATGGAAGTATATCATATGTTCATCATCATCCATATGTTAGCTATAACATCCTATTTTTAATGTATGTATTTTTAATGTATGTCAAAGTTATACATCAATTTGAAGCTCTAGCTGAGAGAAGATCAACGGTGCAATTTGTTTTTGAATATCTCTTTCGGTTCTTGAGATATGAGATTTTAAAATTTGTAAAATCGTTTCGTGTTCCGCTAATCTGACCATGAAATTATTTATGGTACCTCATTTCACAAAAATGACACAAATAATGTTATACATCAAACTAAAGCTATTAACCCTCCCAACTACTACAAGGGTCAAAATCAGTTAAAATGTTGATATACTGGTCAGCGTGGTCAAAATGACAGTAAAAACTAGTCAAAAATTAACCTGTGTGCACATTTGGGTCAACAGTCAAAACAGGTAGTTGACTGATTTTGACCTCTATAGCAACTTTCCACTAAAGTGCAGCTATAGTAGGAGGGTTAATGCGAGGAATTCAATGGTGTTATTTGCTTTCTAATTAGTTCTTGAGATATTGGCTGTTGAACTTGGAAAAGTTGTGAGATTTAAGCAATAAATTGGAAATTAACAAGTGTGACTTGGAGCAGATGTTTTTTATTTTAAATTTGAGTTTTTGTGGTCATAGAATATAAAAATTAAAATTAAAAAAATAGTAAAGTGTTAATTCCAATCATAGGCCCAGTTAAATGAAAAAAAAGTTTAAAAAAATGTTATATATATATATATATGCGTACATACATGACATATCTGCCATCATCGCGCAACAATTGGCCATGTTGATATGACCCCATATCGCAATAATTTTCAGACAGTTTTTGTTTATATTGCTCAAAAACAGATAATGTCAAATGTCAAAAATCAGGTCAAATCGGCAATCTGTCGGAGTCACAACCAAAAAGTCGTCCTCAAAGCCAAGCACATTTCTGGACAAATATCTCATCAATATCTTGTGGATGGTCTTAAATTGAAGAGTAAATATTATTCTACATAATCTGTGACTATTGTGGGAAGTTTTTGGACCGTTTAGCTTCTATGGGTTCCATAATTTTTTTTTTTTTTTTACATGGTGGCACATACAGTAGGCAATGTATTAACATGCGTTTTTGGGTGTGGGTAGAATGTCGTATCCGACCGCCACTTTTTCTCATTCAATATAACAAATAATGTAATCTTACCTACCCAGTAAGGTGGAAAACATATCGATGATGATGGACATACTTTAAATTAATCCAAGATATTTATTTCATGAAAAATAAGGCATTTTTGGTATATGATGACTTCCTCAGTCATGTTGTCAGTTTGATCTTGTCAACTCTCCCTTTACTGCGTTAGTGACCACTGACCAACACGGTCATTGTACATGCGCAGTGGCAACTATAATGGGATCCTTCTATTTTCTGAAGGGGAGAATTTTTTTAGTAGGGAAATAAAGTCCAAAAATCATCATAAAAGTGGATTTTAAAGATAATTTTCATTTTCTGTACCCCCAAAAATCGATAGAATCATTTTTTAGCTATTTAGTGGTTGCAAAAAAATTCCAAGAAAACCCTTAAAAAGTGGCGGTCAGATACGACATTCTTTCCTTGGGTGCTTATACCTACATATGTTCTCCAGTCCACCTTACTGGGTAGCTACATGTAGGTACATGCACATGTATGTAAGATTATAATAATAATAATAATTTATTACATTTATAATAGTGCGCCTTCTCCATCCGAAGATGTTCGAGGGCGCAAATTTACATCAAGACTCAATAATACATACAGTAAAGCCAAAAAATCATACAATATGAATCTAAAAGTCTATACAAATTCAGCATAAAAAAACACACAATTACAGTCAGACACCCTCACCCCTAAAGGGGGAGGGGAAAATTCCATTTTTAAAAATTCAATTCTATAAATTCCATTTTTAAAAACCATAATATACTATACAAATCCAGCAGGGGACACAAGGCAAAAATACACAATTAAATTAAGAATGAATAATTAATAAAAAATTAAAACTAGCAACGTACACATATATTAGCAAAAAGATGTATTTACAGACTGTAGGCTTCTTTAAACAAGTAAGTTTTTAATTTCTCCTTAAAGGACCCCAGTGAATGAGCCCCCCTAACAGATGAAGGTAGTGCATTCCACAACTTTGGGCAGCCGAAGCAAATGCTCTATCGCCAAAAGTGTGCAGCATTCTACCCCTTGGGTACTCCAGTAACATTTCGCCTGTTGACCTAAGGCTATATCTGTGCCGTCTTTTGACGGTAATTTTAAAAAGGTCACAGACATAGTCAGGTGCTAAACAATTAATACATTTAAAAACAAGCAATAAAATTTTAAAATGAATGCGAAATTTAATAGGCAACCAATGCAGATCCTTAAAGATTAACGTACATTATTGAATGAGAAAAAGTGCCGGTTGGGTTGGACATTCTACCCCCTTTTTTGTAGGTGTAACGTTAGGGCTAGGGCCAAGGTAAAGGGTTACGGACTCCAGTGAAGCCCCGTTAGAACGTAACGTTAGAACTAGAAGTTACAACAGAAATTAGAAGTAACGTAAAGAAAGTACAAAAAATGCTGGAAAGAATGTCGTATCCGGCCGCCACTTTTTAAGGGCTTTTTTGGATTTTTTTTGCAACCACTAACCAGTTAAAAAATCATTCTATCGATTTTTGGTGGTACAGAAAGTGAAAACTATCTTTAAAATCCACTTTTATGATGGTTTTCGGACTTGATTTCCCTTCTAAAAATCCTCCCCTTCAGAAAATAGAAGGATCCTATTATAGTTGCCACTACGCATGTACAATTACTGTGTTGGTCACTAATTGTGGAGTTTACAAGATCAGACTGACATGACTGAGGAAGTCATCGTATACCAAAAATGCCTGATTTTCATGAAATAAATATCCTGGAATAATTTGAAGTATATGTCCATCATCATCCATATGTTCTCCACCTTACCAGGTAGGTAAGATTACATTATTGGTTATATTTAATGAAAAATAGTGGCGGCCATTCTACCCAAAATGCTAAGTAGTATACTACTAGTAACTAGTACTAGTACTATAGGGCCTAACTCAGTCATGTCAGTAACTGAGACTACGCCTACGGCTTGTATTGACTGGGCTCCTAAATTCGTTTCCTTATTCAAAGCTTGTGAAAAATAACTCTAACAAAGTCCATACCTTCTCTTGCAAATGCTGCAATACTGTTTTGAAAACTGTCTGGGGTACAGAGGGGCGAAACTGCAGATACAGATTTGCATAAGTTATTCCTTCGAATAGTTTGATGGGGGCTGCCATATTTGTGTTGGTTTTCACACTATGAACATCTCCTCCGTGAATGCACCGTGAAAGCTCGGTGAATTGCACTTTTTCCGTGAAAATGCATTTTCACGGCGAGTTCACGGTGCTTACGCCCCAGTGGTTTCGTTCACGGTGTTTTCACCGAGTATTCACCGAGTGTATGTCTCCTATTGTTATACAGTGGATTTAATCCTATTGCACTGACACAAAAGCAAGGCATGGTTTAGGCTTTTAGTAGTAATAACCTCTCCCATTGTGCGCTTATCTTGGATGAATGGATTAGTTTAGTCAAAACACACGCAACGTAAATAATACATGCCGAGTCTGTACATAGACGTGCATGCAGCGTGTGCGTCGGATATAATTATAGCATTGACGCATTGATCGTCGATTCGTGTCGCTGTACCGTACACAAACGTGTATGTTATAAAAATGTACATTACGTGGCCAGGGCTAGGCTTCGCTTTTGGTGGTCGTCAACATGCTGTCAAAGGGTCGACTAGCAAATAAAAATAAAAAAAGTGAACTGAATACTGCCACATCCAAATGCATAAAACTTGATGTTTTTTCGGGTTAACATTGTGTTTTTTATTTATTGTTTTAATTTGGTGACATAAACTGTAAGTGTTGCAATACTGTTTTATGAGGCCAACATATCGTCCATGTACGTAATTCGCCGCACTCGTGAAATGACGCACTTACCGTTGGCTTAGCATTTCTCGGAAAATTTACAAAACTATGGCGTATTACTGGTTGCATAAACTTATCCAAGTCATGCTTGTTACAGAAATAAAAATTATAGTGAAACAAATTATAAGTGTCTTGCTCAAGGACACAATTGTCACGGCCAGGATTCGAACCCACATTCTGCTGCTAACACCAGAACTTGAGTCCGGTAATCTAGACCGCTCGGCCACGACACTTCACAAGAAAGAAGATGCAGGCCGTTTTATTTATTTTCCAAGATGGCCGCAAAAATTTAAATCCAAGAATGGTGCCAACTAGCTGTGGAGGTCGAAAAGTGGATATCTGCTTTTCAGCTTTCTAAATATTGAAAAAGCAGATTGAACGTTGTTGCAAGTGCCTTTTTCCGCTTTTCTTTGTCTTTAAACAAGTTCAGCTTTCTGCCTTTTTGCTTTTCGGTTTGAAGACAAGCACGGTAAATTTTTGCTACTTTTCTGCTCGACGAAAAAGGCAGATTAGACGTTTTGTTACACAGTGGCACAAAAGTGGTTTGTCAACAAATTTGCTCATTATTTCTTAGCGGCTTCATGTACCGGTAGGTCATTGAAAATTCATGACATGATTCGAACTTATGGTCCGATATCATGAGACAATTTTGGTGACGTTTAATAAAAGCGTTGTGATTTTTTGGCAAGGATTTCTAAGAAAGAAATCTTTAACGATGAGACACAAGGAATGAATCTGAATCTGGTACACGCTGCACGCGGTCGACCCCAGGCCGACGTGCGACGCGTTCGGCCGGGCAATCTCTGTGGTTCACTGATCGATATTGGGCACCTCGTACTTTATGAGCAAAGAGTCTCAAATTTGTCAACAAATTTGCTCATTATTTCTTAGCGGCTTCATGTATGTTATTGAAAATTCAAGACATGATTCGAACTTATGGTCCGATATCATGAGACAATTTTGGTGACGTTTAATAAAAGCGTTGTGATTTTTTGGCAAGGATTTCTAAGAAAGAAATCTTTAACGATGAGACACAAGGAATGAATCTGAATCTGGTACACGCTGCACGCGGTCGACCCCAGGCCGACGTGCGACGCGTTCGGCCGGGCAATCTCTGTGGTTCACTGATTGATATTGGGCACCTCGTACTATGAGCAAAGAGTCTCAAATTTGTCAACAAATTTGCTCATTATTTCTTAGCGGCTTCATGTATGTTATTGAAAATTCAAGACATGATTCCAACTTATGGTCCGATATCATGAGACAGTTTTGGTGACGTTTAATAAAAGCGTTGTGATTTTTGGCAAGGATTTCTTAAACATCTCTACAGTGGAAGTCAGTCGTACTTGTGCAAAGTGAAGTCTTAAATTTGTTAACAAATTTGCTCATTATTTCTTAGCGGCTTCATGTAGGTCATTGAAAATTCAAGACATGATTCGAACTTATGGTCCGATATCATGAGACAATTTTGGTGACGTTTAATAAAAGCGTTGTGATTTTTTGGCAAGGATTTCTAAGAAAGAAATCTTTAACGATGAGACACAAGGAATGAATCTGGTACACGCTGCACGCGGTCGACCCCAGGCCGACGTGCGACGCGTTCGGCCGGGCAATCTCTGTGGTTCACTGATCGATATTGGGCACCTCGTACTATGATGAGCAAAGAGTCTCAAATTTGTCAACAAATTTGCTCATTATTTCTTAGCGGCTTCATGTAGGTCATTGAAAATTTAAGACATGATTCGAACTTATGGTCCGATATCATGAGACAATTTTGGTGACGTTTAATAAAAGCGTTGTGATTTTTTGGCAAGGATTTCTAAGAAAGAAATCTTTAACGATGAGACACAAGGAATGAATCTGGTACACGCTGCACGCGGTCGACCCCAGGCCGACGTGCGACGCGTTCGGCCGGGCAATCTCTGTGGTTCACTGATCGATATTGGGCACCTCGTACTATGAGTTAAAGAGTCTCAAATTTGTCAACAAATTTGCTCATTATTTCTTAGCGGCTTCATGTATGTTATTGAAAATTCAAGACATGATTCGAACTTATGGTCCGATATCATGAGACAGTTTTGGTGACGTTTAATAAAAGCGTTGTGATTTTTTGGCAAGGATTTCTTAAACATCTCTACAGTGGAAGTCAGTCGTACTTGTGCAAAGTGAAGTCTTAAATTTGTTAACAAATTTGCTCATTATTTCTTAGCGGCTTCATGTAGGTCATTGAAAATTCAAGACATGATTCGAACTTATGGTCCGATATCATGAGACAATTTTGGTGACGTTTAATAAAAGCGTTGTGATTTTTTGGCAAGGATTTCTAAGAAAGAAATCTTTAACGATGAGACACAAGGAATGAATCTGGTACACGCTGCACGCGGTCGACCCCAGGCCGACGTGCGACGCGTTCGGCCGGGCAATCTCTGTGGTTCACTGATCGATATTGGGCACCTCGTACTATGAGCAAAGAGTCTCAAATTTGTCAACAAATTTGCTCATTATTTCTTAGCGGCTTCATGTATGTTATTGAAAATTCAAGGCATGATTCGATTTTGAACTCAGCTATCATAACACAATTTTGTGAAGTTTAATCGTTGCTACCCTGAATAAAGAAAGCTGAAATAAATAAATAAATGAATTGTTGGGAATGACATTTTTTTTTAAAGAAAACAATTCTTGAACGAAGAGGGCGCACTTCAGCCTGGCTCCTTCCAAGTGTACTACCCACGTAATTGTATCAGCACGTCAGGGGACATGACCTGCGGAAGCAGCTGCTGTGTGTGAAACCAATTTATTATGGACTATCATCTTCTTACGGTTTTGATAATTTAACTTCATGATTATTATTGTATTGATGTAATCAACAATCAATGAGCATCGTCATTCGTCCGAGGTTTGATGTCCCTTTTTCTCATCTCATGTAACGAAAAACTCTAATTTTGATGGCACTATGTTTTGAGTAAGGATTAGTTTTATTATTGTAAGACTAAGATGTTGTAAAGCGACAGTTCCATGGAGAAGAACAAATTAAAGCCGTTTGTAATAATTCGATCTGTTAATGTTATCAATGACAAGTGTAGGCACAACCGTCAAGGTATTAAAACTTCGTACATATAAATCATCAATATAAACTTTAAACACTATTTAGCGCATCGTTTTGATACGTGTGCATGACTAGGCCTAATTTATAAAAGCGTTATATTTAGGGTAACTTGTTGATGTTCAGTTTCCTGTTTATATTTACAAATACATAGGCCTATTGCCAAATAAATTATTTCAAGTGACAAGCCAAGTATCATTATTAATCCATTTGCTTTGAATAAAAACAATTTCATTTCATTTCATTTCATTTATTATTTCACAGGGTACAAAAAAGACATTAAAAAAACAAATATGATCAAATGATACAATGATTACACAAGACAAAATAATACAAATTAAAACCAGTTGACAGTACACCCTGTAGGATTACCAAATGCGAACTGAATCACAATCAAGTGGATCTCCTTAAAGTACTGCCAGCAGAACCAAATTAAACATTGAAGATAAATCTGTATATATAAAAAATTGTAAGACAGTGTTAAACATATAAATTTGACGCTATTTTGGCAAAACAATACTTACTCCAGGAGTTAGAAGATGCTTTCTTAAAGCATTTATGAACGGTTTAAAACCAACAATAATCTGTTCCTTGACATCTACAGGTAAACTATCCCATATTCTAGGAAACCTAATAAAAAGTGAGTGATGAAAAGCATTTGTCCTTGAACTCTGATGATGAAATTTGACAGTGTCAGTATGTCTAGTATTAATTTGAATGTAATTACTTATGTTAACATCAAAACTATTATACAAACATTTAACAACAAATGATATTGAAAGAAAGTGAAGTCTATTAATTAACAATGGCAATCCTAATTGAGCGCACCTAGTGAAATAGTCAATTTCATTTACAGAATTTAAACTAAGCTCTTCTTGGGAGTCCAAGGCAAGAGCGGGTGAGTCGCCCTGAACTTTCTCTAATGTGTCTTGTTGGGTTACGAGGCAAGGACACCAAACAGTGGAAGCATACTCTAAAATGGGTCTACAAAGTGAACAGTAAAGTTTAACAATGGTACCTGGATCCCGACACTTTACAATTCTTCTAATGAAACCTAACAATTTAGTTGTTTTTGACACAATATTGTTTATATGTTGTTTCCAGCTAAGGTCACTAGTAATAGTAACACCAAGATATTTATAATTATTGACAATTTCTAGAGTGTCAGAACCAATTGTATAAAGGGGGCGAGGAGGAGATTTAGAACGTGTTATTGTCATAAGTTTACATTTGTTTATATTTAGAGACATACGATTTAGATTACACCATGTTATTATATTATGCAGGTCACTCTGGAGTACAACGGAATCAGTATCGTGTCTAATAGCCCTAAACAGAACAGTATCGTCAGCATATTGTCTCAGACTGGATTGAACACAAAATGGAAGGTCAAAAGCAAAGATGTTAAATAACAAAGGTGCAAGAACTGACCCTTGAGGTACACCAGAGTGAACTGCTGCCCAGTTAGATTGAGACCCCTGAAAAAGTACCCTTTGAGATCTGTTGTTTAAATAAGAATTAAACCAGTCAAGAATAGATCCACAAATGCCATACTTATGTAACTTGTTTAACAGTATCTGATGACTCACACGATCAAATGCTTTCGACCAATCTAAAAAAATGACATCAATTCGAGGTGGTTTAGTTTTATCTAGTATTTCTGACCAATGATGGTATAATGTTGACAATTGAGTTACACATGAACGTTTCGGAAAGAACCCATGTTGAACATCGGATATAATGCCGCCTCTGTACATATGATTGACAATGTGTCTGCTAACAATCTTCTCAAGAATTTTGCCAACCGCTGAACAAAGCGAAATCGGTCTGTAATTTGAGATGTCATGGGGGTCACCGGATTTCAGCAAAGGTACAACATTAGCACGTTTCCACTCAGTAGGCACAGTGCCAGATGAAAGTGAAAGGTTAAATAGCTTAGATAATGGTTCAGCTAAGCTATTACTGGCTGTTAAGCAGCATTGGAGATACATTGTCAGGCCGGCAGATTTATACATATTAATATCCTTTAATAATTTCTTAACTTCGTTAGCACTAGTAGTAATATCACATAATCTAATTTCTGAGGAAGAGTGGCTACATATAGTACTATTAAAATCAGTTGTGTCAACAGTGAAATTACTTTGAAAAACAGAGTTGAAATTATTGGCAATGTCAAGATGGTCACTTAGTATAGTGGCAGATGCTGTCCGAAAATTGGAGATAGTGTTTTTCTTTGCGTTGACTACTAACAAATGACCAAAACTGTTTTGGATTAGATGCGGAATTCTGAGCCAATTGTTGAACATAAGAAAAATATGATTGTGTAGTGATATACTTTACCTTATTACGTAGTGTTTTATATTTGGTCCATAAATTAATGTTTGCAGGATTACGTTTAGCTGCTCTAAAAGCACGGTGTTTTTTCTTACTAAGAGTGATAATTTCCGCTGAAATCCAAGGATGTCTCTTTTTACCTTTTTGTTTAGCCACAGGAACAATATCACTAACAGTTGCAAATAAAAGATCTTTAAATTTATCCCACACTTCATTAATATCAGATTCAGGTGAAAAACATGTACCCCATGGAACTCTACACAGTGTTTCGCAAAGAGTGGTTAAATCAGCTTTGTTGTACTGGTAAAACAAACGAGTGATAGATTTAACATCACAGCTGGTCAAAATATTGCAAGATACACCATAATGATCACTTGATCCTAAACAGGGTTGAACACGGATATTTGTAAACATGTCGGGTCTATTGGTAAAAAGCAAATCTATTACAGAACCATTTGTTTCAGAAGAGGAATTAGGATGTGTGATAAAATTCACCATCTGCTGGAGATTAAGAGTGTCAGAAACATCATTCAGACGTTGCACAGACAAAAGTAGAGAATTTGAAACAGGATCAATATTAAAGTCACCTAAAATAGCAATACCAGAGTAATGATGTGAAAAGGGTAAAATTGATTCTAACACACTTTGATAATCTCCAAAAAATTTTGAACCAAGATTTGGAGGCCTGTATAAACAACCTAGAAGAAAGATACCATGGTTACACGAAATTTCAACCCAAATTAATTCAATATCAGGATGATCAAATTTATGAATATGCACAGGTTTCAAGTGATTAGACACTGCAATGAACACTCCACCACCATGGCGGTTCCGATCCTTTCTAAAAATACAATAATTCGAGTTTGGAATCAGTTCACCATCATGAACTGTACTATCCAGCCAAGATTCTGTAATAAATGCTATGTCATAGCTGTTCACCAAAAGTTCAGATTGAAAACAGACAAGTTTATTTACGATGCTTCTGGCGTTGAAGAGAACACAGTTAATGCTTGAAGAAAGTGCTGGTCTTGACAAATTAGCTGATGAAGAAATTTCTGCCGCAACTGCTGATCGGAGCAGGTTACCCCTATCATCTGGACCTGGATTGGGATGAACATCTCCACCAAGTTCTATTTGGAAGGTAGCAGTAGAATTGGAATAGTAGAATTGGAATAGTAGAATTGGAATAGTAGAATAGTAGAATTGGAATAGAATTCGATTCCTTGTAAAGCATAAAGTACATCATAGCACGGAAAAAGTAGAAACACATGAATCATGGAGGAAGGAACCCAGATAATGACACTTCGACGTTGGTAATGTTTACACGATCCTGGAAATAAATGAGGACTGCGTGTGGTGGTAAGCAAGTGTGTAATTGTTACGGGGTTCCCCGGCTGCGAGCACATGGTCGCGGCTGGTAATCGGCGGCGTGCATGCATTTTGAACGTGCACTAGAGGTCACCGTGAATGATTGCAACAACGGTTTCGCGGGCGGCGGGCGCGCTCTCACACAAGTCACGGGTACGATACGTGAATAAAACGACGTTCGTTAATCGAGTCATATCGCAAAACTATAAACCTCACCGGGTTCATAAACAATAACATAAATAAATTTGCAAACATACAAAACACGAGACCGACCTTCGGCCAAAGTCCTGCCGGGGTTAAAGAGGATTGTTGTAGCTGCCAGAATTGTGTTTTCTATGAGCCTTGGCAGCGAATTTAATCATTTCACAGTTACATTTATTGTTAACGGACATCGAAGGCCTACTGTATTTTCCTCTACTGCTAAAGAAAGCCAAACAAAAAGCAATGGGGCCCCTGTATCGTTGCAAACGATCAGCGCACGCAAATTGCAATGCCGAAAATGTAACCTGCCCGTCAAGTCGTAGCAGAATTTTTCAAGCAACCTATAACCATGGAGCTGGAGGAAGAAAATACCAACAGTACCGTTATGTTTAGTGTGTTTACCTTCCATCCAAGAGGGATTATCACATGCACAAAAGCGTCAACAATGGGCAAGAGGATAACTTCCTTTGATGTAGTTAATGAGCTGGCCTCAACTGAGCTTTCGAGGTTCACCGCGTTTTCACCCAGCTTTCACCGAGGACCAAACAAAAGATTTGTTTAACGGTGGTTTCACGGTGCATTCACGGTGCTCTCACACCGTGAAATGGGAACGAGCGCCGTGAAATTCACGGAAAAAGTGCAATTCACCGAGCTTTCACGGTGCATTCACGGAGGAGATGTTCATAGTGTCACGGGAGGGCGCTCGGCTATCGCGCGTCCCAATATACGGCTCTGGCGCGTGGTGGTCTCGTGCGTGGTCTTTTTGTTTCGTGTGTTCATTTGTTCCTTAATTAACGGGTGGCCCTGGAGGGACACACAGGACCCGATGTCAAATTTCATTGAAAACACGACTTTTCCCCAAAGTCGCAAAATTTTACGTCAAATTTCATGTCTG
>CM055816.1:8544061-8671500 GCA_029582265.1 Zoroaster sp. YZ-2022
TTATCTTGAATAAAATTGCTCAAAAGTGTAAACAGTACATTGTTCAATAGTCAAAAAGTTCTGTTCACACCGCTGAAATGGTAAGTCCCAATTTTAAAAAGTCGTTTACGGGTACTCGGAACCGAAAAACGGAACCGGGTAATGACAGTTTCGGTCGGGTATCCGGATACCCGGCACAGCCCTAGTTCATATTATATTCATGAGTTGATAACCTTAAACATTCAGTTTATTAAGCAGATCTGATGAGACTTGACTTTTATGTAATGTAATTGTTCATTGCATGTCTTTTATGACTTGGAACTAATTACTACATGTACTCAATTGAGAATTTCACATGTTGTCACCGCAATTAGTCTTACTTAAATATTATACTCGTTAAAATAATTTCTTGTTATTCTTGATAAATGAAACTGATGGAATTTATTTGTGTTTGTTCCGAGTCAGTTTGTCAAAAAGCGAGATGTCCACAAATCCACGATTCCAACTGTGACTTGTGATGACTGAGTCTATTCAAAGACCTAAGAGAGGAGGGCCAAAGTCCTGGTACAGGCAAGCTGAAGCAAGTTATGTATTCCACCGAAATCAGACACATTATAGGCAAGATATCACAACTAAGTTGGTTATTGACATGACTTAGGGGCCGTTCACAATTATCAACATTTTCACAAGTGTACAAAGAGTGCACTTTTTCAGACCCCCCTCCTCCCCCCCCCCCCCTTTAAGTGTACAAAATAAAATGTTGGCCGTGTATTTCGCGCCGTTTTTACAAATCGACATTTTTACTTTTTGAAAAAGCATACGCGGCGCCTTAACCTCCCCAGCGCACGGTTTGTGCGGCTCGTAAAAAATGTTGATAATTGTGACGGCCTTATTTATACATCTGTAAAAACATGTTTTTTTCAGGGGTGTGATTGGGCAGTTTTGACAAATCCACGTAAATTTTGCTAGGGGTATTGGGGCCGCTGTTGTGAACAGCCCTGGGGTGAAATCTATAGTTCTGAGCATTTGCTTTGCTTTCCTTTATTGCTTAAATCTTTAAAATCCAGATGGTCACAATATTGTGATTTGTAAAAATCTGAAAATCCAAACAAATCCAGACAAATCACAACCCTGTTTTTTTAACTTTCACAAGATGTTATGATTCATAACGTTTAAGATTGATAATTTAAAAGAAACTCAAAAAATTCCACAATAATCACCCCCATTCATCACACAAACATATGGTGGACCTCAAGACAAAACTTTACCTCTGAGATGTACATTTGCGAAAATCAGCATGTTTTTTATTTTCCTATGGAATCTGAACAAATTTAGATCTTAAATTTAGACACCAAGAATATGTCCTATAGACCTTATCACAGCGTAGTCATCTTGTTTGTCTTCAATACAAGTCCACGTTACCAAACCGAGGCTGGAAGGGAAAATAGTCTGGTCCCTAATTATGTAATGAGATTTGACACTTTAATCTGCATAGAGTATACAGGTAATCGGACAAGAATGGCCATAGTGTGATCAAAGGCTAAGGCTGTATCCGGCTATGGCTAATAAGCTTGGGCGATATCGATTTTTTTTCATCCACGATATCTCAGCAAACATATATTGTGATTTTTGATAGTATCGCTAATATTTTTTTATTAATACATGATTGTTTTAGAGCCGATAACCACAGGTATGTACCCCTCTATAAGCGTCACAATAAATCGCAAATTCATATGTGTAGTGTGTATGTACTTCTGAAGTAGTTCGTTTTGTTTTTCACTTCCAAAAGCTGAAAAGACTGTTCAAATTTTGTTTCCATGGAATTTGTGACTTTATTTACCGATATCTCAATAACTTAAAAAGGTTCTCAATATTGTAATCGAGTTATCGCCCAAGCTTAATGGCTAAGTCACTGTTTCTTCCTATACATCATTATTTCCACTGCAGCCAATAGCCACAGCCGTAGCCAAATATGCTACGGCTACAGCTATGACTAGATATCACTGTTTCTTCCTATACATCAGCATTGCCACTGCAGCCAATAGCCATAGCTGTAGCCAAATATGCTACGGCTGTGGCTAGATATCACTGTTTCTTTCTATATTTCACCATTGCCGCTGCAGCCAATTAGCGTAGCTGTAGCCAAAATGCAACGGCGGCTATGACTAGAATCACTGTTTCTTCCTATACATCAGCATTGCCGTTTATTGCGGCCAATAGCCACAGCCGTAGCCAAATATGCTACGGCTGTGGCTGAAAAGATATCACTGTTTCTTCCTATACATCAGCATTGCCATTGCAGCCAATAGCCACAGCCAAGCCCAAATATGCTACGTGCTGTGGCTATGAAAAATATATCACTGTTTCTTCCTATACATCAGCATTGCCACTGCAGCCAATAGCCATAGCCAAATTCGGACACGGCCTATTACATAGAAAAAAGCTCATTGTACTTACCCATAATATCCAAGCGGACAGGCATTGTCAAATCCAGAGGCTTGTCCTTCCAAACAATAGAATCCACAAGGACAAAACTCATCGTAGTTAGAACTCCCCTGTGGGCAGTAGTAGCCGGCCGGGCATTGCTTACACGCAAGGGCTTCCGACGTCTGATTGGTCAGGTCATTGTAAGTACCACCTGTAATGGGTCAAGGGTCAAAGGTCAAAGGGTATATTCAGCCAATGATCTGTAAGCATCGCTTGAAACCATCGCATCTGGCGCCAATACCATACAGCTGCTTAGCTTAACAGAAAAATTCACCCGAAGCAAGAATTAACCAACCTATACAGTGCGTATCAAAAAAAAGGTAATCCGAATTCAGGGGGTTAATATGCCAAGGTTATTTAGTTTGACAATTTACATGTAGTGTACCAAAGAAGAGGAACTCCTCAGCTTTCCATTGATACCTTTATTGACCCATTGCTGTCACACATGACCGAGTACATTGTTATTGAAAATGACAAATTCAAATCGCATTTTTGCAAGTTTGGGTAATCAGTGCAAGGCAGGATAATTAGTGAAAGTCTGTATGATAAACCAGATTTTCTTTAGGAATGACTGGACATTATTCAAGAAGAATCTCTTCTAACATTGCCCTTTTATGCACCCACACCTTCAACATGTCCACCTCCTTTCGACACAAAGCTGACAGCGACGGGCATGTCCTGCACTGCTCGTCTCACCATAGCCGGATTATTGCGTAAAGCATCCACTTCATTTCGAATATGGCCCTGCAATTCATCAAGATCACGGGGAGGAGTTGCAAACACCTTATTCTTCAAATGTCCCCAAAGGAAATAGTCACATGGTGTGAGGTCAGGTGATCTTGGTGGCCATTCCACCTCATGGTTGTGGCGATGACTGGATTCGCCAAAGAGTTCCCCTCAGACGATCTCGGACAGCGATAAGGCGATGTGCTGGGGCGCCATCTTGGGCCCACCAGAGTTGTCTGAAGACCCCACGAACCTGTCGCTCAAAGTGTTCCTGCAGCTGCGGTAAAACGTTATCATTGAGCATCTGCAGATACATGTGACCACTTCCACAAAGTCCTAACCAAACAGTCCACTTTTGTCGACTCATGTTAACCTCAAAATTGAATTCTGGGGGGTGTCTTGCTGGTGCATATTCAAGAACATTATGCGTATTGACCTTGCCGTTCATGGAGAAAGCAGCTTGATGGCGATTACGAGATTCCGCAGAAAATTGACATCTCTCTCGGTACGGGCTATCAACCATCTGGCAAACGCCAGCCTTCTAGCAAAATCTCCTGGCGTAAGTTGATGTCGGATGTGAATCAGATATGGATGCTGGTGGAGGTGCAATCTCAGCCCATTTCACCTTGCGCTGGTGTCCCTAGGATGCTCCAAAAGTTGCTGCCTTACTGCTGCAATGTTCCCTTCTGATCGCCCGGTGCGCCTCCTGCCAGAATTCCCCTTGTTGCAGTTGAGGCTAGTGCCATACTCTTGATATTTTCTAACATTCGCCCAGATGGTTTTGGCTGCTGGGGGCTCCCGTTCTGGGAAACGTTCCCTGAAAGCATCGCGAGTTTGCTGCAAACTGTGAGTTTGGTGAAATGTTGTAATCACGAAAACTTCGCTGTTCAGTCGTTAGTTGTACCATCTTTCCAACTACCTGTCCCTAAACCCAGGCCCTTCTTAAATACCCAACTTGAAGAAAAGGATGTCGTAACAGACGATTACCGCACCAGCTTAAAAATCTTACATAATCATCTAGGCAGTCAAGTGATGCGTCCATTTCAGACTGCCTTGAACTGATTACCCAAACTTGCAAAAATGCGATTTGAATTTGCCATTTTCAATAACAATGTACTCGGCCATGTGTGACAGCAATGGATCGATACAGGTATCAATGGAAAGCTGAGGAGTTCCTCTTCTTTGGTACACTACATGTAAATTGTCAAACTAAATAACCTTGGCATATTAACGCCCTGAATTCAGATTACCTTTTTTTTGATACGCACTGTATATATCGTGGAACCTGCTGCTATATAGGATTCTAGCCAGCCAATCGTCATCAGGCAAGCTCGGTATTAGAGAGGTTAAGACGTTTGCACTAGTAAGCAGGAGGTCAGGGGTTCAAATCCCACCCGAGTCACCTGTGAAGTTTTTTTTTTCACAGACACTCGGAAAGCACCGAGTATGCAGTGCTATACACACGTCGGTGTAGGGCAAAATTAAATCAGTTGTTTATCTCCCCACGCAAGAATTAACCAAACTATAAAATTCACTAAGCAGATTTCTTTGATAAGCAGCCAAACTTTCGTACTAATGTATGGATTTTTGCTGGTAGTCTGTTGTCTGCTGAGCAAAATTCTCTTGACTGGAACATTTTCAAAGAGTTGCTTAGCTCTACGAAAGGAGTAGGGGGGGGATATAGGGTGGTCACTTCTCTTCTTGGTGTCCCAACAGCTTGTACATGTGTATCTACAATTAAATATAATTATAAGAAGGTGCCTCAAACTTATTTTAATGTGATGTGCACAGCTGCAGCTACTGATGGTTCTACATGTATTTTGGCTATTAAGCACAATCATCCTCTCCCCACCCCCCGCCCCCCTCCACTCCAAGGATCCCAGTTCCGCCGTTTCCCGCCTGCACACTACACCACACTAATCCTCCAGCATCCAGTCTTTGTGCGGATCATCCAGTCTTCGTGCAGATCATCCAGTAGTCTACTTAAGCAGTAGCATCTCCCAGAGTCTGGCATTCTCCTGAAGATGATCAGAGCATACTGATCAAAACGTCGACTTGTAACCACTAGTTCTTTCTTGAACTAATTACTTCTCAAATTAAAAATTTCCCATGGTGTCACCGCAAACAGTCTTTACTTATAATCCTCTTTGTAAAAGGAAGATGCATTATACGCAAAGGTATTGACAACATACACACACGTATTGATTCCTTGCAAACTTCTCACCTGGGCACGGGAATGCAGTCTCATATGTTGTGCCGACTGGGCAGTAGTGACCCGTTGGACAGGTGTTTGTGATGTAGTCAGCATCGCCTGGTCCAGGACAGTAGTAACCTAAGAAAGGAAGGGAGTAGAAATGTCATTCATAGAACCCAAACATTATGGGAGGAGGGCCAAAGTCTTGGTACAGGCTTTGCCCGGCCAGACCCAGGCTTTGCCCAGGCCCAGAGGCCTATATAATCCCCTAGCTGAGCACAAGGGACCTTTTACTAATGAATAGATCTCAAATAGCTCTCACAGTTAACATAGACTTGACTGACACCTCAGCTGTCTTTTGTTCACAACTGCAGCCATTAAAATGAGCTCTACTTGCCTGCGCTAGGCCCTCCAGAAGCCCAGGTTGTGTTGATTGGCAGGTACTATGTATTGTTACATGATTAGGGCTTCTCAAAGGCTTGGCTGTACCAGGACTTTGACCCTCCTCCCTTGGTGAGGTATGAGATTTGCAGGGATACCATGAAGTGAAATAATCTATTTTAAGTAATGAGGGTTATGAGAATAACCTTCACTACTCACTACTCAAAACAGAGTATTTCAATACATGGTGCCACCGCAAATCTCACTTTGACTTTAGCACTTATTATGAATGACCAAACAGAAAGTTCTATTAGTGAGTGCATCCAACGCACGGTACATTTGGTAAAAAATGGTCAATTTAAAAAACAAAATTATCATACTGACCTGCAGGGCATGGTATACACGCTGTCTTCTGTGTCGTTGATCCATTATTTGGGTTATAGGTTCCCGGCGGACATTCATACCGTGTCTTCCCATCACACCATCCACCGGGCTCACAGATATCAGCCGGGGGGTTGGGAACAGTGGAACCCTCATCACAGGCGTAGCCGGCCTCGCATGAGCTTTGCAGCCGACTCCAGCCAAGCTTCCGACCAGGTGCCAGGCGGGCAAACTTCAGGAACTGTGACAGAGTAGATTTAAGAAAGATTATGTACCTGAATCTGGACTACGATCCAACTCTGTGTTCTGACTCTGAATCCACAGGGATTCAAATGACAAATCGACAGCTGTCAATCATAAAGTCATATAATGAAAACATTATTTGAAACAAAACAATTCCCCTACAAACATTTTCCTGGAAGGGGGGGGCTAAGTTTTTCCAAAACAATTCACCTCCCCCAAATGACAAATTTCTAGCTTCACGCCTGAAATCAAAATCACTTATTGACGAATTCATTTGGTTATATTGATCATTCCCATTTTATTAGCATAGATATGTATAACCATAATATAATAATAATAATAATAACTGGATTTATAGAGTGCCAAATTGCCAAGGGATACAAAGCTCTTTTACATTATTATCCCTGGTCATTGGGCCAATATTAATCCTTAAACTTTCTCAGCTCCCTGGGGAGTATACAGCCCTGAGCTACCGTAGCGCATCAGAAGCTATCTTCAATCACAATATCAACCTCTACCCTCACAGATACCCATTTATACTCCTGGGTGAAGAGGAGCACTGTACAGTGAAGTGTCTTGCTCAAGGACACAAGTACCATGGTCGCGGCCAGGATTCGAAACCCACATTCTCAGCCATCATATCAAGTCTGATGTGCTAGACCGCTCGGCCATGACACCCCACTGCAGTAAAGCCGTTTGTGTATATTCATTGTAACAGGTACGTAGTTTGCAAAGTACATCATCTTCATGGCTACCAGCTATTGTCCATACACTCACCTGTCTGATCAGAGCACTGGTACCCAGCCTCACATATGGTACAGTTGACTGCATTCAGAGTACTGTAGTATCCTTTGTAGCATTTGATTGGTCCAGAGTAGATCGATGGACAAAAGTAACCAGGGTTACAGTTTGTGCAGGATATCTGTGCACCTTGAGAGTAAGTGCCAGGCTCGCATATATCGCTATAAAGAAGAAAAATGAAATAAATTTTGATTTATTTCACAGATTTGTTGGTATCATAAGATGAAACAATAGCCTATGTTTGACCAGACGAGGGCGCTACAGTGTTGACCCTTTGGAGAATACAGTAAAGTTTTTCCCCAAGCCAAGTTGGCTCATCAGGTCGGTGTTTATCTCTGCTTTCGTTGGCATGAAACGACTGAGAATATTCCTGTCCCCCTGGATGGAATGTAAGGCCTACGGTCCTTATAGAGCCTACTGAACAATCGTTAAATTATTGGCAAAAATCCTCCAAGGGGCACTTTTTAGGAAAACTTCTGGTACTTTCACCTCTTCAAGTCTGGCAAGTAGTACAGGCCATAAGTGCTGAATATGAAAGATCAACAAAAATGCATGGTGCATTTTGAATATATAAGGGCATGTTTCCAAAAGTGCACTGATGGATTTCAGAAGATTCAGGAAGGTTCCTAGCCAGATTACCTAGGGGTTTAGGATTAACCTTGCTTCTTTCGTTTACCAGATTTGAAAGCGACTGCATGGAACAGCTTCTGGAAGCTGACAAAAAAAGTGATAATTGACAGTCCTAATACCTACAAAGCAACTAGTTACTGTAGTGTGGAACATCAATGACACTGCCACTGCTTATCCTTCACTAATCCTCCCTACACAATAGGCAGTAATCCTCCCTACACAATAGGTTGCAATCCCTTAACAGCCATTTTGTCTGACCCAGGAGGGCCAGTTTGGCTGGGTGCATTCAAGCATTGAAGAAACTATTGGCTCAATCAATCGACCGTTGAATCTTCTTTCAATAGTTTAACCCTAACATTCCCAAATCCTCCAAAATCCTCTTTGCTAAAGTGAAGGATTTTGAAGGATTGACGTTACATGTTACATGCTACATGCTCTTTGCTAAAGTGAAGGATTTTGAAGGATTGACGTTACATGCTACATGCTCTTTGCTAAAGTGAAAGATTTTGGAGGAATGAGGTTATTAGGCATACTGGCTTTCCATGGTACAAATGTACATCCATGTTTGTTGTAGTGATTGCAAGGTCAGCGCTTGGGTCAGTAGACACTGTTTATTGCTCCATGCATGCAGGGAGGGTCCCTGGCCATGTACATGTATCACAGATTAGAAACACATGTGTGCATACATGTCATGTGCTTGCTTTACTACTGAAGGATTTTGGAGGAATCAGGTTATGTGTAAGCAAATGGGCCTAGGGAGTTAGGAAGGATTCAGGTTATGTGTAAGCAAATGGGCCTAGGGAATTAGGAAGGATTCAGGTTATGTTGTAAGCAAGTGGGCCTAGGGAATTAGGGTTGATGACTGCTCAATGGGCTCTATAAGGACCATTAGCCTAAGTCTATCAGGTTACTTTCCAAGCGATTGCCATATTTCCATTTTATACTCCTGGGTTGAGAGAAGCAGAAATACTCAAATGTCTTGCTACAGATTCTCTTTACCTTGGTGCAGTCATTTTGTCAGTGCAGTAGTAACCAGCAGGGCATTGTGTACAGATAGATGCATTACCCAGAGAGTAGTAACCAGTTGGACATTCCAACATCTGGTCAGTGAACGGATTGGGACAGAAGCTGTAAAACAAAACAAAAATAGAAAAACTGCTGAAAACAATTTCTTTAATAGCATATAATTCAATAATTAAAATATTTAATTTCGTACCTAATTTGCCATAGTGACCAATCTGAAATTTGTTTCAATTTTGAGTTTTCCCGCCCATTAGTACATTCAGGAAGAGACCTACCATTGTATCTAATCCACATGCATGTATTCCTTATAGTTTTGGAGATAGAGCATGCATTCAAATGACGAATGCTCTAACTGGCTATTTTTGTAATTTGGCAAAGTGACCAATACCGCATTGGTCACTATGCGAACTTAATTCGGGATTGATCACTATGGCAAATTAGGGACGATTTGTCATGCCATTAAAAAATGTACATAAAATTACATTCCTGGCGATTGCACAAGACATCAGCATTAATATTTTTAGTGATTAGTTCACTAACCGTTGAATTAAAACTTTCACGGTTTATGGCCACACAAACTAGATAATCAGCATTTGTGTATGCATTTACAACCAAAAAGCATCAACTGAGTCAGTGGATGAGTCTGAACCGAGTCAGTGGATGAGTCTGAACCGAGTCAGTGGATGAGTCTGAACAGAGTCAGTGGCTGAGTCTGACTTAAGTCAGTGAGACTGACTCTAAACCGAGTCTGTAGCTGACTCTGAACCTAGTCAGTGACTGACTCTGAACCGAGTCAGTGACTGACTCTGAACCGAGTCAGTGACTGACTCTGAACCGAGTCAGTCAGTGACTGACTCTGAACCGAGTCAGTGACTGACTCTGAACCGAGTCAGTCACTGACTCTGAACCGAGTCAGTCACTGACTCTGAACCGAGTCAGTGACTGACTCTGAACCGAGTCAGTGACTGACTCTGAACCGAGTCAGTGACTGACTCTGAACCGAGTCAGTGACTGACTCTGAACCGAGTCAGTGACTGACTCTGAACCGAGTCAGTCACTGACTCTGAACCGAGTCAGTCACTGACTCTGAACCGAGTCAGTCACTGACTCTGAACCGAGTCAGTCACTGACTCTGAACCGAGTCAGTCACTGACTCTGAACCGAGTCAGTGACTGACTCTGAACCGAGTCAGTCACTGACTCTGAACCGAGTCAGTCACTGACTCTGAAGCAGTAGCAGAGTCAATGAATGAATCTGATACTAATCAGTTATTACGTATGAAACTGAGTCATCAACTTGGTCTGTGACTGATGTGACTGAGTCTACAATTGAGTAAGTGACTGAGTCAAAGCATGATTCGACAAGTAAGATGGAAACCGAGTCTGAAACTGAGTTAGCAAATGAGTCTGCTAAAAAAAAAGCTGACGATAAAGTTTTGAAAGCGTTTTAATATGCCTAAGAGAAAAAGTTCTTACAATCCAGCTGAGCACCCGGTACATTCACTCTGCATTCCCGTTGAGTAGAAGCCACTTCTGCAGAGTAGTTTATAATCGCTGTCAGTCTGTGGACATGCATACCCAACCGGACATGGTAAGCAGCTTGTACTCTGTGTCGTACTGTACTCGCCCAAGCTGCAGTTACGGATGTCTAGGCCGTCTGTTCTCGAACATTCTTGACCGGCTAGGCAGATTTGACAAGAGGTTGCTCCGCTGGAGGAATAGGTTCCAGGGGCACACTCTATCTCATTGGCAACACTGCAAGGAATATAATCAACACAGGGGTGTGATTTGACAAAAGTACAAAATCCTGAAAATGGGCAGTGGGCCTGGTTCTCCCTTTGGTCTAGAGGACAAAGCCGCCTGATGAACCTTCTGGATGTTTAATTTTTGAGGATTTACAGACTCTCCACATCCTCACAAACAAGAAACTAGATATTTGGACACAAAACAGGCTACTGCTTTCTTTCCTTGGTGGATATTTCTCTTATTTCAAGAAAATTTTAAAGGTAAAGAGAGAATTGTAAAAAATCCTGAAATCAGGAAAAATCCTGAGAAATCACAGGTCTGTCAATAGTAAACATCAGCATTTGAATGTTGGGAAAGAACTCTCCGGTGATAATTTGTTTAATAATCTTAGGTAAGTGTACAAAGTGTACACTGAAGGGATGAGCGTCAGACTCGCACATATGATTTTATGCTTAGGGAAGGTGCAACAATGGTAATATCGGCAAAAATTGCTATTACGAGTATGCTAACTCTCTATGAATCAATACATTAATCTTAACAACCCCAAACCCATCAAACTCCAATGGCTGGTTGTGTTGGATTTTGATGGACTCAGTACTGTATAGCCCAGACAGGGATACTTTACATGGTGCCGGGTGTCCCAATTCTAGCTAAGTCCAACAGTTGGGTGGTAGTGTTACTGCATGGTGTTGGATTTTGATGGACTCAGTACTGTATAGCCCAGACAGGGATACTTTACATGGTGCCGGGTGACCCAATTCCAGCTAAAGTCCAACAGTTGGGTGGTAGTGTTACTGCATGGTGTTGTATTTTGATGGACTCAGTACTGTATAGCCCAGACAGGGATACTTTACATGGTGCTGGGTGTCCCAATTCTAGCTAAGTCCAACAGTTTGGTGGTAGTGTTACTGCATGGTGTTGGATTTTGATGGACTCAGTACTGTATAGCCCAGACAGGGATACTTTACATGGTGCCGGGTGTCCCAATTCCAGCTAAGTCCAACAGTTGGGTGGTAGTGTTACTGCATGGTGTTGGATTTTGATGGACTCAGTACTGTATAGCCCAGACAAGGATACTTTACATGGTGCCGGGTGTCCCAATTCCAGCTAAGTCCAACAGTTGGGTGGTAGTGTTACTGCTTGGTGTTGGATTTTGATGGACTCAGTACTGTATAGCCCAGACAGGGATACTTTACATGGTGCCTGGTGTCCCAATTCCAGCTAAGTCCAACAGTTGGGTGGTAGTGTTACTGCATGGTGTTGGATTTTGATGGACTCAGTACTGTATAGCCCAGACAGGGATACTTTACATGGGGCCAGGTGACCCAATTCCAGCTAAGTCCAACAGTTGGGTGGTAGTGTAACTGCATGGTGTTGGATTTTGATGGACTCAGTACTGTATAGCCCAGACAGGGATACTTTACATGGTGCCGGGTGTCCCAATTCCAGCTAAGTCCAACAGTTGGGTGGTAGTGTTACTGCATGGTGTTGGATTTTGATGGACTCAGTACTGTATAGCCCAGACAGGGATACTTTACATGGGGCCGGGTGTCCCAATTCCAGCTAAGTCCAACAGTTGGGTGGTAGTGTTACTGCATGGTGTTGGATTTTGGTGGATTCGGTAATGTTCTAAGCCAAAACCATTAAGGAGTTAGGGTTAAACTACCAACCTGTGAAAGTTTTAGCTTATTACCTTTTTGTCGTTAATCAAGATTAAATAGTGAAAATGCATTCAGTTATTGGAAATTGAGAAAGAGTACTCTTTCCGTATGCGGACGACGTATGTACGCGGACGACGTCCAACTGTACCTGTCATTTAATCCAAAGATTGATGGAGATGCTGGAAGGACTGTTGTAAAACTGACGTCGTGTATACATGAAATCAGTGACTGGATGACCAGAAATAAATTGAAACTTAACAATGAAAAGACGGAGTTCTTTATTTCATCCTCAACTCACAATTGCAAATTGATCAAGGACATTTCTATCAACATCGGTGACAGTGTCATCCTACCTTCTTTGACAATAAAGAATCTTGGTGTTGTGTTCGACAGGACAATGTCAATGACTGAGCACGTAAAATCAACCATCAAAACAGTCAATTTCCACCTCCGAAATATTTACAGAATACGTCGCTATATTACCGTTGACAGCTGCCATCACCTCGTCCGGTCACTGATTTTATCTCGCTTAGATTATGCAAATTCTTTACTTTATGACATATCAGCAAAAGATCGTAAAAGTTACAAACTTTTGCAAAACAGGGCAGCTAGAATTGTCTTTAGATCTGATAGAAGAGAACCATCTGCACCACTCCTTAGAGAGCTCCATTGGTTACCAGTTGACGCTCGGGTAATCTTTAAACTTATGTTATTCACCTTTAAAAGTTTCCATGGACTACTTCCATCTTATCTGGCCGAATTCCTTACTCAGTACATCCCGAGTAGATCCAATCTAAGGTCAGGTGACGATACACTTCTTCTCAACATTCCCGAACCAAGCGCACTGTTGGAGATAAGGCTTTCTATGCAGCCGCTCCCCGCCTCTGGAACTCTCTACCTGCCTCTGTTCGCCAATGTACCACGACTCAAAGTTTTAAGAAGGCCCTCAAATTTCATCTGTTTCCAAAAATGTAGGTTCCCCGCCTTACGATTGCTTCGTGCTTTGTTTTGGTGGTTTTTTTTCTTTGTTCTGTTTGTTGTATTTGTAAGATTGTAGGGTATTGCAGTAGTGTAAGATTGTATTTTACTTTAAGTCGGTAGCGTAAGTTTTGTAAAGCGCTTTGGCCATTTTTTTTGATAAGGCGCTATATAAATGCCTTTTATTATATTATTATTATTCCGTTAATTAACAATTTACACCGAGTTTACAGTGCTATACACACGTCGTTGTAGGGCAAAATTAAATCAATTGTTTATCACCCGACGCAAGAATTTCATCAACCCATAAATATCGTGGAACCCGCTGCTATATAGGATTCTAGCCGGCCAATCGACATCGGACAAGCTCGGTGGTCGAGAGGTTGAGACCTCTTCACGAGTAAGCAGGAGGTCGTGGGTTCGAATCCTGCCCGAGTCGCCTGTGTAGTTTTTTTCACAGACACTCGGAAAGCACTGAGTATACAGTGCTATACACACGTCGGTATAGGGCAAAATTAAATCGATTGTTTATCAACCCATAAATATCATGGAACCCGCTGCTATATAGGATTCTAGCCAGCCAATCGACACAAGAATTTCATCAACCCATAAATATCATGGAACCCGCTGCTATATAGGATTCTAGCCAGCCAATCGACATCGGACAAGCTCGATGGTCGAGAGGTTAAGACCTCTTCACGAGTAAGCAGGAGGTCGTGGGTTCGAATCCTGCCCGAGTTGCCTGTGTGGTTTTTTTCACAGACACTCGGAAAGCACCGAGTATACAGTGCAATACACACGTCGGTGTAGAACAAAATTAAATCAACCAGTAAATACGTGATAGGCCTACATGTTTACAACTTTCAATACAATGAACTATTAACAAAGATTGGTTTACAACTTTCAAGATGTATCAATTGTGTTTTGTACTACTGTATTTTACAGGCAATTTTGGTAACTTTCTTTATTGGAGCATTCATATTTTCAAAATATTTTTCAAAAGTATGGTTGTGTGGTTAGTCCCTTCATAAATTAATTTGGGAACCTAACGAGACAGCATCGTAACGATCAGAGCAGACTTTCAACTGGGCATGGAATCGGTTTAAGATGAACACAGTGACTGAAAATTACTGGCTCATTTATACAGGATTATTTTAAGTCAATGAGTTAATCTAGAATTAGCACTCTGATTCCATGCCGTGTTGATTGTGACAATACTGTCCCATTAATCACTACAAAACAAAGCTTTTGACGATACTTCTCTGAAGTATCTATTTTCAAAGTATTTGCTTTCCTTTTTCAAAGGAAATTACCAATGTTTAGATAAAATAGAAATTTCTGATAAAACTGGCAAAGCAATGATGACACATCTTTAAATCTCATTGGTTTTATACTTACACAGTGCTTGGACAGAAGTAGCCTGCAGTACATTCAATACAGACGGTAGCCTTGCCAGTAGCATACGTTCCAGCTGTACATGCAACTCGCCCTTCGTAGGTATGATTTGTACAGGCATAGCCTGGTGGGCAGTCAATGCAAGCAGTTGAGCCTGCGTAGCTGTAAGAACCTATGAAAGACAACAGTTCTTGAAACATTTGAAAGTTTGTTCTCTTAAAAAAAATCTTATTTAACCCTCCTACTTTTGGTACATTTTTCATACAAGTTGATGCACCATTTGAAACCATTCGCTTTTGTGGTTTTGAATGGTGAAATAACTGTGTACAGTATTGATTTCCCAAAATGGTTTTGAATGGTAGGTCAGCTAATACAAAACCTTGTTTGGATCTTTCCAAATGGTAGTACAGCTAATACAAAACCTTGTTTGGATACTTCTAAGTGGTGAATCAATGGACCCTCTATGCATTTGAATGGATTTGAATGGTAGTAAAGCTTGCTACCAACACTGTTCAAATGGTATCACCATGTGTGTACAAAACCAATGGGCATTTTTGAAAGTGGAAATTTTGAATTGTTTCAAATGGTCTATCAGTAGGATGGTTAAAATATCCTTTAGGGATTAGTCTGGCTATCGATGACAATGGTCTAGAAGTCTTGAAACTGCCTAGGATTTCTGAAATATATATTACATTTATGCATATAAAAATAACTGAAACTTAGAAAATTAGAATTTGATAAAAAATATTAAACGTTTCCAAAGTAATAACGTCATGGATCTCGCTTAGTTGTACCTACCATCATCGCAATCAACAGGTCCTTGGGTTGGATCTGTGCAGTACTTGCCCTTTGGGCATTGCCGGCATACCTCAGTCGATGGTTCGTCATTATACCAGCCAACGTTACAAGGCACAGGTTCCACGTTTTGTACAACACAGGTGTGCCCTACACAGAGTTAATGATAAATTATTAAAGGGACAATATCATCCCGATCAGAGTAGACTTTCAACAGGGCATGGAATCAATGTCTTAGTTTAAAATGAACACAGTGACTGCAAATACTGGCTTATTTATGCAGCAGCAATGGATATATGACCTCACCATGTGGGAAATTATTTTCAGTCACTGAGTTAATTTAAGACAAGCACTCCGATTCCATGTCCAGTTGATCGTGAAAATATTGCCCCTTTTACAATAAATAAATATAAATACAAGGTAAATAAATAAAAGTCATGTTTTTTCCACAGACACTCGGAAAGCACTGAGTATAGAGTGCTTCATACGTCATTGCTTCTTCACCCAGGAGTGCAAATGGGTACCTGTGAGGGTAGAGATAATTATTGCTTCTCTTCACCTAGGAGTATAAATGGGTACCTGTGAGGGTAGAGATATTTATTGCTTCTCTTCACCCATGAGTATAAATGGGTACCTGTAAGGGTAGAGATATTTATTGCTTCTCTTCACCCATGAGTATAAATGGGTACCTGTGAGGGTAGAGATATTTATTGCTTCTCTTCACCCATGAGTATAAATGGGTACCTGCGAGGGTAGAGATAATTATTGCTTCTCTTCACCCATGAGTATAAATGGGTACCTGCGAGGGTAGATATAATTATTGCTTCTCTTCACCCAGGAGTATAAATGGGTACCTGTGAGGGTACAGATATTTATTGCTTCTCTTCACCCATGAGTATAAATGGTTACCTGTGAGGGTAGAGATAATTATTGCTTCTCTTCACCCAGGAGTATAAATGGGTACCTGTGAGGGTAGAGATATTTATTGCTTCTCTTCACCCATGAGTATAAATGGGTACCTGTGAGGGTAGAGATAATTATTGCTTCTCTTCACCCATGAGTATAAATGGGTACCTGTGAGGGTAGAGATATTTATTGCTTCTCTTCACCCATGAGTATAAATGGGTACCTGTGAGGGTAGAGATATTTATTGCTTCTCTTCACCCAGGAGTATGAATGGGTACCTGTGAGGGTAGAGATGGTAATTGTGTTTGATTAGCCCTGTAGCGCCAAAAAAGGTTGCACATAATGGGCTGTATACTCCCCCAGGGAGCTGAGAAAGATTACAGGAATGATATTGACCCAGTGACCAGGGGAAAATAATGTAAAGCGTATTGGGACATTATCATAGAGGTGTAATTCGCTGTGTATATAATTACATGTATGACTTAATATAATTATTATTATTATATGTCGGTTAAGGGAAAACATTCAAATCAATTACTAAATTGTTCCGTCATTGAGAGAATACTAAATGGTTTAAATGTGATATTTTACGCAAAGATAAGGTAAGATATAGGATTGGTTACTCAGAAAAAACAAAATGGTCAAATTTTAATGTAAAATTGACTTAGTGTCAAGCTGCTTATGGTATTAATCTTTCTTAGAAACAGGATGTTTGAGGTGCTGTCATTTTGAAGAAATTCCTTACCTTTAAGACAGACAGCTTTATTTCTAAAACACTTTTAGTCCAATGAAAAATGTACAGGTCCAGCTAATGTTTAGAGCAAGTAGACTGAGCAAGTACAAAGTTCAAAGGTCATTTACCTGGAGGGCATGGTGTACAGGTTGTTGACCTCGCCAGTGAGTAGTACCCAGTGTTGCAGCTCTCTACGGCAGACTTTGTGGGGCACATTGAGCCGGCCGGGCATTCAAGACAATTCTGTTGAGCCGATGATGCACTGTAGTATCCATCTTTGCAGGCAAAGGCTTCGGCTGACCCTAGAGGGCAGTAGAACCCTGCTCCTCATTCATAGCAGATGGAATCTATGATAAGGTAGAGATAGCAGATTGTTTTGATAATAAGCTTGGGCGATATCAATTGTTTTCATCCACGATATATCGACAAACAAATATCGCAATTTTCGATATAATCACGATTATATTTTCATTCATGCATGATGCATTAGCGCTGATAACCACAGGTATGTACCCCTCTACAAGCGTCACAATAAATCGTAAATTCATTTGCAGAGCGTGTATGTACTTCTGAAGTAGTTCACTTTTGTTTCTCACTTCCAAAAGCTGAAAAGACTGTTCTAATAATTTGTTTCCATGCAATTTCTGACTTGACTTACAATGGCAATTTTTTTAAATCGCGATATATATTTTTAATTGCGATTTACCGATATCTCGATAATATAGAAAGGTTCTCGATATCATAATCGAATTAAAAAGCATCGCGATATTCAATATTATCGTGTTATCACCCAAGCTTATTTGATAATCCCTCTGAAGCACTGGAGCTCTGGAGAATTACCTACATGTAAAGGTAGAGGTTGTATTGTTTTTGAAAATGCTTCTGAAGCACTACGATTGTTCAGGGATGCGTACTCTTGAAAGAGAAATCAATGGTGCGTAAATACCGAGGGGGGGATTGTTTCCTTCTACGTTGGGTGTGTCCCACTCACCTCCCCCAGAAATCAACTATGAGTACAACCATAATCCCACATGTATTTCCCCTATTTTGGGTCTCCCTCCCCTTCCCCAACCCCCCTCTTATATTTTTCCTGTGCCGTGTGTCTCCCCCACCCTTCTGAATGAAACGTTGTGTAAACCCATAGTCCCACTTGAGGTTGCATTACGATGTAACAGGATCAAAGGGCGCCCTCGCTGAGGTCACAAGAAATGTCTATCATTGCCTCATGTACATGCACCAGGCGAACACATGAAGTGAGTTCCTATTGTTTTAATGTGTGTACAACCATAATCCCAATCAAACAAAAGTCCCACATTGGCTCAAGTATACACACCAGGCAGAGCGTTAGTCAGGATTTAGAAATAGGGTGTCCAAATTTGCTAGGAATTACAAAATAGGGTGTCCAAACTGTTGACTTTATATGCATACATGTAAATGACAGATGAAATAGGGTGTCCAAACTGTTGACTTTATACGCATACATGTAAATGACAGATGAAATAGGGTGTCCAAACTGTTGACTTTATACGCATACATGTAAATGACAGATGAAATAGGGTGTACAAACTGTTGACTTTATACGCATACATGTAAATGACAGATGAAATAGGGTGTCCAAACTGTTTACTTTATACGCATACACAGATGAAATAGGGTGTCCAAACTGTTTACTTTATACGCATACATGTAAATGACAGATGAAATAGGGTGTCCAAACTGTTCACTTTATACGCATACATGTAAATGACAGATGAAATAGGGTGTCCAAACTGTTGACTTTATACGCATACATGTAAATGACGGATGAAATAGGGTGTCCAAACTGTTGACTTTATACGCATACATGTAAATGACAGATGAAATAGGGTGTCCAAACTGTTGACTTTATACGCATACATGTAAATGACAGATGAAATAGGGTGTCCAAACTGTTGACTTTATACGCATACATGTAAATGACAGATGAAATAGGGTGTCCAAACTGTTGACTTTATACGCATACATGTAAATGACAGATGAAACAGGGTGTCCAAACTGTTGACTTTATATGCATACATGTAAATGACAGATGAAATAGGGTGTCCAAACTGTTGACTTTATACATTTACATGTACATGTAAATGACAGATGAAATAGGGTGTCCAAACTGTTCACTTTATACGCATACATGTAAATGACAGATGAAATAGGGTGTCCAAACTGTTGACTTTATACGCATACATGTAAATGACAGATGAAATAGGGTGTCCAAACTGTTGACTTTATACGCATACATGTAAATGACAGATGAAATAGGGTGTCCAAACTGTTGACTTTATACGCATACATGTAAATGACAGATGAAATAGGGTGTCCAAACTGTTGACTTTATACGCATACATGTAAATGACAGATGAAACAGTGTGTCCAAATTGTTCACTTACAATACTTTTACATGTAAATGACAGATGAAATAGGGTGTCCAAATTGTTCACTTACAATACTTTTACATGTAAATGACAGATGAAACAGGGTGTCCAAATTGTTCACTTACAATACTTTTACATGTAAATGACAGATGAAATAGGGTGTCCAAAATTGAAACAGGGTGTCCAAAAGACACCCAGACACCCCTCTGGCTAATACTATGACACCAGGTGAACACATAAGTGAGTTCCTTCTGTTTTAATGTGTGTACAACCATAATATGCCACTTATATTTTGAAGTAAAAAAAAGATATCTCATTGGCTCATTGTTTGACCTCGACCATAGCAGCGAATGCAAGCTCTCTATTTCCCCTATGCTGGGTGTGTTCCCCCTATACTGGGTGTGTTCCCCCTATACTGGGTGTGTCTCCCCCTTGATTTTCCCCTGTAGTGGGTGATTTCCCCCTGTAGTGGGTGTGTTCCCCCTGTGTGTTCCCCCTATACTGGGTGTGTTTCCCTTATACTGGGTATGTCCCCCACTTGATTTTCCCCTATACTGGGTATGTTCCCCCTATACTGGGTATGTCCACTACTTGATTTTCCCCTATACTGGGTGTGTTCCCCCTATACTGGGTATGTCCCCCACTTGATTTTCCCCTATACTGGGTGTGTTCCCCTATACTGGGTGTGTTCCCCTATACTGGGTGTGTTTCCCCTATACTGGGTATGTCCCCCACTTGATTTTCCCCTATACTGGGTGTGTTACCCCTATACTGGGTATGTCCCCCACTTGATTTTCCCCTATACTGGGTGTGTTCCCCCGTACTGGGTATGTCCCCCATTTGATTTTCCCCTATACTAGGTGTGTTTCCCCCTATACTGGGTATGTCCCCCACTTGATTGTCCCCCACTTGATTTTCCCCTGTACTGGGTGTGTCCACCTACTTGATTTTCCCCTATACTGGGTGTCTCCCCCTACTTGATTTTCCCCTGTACTGGGTGTGTCTCCCCTGTACTGGGTGTGTCTCCCCTGTACTGGGTGTGTCCCCCCTACTTCATTTTCCCCTATACTGGGTGTGTCCCCACCCCCCTCCCTGAACTCAACTATTACCACGCTCATACTACCACTTACTTCCTGCAGGGCTATACCAGCCTCCGGGACACGCTGATGTTGACGTGTTTGTACAGCTGTAACCAGCAGAACATGTGGTACATGATCTAGTGCCCCCAAGGGAATACGTATCTGATGAGACAATCAATATTTACGATTGAGATTAAAACATAGAAGTAAATTATGAAATTTATAATTCAAAAATAAACAAAATTGTTATGTGACACTTACTCAGTGTAAAGCTGATGATGGTATCAATCTTCCCTAGATATATTTTGCCGAGATGCTGTCAAAGACTTAGTTTAACAGTAACAACATGTAAGTGCCCAAATATGAATCACCATTAAATAATTTTTAGACATACATGTATTTACTGTAAGACCATGTTTCTGAAAAAATAAATAAATATGTCCTTTATAAAGAGTATTTTCTTTTCCAGAAATAACTTGTAAAATAGCCAAAACACAGCCCATTTATCTTTATCATTTATTGAATGTAAACAATTTACGAGCCTTAATTCATGCATTTTCCTCATTTTTTCCTTCGATTATAGTTTCAATCAATTTCATTGATTTTTTAAAATATAAATCATATTCAGTTAGAGATTTTCCCCCTGAAACAAAGATATTGACAAACTTTTTGCGAGACCGCCAACTATAAGGTTGGATAGTTCAAATGATACTGGTACTGGTACAGTTATCCAGAAGTCACAGGTTTGAATCACACACAAAGTCCAGTTTTCACAAAATAAATTGAAAATATAACTGTACAACATTATCAGAAGTTGAAATGAACCACAGCATTTCTTAGTTTTCAAAGTATTCCCATTTACCTGCAGGGCAGTATTCAACCTGTGATGTTGTAGGACAGCGCCTCCCGGCCGGGCACGATTGACAGACACCATCCCCCTCCAAAGCATACTCTCCAGGAGCACAATCAATCGGTGATAACGTCGGATCGCTACACTTCTTCCCCGCAGGACAAGAGTCGCAGGCCGTGTGGAGGTTGTTGCTGATCTGGTTGTTGGCACAGCGCGTGCAGCTGTCTGCGCCTGCTAGCGAACTGAAACCCTCACTACAGGCTACTTGTGGGCTGGCCGGATCTGGGCATTCATAGCCGGCCTCACAGATGGTACAGAGACTTGCACCTTCGACACTGAGGACAAAATAACAATTAAGGCATATTTAACCAATCTCATGTGGTTGTTGCAAATTGCCAAAATTGGGGTAATGGAGTGTCATGGCCGAATGGTCTAGTGCATCAGACTCGAGTTCCGGTGTTGTCAGAATATGGGTTCAAATCCCAGCCTGGCCGATCGCGACTCTTGTGTAAGACACTTAAGTAAGACACTAAAGTAAGACACTTAACCAGATGGGACGTTAAGCCGAAGGTCCCGTGCACTAGATTAAGTAATTCACGTAAGAGAACACCTTTGTAAAACAGTGTTTCGCTGAAAGGTCTCCCCAGGTTACATGTAAATAAGAAATAAATAAATAGGGACCAGGATGGTAGACAATGTGAGCAAAACAACTTGGGTGTGTTTTCGCGATCATGACCCAAAACAAATTTGACTTTAGTCATGTATTGAGCTTGTTTCAAAAGTTCAGACTTGTGCTGCAATCACATGAGTTTTCCTACTTGCACTGAGTTTTTACTCAGTTATAACACGCTTGGTTTCAAGATGGCCGACTGTGAAATGTGACAACAGTTTTGTTCATTATTTATTCAAATATTATTAAATGAGTGTTCATAAAAGCTGATTATTTGAGTCACACTTAAATGCACAATTGAATATTAACCCTCCTACTTCTGGTACCTTTTTCATACAAGTTGATGCACCATTTGAAACCATTCGCTTTTGTGGTTTTGAATGGTGAAATAACTGTGTACAGTATTGATTCCCCCAAATGGTTTTGAATGGTAGGTCAGCTAATACAAAACCTTGTTTGGATCTTTCCAAATGGTAGTACAGCTAATACAAAACCTTGTTTGGATACTTCTAAGTGGTGAATCAATGGACCCTCTATGCATTTGAATGGATTTGAATAGATTTGAATGGTAGTAAAGCTTGCTACCAACACTGTTCAAATGGTATCACCATGTGTGTACAAAACCAATGGGCATTTTTGAAAGTAGAAATTTTGAATGGTTTCAAATGGTCTATCAGTAGGAGGGTTAAGTTCCATTTTGCCAAAATATACGGATATTTCAAGAAACTTTGTATGTGTCAAAAACTGCAAAAAGGTTATGTATGTGTGTTCGCGTAGTTCTTCTGGTTGTTTTACCAAAACAATTCCTGAATTCAAAAACAAAAATCTATATATCATGTCAAATCATGTATACCTGCGATATCCCAATGGGCAGCTTGCACAAACCCCTTCTCCAAGTTGACTCATGGTACCAGCCGGGCAGGGTACAGAGGATTTCCTATCCGGGCACTTGTGCCC
The DNA here is from genome assembly GCA_029582265.1 of Zoroaster sp. YZ-2022. Classification (NCBI taxonomy): domain Eukaryota; kingdom Metazoa; phylum Echinodermata; class Asteroidea; order Forcipulatida; family Zoroasteridae; genus Zoroaster; species Zoroaster sp. YZ-2022. The sequence continues at coordinate 8,567,084 of CM055816.1, forward strand.
CGCCTCACACTCCGCACAGGTCGTCTGTCCTTCGCCATTAGAATACTGTCCAAAATCACACTGGACGGGCTCGCTGAATATGCTCGGACAGTAGTGACCGATCGGACACAAGCTGCACACGGAGCTGCCATTGACCGCATACTGACCGTCTCCACATTTCGTTGGTGTGCTGGTGCCCGAAACGAGGCAAGCGTGACCAGATGGACATTGTGAACAGAACTCGGCTGCTCCAAGGCTGTAGGTCCCCACTGAACAAGACTGGGGAAGGAAAAAAAATCACAACAGTTCAATTTAAGGTTTTTATGTGAAATGTTGAAATTTTTAGGTCTGTCCATTTATCATTGCTTATTTTTTACAACAGATATACACACCATATTCTTGTTTAGTTGTAATGTTCAGATAGATAAAGTACAACAGATAAGAGACAGCCAGTCTGCTAGCCAGCCAATCAGTAAGCCAATCAGTAAGCCAATCAGTAAGCCAGCCAATTAGCCAGACAATTACTTAGCCAGCCAGACAATTACTTAGCCAGCCAGACAATCATCCAATTAACCAATTAATCAGCCAGCCGAATCAGCTAGCCATCCACTCAGCTAGCCAGCCAGGCAACCAGTCATCTAACCAGACAGCCGGCAAATCAGTCAGTCAGCTAGCCTGCCAGTGAATCCGACAGCCAACCTGTCTGCTGACCACTCAACCTGCTAGTCAATTAACCAGCCAGCTAGCCAAGTGACCACCCAGCTAGCCAATTGACCAGCCAGCTAGCCAATTGACCAGCCAGCTAGCCAATTGACCAGCCAGCTAGCCAATCGACCAGCCAGCTAGCCAATTGACCAGCTAGCTAGCCAATTGACCAGCCAGCTAGCCAATTGACCAGCCAGCTAGCCAATTGACCAGCCCGCTTGCCAATTGACCAGCCAGCTAGCCAATTGACCAGCCAGCTAGCCAATTGACCAGTCAGCTAGCCAATTGACCAGCCAGCTCGCCAATTGACCAGCCCGCTAGCAAATTGACCAGCCCGCTAGCCAATTGACCAGCCAGCTAGCCAATTGACCAGCCAGCTAGCCAATTAACCAGCCAGCTAATCAGCTATCCATCCAGTCACCCAGTCAACCAATCAGCCAGCCAGCCAGCCAAACGGCTAGCCAGCCAACCAGGCAACCAGCCAGCCAGCTATCAAGAGCATTGTCAAAGAGACATACATACCTGGCATGATGATGAATCAATCCGTCCAGGGTCACCATTGTACGTCCCTCCTGCACATGGGACCTTTCCACCATTTCCACCAGGGCAGCTAAGATGAACAAGGAATGTTAAAGTAATTGTTTTGTCTCAAAACTCCATGCAGCAGGGCTTTCACTTATGAAACATTAAAAGGACCCTAAAAGAACCATGTCTTTGTGTACTTCATTGTAATTTTTGGTGTGGAATTGTGATGATGTATTTCTTATTTTTGAATACTAGTCCCACGTACGGACTATCAAACCTACATGTAGCAAATGTTGTAGTCCTTCTGTTAAAGCCTAACCCCCTTGATACTCATCACTGGTAATGGCCTCAATCCGTCAAAATCAACCGATATAAGATTTATGGAGGATCCCTGCTACCTCAATCCTTCAAAATCAACCCATATGAGTTTATGGAGGATCCCTGCTACCTCAATCCTTCAAAATCAACCGATACGAGTTTATGGAGGATCCCTGCTATCTCAATCCTTCAAAATCAACCAATGTGAGTTAATGGAGGATCCCTGCTACCTCAATCCTCCAAATCAACCCATATGAGTTTATGGAGGATCCCTGCTACCTCAATCCTCCAAATCAACCAATATGAGTTTATGGAGGATCCCTGCTACCTCAATCCTTCAAAATCAACCAATGTGAGTTAATGGAGGATCCCTGCTACCTCAATCCTCCAAATCAACCCATATGAGTTTATGGAGGATCCCTGCTACCTCAATCCTTTAAAATCAACCGATATGAGTTAATGGAGGATCCCTGCTACCTCGATCCTTTAAAATCAACCCATATGAGTTTATGGAGGATCCCTGCTACCTCAATCCTTCAAAATCAACCCATATGAGTTTATGGAGGATCCCTGCTACCTCAATCCTTCAAAATCAACCGATATGAGTTAATGGAGGATCCCTGCTACCTCAATCCTTCACAATCAACCCATATGAGTTTATGGAGGATCCCTGCTATCTCAATCCTTCAAAATCAACCAATGTGAGTTAATGGAGGATCCCTGCTACCTCAATCCTCCAAATCAACCCATATGAGTTCATGGAGGATCCCTGCTACCTCAATCCTCCAAATCAACCAATATGAGTTTATGGAGGATCCCTGCTACCTCAATCCTTCAAAATCAACCGATATGAGTTAATGGAGGATCCCTGCTACCTCAATCCTTCACAATCAACCCATATGAGTTTATGGAGGATCCCTGCTATCTCAATCCTTCAAAATCAACCAATGTGAGTTAATGGAGGATCCCTGCTACCTCAATCCTCCAAATCAACCCATATGAGTTTATGGAGGATCCCTGCTACCTCAATCCTCCAAATCAACCAATATGAGTTTATGGAGGATCCCTGCTACCTCAATCCTCCAAATCAACCCATATGAGTTTATGGAGGATCCCTGCTACCTCAATCCTTCAAAATCAACCGATATGAGTTAATGGAGGATCCCTGCTACCTCAATCCTTCACAATCAACCCATATGAGTTTATGGAGGATCCCTGCTACCTCAATCCTTTAAAATCAACCCATATGAGTTTATGGAGGATCCCTGCTACCTCAATCCTTCAAAATCAACCCATATGAGTTTATGGAGGATCCCTGCTACCTCAATCCTTTAAAATCAACCCATATGAGTTTATGGAGGATCCCTGCTACCTCAATCCTTTAAAATCAACCGATACGAGTTTATGGAGGATTCCTGCTACCTCGATCCTTCAAAATCAACCAATGTGAGTTAATGGAGGATCCCTGCTACCTCAATCCTCCAAATCAACCAATATGAGTTTATGGAGGATCCCTGCTATCTCAATCCTTCAAAATCAACCAATGTGAGTTAATGGAGGATCCCTGCTACCTCAATCCTCCAAATCAACCCATATGAGTTTATGGAGGATCCCTGCTACCTCAATCCTTTAAAATCAACCGATATGAGTTAATGGAGGATCCCTGCTACCTCGATCCTTTAAAATCAACCCATATGAGTTTATGGAGGATCCCTGCTACCTCAATCCTTTAAAATCAACCCATATGAGTTTATGGAGGATCCCTGCTACCTCAATCCTTCAAAATCAACCCATATGAGTTTATGGAGGATCCCTGCTACCTCAATCCTTTAAAATCAACCCATATGAGTTTATGGAGGATCCCTGCTACCTCAATCCTTTAAAATCAACCGATACGAGTTTATGGAGGATTCCTGCTACCTCGATCCTTCAAAATCAACCGATGAGTTTTATGGAGGATCCCTGCTACCTCAATCCTTCAAAATCAACCCATATGAGTTTATGGAGGATCCCTGCTACCTCAATCCTTTAAAATCAACCGATATGAGTTTATGGAGGATTCCTGCTACCTCGATCCTTCAAAATCAACCGATGAGTTTTATGGAGGATCCCTGCTACCTCAATCCTTCAAAATCAACCCATATGAGTTTATGAAGGATCCCTGCTACCTTAATCGTTCAAAATCAACCGATTTGAGTTTTATGGAGGATCCCCATTACCTCAATCCTTACCCACATTTACCTCAAATCACTCACCGCCTGAAAAATCCACTTACATGTAGGCCTACATGTACCTCTGGTAAATGGGTAAGTGTGAATTTTCAAGGCTTGAACTAAAAGTAAGATTTACTGAATTGAGTCAACATCTCTGCCATTTTTGGAGAAAAAAAACACACAAATAATAATACATAGACGAACTTGAAGGAAAACGTCAAAAGCTTTGTTAAAAAACTACAAAGCTGAGGAGTCTCAATCTCTGATGACTCTGGCTATTACTGAACAAACATTGCACTGAACACTAAATAAACAAATGGTTCTATTTCAGCACAGTGCATGTTAGAGTTACTATGTAGGCATGTGTGTAGCTGATTTTATTTCCACTTCCAAATAAACCGACATACGTTTACATGTAGAGCTAGGATGAACAATTTAAAAAGTTGTAATCTGATACAATTTCAAGTTACCGTTTTGTTGAAAATTTTTCATTGAAATGGACTTATTTTATGTATTTTGTGATGCATTTTGGGACATGTGCAATTCTCACAACTGTATTACCTTTTCTAAGGTATTCTATGGTGTGTGTTTACACGTCTTTTGTTCTGTTGAAAATGAAAAACGGTATCACGATATTCGATATTATCGTGTTATCGCCCAAGCGTAGACCCAAGTCATGTCTTTTGTTCTGTTGCTATTAACAGTGAAGCTTTGGTGTTTGAGCAGACATGTTGTGCTTCATGATTATCGCATACAATCTGACAATGAATACGTACATAGATGGTGATTATACCATGGTTTTACCATAGAGAATGTGTCATTTCTCTATGGTTATACAGTGGAACACAGAATGTTCACTCCAAGTGCAGTGCTTAATGTTTCAAAATTTAAAAAGTTGTAATCTGATACAATTTTAAGTTACCGTTTTTTGGAAAATCTCCATAGAACTGGGCTTATTTCATGTATTTTATAATACATTTGAGACATGTGCAATTCTCACAACTAATTATCTTTTCTAAGGTATTCTTTAATGTGTACATGGTGTTTGTTTATTGACCCAAGTAAGCTTGGGCGATATCGATTTTTTTCATCACGATATATCGGCAAACATATATCGTGATTTTCGATAGTATCGCCATTATTTTTTCCGTTTATGCATGATTGCTTTAGAGCTGATAACCACAGGTACATGTGAATGTACCCCTCTTCAAGCATCACAAAAAAAAAAAAATTCGTTTGCATAGCGTATACACTGCTGAAGTAGTTTCTCACTTCCAAAAGCTGAAAAGACTGCGCTTAATTTTGTTTCCATGGAATTTCTGAATTGACTCAAAATGGCAAATTTTTTTTAATCGCAATATATTTTGTTAACCGCGATTTGCCAATATCTCAATAACTTAAAAAGGTTCTCGATATCGTAATCGGATAAAAAAAGGTTTCGCGATATTCGATATTATCGTGTTATCGCCCAAGCGTAGACCCAAGTCACGTCTTTTGTTCTGTTGCTATTTACAGTGAAGCTTTGGTGTTTGAGCAGACATGTTGTGCTTCATGATTATCGCATACGATCTGACAATGAGTACGTACATAGATGGTGATTATACATGTACCATGGTTATACCACAGAGAATGTGTCATTTCTCTATGGTTATACAGTGGAACACCACTACTCTAATAAACATCACAGGGGTCCACACAGAATGTTCACCACAAGTGCAGGGCTTGTTTCAAAAGTGTTAAAAATCACTTCGGACGGAATTTGACTGAAAAGTGTGCTATAATTTTTAACTGAGGATTAAATGTTATAATTTTGTTTATTCAGTGTACAGCACAGACTATCAATCAGTAATGGCACAGAACATTATTTATTCACTCAGTTTTATTGTACATGTATTCTGTTTTATTGCTGAAAATGTCAGCATGTCGGACAGAATCGATAGAAATTACTTTTTCCATGAACCTGACAAATACATTTTAATTTTATCATGACTTAAAGCAGTGAAAAAGTTAAAGGTAACACATTAACAAGAGTAACAATGATTTTTCATGTTAATTTTGGGCATAAGCTTTGAAAATCTAACACATCTCATTATTTTTGAGGGATTTTTAATTTTTTACCCCTAAGGTGACCACTTTTAAAACCTGCCCTGCAGTAGTTTGTTCATTAACCCTAACCCCCTGTAGGTATTCTGGCTAGGAACCTTCCTGAACCCTAACCCTAGGTATTCTGACTAGGAACATTCCTGAATCCTCCAAAATCCATCAGGGCACTTTTGGAAACATGCCCAAAGGTTATCTTCAAAATGCACCATGCATTTTCACTGATCTTTCATACATGTTTTCAGCACTTATGGCCTGTACTTCTTGCCATGTGGTAATTTTGTCCCATTTGAAGAGGTGAAAGTACCAGTTTCCAAAAGTGCTGAATTTTTCCCAAAAAGAGTCCCTTGGATGATTTTGCAGGATTTGGGGTGGTTTGGGTTAAAGTGATTCATGCATGCTGATTACATAAAATGGGAGCCCAAGCTGGTCATGTTCGCTATTAAAAACCAATTCACTTTTTTTTTTAATTTTTGAGTGGCATTGCATCAACTTACATAGGTGCACAAATTGTACCAGTTAGCCATACCAATAATTTGTTTAAATAAACATGTACAAAGCAATCTTAGAAAAAATATAATTCTATAAAATGTAAAATTCTTAGATTCCCCCTCCACTACAATGCCGAGTTGTACAATGTACATGTACTACATGTAGTTAAACAGAATTTCTATTTTGTAACATAACATGGCAACCCAAGGAACTGATGCAAAATAGCCATGGTTAGAAGAAATGAGCAGGTGGCCCAACAAGTGGCCTCAATGGATACATGTACAGGTAGGTCACCTAGCCACATTGAAAAGGTGGCCACACTGGACAGGTGGCCACACTGGGCAGGTGGCCACACTGGGCAGGTGGCCACACTGGACAGGTGGCCACACTGGACAGGTGGCCACACTGGACAGGTGGCCACAATGGACACGTGGCCACAATGGACAGGTGGCCACACTGAAAACCTGGCCACAATGGACAGGTGGCCACAATGGACACATGGTCACAATGGACAGGTGGCCACACTGAACACGTGGCCACACTGAACACGTGGCCACAATGGACAGGTGGCCACACTGAACACGTGGCCACACTGAACACGTGGCCACAATGGACAGGTGGCCACACTGAACACGTGGCCACAATGGACAGGTAACCACAATGGACAGGTGGCCACACTGAACACGTGGCCACAATGGACACGTGGCCACAATGGACAGGTGGCCACACTGAACACGTGGCCACAATGGACAGGTGGCCACACTGAACGCGTGGCCACAATGGACAGGTGGCCACACTGAACGCATGGCCACACTGAACGCATGGCCACACTGACTGAACAGGCAGCCACTATGGACAGGTCTTATATTTATAAAAAAATTGTAAAATGAAAAAAAGGCCAATGGAAAGTGGCCACAATGGACAAGGGCAACAAACAGGTGGCCAAAATTTTCTGATTTGAAATCATAAACCAAGGAACCAGTACAAAGTGGTCACAATAAACAGACTATGATGGGCAGGTTTGACACTGTACAGGCGATCCGAACAAACCGGTACAAAGTGCCTACAATCACCAAATGATCAAATGTCTTAAAGAGGGGCTCTAAGGTCAAATTTAGTTTTGTGATTTTCCAATAACTAGAGTCCTTATTAAAGTGTGAAAAAATTACAAAAAAAATTAGTCTCTAACCTCACGTTAAAGTGATGTAAAATGTCATTTTATTTGATAACCTTCCTGTGTGAAATTTGTTAACATCCAAAGACAACAGTGACATCACATTTCAAATAAATGGATCTCTACATTTTTGTACGGTGAATTTGCAGTTCATTCCTAAATCTCCACAATATTTCATCAAATCGGCATTGAAATTGACTTTTTGACAAACAAAAAATTCCTGTATGGAATGTTACAGACTCATTTACCGTAGGAAAATAGTGACGTCATGTTTCAAATATCGCTCTGAAAGGGTATCAAATAAAATGATATGTTACACCACTTTAAAGTGAAGTTAGAGACTTGTAATTTTTTTCACACTTTAAAGGACTCTATCTATTGGAAAATGAGTGCATCACAAAACTGAATTTGACCTTAGAGTGCCTCTTTAATGTCCAGAGTTGCCAACTATTAAATGTATGAGGACCGATGGAAAGTGACCTAGAACATTTTTTTTTTAAAGAGCAGTTCGTCATGCTAAGAAAACCACCAAACTATTTTATAAGTAAAGACTGTTTGCGGTGACACCATGTAGAAATTCTATTTTGAGAAGTAAACAGTTCTGACAAGAACCAGTTTGTTACAACTCAATGAAAGTGTTGCATCATAGAACAAATGTGACACAAAGATTGTGTAGCACCAGAAGCCGTGATGCCATGGAAACATGACATCACAGTTTGCTTTCTATGGCTTTTTTGTTCCAGGTGGCAATAGATTGTGTTTAGTGGGTTTGACTCCCACAAAAGATTCCTGTAATTACTGCAAATAATTCAATGTTGTGACAAGCTTAGTGGTTTTGTAAGCTGTACTATTCACAATATAAAAAAACATGTTATTTTGTAAGCATAGCAACTGACACAGCAATGAACTTTTGCACTAAAGAAGCAGCTTAGTCACGCATTAAATGTCACCCAGTGTCACATGAAATACAGTCTCAGTGAAATCTGAACCCTTTCCCGCTGGATGAGCATTGCTCAATTTGGAGAACAACCTTATCGTCTACGAAATTCCCAATTTGAACACTGAAAAAGGGACAGGATTTCATAGAGACCGTATTTCATGGGTTGGTTAGTTTGTATACATATACAAGTAAATGTACATGTCACCTCTACGAGGCAATCCCTGAAAGAACCTAAAATTTGGGAATGTATAACATTGGTATTTGTTAACTTAAAACCCTCCTACACATTGAGGCCACTCTGATCCACACAATTCTGTTCTTAAGCAACCTTCAGTACAAACATGTACATGGACAAGCCTGCTGTCCTTTCCAAGTAATCTTACAAAATCAACTGTGTGCCACGCAAGGCCACTGTAAATGTTTGAACGTATTATAGTATGGCCTACAATGTATTGATGGGAGACCACTTTACCCTGTGATCTCAGTGGTGTGACAGTGCACAGAAGGGTAACCATATGAGGCCACTGGCAACAGGTAATGGTTTGGAGTGGCCTGAATGGGTTGTTTAAAAAATTGCACTGATTGTAGGAGGGTTAATTAATGTACATTCATTTCAAACCACTAATATTCCGAAAAATGTCATTAAAATAGGTTTTGATGTTTTTGGAAAAAAAATTAATTAATTTTTTTAAAAAAAACATGCATAATAATACTATTAGACACTTATATTGCCCCGGTATCCGCCAAGTTTGACGCTCATGGCACATGAACATTACCCCTGTCATCGGGCCAGTTACATGTATATCAGTCCTATCATTCTCAACTCCTTGGGGAGTATGTAGCCCATGCTGCCAAATGTGCAGCGCAAAGAGCTTAATCAAACAATTAGTATACTACATTTGTATCTCTGCCCTCATATACATGTATGTATATAGGTTGGTGAAATTCTTGCATTGGGTGATAAAGAACCGATTTAATTTGCCCTACACCAACGTGTGTATAGCACTGCATACTCAGTGCTTTCTGAGTGTCTGTGAAAAAACTATATATGTTTTTTAATGTTTTGATGTTTTAAACAAAGTTGCTGGACAGCATTTTTTGTAACGTCTTCATAACAACTCCTGTTGTCTATCAGATGAAAGCACTCCACACGAAATCATTTCTCAGGGTGACTGATATCAACTTTGCACCAAGTTAGGTTTACACCAAGAAATTGTTCTGAAACATGATAATCTGGTTTACCAATATCGTCACGATCAGAGAAGACTTTCAACAGGGTATGGAATCGGTGTCCTAGTTTAAGATGAACACGGTGACTGACAATTACTGGCTCATTTTACCCCACCTTATCATGTGGGGTATTATTTTCAGTCATTGAGTTAATCTAAAACTAGCACTCTGATTCCATGCCCTGTTGATCATGATATTGTCCCTTGAACCGCATCACTTCACACATAAATACGGTAATGAATTGAACTTTAATTACACACTACGGTCTTTGAACTCATTGAGGTGTAACTACTTCGCTTTACATGCTATTCAATAGCTTGTTTATCATTCAAACAGCGGCTACGTGAGATTAAAGTATTCCATTTCCCTCAAGCAGTCCATGGATTATTACAAAGGAACAACACACGCATGACTATCATGGTCCGATGTCTCTCAATTGCATGTTGATTAGTTACCATGGAGACTGTTTGAACACAACTTTGGTTTAGTCGGTTGCCTAGTAACAGTCAGACATTGGGTTTGGCCCAGATAAGGAACCTGCGTCAGTGTCGCGCTGTTGTACACGTACATTGGAGACATTTCCAAAGTGTTTAGAAAGCCACAAGTTAATTAAACTGTGCTGTACTGAATGTACTCTAAAGTATGCAATGTATGTACACAATTATTTAAGGCAATATACATGCATGATTACATGGGAATTATATAAGTAGTATACAGCATTTATGTATCCAAAAATATTGTATTAACCCTCCTACTTCTGGTACCTTTTTCATACAAGTTGATCCACCATTTGAAACCATTCGCTTTTGTGGTTTTGAATGGTGAAATAACTGTGTACAGTATTGATTCCCCCAAATGGTTTTGAATGGTAGGTCAGCTAATACAAAACCTTGTTTGGATCTTTCCAAATGGTAGTACAGCTAATACAAAACCTTGTTTGGATACTTCCAAGTGGTGAATCAATGGACCCTCTATGCATTTGAATGGATTTGAATGGTAGTAAAGCTTGCTACCAACACTGTTCAAATGGTATCACCATGTGTGTACAAAACCAATGGGCATTTTGGTAAGTGGAAATTTTGAATGGTTTCAAATGGTCAAACAGTAGGAGGGTTAATAGGAAAGAAAACTAAAAATGCCAATGCGCAGGGTCTGAGGCGATGCCAATGCGCAGGGTCTGAGGCGATGCCAATGCGCAGGGTCTGAGGCGATGCCAATGCGCAGGGTCTGAGGCGATGCCACTGCGCAGGGTCTGAGGCGATGCCAATGCGCAGGGTCTGAGGCGATGCCACTGCGCAGGGTCTGAGGCGATGAGTGCGGAGACCAGAAACCGTAAACTATTTTCTTGGCCAAATAAGGAGAATTTCCAGGCAATGTCCCTTGAAACAATCTGGCTCAATTAATGACATACTATTTTGCATACAACAAACACATTAATTTAACACTCCTATAATCAGCGCAATTTTTGAAACAACCCATTCAGGCTACTCCAAGCCATTAACCCTCCTACAATCAATGCATTTAGAAACAACCCATTCAGGCTACTCCAAGCCATTAACCCTCCTACAATCAATGCATTTAGAAACAACCCATTCAGGCCACTCCAAGCCATTAACCCTCCTACAATCAATGCATTTAGAAACAACCCATTCAAGCCACTCCAAGCCATTGGCTGTTGCCAGTGGCCTCCTATGGTTACCCTTCTGTGCACTGTCACACCACTGAGATTGCAGGGTAAGGTGGTCTCCCATTGATACAGTGCAGGCCATACTAATGTGTTCAAACATTTACAGTGGCCTTGGGTGACACATAGTTGATTTTGTAAGATTACTTGGAAAGGACAGCAGGCTTGTACGTACTAAAGGTTGGTGAAGAACATATTGAAAATTTAGTGGATCGGAGTGGCCTCCATGTGTAGTAGGGTTAATTGGAACCAATCTGATTCAGGATAAGCATTTGGATGATGGGCTCTGTGCCATGAATTGCAATGAGATTTTCACAATGCTCTCACTTCAGGGTTTTCAATTCTTTTAATATAACCACTGTAAATAAATTGTCCCTATTTTCACTTTTGTGTATCTGCTGAAATGTATTGCTTTGTCAACATTGAAATACTCAATTTCTTTTTAAAAATCCTCCACCAACCTACCACACCTTCCACACATAAAAACCTTCAAAATTAAAGGAAGTCTAGTCCAATACCTTGTGTGCAATGTTTGCAGTCACTGACTTCATCTTGGCTGTAATCCATGTTGAAGGTGCCATTTGGACACGCATACTGCTCGGCGTACTTGGTACCGGTTGGACAGTAATAGCCGGGCGGACAGGGCCCTGATTCTGTGGGCTCTCCACCTGTTACAGAATTAGTTACAGGATATTAACAATTTAAAAAATGAAAGTTAATGGTCTCACAATCCGATCCTTGCAAGAATTTTTTTAAAGGTATAATGGTGAGCCATCTAATTGTGGCTACCACTTGAAATTTGTTTAACCCTAACCACTTTTACTAGAAACCATCCCAAATCCTCCAAAATCCATCAACATGCAGTAAAAAGGTAACCCAATTGTTGGACTTTGATGGAATTGGTACAATAGCGAATGCAAAGCATCCATGGCTTGGTAATACACAGTCCTGAATCCAACAAAAGCAGCCGGTGGAGTTTGATGGATTTGGTACAGTAGCAAATGCAAAGCATCCATGGCTTGGCTATACACAGTCCTGAATCCAACAAAAGCAGCTGGTGGAGTTTGATGGATTTGGTACAGTAGCAAATGCAAAGCATCCATGGCTTGGCTATACACAGTCCTGAATCCAACAAAAGCAGCTGGTGGAGTTTGATGGATTTCAGTTTTCAGTTTTCAGTTTTCAGTTTATTTTCCACTCAATCAGAACACAACAAATTAAGATATAAGGCCAATAAAAAATAAAAAATCAGTTAAACAATAATACATGTAATTATAAACGAAGGGCCAATGTGACAAAGGTGATTAAGTGGTGGAGGTCTCCAAAAAGCAAGCTTGTCGAGTAGAGACCCCCAAAAATAATGTGTGTAGAAATTTAACTGAGCTAATACAACTGTAATACAACTAGATGCATAAATTACACACACAGAGAAATATATTAATGTTACCTACACATAAACAAGACAGGACAAACACTAATGAGACAAGGCAGCATGGTGTAACTACACAGCAGTAATATATAATGAAAGATCGGGAGGGCATTATTAATATAAGAGTAAGGAGTAACTTAAACAAATAATTAAAATTAGCTGAAATTAAATGTTACAGTATTTTTCCAACAAGCTATACTTAAGCTTCTTTTTAAATACGGGGCAAGTTTTAAGACTTTTGAGGTTAATGCCTAAAGAATTCCAAAACTTAGGTCCCTGATAACTGACAGTTTTAAGAGCTTGAGAGGTACGCACATATGGAATATGAAAGTCATCAGAATGTCTAGTTTGATGAAAATGAATTTGAGTATTTAAAGTAAACATACTCTGAAACGAGATTGGTAAATCATGTGAAATAAATTGATACATGAAAATACCAAGTTGAAGCAAATAAATATCATTAAGTTTAAGAGTCTTATGATTAAAAAATAGAAAATTGGAATGCCCGAAAATCAACTCGATCAATAATTCTGAGGACCCTTTTTGCAAAATATGGATTCTATTTAACAGGTTGGCACAAGTATTACACCAGGCAATACTACCAAATGATAGATAAGGCACAATTAATGCAATATAAATATTAAACAATATTCCAGAAGGAAAAAATGTTTTAATTTGTTAATAATTCCTATATTTCTGGATAACAGTTTACATAAATAGTTCACATGATGATTCCAAGATAATTTAGAATCAACATATAAACCTAAAAACTTTATACAGTCAACTTGATTAATAGATATATTATCAAATAAAACATCACAAGGAAGCAACTTGGCCGTATTACTAAATAACATTAAATTAGTTTTTTTTATATTGAGAGAAAGTTTATTTGCTTTAATCCAGTTGGAGATATGAACGAGCTCTGAATTAGCAATATCTACAAGGATATCAAGATTTCTATGAGAACAGAATAAACTGGAATCATCTGCAAAAAGAATGAAAGAAAAAATGTTTGATGATTTAACAAAATCATTGATATAAATTGAAAAAAGAAGAGGACCCAGCAGCGAACCCTGGGGAACTCCACAAGGTACTTCTTTAAGAGAAGACTTCATGCCATCCATACAGACATATTGTTGTCGGTTAGAAAGATAATTCCTGAACCACTCCAACGCGATACCTCTTATACCATAATAAGAAAGTTTGGATAAAAGAATTGCATGGTCAATGGTATCAAAAGCCTTGGAGAAGTCCAGGAAGATTCCCATGGTATGAAGAGACTGTTCAATACCAGCATTAATTTGATTAATCATCTGTAAAATGGCATGAGTAGTAGAATGTTTAGCCCTGAATCCAAACTGAGAATCAGATAAAATAATGTGTTTATGCAGGAATTGAGAAGTACGAATATACACTATACGTTCAAGAATTTTCGAAAAGGAGCTTAAAATAGAGATTGGTCTATAGTTGTTAACTAACTGAGGATCACCGCTTTTAAAAATAGGAATGACACTAGCAATCTTCATGGAGTCAGGGATTCTGCCGGTAGAGAGGGATAAATTCATAATGAAGGTTAAAGGTTTGGAGATCACATCGATGACTTCTTTAATAAGAGGGCAATTTACAAAATCATGACCCGAACTTTTCTTATTGGGTAAATTGAAAACTATAGAGGAAAGCTCATGTTCAGTAACTGGGTTGAAGAAAATAGAATGTGAATTAGCATCAGGGAGGTAATCTTGAAAATGGGAAGTGCAATCAGGAATTTTATTAGCAAGATTGGGTCCAATGTTAACAAAAAAATTATTATAATGTTCAGCAATTAATCGAGGATCATTTATAGTCTGATTATTAATATTAATGGTAGAAGTTTTTGAGGAGTATTACTTTTCAAAGCACTGTTGATAACCTTCCAGGTATTTTTAATACTGCTTTTTTCCTTCTCGAATTGCTGTGAGTAATAATTTTGTTTGGCGGATCGTAAAATTGAGGTAAGATAATTTCTGTAACGTGTGTGTTTTAAACGATTTGACTCGGTTGGGAAAGAAAGATATTTATGATAAAGCCTATTTTTGTGATTAATAGACTTCAACAGGGAAGTGGTAATCCACTGAGACCGAGGTTGAGACTTTCTATTGGCGTGCTTCATCCTAACAAGGGGGATATTCTTATCATATGAATGATTAAAAATATCCATAAAATTATTAAAAGAAATATTTGGGTCATCGGTGCTGAAAACCACAGACCAGTCCAAGGAATTCAACTCAGATTTGAACTGACGCAAATTGTCACTGGAAAGTTTAGGAAAACATTTTTGTGTGTGATGAGGAGACTTTCTAGGGGTAAAAGGAAAAGAGGTAAAAATAGGAAAATGATCAGATATATCACAAACTAAAATTCCAGAATTAGGAGGGGGAAGAATATTGGTAAAAATGTTGTCAATAAGGGTGGCAGAAGTACTAGTAATTCTAGTAGGTTTGTTAATAAGAGGAATGCAAGAATAAGCAAATACAGTATCCAAGAATTCCCGAGGCTGGTCGTGGCGATCAACTTCAAGGAGATTAATATTAAAGTCTCCTGAGATAAGACATAACTTATTCTCAGATGAAATTAAGACTTGAAGGTCCTGAAAAGTTGATAAAAAGTCATTAAATGAAGCGGAGGGTGGTTTATAAACAACACCTGCAATAATATTCTTATTACCAGGGTTCTTAATTTCAATAAAAATTGATTCAAAAGAGTCTGTAGAATGAGATAAGTCATGACGAACTACATACTGGAGATTAAATGAAATATACAATGCAACTCCACCCCCCACTCTTTCTGCTCGACTGTTTGTCTCAAGATTGTAGCCTGGAATAGTATAAATATTGAAAGGCATATTAGAATTCTTTAGCCAAGTTTCTGAGAGACCAACAATAGAGAAGTCAGCATGAAGAGATTGTAAGTAAATTTGCATTTGGTCAAAATGTCTGGGAAGACTTCTGATGTTCATATGAAGAAAAGAAAATCTTAAAGGATCATTAAGATTAAAAGAAGTTTGTAAATTGGTTTCTGTAAAATAATCGCAAGAGTGTTGATTGTAATTCAAATTATTGGGGTCAATCACAGGATTAAGTGCTTCAGACACATTATTAGGAATATCTAAGATAAGCCGATCAGATCTAACTGGTTTGTAAGAATTCATATCTAAAAGACAGAAGACAATTCATTAGAATCTAAAGAATTAAAAGGCAAATTCACATTAAGACAGGAATGGCAAAACCATGACTCATCACTGAGAGCTAATTGTTGGTACTCTGTAAATGATAGATTTGTACACATCAGGTGAATCCAATTATTGCAAGAGTCACAAAATATCCCATGCTGGTTGTCTCTAACAGTTAATTTACAAGAAATACATGGATAAGACACGGACATAACACAAACACTGACAAAACGAGGTGTATAATGAAAATATAGAAATAAAGCGAAAGATTTAATTGAAGGGTAAAATGAACACAAAAAAGTGTCAAGGATAGCAATAGTTAAAGTAAAACAAATGTATTACGTCATAAGGTAGTTTTAAATTTGAATGCAACAAATTAGATTGTCGGCGTAACCACGACCATGACATATTCCTACAAACACAATGTAAGTGATGGATGTACATGCTATATACATGTATGTAGGTAGGCCGGGAAGTGTTGATCAGCAAGTACAACTAAATATTTATTTTGCCCGAGGAAAACACAATATATTCTAAACTAATTAATTAAAATAGGAGGGGAGATATTGGAATCAACGAGAAGGAAAAACATCAAAATTGAACAATGTGACACGATCAACCTACCTACTTAGAAGGTAAGTGGAATGTGAATAAGTACCCATCCTCCATGCACTATGATCCGACTACGGGAATGAATAATGATGACGGTATGTCGAAGAGGCGCTCATTAATAGAAGAAAAAACATGAAAATTCAACGATATAGATACATACAATTAATGAAGACAAGGTATATGATATATGACAATCCGTTAATCTGTTTGGGTGGCAGTCATGAGAATTATGAAGGTATTTATTTATTTATTTATTATTATTATTTTTTTATTCACACCACAAACAATAAATTGGTGAAATAAGACATTCCAACACAAACTTCCTGCTCACCTGCCGACCCACAACAAACAGAGCGCGGATGGTCATAAATTTCAGTGGCATTTGTTCAGTTTCTGAAGGTCCACCTTGGATCCCACAATTACGGGTGCCATCTTTCTGTCGGATCTCTAACCGGCCGTCTTGGGTCCATACCTTGTCGGTTTCTGGGTGACGCCGCTGCATTCAGCCAGCCTTGGACGTTCTTGGGTGAGGCTCTCGTGGACGTGAGATATTGGAGCCCTTGAATTTGGCTCTGAGGACGGTAGAATGCAGCCCGCGAGTTATAGTCAACGAACTTGACGACTAGCGGCCTTGCTCGAGGCTTGCCTGATTTGTCCAAGCGGGATCCGATGCGGTGTGAGCGGTCGATGGCTTCAGGCGCAGATCGATTCCAAGGTGCTGCTTTGCCGCTTCAGTGATCTTTTTATCCGTGTCCTCTGGTTGGGGTGATTCGGCAATTCCATGAACAATAAGGCAGTTACGCCTGGAGTATTGTTCTTGTGCAGAAAGCCGTTCATCAAGATGGCGGACCTCTTTCTCAAGAATGGCGATCTTCTCATCCCTACTCTGCAGTTCTAACTCCAAGGCCTTGTAGATGTCTTGGGAAATAGATTCTGCGATTGCATCCGACAGGGCTGGGATGAGTATGTCCAGAATGACCTTGGATCTCAAGGCTTCGGTGATAGCTGCTGTCAAGGCAATAGGGTCTATTAGGAGGATTCACCAGAGCTAGATACAACCGTTGATGCTTGCCTTTTTGGAGGCATATTTACAGAAGGATCGAAGTTCACAAGAAAACCAGAACGACCACAAAAAGGACCCGAAGAGTCTTGGCTCACTTATGACCAAGTTCCTGGCTTAGAACCCGAATATCCAACATTAGATGTTACATTCAATATAAAATAGGTACGTTTATGGGAGCTACCACGTGACACGTCCGTACACTTTCGCTACATAATTTAGACTATTTGGTACAGTAGCAAATGCAAAGCATCCATGGCTTGGCTATACACAGTCCTGAATCCAACAAAAGCAGCTGGTGGAGTTTGATGGATTTGGTACAGTAGCAAATGCTAAGCATCCATGGCTTGGCTATACACAGTCCTGAATCCAACAAAAGCAGCCGGTGGAGTTTGATGGATTTGGATTGATTGATTGAATTTATTCGGATAAAAAGATGACAAAACTACAAAACACATTACAAAGATAGGAGAAAACATACCAAATTTATCCAAGGATAACCCAAAAATCCAATAACATACATGTATATAAGCTTATTTCCATTGGGGTCCTTAATTTTCATTGGGGTCCTTGGGGTACACATGGCTACATGCTCTATTCGCTGGGCTATACTGTGGAGTACTGAATCTGCCAAAATAAGGCAAAACAAGGAGAAGGATTTTGGATGATTTGAGGTAATTAGGGTTGATACACCAATGTATCGTGGATTTTATTTCACAGACACTCGGAAAGCACTATATGTATGTGTATACAGTGCTTCTGACACAACAATTACGTCAATCTATACATAAGATATACATGTACTTTATATATCTTGATTGTAAAGATCTATTAGGGATTCTGTGCTTCACATATACAACTGTACATATGCATTACACTATGAACAACTTCACCTTGAAAATACCCTGAAAATCCGTTTTGCCTTGAAATAACAGTGCACTGTAATTTCACTGCAATTTCAGTGTCTCTTCCTCTCAGATATTGGCAATAATGTCCACAGTGATTTCATCAGTAGCGTAGCCAGCGGGGGGGCAGGGGGAACAGACTGCCCCCCGGAAAAAAAAATAGAAGTAAAATCGGACGGTAAAATAAAGAAAAGAGAAAAGGAAAGGAAGAGAGAAAGGAGGGAAAATTGAGGAGGGACTCCGAGGGAAAAAACGAAGAGGTAAAGAAAGAAATTAGAAGAGTAGGGATTATTGACGAAATGAGGGAGGACGGAGGAGGGAGGAGGAGGGAGGGAGGGGAGGAGAGAAGGAAATGTGGGCCTTGGTAATGGAAGAAAGGATGGATAGGACCGTTGGGACGTAGTACAAGGCAGCCTAACTTAAGGCAGGCAAGGTTAGGGCGGGTGGAAACGGCGGTAGGGCAGGGGTAAGGAAAGGAAGGAGCCGAGGGAGCCGGAGAGGGTAAGGGACCGGAAAGGCGGGAAGGACGGACCTGGGACGAAGGATGCCGAGGCAGGCAGATTTAGGGAGGAGGAAAGGATGATTTAGGGAATGGTAAAGGAGTGAATAATTGATAAAGGGAGACGGGAGAGGGAGGATTGAGGAAGGAAGTTAGATCTGAAGTTTTTATACCGGTTTTTGTCCCGGAAATCACTTTATCAAATACTGTAAAACAAGTTAATTTCTAGCAATTTAATTTCGCTAGGAGGCCCAATTAATAAATTAAATTGCTGCCAAATATAATATTTTTATGGTTTTATATAGCAAGAGGATGTAAATTAGTGAAATTAAATTGCCTCCAAAAGTGAAGAAATGCCAATTCGCTAAATTAATATACGAATTTATATAGAAACAAACATTAAAACATTAAAAACTTGAAATTTGAATCAATACAATGAACCAGTATGTACTCGGGTTACGTGCAGAACGTATTTACAACTTGTCTTACAACATTTTATTAAAGGTTTTTATACGACATGTACACGAATAACTTTCAGTGTAATGTGTGTTGTAAACGGTGTGTATACATTGTAATATACATTACGAATACGATTAATTATGAATGTTTAAGTTCATCACAGTCATGACAGTGTAGAAATTAATAGCAACAGTTCAGACAGTATACATGTAGATCCAAGGAAAGAACAATAAATCACAGATGATCATGTTTGTACAATATATCGATTGTTTTGATTCAATATTATTCAGTATTTCGCAATTAAATTTAAACCATGAAATCTGGACGATCATCTTAATTTTGCCCCCCCGGACCGACAGGGCTGGCTACGCGCCTGGATTTCATGGTGCTCTCGAGAATTAATGAGCTGCCCCAAAACTGCCACGAGAAGTTCATGGCATTTTCACAGCGAAGGAATTCCAAGAGTATTTTATGGCAATTTCACGGTGTTGTGTCAACATGAAATTGTTGTGAACTATTTATTTCACGGTAAAACAGATATTCAGGGCATTTTCAGAGTAAAGTTATTCATAGTATTATGAGCATGTACATATATAGTACATGAAGTTTATAATTATTTGTGTTACAGTAATGTAGATTTTGAAGGCAACTCCTGAGTACATACGAACCTTGGAACTATTAAGCTTGGCCTAGACTTGAACCACTAATGTGCAATTGTATGTATATTATCTGGTTAATCATTAACACGTCAAGTCTGCACCTATAACTTCTGTAAAATTCCTATCATGATTTGGTAACTGCGTTGTTTCCTGGTACCTTGCACACGGCTCATCACGTGTGCCTTATATACAGCTAGATGGTATAGCTGTTGGATACCAATGCACTCTCCAAGTCGCATGATCTAAAGTTTGATAAGGAAACTTTGTGTTTGCGTCACTTTTTCACCATTTGAGCCAATGCCCTGTGCCACTACTGATGTGTTGAAGATTTTGCCAATTTTAATTAAGCTAAATTCTGTTTAATTTCACTTCATTTTCTGAGAAGTCTACTGCATCTTGTATGGTAAGTGTTTATAAACCACCAGACAGCATTTATAATTGAATACTTTGGACAGAAACACCTCAAACTTTTCTACTTCTGGGGATAGCAATTAAAATGTACACACCCAGTCGTGCATTTCAAGATGTTTGAGGACCTGTTGTTCCTCTATTGTCTGGACTCTAATTTTTTGAAATAATCTATATTGGTTTTGTACTTGACGTCTTCCGAGGAACAAAGAATTGCCGTCCGAGGATCTATTATTCCCTTTCTTATGTCCTCGTACGGTTTGCAGTGCAAACACACACACACATACACCTGTATATTTATATATAAATTAAATCTGGAGGGTGGCCTTAGCTTTCGATCCAAACCGGACATTCATCAGAGGCATAGACAAGGTACAAACAAAAATACATATCCATTTATAGGGAAAAGAGAAAGAAAAGGATCATGGGAGGAATCCAAAAAAAGCGGGAAAATAGTTGCCAATCTGCCAAAGCCAATAGGAGTGTGGGAAGTAAACAAAGGAGGAATTAGTGAATCACACAATAGGACTGGCTGTATGGTAGATGCGGGTAGCTGGCTGTATGGTAGATGGCTGTATGGTAGCTGATGCAAAGAAGAATTGGCTGATGCCGGACTCGAACCCGTGACCTCTCGATTACCGTATGAGCGCAGTACCAACTGAGCTAACCAGCCCCTATGTTGGTGGGCGGTCCACTTATGCCATTTATCTATTGCTCTATGGGGCCAGGTCAGAGGCCAAACCATATCTGCCGAGTAGCCAGGGATCAAGCCCCAGTCAGATGCAAACAACCCGGGTAATTGCAGTAGAGGGGATCACACAATTAATGGGACACATGCCTTTTATGTGGCTGTACACAAAGTAGATTTATATATATACACACATTTTAGTTCACTGTTGAGTGTCAATATGGTTATCCTGGAAAGCGGATGTTTTGATCCTACTGTAGTCAATTTATTTTTATTGACAATTTTTTTTTGTAAAACTTGTCCCTTGTGTATTATTTTATGATTCAAGTAAGTTTAAGGTAAACCATTGATCATAAATGACTTCATCATCAGTGATCATTAACCCGGTCTTTTTGAATTCTCATTCATTTCTAAACAGAATAAAATGGCTACCAGTACTGGGGACTTAGGAGCCTTGCAGAAGATAAGCCGGTATCATCTTGAGTGTGACATATGTCATGACCGATACAAGCAACCCAAAATACTGGATTGTTCTCATAGTTTCTGTGAGACCTGTTTAGATGAATACTGGGACATCACCTGCAGACGCACTCCAACAATTCCTTGTCCTGATTGTCGTAAGAAGATTCTCATTCCATCGACAGGCATTCAGGGACTCAAAACCAATTTTCACTTGATTGGCATCGTAGATGAGGTATCACTACAAGAGAAGGTTGCCTGTTCAGATAACTCCAAGCTACTCTGTGAGTTATGTGATGGAGGCAATGAGGATCTTCATCGATGTCTTGACTGTGCACAAAATATCTGCTCTAACTGCAAAAAGATACATCTGCGAAGCAAAGCAACATCCAATCACAATGTAGCTACACTGGATGACATACGTAAGGGTAAGGCAACAGTGAAAAGACCAGAAGAGGCTTCTACATGTCACAAACACAAGGGAGAGATCAATCGATTCTACTGTGAGACATGTCAAGTCTTGATCTGTCGAGACTGTACCGTTGTGGACCATTGTAAACCTGAGCATCAGTACATTGACAGTGCAGAAGCTTCTCTGAAATACAAGAAGGCTATGAAGGACATCTTGCCAGTTTGCCTCACAGAAATAAAGGAACTGGAAGAATCTTTGGCTGCTTCATCTCAAGCTAAGCAAGAATTCAGAGACAAAGTCATAACAACCATGAAAGAGGTGAAGGAGACAGCAGATCAGATCAGAGCAAAGGTTACAGCTGAGGAGAATAAGATGATTGATGCCATCAAGACCCTTGAGCAGGATCGTATGGCAGCATTTGATGAGCATGAGAAAGCAGTGGGTATGATGTTACAAAGGAAACAACATTCTCTGGACACGGCCAATGATGTTACAAATACAGCAACAGACAGTGACTTCCTGTCACTGTATCCCATCATCAGTAATGACTTGAGATCACTGACCAGTCACCGCCCTCCTCCGATTGATGGACTTTCATATCTGCAGATCAATCAGAGTAAGAGGGTTGGTGATATCAGTCTGGGTGAGCTGGAGCTGGAGCTGGAAGACAGCAAGTGGGAGCTAAGTCATGAGTTTGGCAAGATAGGACGTCGACGTACAGAATTCAATGGGGCATGGGGTATTGCTGCTCATCAACGTGATCAGCTTGCTGTGACAGACTATCACAACAGACGAGTAGTAATCTACAGCAGTACAGGCCAACACCATAGAACCATTGACATGGAAGCATGTAAGTGTGTCACACACTACTATACATACACAATGTGGTTTTGACAACTGCAGACATTCAGTACAAAAAGTGTACAACAAAATATTGAACACATTTAAAAGTGATGCTAAATTCACCCACTTAAACTAACACAAGTATTCTAGTCAATGAATGTACATGTACTAAAAAATAATTATTTCATTAAATTTATGAAACATTATATATAACATTATACATGATACTGGTAATCAGAATATTTGCAATACTCTTACAAATAATATATATTCAAGAGGAATTCTTCAAAATCTTCATCAATTTTCATTTTATGAGCATAATATATTTAATTAAATAATATTTTGCCTAAAGCTCATGCAATATTTAATTGATCAGGAACAACATGTATTATCAATAGTGATTTTGAATTGCATTGTTCACAGTTCATATTACAGAATATAATTCTACAGAATGAGTCTATAGTGGATGGTGTGATGTATTTCCACATTCAAATGTATCCACTCAGAATAAATGAATATATAAACAAAATAACAATTATCCACTAATAGAAATGTATGATACATGCATTTGATACATGACATTTATGATGCAGTTTTCACTTAAAAATGTGTTCTTATTTGTTTTTTCTAATACAGGTCCATTTGCCATTGCCAGTGTACACAATCACTTAGTAGTAGCAGATGCCACTGACCAAGTCAAGATGTACAATGAGGATGGTACAGTGTCATTTCAGTTCACCACCCTGCCACTGAATGAGGTTGGTAAAACTGATGTGGGCATCAGAGGTGTTACAGCCAAGAAGGATGGTAACATCCTTGTGGGTGATGTAAAGAGAATGGTAGTGACTGTGCACAGGTCTACTGATGGTGGAATAATAACCACCATGCCGGTCACTACACGACCCTTCTTCTTGGCTGTAGACAACCGTGGCAGAGTGGTGGTCAGTGGTGGAAATCAACACGTGGCTGTCATTGATAACAATGGTTCTACACTATTCACCATAACACCAACCATTGATGGTGAGCAAGTCACAAACTGCACAGGTGTATGCTGTGACACATCATGTTTATACATTGTAATGTACAATGATCCTGACACTGGTCATATTCACCACTATGATCCCAATGGTAGATTTATCAGCTGCATTGCTAAGGGTCTGTATGCACCACATGGAATCACATTCACATCAGATGGGAAACAGTTAGCTGTAGCTGACTTCTACTCAGTCAAGATATATCACATTGTATAATATCATCCAACTTGGATGATGTTGAATGGCAATCTATCTTGCTGGTCACATGGTACAATTTACATACATGTAGTTCATTTCTCAATGTTGTAACAAACTTTCCATAAGGCATGAAGCCAACTAAATTACACCTCACCTTCTTTAGAAACTTATATTTGGGGTTTAAATTTGGCAAGTCAGTGAGTTAATAATAATAATAAAGATTTGTAGTGCGCACATATCCACCCTGCTGGGCGCTCAAGGCAGTAATTTGATTTTATTTCTTTTTGTATTTTTTTAAATATTAAAACAATTGACAGCCAAAACAGTCATTGTTTCAGCTTTCTTCAGCTAAATGCAGTGTATACCTTTGTCATTCCTAATAAACATCAATGTTCAGATTTACATAAAACTTACTTAAGTTGGTGTAAAGTTGATGATGATATCAAACAAAATGTAGTGATATGGAATTTTATGATGAAACAATAATAGTAATTATCAATGTCAACAGGGGGCGCTGTTGCTCCTTAGCGGTCGGTTTCATATCCTTGTTTATTTTATTGTCGGCGTAGCTATATCGGAGTACGATGTACAAAATAGTCCGGGGTCACAATATTACTCAGATCATTTAAAGTTTGTTAGTTTTATAAGGCAACAAAATGTTCATTTTACTCTTACAAAATGTTATGGGTAAACAATTCGTTTAATTCTGATGTATTGTAAGTTAAACGTTTAAACTGTTAAGTAGTTCTTGGTTGGTGCGGAAGGTTACGTACAAGGACTCTGACGGAAAAGGTCAGGGAGGATGAGAAAGGTTGCTGACCTGTTTTTTTTTTTGCTTGTTCGACTCGCTGTCCACAAGTAGCCATTTTTGTGGACAGCGGGAAGAAATTTTTTTACATTCCACCCGTTTGAGTGGCGTTTGCCTAATGATGCAAGGGTAGTTGGCTAGGAAGGAAAAGCACATTTTATAGCAATGGCTGGTAAGTCAGAATAACTTTTAAATCATAATCCGGACATTCACTTTATGCTGTAATTGAGGGTCATGTTTGGGAGTGTAAAACATGCGTTGTAAATGAACAATGTTCATAGGTATACATGTTACACTTTTAATGAATAATACATGTATGTATACTGTAAATAAACAGGTTTCTTTTCTTCAGCTAAATGCAGTGTATACCTTTGTCATTCCCAATAAACATAAATGTTCACAGATTTACATAAAACTTACTTGGTGTAATGTTAATGATGGTATCAAACAAACCTTGAAATATTTCTGTCTGAGGTGATATCCTTTCAAAGAAATGTCAAATGTTATTCCCCAATTATACATGTCTGTATTTTGCTGTATTTTACATAACAATGAACGTTGTGTTCACCGATTGAAAGGTTTGAAAGTATTTTCTTGCTAACATTAAAATGCACTTTTTTTAAATACTCGTTTTCAGGTTTTTTAAAAAGTTGTTTTTGCTTTTGTTTTAATATAAAAAATAAAACAAATGAAAAGTCAAACTGTCATTGTTTCAGCTTTCTTCAGCTTAGAGCTAAAGGCAGTTTAATAAACAATGCGGCAAAAAGTAATGTCAAGTACAACAAAATGTGTGGCAAATTCATCCAAAATTGTATTTTTACATATTGGTTTTGGTTTATAGCCAGTTAGCAAATTTCTAAATGGTTAGTGCAGATCGGTCAGTAAACCGGTTAACTGTCCCGATCAAAAGTTAATGTATATCTAAATTGACATGAAGTAAGACACAGCAGAATGGTAGTTTACCAATGATATTTTTACCCTTTAATTTCCCAAATTTTGTAATAAATAAAACAATTGCTGTTTCAAACTGCTCACCGACTACAGTAACCTGTAGTATCAATGTAATAATGTTTGTTAGTGACCTTTAAGAACCACCCTGCTAGGGTCATTCACTTTTGACCTGTAACTACCATTGTTGTATCTTGCAGGCCTGGAATTACAATTTTTTTATGGCAAGGCCACTTTGGCCTTGGAGCAAGCCAAATTTTGGAGGGCACCAAGGCCAAATTATGAAAAATAGAAAAGGCACGAAGGCCATTAAGTTATTAGTTTAATACGAGTTGTAAAACAAATTACAACTAACGATATGCACGAAGTTGTTTGGTTTTCTGTTGGTTTTTAATTTATTTTTTAAAGGCCTCTTTATTGAATATGTGTACTGTCCAAGATGATAATCTAAATCTGTTCCTTGTTTTAAATACCTTTGAGAAATCCTAACAAAAGAATATCACTGTCAATGAAATATAAATGAGGGAAAATGTAACCTGATTTATACACGGCGATAGAGGGCGCTTGTACAGTAACAGCGCCCTCTGTTCGTGTGTGCAGTGCTTGCGGAAGGGAAATCACGATAGAAGAACAGTGTGTGTTGCGAGACTCTGACTCGTGAATGGATTGCGCTGGATATTATAAGATACATCGTCGCCCGAAAATAGAAATGTATGTAAAAATTGAAATGATATTAAAAGGGCACAACGGCCAAGGGGGGAAAAGGGCATGGCAATTATGGCCGTGAAGATGGTATTTTCTTGAGGGGCACCACGGCCAGTTACAAGGGCATCGACGGCAATGGCCGTCGTGGCCGCCGTGTAATTCCAGGCCTGATCTTGACTTTGCTCATGCAAAATTGTATAAATATTACTCAAATTTCAATTGCTTTGTATTATATTATCCTCATAATAAAATCATTTCTTGTTATTCTTGTTTAAACTGATAAATAATTGTGTAAATTATTCTTATTTAGTCCCAAGTCAGTCTGTCAAACAGTGAGATGACCACAAATTCATAATTTCAAAATGTTACTTAAGGGACCGAGTCCATTCAAGGACTAATTAATGAATATGTATGAGTCAATAGATCTTAGTGTAATTAATAATACATGGAGTGTCGTGGCCGAGCGGTCTAGCGCACCGAACTCAAGTTCTGGTGTTGCCAGCAGCAGGGTGTGGGTTCGAGCCCCGGTCGTGACACTTGTGTCCTTGAGCAAGGTACTTAACCATAATTGCTTCGTCCTTCGGATGGGACGTAAAGCCGTAGGTCCCGTGTGTTGTGTAATGCACGTAAAAAAGAATGCGCCTTGAGCACCACTGAGTTGGTGGATACGTGCGCTATATAAGTCCACACATTATTATTATTATTATTATTATTATTATTATTATTATTATTATTACATTTATGAATATTCATATTTCACCTCAATGACAATTAAATAATTTATTCTGTGTTTGTCAAACACTTGTTAAATGCATTTACGTACATACGCAGTGCCGCTAGCTAGCTAGCCTCATTTGCATATATGTTACATAATGTCCAAAGACATTTACTAGTGTACAATGCCCACCTGTTGGTACACTGTATATTGTTAGTATTAGATCAGCCTTATATGGATAAGCATTATACAAAACCTAGAATTGAAATTCCAATCAAATGTTTAATTTGAACTTTTAAGCTGAAATACATGTAATGTAATCTTTTTCCTAGTTGTTTGTCTTTTTTTATCATTCTCATTTGATATATGATAGTTGCGTTCAAAAAGTCATGTAGAAATCCCATAGAAATATAGGACACCCACATGTACATATATACATAACGGCAAAGGAAACGTCACCCCCTAAATTTTGATAAGTCTGAAAACATGTTTAGCTTATGTGTCCTCAGACGTCATGCATGACGAATTTTGAGGTCAACCAAATTTGCCACATTGTGTTCGTGTTACACTCCATACTCATAATATTCTTCATAATACAAATTATATTAATTATAAAATGAAAATAATAAATATTTTTAGGGGTGACGTTTCTTTTGCTGTTATGTATGTATAAGAAGCCTACAATCACTATGAATAACTTTACCCTGAAAATGCCCTGAAAATCCGTTTTGCCGTGAAATAATTGTGTTCACCACAATTTCACTGCAATTTCACTGTGTCTTTTCCTCTCAGATATTGGCAATAATGTTCGCAGTAATTTCAGGGCAAATTCACTGTGCGCTCTCGAGAATTAATAAGCTGGCCCAAAAACTGCCACAAGAATTTCATAGTGTTTTCATGGTGTTTTCACAGCGAAGGAATTCCAAGAATATTTCATAGCATTTTCAAGGTGTTGTGTCGTCATAAAATTGTAGTGAACTATTTATTTCTCGGTAAACGGATTTTCAGGGCATTTTCAGGGTAAAGTTATTCATAGTGAATGTATATGAATGCTATGTGAATCATATATGAATCATGTATGAATGCGAAATGAATCCTATAAGCTCCCGACAGCTCTATCAAATATTGGGATCCAAACTATATTATTTTTGGATAGAATATTAAATAACTTGTTTAGGTAAGCTAAAAAGCACTGGCTGTGGCTGATAATAAAAAATAATAAATTATGTCGTATTCTGTGTACCATCATTTTTGTTTCCATTTTGAAGCCGTATGTTTGGTAAACAGTTTCCTGACTTTACTTGTAGGTAATCCTCAAAATATTGTCATGAAACAAAGAATATGTTGAATGACTAAAATAATTACTGAAATATTAAAATAATAAATTCACCTTAACATCCGATCAATCAACTATACACATTGTCTTTAAGACAGACCAGAGAGTCCGTGGCTAGACTAGTCAGTATTTGGTATCCAGGCATTCATATGAAAACTGAACATAAACTGGCTAGACTTTATTACACACAAAGCTATAAAGGTTTTTGTCAATAAAAAAAATGTAATTCACTTTCGTCACTTCATCAAGTTCAAAAATAGGAGATCCTTGGCTAATACCATACACAAAATTATGTGTGTGTGTTTTCATATAAATGAATGATTAAACCCCCCTTCCCTCATCACATCATGGCTATGTGTCTGATCCTCACAGAGTACATGAATAAATAAATTATATCCAATCCAGCATTAGAGCACTATTTATCTAGCACCCTTATGATCAGACTATCATAGCGCAGACAAATGTCAAAGTTCATATTATTCATGAGTAGATAACTTTGAATATTCAGTTTATTAATTGTAAGCAGATCTGATGAGGCTCAACTTTTATGGTTCATTCCATGTCTTTTTATGACTAAGGATGATCAGAGCAACCTAAGGATGATCAGAGCACACTGATCGAAACGTCGAGTTGTAACCTCCAGTTCTTTTCACAACTAATTGCTACTGAATAGAGAATTTCACATGGTGTCACCACAAACAGTCTTTACTTACAAAGAGACCTCATGTATCTAAACCTTTGAATAATAACTCAGTCTGCCATGGTTAACATAGAACTCTCCAGAGACATCATCATTCTAAGAACTTTCCTGGAGTAACATGACTAAATTGATTAATTTCATGACCCTATTATTCATCAATGAATATATTTTGATTTTGAGACCATACAGATGATATAAATATCTACAGTTCAATCAACTGAACTATGGCACACAAAAGAGATAAGTGTTGTTGACCAAAGTCATCAAAACAAAATCAAATTTCCTGTCAGCAGCAAAGACTTAAAATGTCATTTTAAAGAAGCATTTAATCCTAACCAGTAATGTACTTATTAAGAAGATGTAATTGGCAATTAAGGGTTGGGAGAATATGGTTTCAATTGGGATGATAGTGTAGATGACATCAACCCTGTGATCTGTACTTTGACATCAGCCACATCATACAATGTGACAAGTATTTGCAGTGTAAGTTTGAATATCCTGATGGTAGCTTATTTCTTTGTGAGTGATTCTGTGCAACACATGTACAATTGTACATGTAGATTACCATTTCCTCTTGTTAGCTACTTTATATAAGGAAATGATTTGGGCTTGGTTTGGTTTATTTGCTCATTCAACATCACAATCAAGTACAGTACAATCAATAGAAACAAAATGTCAAGACAGAAAACAAAAGTGGTTGATAAACCAGGATATAAAACCCATAAACTTGACAGGATTATTCCCAATGAGGTCCTTGAATAAAAAGATTGGAACTAAAGACAATAGCATTAAACAATTACAACCAGATAAAAATCAATAAATATTTAAACATGAAAACAAACAAAATTGGACAAATACAGACAAGGGCAAGAGAAATGGATTGGAAGACCAGAATAAAACACAATAAAAATAAGACACACTTCAAGATGGTACTCTGAAAAATAGTACAAGAGAAGGCATACACAAATCAAGATGAATTGCACAAGAAAAGAAAGAAAAACAAACAAGAACTCAAGTGTTTGTTAGGACAAACAAAGTGTACTCATGAACTTCCGGTTCAATCAAATTATCATTGATGACATCACAATCATATTTTTTGAAAATATAAAAAAAATTGTATTATAACATATCAATTTCTGCTTCAAAAGACATATCAATTTTGCATTAGAATAAATTTCCGGTATACGCCCGGAAAGCTACATAATTTCTTTGAGATTAATGTGAGATATTTCATTCCCCTTTCCAAGCTCATCTGTAAGCTTGAAAACAGCTAACTGTGCCGTCATAAAAAATGGATATTCTTCCAAATTAAACACAGTGAATATGCGACATAAGACACAAGAGGGCGGTATTCAATGTCCACAGTCAACCATGACAGTCTTGTGCATTGTATGCTACAGTAAGTGTGTTACATAAGACAACAGCATGTGGCCAACAACCGTGGTGTATAGCTAAATAGGCTTGTGTATGCACATCTAGACTGTAGACAGTTGCACATCTAGACTGCATACAGTTACATATACACGTAAACGTGTGGCATACATGTACATGCATAACGTTCGTTCAGTCGAGGGCAGAATGTATCTAATGACTAATAATAAAAATAATAAAATCAATCAGTGATGGAATTCTTACGTCATCGCCATTACAACAATCTAGAAATTCCAAGGATTATAACTGCAAAGTCATTCTGAGCTATGCAACTATGTTCTTTTTGTTCAATAATTTTCACGAGTAAGAAGAAGCAAAAAAACGAGAAAAAATGAACAATTTCAAGAGGAGTTCACATTGTCGCACGTGAACACCTAACAAGATTGCACTAGAACAGAGAATAAAAAAACACTATCATGAATAATAACAAAATTTACAAAATAACAACAAAATTATAGACATTTTCTTTCTAAAAACTCCCTTGGGTAAATAATATGCATTAAAATATGATGTGTATATGTACCACAGTAGCTTTTGTGTACGTGTACTTTCAAAATTATTCAGCTTGGCCTTGAACTTGAACCAGGATTTACCATTGAAAATTGTGCTTATATTTCCTGGTTCAGGAAGAGTGTCAACTCTGCATTGGTGTATTTCTGTATATGGGAACTACATGTATGTAAAGTTGTTCCTGGTACCCATTTGGTCATAATATGCTCTACCCAGTTTATTGCCGGGATACCAATGAACTCTCCATGTCACACGATGTGAAAGTTTACACAAGGAAACTGTTTGCGTCACTTTTTCACCATTTGAGCCAAGGCCCTGTGCCACTATTGATGTGCCAATTTGAATTCAGTTTAATTCTGTTTTAATTTCACATTATTTTCTGAAAAGTCTTCTGCATCTTGTATGGTAAGTGTTTATAAACCACCAGACAACATTTATAATTGAATACTTTGGACAGAAAAAAAACTCTCAATCTTTTCTAATTCTGGGGAAAGCAAGTCAAATGTATTCTAAACTGTGATAAATGCCACGCCAGCTTCTCTGCAATCTGCAATATATCCTCTCGGCCAAATGGATATAATTATAGCATTTTGCTATGAAACTCTTCATATGTATACTGCATCTTGCTTGGACAGTCGGACTCCATTTACTGACATAACATTTGAATATTAACCCTTGTGACTGCAAGAGTCAAAATCTGTCAAAATGTTGATACCTGTATACTTGCCAAGGTATATCTAGTGCACTTAAAGGTCCTATGAATTAGAAATTTTTCCATTGTAAACTATAAAATATGCACACATTAACCTATAAATGTAATTTGAAAAAAATGTATTGGAGATTTACATCGCAAAAAAAAAAAATTTGTGAAGTAGACCTAGGAACATGCTGTGTCAAACCTTATGTGTGGTAAGTACATTTACAGGTTAAAATGAGTTGACCGTTTTTGATTGGTAAAAGTATTGTTTGTATTATTGTGAGTGGTCAAAATGACAGTAAGGCCATTCCAATTTTATTAGTTGGTTTACGGATTTTTTAGGTGCTGAAAAAGGTTGTCAGACAGGGAAAAATAATGATGGTATTAAAAGTGTTGTAAACATGTACACGTAAATCCATTGGACGACAATCATAAGCTCTGCTTTTTATACTGGGATTTGCCTCCGTCTCGCAATTCCATGTCAGCTATAATAAGCCTACTTTGCATCTTTTAAATTTCTGTTTAATACCCATTATAATTTATTTATTATTTTGTATTATTTAAATAATTGTTTCTGCGAATTGGAAATAAATGTTCAATGAACGAACGAATCAGAGTACGCTTCTTGTGAGGTTTATTTATTATTCTGCACCCTAACACATAAATGGATCTACAAGAGCTACAAGATATAAATGGGCTTTTGGATTGTGAGAAAATTTTATTTGGCACACTTAAAACTCTCTGGACTACCCTACCCAAATTTATAAAATGAAGATAAATGGTTCTGGACTGTCTATTTATGAGCAATTCCATGTCATGGACATTACGTTTTGGGACATTTTTAAAACTTTACATGTCAGTTAAAAAAAATTAAAAGTTTTGATCGATTGTTTTGTGTTGGATACTTGTAACCTGTGTTCTAATACTTCAAATGATACTATGTCTTTTAAATAGTTTTAATTAATTAATGTGTATGAGTATTGCAACGCGGCGTCATGGACATTACGAAAACGGAAGTGAGTTTTACGAACAACACAATCAATTTCAAAACTCTGTGAAGTTTAAGTTCCAATTTTTAAAACTCATTTTTATTTTGTTAACAGGGAAACAGTTAACATAAAAAATTAATAACATTTTTAGGAACAACTTTCAACTTTCTCGTTTACATGTTAATGAAGTGTCATGGACATTACATTTTGGCATATTTTTGGCATCATGGACATTACGACCAACTTGTTTAATGGCACGTCATCTTATCACTGCTGTTTACAATATGCTGTAAACCCCTGCCTTTGATATGTATATTACACTTTGTCAAGTATCTCTCTTCTCCATTTGTAACCTCTCCCACACATTTCTTGAATCAGAACTCCCTTAGCATCTCACTGAAACCCCGCCCTCATGATCACCCCTTTTGTACATTTACGCAAGTATAACTCTTTCTTTTGTGATTTACCATAGTTATCTTATCTTTCCTTCCTAATTATCATTTCCCAATTGTAATCCTCTTTGTTGTTTTTATTTTCTCAAACTAATGTGATTGTTTTCAACAGTAATATGAAGTGCTTGCATCAATGTTACCGGAAAAAATAGTCAAATTAAACAGTAAAGTTTTCTGGGATTTTCAACGTTGATCTTGAGCCTGTAATGCTTGTGATTGGGTGCACAACTCCCAGTAGATCAGTTGAAATGCTCTGTGAAGACTTCTTGGGAGGAACGGGCCAAATATAGCTGCTTCCTTGGTTTTCAGATTTGAGCTGTTAGTTTGCAGTTCACCAGCAGTACACAAGGTTATCACATGTGCTAAACATGTGCTTGGAAAGATTTTTGCTGATGATTTCTAGTACAAGTACTCTCATTGGCTAATCCAGATGTTACCTCCACATGAGGTCCAATTGGAAGTTGTTACACATTGTTGCATTGTATTATACATTTGCATATTAGGATCATTCCATTGTTTTAAAAGGGTATATAAGCAGTATGTGTAATGTCCATGACGCTCGTTAGGACAATTGTAATTAATTTTTTTTAAATTTTCATACATTAAAGGATTAGCCCCTAAAAACTAGCTTTGCATATGAAGTCTCATAAAAATATCTCTTATTGGCTTTAGAGTGGGAAACTAAACAGCGTAAAATGTCATGGACATTACATTTCATAAATGGTCATTAAGGGCCAATTTAAACGAGCCTCATTAGCCTGAAAATAGCGTTATCATAAAACGTCTCAACAATTTAGAATAAGCACCTCCAGTTTTATGTTTTTAGTCATAAAAATTTTAAATATCTTTTATAATGTAACCAGGGGAGCGGATTGAAAAGTTTAACAAAAGTAGGACAAAAAATCACGAATTAGCCTCATTAATTTATTTTTTAAATAACGACGGAAAATACTGTAAACAAAAGAAAAAACACAAACAAAATGCAGATTTGGATTGCCCAGCTATCATTCTTACGTACTAAGTTAACAATTCTGCCATGAATTTGATTCCAAAATTTTGGGTCCAGGACACTTTTTGATGGAATTGCCCTTATATAAATAGTTCTCTATGCCTCCCGCTCCTCCCAGTAATCTTCTTGGGTGTCCTCCCCTTGTCATCAGAATTCAGCCTTGCTGTTGTCTGTAGATTGTGTGTAGGTCATGTTGACCTTGTATTCTTTTTTGAATAAATCGTTATACAACAAAGAATGAAAATGAATTACAGCCATCGGTGTATTAACGTCAGTTATTACATTTATGATTTAGTACTAGCCGTTCCGGAGGCAGTCACGTCGACGGCACTTGCAGTGATTGTTCACCGATGCCCATTGCATTGGACAATGAACCAATACTTTCATCAAGGGAGACGGCAATAAGGCGTTTATCCAGCTTTCCTCCCTCCTTTACAGTCACAGAAAAGTATTCTTTGCTTGAACTTGCCATCGTAACACTGCTTTGACAGGACGCACGTGCGACATGGCATTTTGTTTACATGTACATACAATTATTAAGGGACGCGTATCAAACTATTATGTTTACATCGCGTAATACACTTCCCGTCTAACACCCAATCCCACGGCCGCTAGTCTAGCACCGAACGGTGCACATGGGCTGTTCTCACGGTTAAGCACGCCCCGCTGTGCTGTATGTATTTGATATCAAGACATGAGGGAGGCACGGAGTCAGATATAAGTACCGTCCAAGCAACTTACTGTGTGCCGATGCACATCCATCGGGACGGCACGTATGGATGCGTGATCGAAATGTATGGTATTCAAGTACAAAGACACGTAGCCTTCACAATATATCTATTTTTTTTTTCGCAATTCATTTTCTCGACACTAAAAATCAACTCATTTTATTTTATTTTTTTTCAAATATTCGGACCAATGTTTGAATATTCGTCGCCGGGCAAAAAAAGAAAAGTACGGATTTCCAATTTTTATTTTTAAAAATATTTTTCAACAAAATAAGTCGCCGCATCCGTGAACCAACTACCGGTAATAACATTGGAACGGCAAAACCAGTCAGAAATTCTCCTGTGTGCACATTTGGGTCAACAGTCAAAACAGGCAGTTGACTGATTTTGACCACTATAGCTACTTGCTATATAGTAGGAGGGTTAACACAACAAATCTAACTTTAACTTCAGGGAGGAGGGATCAGTACTATATACACAAACTCACTGTGTTTGTTATTTCTCCCAATGGTTCTCCTTAATGTGTACACAGATTTCTTGTACAACAATTCTTCCCAACATTCCCAAATTACTGGATTTATTTCTATATTTATGTTTGATACCATTCTCTACTTTACATTACGTATATTTGAGTTCATTTTGTAGAATGCTGGTAAGTAATACAGAAGGCAGATGTTTTCCAGTCAATTTGTTTTTATTGAACAAAAACAAATTGTACAATGAATCACTTTCCCTTGTGTATTGTTTGGTGATTCAAGTAGGTTTAAGGTAAACACTTCATCAGAGACCATTAACCCAGTCTTTTTGAATTCTCATTAATTTCTAAACAGAATAAAATGACTACCAGTGCTGGAGAATTAGGAGCATTGCAAAAGATAAGTCGGGATCATCTTGAGTGTGACATATGCAATGACCGATACAAGCAACCCAAAATATTGGATTGTTCTCATAGTTTCTGTGAGACCTGTTTAGATGAATACTGGAACACAACCTGCAAACGCACTCCAAACATTCCTTGTCCTGTTTGTCGTCAGGAGACTCTTATTCCATCGACTGGCATTCAGGGACTCAAAACCAATTTTCACTTGTTTGGCATCGTAGATGACGTATCACTACTAGAGAAGGTTGCTTGTTCAGGTAACTCCAAGCCACTCTGTGAGTTATGTGATGGAGGCAATGAGGCTCTTCATCGATGTCTTGACTGTGCCCAAAATATCTGCTCTAACTGCAAAAAGATACATCTGCGAAGCAATGCAACATCCAATCACAATGTAGCTACACTGGAAGACATACGTAAGGGTAAGGCAACAGTGAAAAGACCAGAAGAGGCTTCTACATGTCACAAACACAAGGGAGAGATCAATCGATTCTACTGTGAGACATGTCAAGTCTTGATCTGTCGAGACTGTACCGTTGTGGACCATCGTCACCCTGAGCATCAGTACATTGACATTGCAGAAGCTTTTCTGAAATACAAGAAGGCTATGAAAGATATCTTGCCAGTTTGGCTCACAGAAATAAAGGAACTGGAAGAATCTTTGGCTGCTTCATCTCAAGCTAAGCAAGAATTCAGAGACAAAGTCATAACAACCATGAAAGAGGTGAAGGAGACAGCAGATCAGATCAGAGCAAAGGTTACAGCTGAGGAGAATAAGATGATTGATGCCATCCAGACCCTTGAACAGGATCGTATGGCAGCATTTGATGAGCATGAGAAAGCAGTGGGTATGATGCTACAAAGGAAACAACATTCTCTGGACACGGCCAATGATGTTACAAATACAGCAACAGACAGTGACTTCCTGTCACTGTATCCCATCATCAGTAATGACTTGAGATCACTGACCAAGCACCGCCCTCCTTTGATTGATTGCAGACTTTCATATCTGCGGATCAATCAGAGTAAGAGGGTTGGTGATATCAGTCTGGGTGAGCTGGAGCTGGAAGACAGCAAGTGGGAGCTAAGTTATGAGTTTGGCAAGAAAGGACGTAGAAATACAGAATTCAATGGGGCATGGGGTATTGCTGCTCATCAACATGATCAGCTTGCTGTGGTGGACCGTCTCAACAGACGAGTAGTAATCTACAGCAGTACAGGCCAACACCATAGAACCATTGACATGGAAGCAGGTAAGTGTGTCACACACTACTATACATACACAATGTGGTTTTGATAACTGCAGACATTCAGTACAAAAAGTGTACAACAAAATATTGAACATTATTTAAAAGTGATGCTAAATTCACCCACATAAACTAACACAAGTGTTCTAGTCAATGAATGTACATTCATTGACTAGAACACTTGTGTTAGTTTATGTGGGTGAATGTAGCATCACTTTTAAATAAAAAAATAATTATTTCATTAATCCTAACCCCCTAGGTACATGTATTCTGGCTAGAAACCTCCCTGAATCCTCCAAAATCCATAAGTGCACTTTTGGAAACATGCACCATGCATTTTCAATGATCTTTCATATTCAGCACTCCTTGCCAGGTAGTAATTTTGCCCCATTTGAAGAGGTGAAAGTACCAGTTTCCAACAGTGCTGGAATATTTCCCCAATAATGCCCCTTGGAGGATTTTGCAGGATATGGGGTGGTTAGCGTTAAATTTATATAACATTATACATGATACTGGTAATCAGAATATTTGCAATACTCTTACAAATAATATATATCCAAGAGAAATTCTTCAAAATCTTCATCAATTTTCATTTTATGAGCATAATAATTATATTAAATTAAATAATATTTTGTCTAAAGCTCATGCAATATTTAATTGATCAGGAACAACATGTATTATTAATAGTGATTTTGAATTGCATTGTTCACAGATCATATTACAGAATATAATTCTACAGAATGAGTCTATAGTGGATGGTGTGATGTATTTCCACATTCAAATGTATTCACTTAGAATAAATGAATATATAAACAAAATAACAATTATCCACTAATAGAAATGTATGATACATGCATTTGATACATGACATTTATGATGCAGTTTTCACTTAAAAATGTGTTGTTATTTGCTTTTTTCTAATACAGGTCCAGTAGCCATTGAAAGTGTCAACAATCACTTAGTAGTAGCAGATGCCACCGACCAAGTCAAGATGTACAATGACGATGGTACAGTGTCATTTCAGTTCACCACCCTGCCGCTGAATGAGGTCGGTAAGACAGATGTGAAGATCACAGGTCTTACAGCCAAGAAGGATGGTAACATCTTTGTGGGCGATGTGAAGAGAATGGTAGTCACTGTGCACAGGCCCACTGATGGTGGACTAATGAGCACCATGCCGGTCACTACACGACCCATCTTCTTGGCTGTAGACAACAGTGGCAGAGTGGTGGTCAGTGGTGGTGTAGATCAACAACAAGTTCCTGTCATTGATGACAATGGTTCTACAATATTCACCATAACTCCAACCATTGATGGTCAGAAAGTCAAATACTGCAGAGGTGTATGCTGTGACACATCAGGTTTATACATTGCATTGTGCAATGATCCTGACGATGATCCTAACACTGGTCATATTCACCACTATGATCCCAATGGGAGATTTATCAGCTGCATTGCTAAGGGTCTGCTTTCACCATATGGAATCACATTCACATCAGATGGGAAACTAGCTGTTGCTGACTGTTACTCAGTCAAAATATATCACATTGTATGATATCATCCAACTTGATGATGTTGAATGGCAATCTCTCTTGCTGATGGTACAATTGACATAGTTCATATTTCATTTCTCAATGTTAACTTTCCATAAGGCATGAAGCCAACTAAATTACAGCTCACCTTCTTTTGGAAATTGTATTTGGGGTTTAAATTTGGCAAGTCAGTGAGTTGATTTGATTTGATTTCTTTTTGTATTTGTTTTAATATTAAAACAATTGACAGCCCAAACAGTCACTGTTTCAGCTTTCTTCAGCTAAGTACAGTGTATACCTTTGTCATTCCCAATAAACATAAATGTTCACAGATTTACATAAAACTTACTTGGTGTAAAGTTAATGATGGCATCAAACAAACCTTGAAATATTTCTGTCTGAGGTGATATCCCTTCACAGAAATGTCAAATGTTATTCCCCAATTATGTCTGTATTTTGCTGTATTTTACATAACAATGAATGTTGTGTTCACCGATTGAAAGGTTTGAAAGTATTTTGTTGTTTTAAACATTAAAATGCACTTTTTTAAACTCCTTTTCAGGGGCTTTTTTTTTGCCTTTTGTTCTTTTTGCATTTTTTTGATATAAAAAATAAAACAAATGAAAAGCCAAACTGTCATTGTTGAAGCTTTCTTCAGCTTAGAGCTAAAGGCAGTTTAATAACCAATGTGGCAAAAAGTAATGTCAAGTACAACAAAATGGGCGGCAAATTCTTCCAAAATTGTATTTTTGCAAAATTGTATAAATATTACTCAAATTTCAATTGCTTTGAATTATATTATGCTCATAGTAAAATAATATTTCTTGTTATTCTTGTTTAAACTGATGAATAACTGTGTAAATTATTCCATTTTAGTCCCAAGTCAGTCTGTCAAACGGGAAATGACCACAAATTCATCATTTCAAACTGTGACTTAAAGGACCGAGTCCATTCAAGGACTGATGATCTTAGTGTAATTAATAATACATTACATTGATGAATATTCATATTTCACCTCAATTACAATTAATATTCTGTGTTTGTCAAACACTTGTTAAATGCATTGACGTACATACGCAGTGCTGCTAGCTAGCCTCATTTGCATATATGTTACATAATGTCCAAAGACATTTACTAGTGTACAATGCCCACCTGTTGGTACACTGTATATTGTTAGTATTAGATCAACCTTATATGAATAAGCAATTAAGCATTATACAAAACCTAGAATTGAAATTCCAATCAAATGTTTCATTTGAACTTTCAAGCTGAAATACATGTAACTTAATCTTTTTCCTAGTTGTTTGTCCTTTTTTTCTCATTTGATATCTGATACATGTAGTTGCACAAATAAAGCCATATAGAAATCCCTACCAAATGTTGGGATCCAAACTTTATTATTTTTAAAAAGAATATTAAATAATCTGTTTATAGGTAAGGTAAAAAGGACTAGCTCTGGCCAATAACAAAAAATAATAAATTACGTTGTATTCTGTGTACCATCATTTTAGTTTCCATTATGAAGCCATATTTTAGTAAAAGTTTAGCAACAGTTTACTTACTTTACTTGTAGGTAATCCTCAAAATATTGTCATGAAACAAAGAATATGTTGAATGACTAAAACATTTAAATATTAAACTCCTCCCCCTTCCTTCCCTGAAATATTAAAATAACACCTTAACATCCATCTACACATTGTCTTTAAGACCGACCAGAGAGTCCGTGGCTAGACTAGCCAGTATTTGGTATTCATATGAAAACTTAACATGAACTGGCTAGACTTTATCACAAAGCTATGACGGTTTTTGTCAATAAAAACTGAAATTCACTTTCATTACATAAGAGGGAAACAATAGGTCCTTGGCTTACATCATATACAAAATTGTGCATGTACATACGCATTGAAACCCAGGACTTATAACAAAGGGACAATAGGTCCTCGGTTGTCAGAACAATAGAGGAAAACAATAGGAGGTCCTTGGCTTACACCGTACACAAAATTGTGTGTGTACATGTACATATACATTCAAACCAAGGACTTATAACAAAAGGAAGAATAGGTCCTCGGTTGTCAGAACAATAGATGACAACAATAGGAGGTCCTCGGCTTACACCATATACAAAATTGTGCAAGTACATACGCATTTAAAACCAGGACTTATAACAAAGGGACAATAGATCCTCGGTTGCTATCACAATGGAGAACAATAGGTACTCGTTTGTCAGAACATAGAGGAGAACAATGGCAGGTCCTCGGCCTATAAAATTGTGAGTTGTGTGTTCATGCACACAAACCCAGGACTATAAAAAAGGAACAATAAGTCCTTGGTTGCTATCACAATGGAAAACAATATGAGGTCCATGTTTGCAGATGTTTACACATGTGATTGAATGATTGAAACTCCTCCTCCCCCCCCCCCTCCTACCCCGAAACATCTTAGCTATGCATCTGATCCCCACAGAGTACATGAATAAATAAATTATATACAATCCAATCCAGCATTATAGAACACTATTTATTTAGCTACCGTACCTAATGATGAAGCTTTCAGAGCGCAGACAAATGTCAAAGTTCATATTATATTCATGAGTTGATAACCTATTAATTATTAATTGTAAGCAGATTTGATGAGACTTGACTTTTATGTAATGTAATTATTCATTGCATGTCTTTTTATGACTTGGAACTAATTACTACTCAATTGAGAATTTCACATGTTGTCACCGCAATTAGTCTTACTTAAATATTATACTCCTGAAAATAATTTCTTGTTATTCTTGAGAAATGAAACTGATGGAATTTATTTGTGTTTGTTCCGAGTCAGTTTGTCAAAAAGCGAGATGTCCACAAATCCACGATTCCAACTGTGACTTGTGATGACTGAGACCATTCAAAGACCTAAGAAAGGAGGGCCAAAGTCCTGGTACAGGCAAGCCCCTGAGAAGCCTAGCCAGGCCCAGGCTTTGCCCAGGCCCAGAGGCAACTGCAGCCATTATATTGAGCTCTACTTGGCTGGGCTATGCCCTCCAGAAGCCCAGGTTATGTAGATTGACAGGTACTGTATTGTTACATGATCAGGGCTTCTCAAAGGCTTGGCCTGACCACATTTTGGCTGGTTCGCATGGTCTAATGAGGGCGGTGTTTAAACAAGCAGTGATTTTTTTTCACACTAGTAATTTTTTATATACTACTGGTTTCATTTACATTCAGTTTTAACAGTTACCACGGAAGCAATTTCCACAGTAAATTTGTCTACAAAATCATACATAATTTTGCATAATTATAGAACTGTTACAATCCAGAGACTTAACTGTAGAGATATCACTGCATACACGTACATTTGTACATGTATGTATTCAGACCATATATTCGCCCTGCGAAATAATTCAAACTTGGAGCCTTCATGTATTTTCCGTGCTAGATAAATACATATACAATGTGTATAAAGCAGATATTAAATTTTTTTATTTTATTTATTTTATTACATTTTACACTGGCAATCAGATTACATCAATTAAATATAAAACCAAACACTAAAAAACGAAAAGTACACAAAAATTCATGTTAAACAAAGCCAGTGAATGGTAAGATAGAACAGGTGACCAGCACCTCTACAAGGCCATCCTTATTCCTACTAAGCTCTAAGCTTGGGCGATATCGATTTTTTTCATCCACGGTATATCGGCAAACATATATCGCGATTTTCGATAATATCGCGATTATCGCTTTAGAGCCGATAACCACGGGTATGTACCCCTCTACAAGCGTCACAATAAATCACAAATTCGTTTGCATAGTGTGTATGTACTTCTGAAGTAGTTCGCTTTTGTTTCTCACTTCCAAAAGCTGAAAAGACTGTTCTAATTTTGTTTCCATGGAATTTCTGACTTGACTCACAATGGCGATTTGTTTTTAATCGCGATATATTTTTTTAATCGCGATTTGCCGATATCTCGATAACTTAAAAAGGTTCTCGATATCGTAATCGAATAAAAAAGGTATCGCGATATTCGATATTATCGTGTTATCGCCCAAGCTTAATTCCTACCACAAGAAACCCACTGAACATTATATACCTTGTTACGCCCCCCATCCCCCCGACCCCGTTACACCACTGGAGGTCTGCTGAAGCAAGTTATGTGTTCCACCAAAATCAGACACATTATAGGCAAGATATCACAACTAAGTTGGTTATTGACATGGCTTACTACATCTGTAAAAACATGCTTTTATCAGGGGTGTGATTGGGCAGTTTTGA
Organism: Zoroaster sp. YZ-2022; assembly: GCA_029582265.1. Classification (NCBI taxonomy): domain Eukaryota; kingdom Metazoa; phylum Echinodermata; class Asteroidea; order Forcipulatida; family Zoroasteridae; genus Zoroaster; species Zoroaster sp. YZ-2022. The sequence continues at coordinate 8,610,261 of CM055816.1, forward strand.
CAAATCCACGTTGTAACATCTGTCATAGCGCCCCCAATTGACCATATTGGGTACTGCTCATTATATACATGTATGCATAAGTTTAAGAGGTCATGTACTTTACAGAAGCAAGAACACGTTTCAGTAGTATCTCGAGTGGTCTCATTCCTTATTTGTAGTCCACAAATATTAAACTGGCGACGAGGTGGGATCTGTACACACAAGCGTTGTGATCTCCACAGTCAAGTGAGCTAAATAGTAGCATTGCAGTCCACAACAACGGGGATTTTCATACACTTTTCCGTTTCAACATCTGCACATTCGCCACACATGCACACTCGTGTCCACAGCCAACATGGCGTCCGCTATGCCCACACTGCCTCCGTTCGATGCCCACAGCGAGCCCACCGCTCTCAGCATCAAGTGGGAAAAATGGATCAAACGCTTTGAAGGAGCGATGGTAGGATTTAACATCACCACAGCCAAGAGAAAGCGAGCATTGCTACTGCACTATGGAGGTGAGCAACTCCAAACTGTCCTTGACACGCTCTCTGATACAGGTGATGAGAATGACTATGAAAAGGCTAAAGAGGCTTTGACAAATCACTTCACTCCCAAGAGAAACCCTATCTATGAAACAATCCTCTTCAGGCGTCTCACACAAAATCCTGATGAAAGTGTTGATCAGTTCTGCACTCGACTCCGAAAAGCTGCAGAAAAGTGTGAATTCCCTGACCTCGAGCGTGAACTATTGACACAAATAATAACTGGGTGCATATCAAAGAAGCTACGCCGCAGATCACTTGAGAAACCATACACCCTGCCTCAGTTATTAGAGCTCGCTAGATCACTCGAACTGTCAGAAAAAAGGGCTGGTGATGTCGAAAACCAAAGTGAAACCTACGAAACGGTTCACAAAATCTCAAAGAAACCAACTCGTCATGCTCAAAAAGGAAAAGCTCCAAGACAGATGAGCACACCCAAGCCACAGAACAATACAAGGCCAAGAGTATGCCGCAACTGTGGAGGACACTATCCGCATGACCGAGAATGCCTGCCAAAGACAAAGAGTGTAGTTCATGTGGTAAGCTCAATCACTTGTCTTCTGTCTGTCGATTCAGCAAACGCCAACAGCGATCACAACACAAATCCCAGACAGTAAGAAATGTGGACGAGGGCGACTCTTCATCAGAGGATGAATACATCTTCGCAGTCGATACATCCACGCACAAGCCTCGAACCACAATTCAGATCGAAGGCATTGATACATCAGTTGTCGTCGACTCCGGATGTCCCCGTAACATCAGCGACAAACCCACATTCAGCCGCATCACTCTCCACAAGTCGCTGAAACTGGAGAAAACTGACATACGTCTTTACCCATATGGTACAGATAAGGCACTGACCATAAGCGGTAAATTCACAGCGCTCCTTGAAACAGGAAACCGCTCTGCAACAGCCGACGTGTTTGTTGTTGATACCAAAGCTGGATGTCTCCTTGGCCTCGGAACAGCTCAGGACTTGGGACTCCTCACCGTCAACGACCCAGTCAACAACATCACCGATCACAACAGCAAAGACTTCACCAAATCATATCCGGCTTTGTTTGCCCAACGCATTGGCAAACTCAAAGGAGCTCAGGTGACACTCCACATCGACGAGTCTGTGCCTTCTGTTGCCCAACGCTATCGCAAAGCACCTTTCCATCTGCGCAAACAAATAGAAGCACAACTTAAAGATCTTGAAGATCAAGACATCGAGGATGCTGTCGGTCCTACCCCATGGGTGTCCCCTGTCATCGCAGTCCCTAAACCGCAAAAGCCTGATAACATCCGCCTGTGCATCGACATGAGGGCTGCAAACAAAGCGATAAAGCGAGAACGACACCCGTCACCAACAATGGACGAACTCATAGCTGAGCTCAATGGCTCACGAGTCTTCTCCAAATTGGATCTTCGGTCTGGATATCATCAGCTTGAACTTGCACCAGAAAGTCGATACATTACGACCTTCGCTACACATGTTGGACTCAAGAGATACAAACGACTCATCTTCGGTATCTCTTCAGCCAGTGAAGTGTTCCAAAACACAATCCGACAAACCATTGAAGGCATACCCGGTGTGCTCAATGTCTCAGATGATATTCTGATTCATGCCTCCACCATGGAAGAGCACAATAAGAGGCTACACATCCTTCTTGAGTGCTTACAGGTAAAGGGCCTCACAGTCAACAAAGAAAAGTGCCAATTCGCACGATCCCACGTTCACTTCTTTGGGCTTGTCTTCAGTGAACATGGTGTCTCACCAGACCCACGAAAAGTCGACGCTATCAAAAATGCTAGTGCCCCACAGAGCCCAGCAGAAGTCCGCAGCCTACTTGGTATGGCAAGCTACAGCTCACGCTTCATACCAAACCTCTCAGCCATCACCGATCCCCTTCGCACACTTACCGAGAAAGACGCAAAGTTCGAATGGAACTCTACGCACGACGTGGCGCTCCAACAACTAAAAGACTCACTCTCACGCGAAGCTGTCGGTGCATACTTCGATCCAGCCAAAGACACAGAAGTATGGGTTGATGCTAGTCCAGTTGGCCTTGGTGCAATTCTAACACAAAACGGATAAACAAGGACTAAGCAAAGTAGTAAGCTATGCCAGTCGCGCTCTGACACCCACCGAACAGCGCTACAGTCAAATTGAGAGAGAAGCCCTAGGAATCACTTGGGGAATACAACGCTTCCATATATACCTCTTCGGTCAAGCGTTTACAGTCGTCACAGACCACAAACCGCTCATCCCCATATTCAGCAAACCTCAGGCAAACCCATCTCCTCGCATACAGAACTGGCTACTCAAACTACAGTCATATGACATGTCTGTTGTTCACTGTGCTGGAAAGAACAACCCGGCAGACTACATGTCCAGACATCCTTGCCCGAACTGTGAACTTGACAGTCTCTCAAAAGAAGCTGATGAGTTTGTCAACTTCATTGCCCACCACTCAACTCCCAAAGCTCTCACGCTTGACGAGATCCGTCGTGAAACTGACAAAGACCTCACTCTCCAAACAGTTATCCAAGTGTATCGCGATGGACAGTGGTTCAGGCTCAAAGAGCACTACAATGCCTTATGGGCAATTCGCGACAGCATCACAGTCACAGAGTGTGGTGTAGTCCTGCGATAACAACGCATCGTAGTCCCTGCTAGTCTACAACAGCGCGTTCTCAATCTCGCACACAGCGGTCATCAAGGAATATTAAAAACCAAGTCGCTACTACGCGAAAAGGTGTGGTTCCCAAACATCGACCAGAGAGCAGAAGAACTTGTCAAGCACTGTCTCGCCTGCCAAGCTTCCACAGTGGAACACAAACGCGAACCCTTGACAATGACTGATCTTCCCTGCACCCCTGGCAAAACGTCAGTGTTGATTTTTGTGGCCCATTCGCCTCTGGAGACTACCTACTAGTGTGTATGGATGATTACTCCAGATTCCCATGTGTGGAAATGCTCCACTCAACCTCAGCTCGTGCTACGATTCCCATCATGGACAAGATCTTTGCCGCACATGGAATTCCAGAAATTGTGAAAACCGACAATGGCCCTCCATTCAACAGCACTGAATTCAAAACATTCTCTGAATATCTTGGTTTTCATCACAGAAAAATCACCCCTCACTGGCCAGAAGCCAACGGTCAAGCAGAAAACTTCATGAAAACCTTGAAGAAAGCTGTCCGTTGTGCAGAAGCTGAAGGAAAACCATGGAAACAAGAACTCTGGTCATTTCTACGTATGCATCTGCTCCACCCCACACTGCAGTACCGGAACCCCCCCAGCAATGGCACGGTATGGACGCAACATCAACACTCTGATCCCGCAAATGAACAACACCAACAATGACACCTCTGCTAAACTCCGTGAGCGCGATCATCTCGCGAAGCAGAAAATGAAGCAGCACGCTGATCAACGTCGACATGCTGCATCGTCAACAATTACAGTTGGTGATGCGGTTCTTGTCAAGAATTTTGGCACTCTCCGTAAACGACCCTCCATACCACCCGCACCCATACACGGTTACTGACAAGAAAGGTGCGATGATAACTGCGCAACGCGACCATCATGTCGTCACCCGCAATGTTGCCCACTGCAAGAAATTCCTTGGGGAGGAGAAGCATGATCCAGCAGAACAGCCATCTCCAGCCCCAGCAAACTCAAACAGACCCAAACGCAAAAGACGTGCCTCAACGCGATTCAAAGACTTTGTCTGATTCTTTGAACAGAAGAGTCAGAAAACACAACTTGAAACTTTGGACTCTGAACTTTGAAATTGGACACTTATCTTTTACATGTATCCTTTCTCAATAATTATTTTGTGATTCTCAAAACAGTGATTTATAACTCCAAGAAAGAAAGCAAAGAAAACCAATTTAAAGTTCATACTCAATTTGAATTCTGTTTAATAGAGTTTCCAAATGATTCAAAATGCAACCAACTTTCTGTTCACCTTCCTTAGATTTGAAGATTAGTAAGAAACTGATTCATAACCATCATTTAGCATACTATTGCATTTCTGGTTTGAATCAGCATAGACAGCGAAGTAGAGCTAGTTTTCCATGTACATGTATATTCGTATACTCGTACGTTAATCTTTAATTATTCCGTTTATTATATTCTGTAATCTCAAAGCTTTGATCATTCATGCATGATATTTTTATTGATCTCAAAAAAGGGACAGATGTAACATCTGTCATAGCGCCCCCAATTGACCATATTGGGTACTGCTCATTATATATGCATAAGTTTAAGAGGTCATGTACTTTACAGAAGCAAGAACACGTTTCAGTAGTATCTCGAGTGGTCTCATTCCTTATTTGTAGTCCACAAATATTAAACACGTAAATTTTGCTAGGGTTATTATTGGTGCTGCTGTTGTGAACAGCGCTGGGGTGAAATCTATAGTTCTGAGCGTTTGCTTTGCTTTGCTTTACTTTATTGCTTAAATCTTTAAAATCCGGATGGTCACAACATTGTGATCTGTAAAAATCTGAAAATCCAGACAAATCCAGACAAATCCAGACAAATCACTACCCTGTTTTTTAACTTTCACAAGATGTTAAACGTTATGAAGATTGATAATTTACAAGAAACTAAAAAAAATTCCACAATAATCACCCCCATTCGTCGCACAGACATACGGTGTACCTCAAGACAAAAACTTTACCTCTGAGATGTACATTTGCTTTAAACTCACATGATAAAACAGGCGTCAAGCGAAAATCAGCATGTTTTTATTTTCCTATGGAATCTGAGCAAATTTAGATCTTAAATTTAGACACCAAGAATATGTCCTATAGACCTTATCACGGCGTAGTCATCTTGTTTGTCTTCAATGCAAGTCCACGTTACCAAACCGAGGCTGGAAGGGAAAATAGTCTGGTCCCTAATTATGTAATGAGATTTGACACTTTAATCTGCATAGAGTATGCAGGGAATCGGACAAAGATGGCCATAGTGTGATCAAAGGCTAAGGCTGTATCCGGCTATGGCTAATAAGCTTGGGCGATATCGATTTTTTTTCATCCACGATATCTCAGCAAACATATATTGTGATTTTTGATAGTATCGCGATTATTTTTTCATTAATGCATGATTGTTTTAGAGACAATAACCACAGGTACACTGTATGTACCCCTCTACAAGCATCACAATAAATCGCTAATTCATTTGTGTAGTGTGTATGTACTTCTGAAGTAGTTCACTTTGTTTTTCACTTCCAAAAGCTGAAAAGACTGTTCAAATTTTGTTTCCATAGAATTTGTGACTTTATTTTCCGATATCTCAATAACTTAACAAGGTTCTCAATATTGTAATCGAGTTATCGCCCAAGCTAACTGCAGCCAATAGCCACAGCCAATAGCCACAGCCGTAGCCAAATATGCAATGGCTACAGCTATGACTAGATCACTGTTTCTTCCTATACATCAGCATTGCCACTGCAGCCAATAGCCGTAGCTGTAGGCACAAACACTACGGCTACGGCTATGACTAGATATCACTGTTTCTTCCTATACATCAGCATTGCCACTGTGCAGCCAATAGCCGTAGCTGTAGGCACAAACACTACGGCTACGGCTATGACTAGATATCACTGTTTCTTCCTATACATCAGCATTGCCACTGCAGCCAATAGCCATAGTTGTAGCCAAATATGCTACGGCTACAGCTATGACTAGATATCACTGTTTCTTCCTTTACATCAGCATTGCCACTGCAGCCAATAGCCGTAGCTGTAGGCACAAACACTACGGCTACGGCTACGGCTATGACTAGATATCACTGTTTCTTCCTATACATCAGCATTGCCACTGCAGCCAATAGTCATAGCTGTAGCCAAATATGCTACGGCTGTGGCTAGATATCACTGTTTCTTTCTATATTTCACCATTGCCGCTGCAGCCAATAGCCGTAGCTGTAGCCAAAAATGCAACGGCTACGGCTATGACGAGATCACTGTTTCTTCCTTTACATCAGCATTGCCACTGCAGCCAATAGCCACAGCCATAGCCAAATATGCTACGGCTGTGGCTATGAGAAGATATCACTGTTTCTTCCTATACATCAGCATTGCCACTGCAGCCAATAGCCATAGCCATAGCCATAGCCATAGCCATAGCCATAGCCATAGCCATAGCCAAATTCGGACACAGCCTATTACATAGAAAAAAGCTCATTGTACTTACCCATAATATCCAAGCGGACAGGCATTGTCAAATCCAGAGGCTTGTCCTTCCAAACAATAGAATCCACGAGGACAAAACTCATCGTAGTTAGAACTCCCCTGTGGACAGTAGTAGCCGGCCGGGCATTGCTTACATGCAAGGGCTTCCGACGTCTGATTGGTCAGGTCATTGTAAGTACCACCTGTAATGGGTCAAAGGTCAAAGGGTATATTCAGCCAATGATCTGTGAGCATCACTTGAAACCATCGCATCTGGGGCCAATACCGTACAGCTGCTTAGCTTAACAGAAAAATTCACCCGACGCAAGAATTAACCAATCTATATATATATATCGTGGAACCTGCTGCTATATAGGATTCTAGCCAGCCAATCGTCATCAGGCAAGCTCAGTGGTCGAGAGGTTAAGATGTCTGCACTAGTAAGCACTAGTAATCCTGCCCGAGTCACCTGTGAAGCTTTTCTTCACACACACTCGGAAAGCACCGAGTATGCAGTGCTATACACACGTCGGCGTAGGGCAAAATTAAATCAGTTGTTTATCACCCGACGCAAGAATTAACCAACCTATAAAATTCACTAAGTAGATTTCTTTGATTAGCAGCCAAACTTTCATACTAATGTATGGATTTTTGCTGGTTGTCTGTTGTTTGCCGAGCAAAATTCTCTTGACTGGGACATTTTCAAAGAGCTGCTTAGCTCTACGGAAGGAGTAAGGGGGATATAGGGTGGTCACTTCTCTTCTTGGCGTCCCAACAGCTTGTATATGTGTACCGGTATCTACAATTAAATATAATTATAAGAAGATGCCCCAAACTTATTTTAATGTGATGTGCACAACTGCAGCTACTGATGGTTCTATATGTATTTTGGGTATTAACCCTCCTACAATCAGTGCAATTTTTGAAACAACCCATTCAGGCCACTCCAAGCCATTAGCTGTTGCCAGTGGCCTCCTACGGTTACCCTTCTGTGCACTGTCACAACAATGAGATTGCAGGGAAAGGTGGTATCCCATTGATACATTGTAGGCCATACTAATATGTTCAAAAATTTACAGTGGCCTTGGGTGGCACACAGTTGATTTTGTAAGATTACTTGGACAGCAGGCTTGTACATGTATGTACTGAAGGTTGCTAAAGAACAGAATTTTGTGGTTGGGAGTGGCCTCCATGTGTAGGAGGGTTAAGGTGTCTTCTATATAAATGAGCATAATCATCCTCTCCCACCCCCTCCCTCCCCTCCCTCCCTCCTCCCTCCCACCTCCCCTCCCCTCCCTCCCCTCCCTCCCCTCCCCTCCCCCTCCCCTCCCCCTCCCCCTCCCCCCCACTCCACGGATCCCAGTTCCGCCGTTTCCCGCCTGCACACTACACCACACTGATCCTCCAGCATTTAGTCTTCGTGCGGATCATCCAGTAGCATCTCCCAGAGTCTGGCATTCTCCTGAAGATGACCAGAGCATACTGATCGAAACGTCGGGTTTTAACCACTACTTCTTTTTAGGACTAATTACTACTCAACTTGAGAATTTCCCATGGTGTCACTGCAAACAGTTTTTACTTATAATCCTCTTTGTAAAAGGAAGATGCATTATACGCAAACGTATATTGACAACATACACACACGTATTGATTCCTTGCAAACTTCTCACCTGGGCACGGGAATGCAGTCTCATATGTTGTGCCGACTGGGCAGTAGTGACCCGTTGGACAGGTGTTTGTGATGTAGTTAGCATCGCCTGGTCCAGGACAGTAGTAACCTAAGAAAGGAAGGGAGTAGAAATGTCATTCATAGAACCCGAACATTGCGGGAGGAGGGCCAAAGTCTTGGTACAGGCTTTGCCCGGCCAGACCCAGGCTTTGCCCGGCCAGACCCAGGCTTTGCCCGGCCAGACCCAGGCTTTGCCCAGGCCCAGAGGCCTATATAATCCCCTAGCTGAGCACAAACGACCCTTTACTAATGAATAGATCTCAAATAGCTCTCACTGTTAACACAGACTTGACTGACACCTCAGCTGTCTTTTGTTCACAACTGCAGCCATTATAATCAGCTCTACTTGCCTGTACTAGGCCCTCCAGAAGCCCAGGTTATGTTGATTGGCAGGTACTGTATTGTTACATGGTAAGGGCTTCTCAAAGGCTTGGCTGTACCAGGACTTTGGCCCTCCTCCCTTGGTGAGGTATGAGATTTGCAGGGATACCATGAAGTGAAATAATCTATTTTAAGTAATGAGGGTTATGAGAATAACCTTCACTACTCACTACTCAAAACAGAGTATTTCAATACATGGTGCCACCGCAAATCTCACTTTGACTTTAGCAATTAGTGAGTGCGTCCAACGCACGGTACATTTGGTAAAAAATGGTCAATTTAAAAAACAAAATTATCATACTGACCTGCAGGGCATGGTATACACGCTGTCTTCTGTGTCGTTGATCCATTATTTGGGTTATAGGTTCCCGGCGGGCATTCGTACCGTGTCTTCCCATCACACCATCCACCGGGCTCACAGATATCAGCCGGGGGGTTGGGAACAGTGGAACCCTCATCACAGGCGTAGCCGGCCTCGCAGGCTTTGCAGCCGACCCAGCCGGCTTCCGACCAGGTGCCAGGCGGGCAAACTTCGGGAACTGTGACAGAGTAGATTTAAGAAAGATTATGTACCTGAATCTGGACTACGATCCAACTCTGTGTTCTGACTCTGAATCCAGAGCGATTCAAATGACAAATCGACAGCTGTCAATCATAAAGTCATATAATGAAAACATTATTTGAAACAAAACAATTCCCCTACAAACATTTTCCTGGAAGGTTTTTTTTTTTTGGGGGGGGCCTAAGTTTTTCCAAAACAATTCACCTCCCCCAAATGACAAATTTCTAGCTTCACGCCTGAAATCAAAATCCCTTATTGACGAATTCATTTGGTTATATTGATCATTCCCATTTTATTAGCATAGCTACATGTATGTATAACCATAATATAATAATAATAATAATAACTGGATTTATAGAGTGCCAAATTGCCAAGGGATACAAAACTCTTTTACATTATTATCCCTGGTCATTGGGCCAATATTAATCCTTAAACTTTCTCAGCTCCCTGGGGAGTATACAGCCCTGAGCTACCGTAGCGCATCAGAAGCTTTCTTCAATCACAATATCAACCTCTACCATCACAGATACCCATTTATACTCCTGGATGAAGAGGAGCACTGTACAGTGAAGTGTCTTGCTCAAGGACACAAGTACCATGGTCGCGGTCAGGATTCGAAACCCACATTCTCAGCCATCATATCAAGTCTGATGTGCTAGACCGCTCGGCCATGACACCCCACTACAGTAAAGCCGTTTGTGTATATTCATTGTAACAGGTACGTAGTTTGCAAAGTACATCATCTTCATGGCTACCAGCTATTGTCCATACACTCACCTGTCTGATCAGAGCACTGGTACCCAGCCTCACATATGGTACAGTTGACTGCATTCAGAGTACTGTAGTATCCTTTGTAGCATTTGATTGGTCCAGAGTAGATCGATGGACAAAAGTAACCGGGGTTACAGTTTGTGCAGGATATCTGTGCACCAACAGAGTAAGTGCCAGGCTCGCATATATCGCTATAAAGAAGAAAAATGAAATAAATTTTGATTTATTTCACAGATTTGTTGGTATCATAATGTAAGGGGTGTGTGTGTAGCGCTTCAAATAATAAAACTACTTTATTCTTTAATCACTTACCTATACTTGCATGTTCTAGTGCTTCAAATAATAAAACTACTTTATTCTTTAATCACTTACCTATACTTGCATATTCTTATCGTATCCCTTTGCTAAAGTCTTTTCACTTAATATACAGTGTAGTTTATGTATGTACTTTCCACTGTCATGAAACAGCAGCGAGGTCAAACTAAGCCACCATTTGCATATTTCCACTGTCATGAAACAGCAGCCGGGTCAAACTAATTAGGCCATCAATTGCATATTAAAAGAAGTGATTCCACATGTAGTTCATAAATTTTGTGGTTATTAAAGTAGGGAAATCAAACATTTGTTTAATTACTTATTTTATTCATATTAAATAATAGAACATTTTTGTTGAAGATTTAATTGGCAAGGAAGTTTTAATTAATTATTAGAAAAACAATCAAGCTGACACGAACTACATATTGTTTACTGCTACTTTGGATCTGCCTAGTAACAGCGGGCTTAAGGTCACTGCCTGCCCTGACTTTACAGGTAAAGTTTGCCATTATTTCTATCCAATTTTGAACTTATTATTTCTAAATTATATACTTAGAGCATGACAAAGGGACTTATTTCACTTTGACAGAAAATTATTATAGGTTTGTTTAGTGGTACTTGTGGAATTTTAGAGACTATGAAAAAAGTGAATTTTTGAGATAGAAAATTAGTATGAATTCAAAGATGTTGTGTTAAGAGGAGCACAAGTGTGTTTGTACTGCTGGCATATGTAGTATGTGCAGAAGACATGAGTTTCTGATTATTAATATAATGTAGGCCTCATTTGAAGATATTTAAGTTATGGCTCTTTATGTTTTAGACAAATAACCATCATTTTTATGGATGTAAACTTGGCAATTGGGTAGAGATTGCAGGCGGATTTATGTGATGGGGTGGGTTTGCTGCGCGTTACTTTGGTCGGTGCTTAGGACTGCCTAGCTTGGGGTTTTTCTGCCTTATGTTTTAACACAATTGCTGAGTAATCTAAACAAAAAGAAATGAAAGAAAACTGTAACTAAACAACTCTTTTTCACTGCCTGCCCTGACTTTACAGGCTAACAAAGATCAACCTGAAATCCAGAGAACCTGCGTGCCCTAGCCCCTTTTTCCTTGATGTCGATGTGCAACGCCCCCTTCCCCCGTCCCTCTCACAATAAGATGAAACAATAGCCTATGTTTAACCAGACGAGGGCGCTACAATGTTGACCCTCTGGAGAATACAGTAAAGTTTTTCCCCAAGCCAAGTTGGCTCATCAGGTCGGTGTTTATCTCTGCTTTCGTTGGCATGATATGACTGAGAATATTCCTGTCCCCCTGGATGGAATGTAAGGCCTACGGTCCTTATAGAGCCTACTGAACAATCGTTAAATTATTGGCAAAAATCCTCCAAGGGGCACTTTTTAGGAAAACTTCTGGTACTTTCACCTCTTCAAGTCTGGCAAGTAGTACAGGCCATAAGTGCTGAATATGAAAGATCAACAAAAATGCATGGTGCATTTTGAATATATAAGGGCATGTTTCCAAAAGTGCACTGATGGATTTCGGAGGATTCAGGAAGGTTCCTAGCCAGATTACCTAGGGGTTTAGGGTTAACCTTGCTTCTTTCGTTTACCAGATTTGAAAGCGACTGCGTGGAACAGCTTCTGGAAGCTGACAAAAAAAGTGATAATTGACAGTCCTAATACCTACAAAGCAACTAGTTACTGTAGTCTGGAACATCAATGGCACTGCCACTGCTTATCCTTCACTAATCCTCCCTACACAATAGGCTGCAATCCTCCCTACACAATAGGCTGTAATCCTCCCTACACAATAGGCAGTAATCCTCCCTACACAATAGGCTGTAATCCTCCCTACACAATAGGCAGTAATCCTCCCTACACAATAGGCAGTAATCCTCCCTACACAATAGGCAGTAATCCTCCCTACACAATAGGCAGTAATCCTCCCTACACAATAGGCAGTAATCCTCCCTACACAATAGGCAGTAATCCTCCCTACACAATAGGCAGTAATCCTCCCTACACAATAGGCAGTAATCCTCCCTACACAATAGGCAGTAATCCTCTCTACACAATAGGCAGTAATCCTCTCTACACAATAGGCAGTAATCCCTTAATAGCCATTTTGTCTGACCCAGGAGGGCCAGTTTGGCTGGGTGCATTCAAGCATTGAAGAAACTATTGGCTCAATCAATCGACCGTTGAATCTTCTTTCAATAGTTTAACCCTAACATTCCCAAATCCTCCAAAATCCTCTTTGCTAAAGTGAAGGATTTTGAAGGATTGAGGTTACATGCTACATGCTCTTTGCTAAAGTGAAAGATTTTGGAGGAATGAGGTTATTAGGCATACTTGCCTTTCCATGGTACATGAACATCCATGTTTAAAACTTGTAGCTTTGCATGGTGAGGATGATAAGTAAGACTAACTGCGGTGACACCATGTGGAATCTCAGGAGAATGCCGGACTCTGGAAAATGCTGCTGCTTAAGTAGACTGCTGGAGGATCATCCCATGAATGCTGGAGGATTAGTTCGTTGAGGCGCGCAGGCGGGAAACTGTGAGACTAGGATCCTAGGAGTTGGGGGAGAGGAGTGTGTGCTCACTGAACTGAATCAGTTGTTGACAAGCGCAGGGGGATGTGGATGGAGGGTGGTTGACTTAGGATATAGGAGATCCCTCAGTCTGGGGTGGGTTATGGACTTTGGATATAGAAGATCCTTCAGTCTGTAGTAGTGGTCGCCAAATGTCGCTGATGTAGAAGCCGATGTCCTGTGGCACAGTGTCGTGTTTGACGATCTCGATGGCCTCTCTGATGCGTCTGGGGTGCCATGTGTCGATGGGTGTGATGAGTTGGGCTGCCTGCCAGTCGATTTGGTGGTCCTTGATGTGCGAGTGCGAGTGCGAGTGCGGCCGTGTGCTCGGTGTTCCTTCAATCTGATGGGGAGGTTGCGTCCTGTTTCGCCGATGTGGTGCCACATGGTGTCACCGCAATTAGTCTTACTTATATATCCATGTTTGTTGTAGTGATTGCAAGGTCAGCACTTGGGTCAGTGGACACTGTTTATTGCTCCATGCATGCAGGGAGGGTCCCTGGCCATGTACACGTATCACAGATTAGAAACACATATGTGCATACATGTCATGTGCTTGCTTTACTACTGAAGGATTTTGGAGGAATCAGGTTATGTGTAAGCAAATGGGCCTAGGGAGTAAGGAAGGATTCAGGTTACGTGTAAGCAAGTGAGCCTAGGGAGTTAGGAAGGATTCAGGTTATGTGTAAGCAAGTGAGCCTAGGGAGTTAGGAAGGATTCATGTTATGTGTAAGCAAATGGGCCTAGGGAGTAAGGAAGGATTCAGGTTATGTGTAAGCAAATGGGCCTAGGGAGTTAGGAAGGATTCAGGTTATGTGTAAGCAAGTGAGCCTAGGGAGTTAGGAAGGATTCAGGTTATGTGTAAGCAAGTGGGCCTAGGGAGTTAGGAAGGATTCAGGTTATGTGTAAGCAAGTGGGCCTAGGGAGTGTAAGCAAGTGGGCCTAGGGTGTTAGGAAGGATTCAGGTTATGTGTGAGCAAATGGGCCTAGGGAGTTAGGAAGGATTCAGGTTAAAGCAAGTGGGCCTAGGGAGTTAGGAAGGATTCAGGTTATGTGTAAGTAAGCGAGCCTCGGGAGTTAGGAAGAATTCAGGTTAAAGCAAGTGGGCCTAGGGAGTTAGGAAGGATTCAGGTTATGTGTAAGCAAATGGGCCTAGGGAGTTAGGGTTAATGATTGCTCAATGGGCTCTATAAGGACCATTTGCCTAAGTCTATCAGGTTACTTCCCAAGCCATTGCCATATTTCCATTTTATACTCCTGGGTTGAGAGAAGCAGAAATACACGAATGTCTTGCTACAGATTCTCTTTACCTTGGTGCAGTCATTTTGTCAGTGCAGTAGTAACCAGCAGGGCATTGTGTACAGATAGATGCATTACCCAGAGAGTAGTAACCAGTTGGACATTCCAACATCTGGTCAGTGAACGGATTGGGACAGAAGCTGTAAAACAAAACAAAAATAGAAAAACTGCTGAAAACAATTTCTTTAATAGCATATAATTCAATAATTAAAATATTTTATTTCGTCCCTAATTTGCCATAGTGACCAATCTGACTTTTTTTCAATTTTAAGTTTTCCCGCCCATTAGTACATTCAGGAAGAGACCTACCATTGTATCTAATCCACATGCATGTATTCCTTATAGTTTTGGAGATAGAGCATGCATTCCAACGACGAACGCTCTAACTGGCTATTTTTGTAATTTGGCAAAGTGACCAATACCGCATTGGTCACTATGCCAACTTAATTCGGGATTGGTCACTATGGCAAATTAGGGACGATTTGTCATGCCATTAAAAAATGTAGATGAAATTACATTCCTGGCGATTGCACAATACATCAGTATTAATATTTTTAGTGATTAGTTCACTAACCGTTGAATTAAAACTTTCACGGTTTATGGTTAACCAAAAGTTGGCACCCAATGGCCACACAAACTAGATTAATCAGCATTTGCAACCAAAAAACATCAACTGAGTCAGTGGATGAGTCTGAACTGAGTCAGTGGATGAGTCTGAACCGAGTCGGTGGCTGAGTCTGACTTAAGTCAATGAGACTGACTCTGAACTGAGTCAGTGACTGACTCTGAACTGAGTCAGTGACAGACTCTAAACTGAGTCAGTGACTGACTCTGAGCTGAGTCAGTGACTGACTCTGAACTGAGTCAGTGACTGACTCTGAACTGAGTCAGTGACTGACTCTAAACTGAGTCTGAGCTGAGTCAGTGACTGACTCTAAACTGAGTCTGTAGCTGAATCTGAGCTGAGTCAGTGACTGACTCTGAACTGAGTTGAGTCAGTGACTGACTCTGAACTGAGTCAGTAGCAGAGTCAATGAATGAGTCTGATACTAATCAGTTATTACATATGAAACTGAGTCATTAACTTGGTCTGTGACTGATGTGACTGAGTCTACAATTGAGTAAGTGACTGAGTCAAAGCATGATTCGACAAGTAAGATGGAAACCGAGTCTGAAACTGAGTTAGCAAATGAGTCTGCTAAAAAAAAAGCTGACGATAAAGTTTTGAAAGCGTTTTAATATGCCTAATAGAAAAAGTTCTTACAATCCAGCTAAGCACCCGGTACATTCACTCTGCATTCCCGTTGAGTAGAAGCCACTTCTGCAGAGTAGTTTATAATCGCTGTCAGTCTGTGGACATGCATACCCAACCGGACATGGTAAGCAGCTTGTACTCTGTGTCGTACTGTACTCGCCCAAGCTGCAGTTACGGATGTCTAGGCCGTCTGTTCTCGGACATTCTTGACCGGCTAGACAGATTTGACAAGAGGTTGCTCCGCTGGAGGAATAGGTTCCAGGGGCACACTCTATCTCGTTGGCAACACTGCAAAGTGCAAGGTACATGTATATAATCAACACGGTGGTGTGATTTGACAAAAGTACAAAATCCTGAAAATGGGCAGTGGGCCTGGTTCTCCCTTTGGTCTAGAGGACAAAGCTGCCTGATGAACCTTCTGGATGTTTAATTTTTGAGGATTTACAGACTCTCCACATCCTCACAAACAAGAAACTAGATATTTGGACACAAAACAGGCTACTTCTTTCTTTCCTTGGTGGATATTTCTCTTATTTCAAGAAAATTTTGAGGCAAAGAGAGAATTGTAAAAAATTCTGAAATCAGGAAAAATCCTGAGAAATCACAGGTCTGTCAATAGTAAACATCAGCGTTTGAATGTTGGGAAAGAACTATCCGGTGATAATTTGTTTAATAATCTTAGGTAAGTGTACAAAGTGTACACTGGAGGGATGAGTGTCAAACTCGCACATATGATTTTTGCTTAGGGAAGGTGCAACAATGGTAATCAATTGATTTAATTTTGCCCTACACCGACGTGTGTATAGCACTGTATACTCAGTGCTTTCCGAGTGTCTGTGAAAAAACTACACAGGCGACTCGGGCGGGATTCGAACCCACGACCTCCTGCTTACTAGTGCAGACGTCTTAACGTCTCGACCACCGAGCTTGCCCGATGACGATTGGCCGGCTAGAATCCTATATAGCAGCGGGTTCTGCGATATATATAGATTGGTGAAATTCTTGCGTCGGGAGATAAACAATTGATTTAATTTTGCCCTACACCGACGTGTGTATAGCACTGTATGCTCAGTGCTTTCCGAGTGTCTGTGAAAAAACTACACAGGCAACTCGGGCGGGATTCGAACCCGCGACCTCCTGCTTACTAGTGCAGATGTCTTAACCTCTCGACCACCGAGCTTGCCCTATGACGATTGGCCAGCTAGAATCCTATATAGCAGCGGGTTATGCGATATATATAGATTGGTGAAATTCTTCCGTCGGGAGATAAACAATTGATTTAATTTTGCCCTGCACCGACGTGCTATATATATGTTTTAAATGCCTTTTTCACATAGGTGTATAAACATTTGCCCAATTTGTACGGCCTCTCTCAGCCACCATACTTTATGTATGGGAAATTTGATCTGGTTTCAATACCATGTATACATGTACATATTTCACTGGTTGGCAAAAAGAAAGATTATCCCCCCTAAAAAAGCGTGTCACCGGAGACTTTTTTGTTTGGCCTTAAGAATAAAATACTAAATTTCTTGCAGGGGCTCCAAAATCCATTGTGAACATTGGGGGGGGGGGGTGAAATCAGCCAAGGGCCCAGGCGAGGGCCCAGCCGAGGGCCCAGCCGAGGGCCCAGCCGAGGGCCCAGCCAAGGGGGCGCCGGAAGCTTTTGGGGTTCTAGATATTTTGAAAAATAAAATCATGAATCATGTTCAAATGAATGATTTGTTCGGCCTCTCTCAGCCACCATACTTTGTGTATGGGAAATTTGGTCTGGTTCTAATAATCGCATATACATGTACATGTACGTGTATCATGTATCATGTACTGGTTGGCCAAAAAAAGATGACCAAAAACAAAACAAAACAAAGAAGCTGACCTACGACCAGAAACTGGAGACTTTTTGTTTTGGCCGTAGGCTTGAAAAAAGTTTCCGGTTTCTGGTCTCCACACACGTCGCTTCAAATCCGCGCCTCAGCATTTTTATTTTTCATTTCTTTGTTATGAAACGATGTCCAATTGCAGCCAATTGGAATTCTGCCGTGCTGTGCTTCAAACGACTTTTTCACATAGGGGTATGAATATCTGCCCGATTTGTGAGGCCTCTCTTAGCCACCATACTTTGGTCCCCGCGTGTACAATGTGTCATGTATTTCCCTGTTGGCAAAAAAAAAAAAAAAAAAAAAACCGATACGAGTCGACGCACCGATTTTGAAGCCAACTGATGACCAGAAACCAAAGACTTTTTTTGTTGGCCTTAAGAATAAAATACTAAATTTCTTGAAGGGAACCAAAATCCATTGTGAACATTGGGGGGTGAAATCTGACGAGCATGCAGCGCAAAGCCAAGGGCCCAGCCAAGGGCTCCAGAAGCTTTTTTTTGTCCCAAAAAGTAAACCCGAATTATTATCTAATGGGGGGTTGGGTGAAATACCATGTGTGTTCCCCATATTTTTGCAGTGTTCATCCTTCAGGCACGTAGCCATACATTTTTCAAAGGAAGGGCCCTGAAATTTTGATTGAGGTCACAGAACTACCCTCCTAAAAATGCACCAAATATTTTACTGTGGGGTTATTTTTTCTTCTTTTTGATTTTTATCAACAACAAAACCAAGGGAAGGAATCCCCCACCACCAAATGAAATAGTTTTGACTATTCTAAAAGCAAAGACATAAATTTGGATGAAAAAATGTTTGTTTTTACCAAAAAATCTAAAAGTGCTTTAAAAAGGTGATTATAAATTAATTTTATCTTGTGATTTAAATTGTGATATAAAAATAGTGATTTCAAGCAATCTTGTTAACTAAATTCTAAAAAATGAGGGCACCTCAGACTAAGATTTAAAGAGATGTTTGATACTATCATCAACTACACATACATGTATAGTAAGCTTTATTTTTTTAAATTGATTATTCAAGCTTTGATTGTCTTTCAGCCTCTCCTGCCCCCCTCCCTCACCCCCTCCCTCACCCCTCACCCTTTTTTCGTTATCGCTCACATTTATGACATTTTCAAGACATTTTTGAAATTAAAAAATAATAATAATTAAATAAAAATTTCACCAAAAACACCCATGTCACAATAGTGAACTTTATGCCAAAAGTGTCTGCTTGGGCAAGTTTACCTAATCACAATTTAATTTAAGTTTGTGGAAAGAATGTCGTATCCAACCGCCACTTTTTAAAGTTTTTTAAATTTTGTTGCAACCAATAACCAGTTAAAAATTGATTCTATCGATTTTTGGGGTTACAGAAAGCAAAAATTATCTTTAAAATCCACTTTTATGATGGTTTTCAGACTTTATTTCCCTTCTAAAAAATCCTCCCTTCAGAAAATAGAAGGATCCTATTATAGTTGCCACTGCGCATGTACAATGACCGTGTTGTTGGTCACTAACGGGGGAGTTGACAAGATCAGACTGACATGACTGAGGAAGTCATTGTATACCAAAAATGCCGGATTTTTCATGAAATAAATATCATGAAATAAATATCCTTGAATAATTTGATGTCCATCATCATCCATATGTTCTCCACCTTACTGGGTAGGTAAGATTATATTATTGGTTATATTGAATGAGAAAAAGTGGCGGTAGGATACGACATTCGACAAAATCACCCATTTTGTACATGTGGGGTTAGGACTTAGGGACAAGGATACGGAAGGAGTCCAGTGTATTGGCCTTAGAATAGGGCTACGTGGACGCCAAAGTGCCCACTTCCAAAATCCAAGCATCCTCCCCCCCCACCCCCGCCCCGAGTGCTAATTAACCTCCATGGCACAATCGCATGTAAATATACGAAGGAAAGCATGTCTTATCCAACCGCCGCTTTTTAAGGTTTTTTTTGCAACCACTTAAAAGTAAAATTGATATTGGTGGTACAGAAAGTGAAAACTATCTTTAAAATCCACTTTTATGATGGTTTTTGGACTTTAGTTCCCTTTCAAAAAAATCTCCCCCCCCTTCAGAAAATAGAAGAATCCTATTATACATGTAGTTGCCACTGTGTATGTACAA
This sequence comes from Zoroaster sp. YZ-2022, assembly GCA_029582265.1. Lineage (NCBI taxonomy): Eukaryota > Metazoa > Echinodermata > Asteroidea > Forcipulatida > Zoroasteridae > Zoroaster > Zoroaster sp. YZ-2022. The sequence goes on from CM055816.1 coordinate 8,629,877, forward strand.
TGTATGATCTTGTTGGTCACTAAGGGGGAGTTGATAATGTCAGACTGACATGACTGAGGAAGTCATTGTATATAGTATACCAAAAATGCCTGATTTTTTATGAAATAATCTAAATAAATATCCTGAAATAACTTGAAGTATATGTCCATCATCATCTCAACCCAGTACTGGGTAGGTAAAATTACATTATTAGTTATATTGAACGAGAAAAAGTGGCGGTTGGATACGACATTCCACTCCACCCCCCCCCCCCCCCAGCGCTAATTAACCTCCATGGCAAAACCGCAACAACCTGTCAGTACAAGGAACCACGCACTATATTGGCATGGTGTCTTCAACGTGGTTATACGTGAATGTACAGAAGTAACATGAAGAAGTCATATTAATGTTATTCTTTCAAATATTTACACAAAACATGTTCCCATCTATAATGTTAATAACTCACCATTGACTCCACTGGTAGCAATAGCCCCATACACCAATAAAACAACAAATATCTTGCAAGAAAGGTTCATTTGCAGCGAGGAAAGTTTGCGTTTTCTGTGCGAATTTGTCTGAGTCTGTGTGGTGTTATAATATGCAGGCCGTGACCGACCATTGGCACCACCAGACCTAATGTAATTTGAAGTCTTCATTTTTGACTAGTCCAGAAACTAGATTTAGAGGATTTCTAACCTCTCAATGACACAATTATATATCCAGGTATATTCAGTTCATGTTGACTTCATTTCTGTGTAAAATGCTTATGTTTTTGAGTAATGTTTCCCGTGAAAGAACGTCCTGCGTGAAAACTTGCACAACTTTGTACACATACCAATAAATCAATGAACTATTCCTAATAGCTTAGGGGGTCATAGGCAACGTCATTGTCGTTATGGTTCCACGTACGCTGTCAATATCCGGGTACCATAGGACACTTCAATGGGGTGCTAAGGTACACAACTTCGAACAAAAGACAAGAGAAGAATTGGGTAACAATGAAGAGCCAACTGTCGTGATAAACAGGAGATTTTTTTATTATTGATCTATTACCATCATCTTCAGGGAGGAGTGAATTGAAACTTTTGAGGGAATCAAATTAGTTACTGGCATTTAAAAGGTCAAAATATAGGTTGTGAATTTATCATGAACAGAGAAATCAGGCGTGATGTGGACACCCAAACACTCACAATTATATAATACAAAATAACTGTTATTGGCTTTACGTTTAATAATAAATAATAATGAACACTGTCTTAGTAAAGCGCCGGTATGACGCTCATGGCGCATAAATACATAAATGCAACAGAAAAGATGAGTTTTGAGGGATGATTTGCAGGGATTGGGGTTGGCGAAGTTGATAAGGAAAATTGTTCCAAAGTTCAGGAGCAGCATTTGAGAAAGAACGGTGACTCCAGGAATGATGTGTACGGGGGACAGTCAATTGTTGTGAAAGTGCAGACCGAAGACTTCTTGCTGGTTGGTACTTGGTGATGATGTCATGGATATAGCCGGGTGAAATGCCACAAAGTAAATGGAAAACAAAAACCTAGCAGGTTCTTTCTTAAAGGCAAAATGTCCCAGGTTCTTTCTCAATTAGCCTTTGAGAAAGAACCTGCTAGGTTTGAAACGTAAGGCCAATAACAATGATTTTCAATTTATACTACAGGTCCGTTATGCTGGTAAGCACTTTGCAGCTAAACAGCTAATTCTTTAATTATAATACATTATTTGTTACCACTGGTTTCACTTAAACCATTGTGGGGTGCCTCATTACTCAAGGACACCCGAATCTTTAGAGGGTCTGCCGTCCTGCCATTTTATACAATTAATATGATGAACATGTAAATGAAAAAATCCACAAATACAATTTGTTTAAGTAAAACTTGTAGCTTTGCATGGTGAAGAGGTTAAGTAAGACTAATTGCGGTGACGGCCATGTGAAAATCTCAATTGAGTAGTAATTAGTTCTTAAAAGAACAGACTGTATGCGGTGCCACCATGTAGAAATTCTTTTTTGAGTAGTTAAAGAACTCGACGTTTTGATCAGTCTGCTCTGATCGTCTTCATGAGGTAAGATCATCTCAATCCTATATCAACTCGGCGTCAACTCTCAGTCCCATATCAAGTTCCATATCAACTTGGTCCGGTGTGAAATCAACTCGGTCCAAGATATCAAACTCGGTCGGTCCCATCTACAGTCTTTCTGAAAGATAACAAGACGAAGAATAAAACATGAATAGGTCTTAAATAGTGCCAACTTTTTGATATCATGTAGCTCACTGTTGATAGCATTAGTCATTGGTCGATATATTTCTGTATACTTAGAGTCATGTGTAACATACCGTACGAAACGCTATTGTCGGTCTAGCTAAACCGCAATATCATGGATGTATTACTCCAGAGTGGAGAGAAGCAAATATGGTAAGGTTGTTCAAGGAATCAACTATACAAATAAAACAATCATCAGCTGTCCATGATTCGAACCCATACCCATGTATCCAGCCTTACTGAATCAGATCAAACAACTCAACCACCTTGCAACAATTAATGATACACCTTCCAAAATTACGATAATTACAAAGTAATCTTCGTCACCATACATCAACAGGTTGGTTGAGACAGTAGAAAAAGGGAAATACTTAGTTTTAATATCATTATTATTGGAAGCTGTATATCTTAACTGTTTTAGTTATTAGATTAGTATCCAAATAATGAGTGAACTTATTCTATGTTTCAATTGCAGACCTACATTTACTTTGATTTATCAGACATATAATAGCCCGCAGTGAATTTAATGATTATAAATTAAAGTGCAATTAAATTAAACTTTCCTGACCAAATTCCCGTGCTGATGGGGTTGGGCTTCTGTTACCTGTCTCAACGTCCACAAGGCTTAGCTGTTGATGGTGGAAAGACTCTGAATTTTTGGAAAACCGGTTTAAAAAAAACCAGTGTACCTCCCCTCAAACATGTACCAGTACTCATTGACTCCTGTAAACCTTCAGTTCCCACAGACAGGGGTCTACCTCACTGATGTCACATTCCGCCGCCCCCCCCCCCGATAAACAATAGAACAATCAATTAATTCATTTGTATCTACAGATGTCTGGTGAACAACACAATAGCAATGACCCAAAATAACAATGGGGATCGAGTTACATAATAGCCTGTGGCGTCTAAATGGATACTCCATATAACTATATATATACCGGTGGAGCAAAACTTCGTGGGAACTTGGTAGGGATGTGATTGGCTGTAAACATTTCGTCTGATCCATTTAAAAAAAGGGTTGGCAAGTTACTTGTAGTCATTGATAATGAATCGCACTGATTTGTGGAGGGAGCTTAGTGGGTCTATTTGGGATAGCGAAGAACCACATCAAACACAATCGACGAAAATTGTAAAAACTTTAAACCCATGAAAATGCTCCCATTTATTTATTTATTTTTGAGGAAAATTGAAATACCTGTTGTCGAAGGGGGAAGGGATGGGGGCAAGACCGTATTTATTCCATGTCTGACATGTCACAGTGTGCAGACAAAAGATCTATACAGCGCCACACAAACTGGCCTGGCATCTGATAGCGTAAGGAAAATTTCCCCAAACAGTTTCTAACTTCTTGGACTATTATCTCCCCATCTTAACTATTATTATAATTTAGTTTATTTGATTACATGATTTCAAAAGTCGTATCCTCTTCTAGTGACACCCTGACTTCTGCTTCCAAGTTTGTATCGTAACATGGGCGTACTCCTGACTAATACAATGTACAGCATGTTGGATCAATGACTTCTAATTTAATTCCCACTCAAAAAGAAATCATGATTTTTTATTTATTATGTCGAATTCAGTTACAGTTTAAATGTTTCATTTTTGTGTCTTGAACAGGTGATATATTTCGTACAATATTTTGTAAAGTAAGGATAATTTTTTTTAATGATTTGTGTGTGCAGCCCTTTCACGGTAGAAATAATTGCCAAAAGAGGGCGCTCAACCCACTTAGAGGGCGCTCACACTTAACGGTCCCCAAGCACCTGTCATCAGGAACTAACAGGTGTACTGCGCATGCGGTGTGACCCTTAATTGGCCTGTTGTATTCCGTTTCTAGGCACTGGCTTTGTGTGTGTACATGGACTTTGTACGCTTCAGCATACCACTCAGCCGGACAGATCAATACAGATTTTTGAGAATGACAATAGACTATGTCGCCATTGAATGACTGTTCACCCCGATGCCTTTTGTGTTTGATGCAGATAGAATTCCTGTATGACTGCAGTTGATCCAAGTTTGTGTATTTGTTGGCTAAAAAACTGGGAAACTTTATTCATTGATGAGTTCGGTCAGTTATCATCCCATAATCAATACCGTCCCGATAGGCAGACCAGACGGATGGCCGGATCCCTTCAACCACCGAATGTTACTGACTCAGTGACTGAAACAGTGAAAGTCTTGCTGTTGACATCAAAAAGATTGCGCTAATTTGAGCCAAACAAACAGTTTTTACAAAACCGAATCGTCGGGTTCTGAATCGCAAATCATAACCATCATGTTAAACACACTAGCTTCAAGTCTTTAACAAATTCTTCAATAATTATATACACTTATCCAGATTACAGTCGAATTATTAGGAATAATATAATATGTTTATCACAGTGCGATTTGGAGGTGAGTTTTTGTAAAAATGAACTATATTATTGTTGATGTCATCTTATAATTGGATGCCAGTCAACTCGCTTACAAACTACAAGACTTAACTCTTACAAACTCTCGCCCCTCTGCAGAACCCGACAAACCCGCCCCTCGGCAAACCTGCCCCTTACTTATAATAAATCAGTCTCAATAGCGCCTAATAATTCATTAAAATATTTATGTCCCGTACATGTACATCCTGCCTTGATAATAATGTTTTATTTGCTCTCTTATATTAAACCAATCTCAATAGCGTGAGATGCGTCAAAAAATTACAGGGGGCGAGTTTGTCGGGGGAGAGCTTTCCGAGGGGCGAGTTTTCCGAGGGGCGAGGTTGTCAGGGGGCGACTTTGTAAGGGGCGAGTTTGCCAGGGGGGCGAGTTGAGTTGACTGGCATGCTTATAATTTATTCATATGTATTGCAGGTTAAATCTATTTGTAGTCTAATGAAGGAAAGAATGTCGTATCCAATAATGTAATCTTACCTACCCATATGAATGATGATGGACATATACTTATTCCAGGATATTTATTTCATGAAAAATCAGGCATTTTTAGTATACGATGACTTCCTCAGTCATGTCAGTCGATGATCTTGTTAACTCCCCCATTTAGTGACCAACACGGTCATTGTACAGTGCTCAGTGGCAACTATAGTAGGATCATTCTATTTTCTGAAGGGGAGGATGTTTTTGAAGGGAAATAAAGTCCGAAAACCATCATAAAAGTGGATTTTAAAGATAGTTTTCGCTTTCTGTACCCCGGAAAATCGATAGAATAATTTTTTAACTAGTTAGTGGCTGCAAAAAATTTCCCCCCAGAAATTGCAGTCTTACATGGGTCTGGAAAACAGTGATTGAGTTTTCATAAAAATGGTTTTCACTTTTTCAATTATTTTCATTTCATCTTTTATTTTGTCATTTACAGAAAAGGAAGAAGCATTATTTAATCCCAATTGCCGCACATTATTACTTCTAGAAAACATCAAACAGAGATGTAATTGTGCAGAAGACGGTAAACAAACATAAACAAATAATTTATATCAATTTTTTCATTTACTATATATCGCCAAACATATATCACAATTTTCGATAGTATCGTGATTATTTGTTTGTTCATTCATGCATGATTGCTTTAGGGCTGATAACCACAGGTATGTACCCCTCGAAGTGTCACAATAAATCACCAGCTCATAGCTGAGAGACACAGTATTCAATTACGCCATTTGCTCATGGACATTGGCAAATTCATGACTAGACTCTAAATCCCAATATAATTTTTACATCGCAATATATATATTTTTTCCTGAATTATTTCATTTATCAGTCATGCAACCGTTACTTTTCAGCTGATCAGCTGATTTCCTCTTTTTTCTTTAATAATAGTGCTATAGAAAACTGAAAAACACTGTACAAAGTTTTGTGTGCTCGGCCATTTCCTCGTTTTTTGCAATTACAAAGTCATTGGCGGATCCAGGGGGGGGGGGGCTAAGTTGGCTGTAGCCCCCCCTAAAATCGTGAAAAAAAATATAAAAATAAAAATAAAAAAAAGAAAGGGAGAGAGAGAGGGAGGGGAGGGGAGAACGCACTCCCATTCCCACAGTGTGCTTTGTTTTTCTCTCCCTTTGATTATTTCATTGTAATTTTTGTAGTACTGAAAAATAATCGTTTTTGATTCTCAGCCCCCCTAAAAAATGTTCTGGATCCGCCCATGAAAGTTGCATTTATTCATGATGTCATTATTTTGTATTTTTCATTACCTGACATTATACCTGACGTTAAATAATTCCTTAAGTCAATAAATTATTCAAGTGATGTCATTAATTTATTCATGGTCATTAATTTATTCATTATAGTGGATGTTGACCTTTCGGACAATGAGGGTAATGTAAAGCATCTCTCGGAGACACCATTGCGATATGCAAATAAGGTTCTTAAAGAACGGGAAACCCTCGTACTTGTACGCTTTGAGAGTAAGTTCACCCTTGACCTTTTGAACTCGTTAAATTACAAATAAAATGGAACTGAAGGTTGAGGTTTGCAGCTAGATATTTTGATGGACACTATGGGAAAAAACACTGCCCTCTATTGACCAGTTAAACATTCAGGGGAAAAGTATAAAAAAAATTAGCTGAACTTTCACTGGTTGGTTTCTTGATCCTCATTGATACAGAATTTCTGTTTGCCCTCTTTCACCCACTGTATACTTGGTGCTTTCAAGTGTCTATGGAATAAAACAAGTCATAGTCATCTGAGGTGGGATTCGAACCCACAACCTCTTACCAATGCAGACGTCTTACCTTTCAACCACCATCTTACCTCGTTAATGCAATTTCAGGCCTGTGATTCCTCTGGATTTTTCCTGATTTCAGGATTTTTTTACAAATCTTCCTTTGGGTAGAATGTCGTATCTGGCCACCACTATTTTTCGTTAAATATAACCAATAATGTAATCTTACCTACCTGGTAAGGTGGAGAACATATGGATGATGGACATATACTTCAAATTATTCCAGGATATTTATTTCATGAAAAATCAGGCATTTTTGGTATACGATGACTTCCTCGGTCATGTCGGTCTGATCTTGTAAACTCCACAATTAGTGACCAACACAGTCATTGTACATGCGTAGTGGCAACTATAATAGGATCCTTCTATTTTCTGAAGGGGAGGATTTTTTTAGAAGGGAATCAAGTCCGAAAACCATCATAAAAGTGGATTTTAAAGATAGTTTTCGCTTTCTGTACCACCAAAAATCGATAGAATGATTTTTTAACTGGTTAGTGGTTGCAAAAAAAATCCAAAAAAGCCCTTAAAAAGTGGCGGCCGGATATGACATTCTTTCCCTTCCTTTGCCTCAAAAATTTCTAGAAAAAAGAGAAGTAGCCACCAAGGAAAGAAAGAAGTAGCCTGTATTGTGTCCAAACCTCTAGTTGCTTGTTTGCGGGGATGTGGAGAGTCTGTAAATCCTCCAAAATTATACATCCAGGAGGTTCAGGGGGGCTTTGTCCTCTAGACCAAAGGGAGACCCAGGCCAGCTAGCCATTTTTAGGATTTTTTACTTGTGCCAGATCACACCTCTGCAATTTGTATTAATTAACTTAGACTTGATGTAATCTTTCATATAAAATTGCTTTCATTTGGTCATCTGGTAAATTACCATTGTAGTACAATAAATTCCTGGACATTCCTTGTCAAATAATTTAAGAAAACAACTTTGTGTTGACTCTATACTTGTTACATGTGGCTAAATTTTCTAGTTTTCTAGTTTTTATGGAGCGCCTTCTTAGATAACGATGTGGTTAATATTTGGGCAAACCCAAGCTCTTTTCTTAATGGTTTGTTTGGTTTTTGAATTATGTATACAATTAAATGGAATATTAGCTGTTGGAAACTGCTTACCAACCTGAAGGACCTGTAGTATAAATGCAAAATAGTAGTTATTGGCCTTACGTTTCAAACCTAGCAGGTTCTTTCTCAAAGGCAAAATGGACGATATACAAACATGAACAAATACATAAACACAAGAGTAAATAGAGAATTAGCTATTGCAAACTGCTTACCAACCTGAAGGACCTGTAGTATAAATGCAAAATCTCATAATCTCTTCCTCTGGCCAAAAACTCCTTGTACTTCAGTTCATACTTAATCCCACTTTTGTTCCAGTCCCAGGACCAGTATCTGACTCTGCTTATTATATCTTCTTCTGTTTTCATTTCACACCGAGACTAACTTCCTCTTACAGCACGCTTATGTATGTACCTTAGTTTCTCCTGCCTCAGTTTGCCTTTTGAGAAAGAACCTGCTACAATCCCGGTCAATCTCGCTGGGCCCCGACAATGTTGGCTCTTATTGCGCGGTCTGTGCTCCAGCTGGAGATAACAACATTGGTGGGGGAGTGCATGGGCGATCCAGAACATTTTAGGGGGCTGAGAATCAAAAACAATTATTTTTCCGTACACAAAGGGTGCCGCCACTTCCTATGCGAACGGTTAGTACAGCACTAAGTAGTAGGGAATGGAGTGCCTCCCTCCCTCCCCTCGCTCTCTCTTTTTCTCTCCCTTTTTTAAAATTTATTAATTTTTTAAAACGATTTTAGGAGGGATACAGCCCCCTTAGTGCCCCCTGGATCCGCCAATAGAGTGGGGGTTGGGAGAGCGGTATGTTTATTGTCACGTGTCCCAACTATTTTGGCCGGGATTGTAGGTTTGAAACGTCAGGCCAATAACATTGATTTTGTATGTATACCGATTTACAGATTTAAAGGACAATACTGCCATGAGTAGAGCAGACTTTCAACATGGCATTGAATCAGCATCCTACTTTAGATGATCTCTGTGACTGAAAATAATAACCCCAAGAGTGCGACTGGCCAAGATAACAGGGCATGATAAGATCATATTACCACGGGTGCTGCATCAATAATGAGTCAGTGACTGCATAATAATTAAATTCCATGCCCTGTCAAAAGTCTGCTCTGATATATATTGTCCCTTTAAATCTGTAAATCATATATACAATATTTACATATAAAATTATGTGACCGCTCTGGCAAGGCAAAAATTCTCAGCATTTACCATAAACAAAACTTGAGTTTGTGGATTTTCATGTCACCATTTAGATTTTCTCTAGAACGGAAAAAAAAAAGTCCAGTTATTCAAACAAGTTATATCAATCAAAGCTCAGCCACTTTGGTTTTTATCTGGCAATACACATCTTATGGATTTAAAGTACGATGTATTATTTATTAGTATAAAACACTGTACTGTATAAACGCTGTAAAACGCCAAAATAAAGTTGGGTTTAAAACCCCATTTCTCCAAATGGCATTGGGTATTTAACCACGTTTAAAAAAAGGGTTGATTGGGGTTTACATTTCTGTTTAAACCCCCAAACCGAATGCTGTATTGACTAATACTAAAAAAAAACCGGTTTGCTATTTAAAACCCTACATGATTCTGGTTGCTGTAGCATTGACTAACTAATTTCTTTTAAAATATTAGCTAGTACCATAGTAATTGATTTAATTCTCCTCATAAAACCGTGCTTCAATTGTTTATCTCCCGAGGTAAGACGTCCTGCACTAGTAAGCAGGAGGTCGGGTTCGAATCCGCCGCTGCGGTGTAGTTTTTCCAGACACCGGAAGCACTGAGCATATACACACGCCGGTGTAGGGCAAAATTAAATCAATTGTTTATCTCCTGACGAATTTCACCAATCTATATATAGGAACCCGCTATATAGGATTCTAGCCGCCAATCATCATCATCGCTCGGTGGTCAGAGAGGTAAGATCGCCTGCACTAGTAAGCAGGAGGTCGCGGGTTCAATCCCGCCTCCCCAGTCGCCTGTGTAATTTTTTCACAGACACTGAAAGCACTGAGCATACAGTGCTATACACACGCCGGTAGGGCAAAATTAAATCAATTGTTTATCTCCCGACGCAAGAATTTCACCAATCTATAAATTGCCATAGTAATTAGTCAAAGATGTGCCCGTGAAACCTTAAAAGTGAGATGACCTACTTATACGCCCATCTGAATACGTGTTTTACATTATAGGAAAGGATGCGCATGTCACGTGATCACGCCGCACACCGACATATGTGGCTCTTTCGTGAAACGCAAAAACGACATTTGACCCACATTTACTCTTCTGTTGCAATGTATTACATGCATCTTTGGGGATGTGGTTTTCGAAAATGCAAAATGCAATTATTGAGATATACGCCATACCTGTATTTATCAATAATTTGTCATTTTAACATTAGTGGCTTTTCGTGAAAACGGTGACAAACTGTTCACATATTTGGCAAAATCATCCAACATTGGGCAATGGTAAACCAACTGTGTAACCTGTTGATATGTTGACCATTGTTGGGCAACATATCAACCGTGTTTGCCCAATATTTCTTACAGTGATGTGTATACTAAAACTTAAAACAATTATTTTGTTGAATACAAATATAATTGATCAGTCTCCTACTATGGTTGGTGCAGTGGGGGAAATCTGGAGGAACCAGGATTTTCAGAGCACATAAGACACTTTAGTTTTTATATCGGTTTTCAAGTTTTGCTTAGAAATCCTAATTACACTCGTCTACAGCCAAAATGCTTCCGAAACAAATGAAGTCAAACTTGACTAATTATGGGTCACTGAGAATGGAAATGATGCTTAAAATTGTTGATTGGCTCTAGTTTTCAAGATATGGTACCGTTTAATGACTACAAGAGACAAGCCAAGAAGCGCAGAGTAGACACTGAATAAGGACTGAACTATGAACTGATACATAGTAAGTATTACATGTACATAAACAGGGCAGGTGACATAATATCAAGTGAAACAACCATAAACACATGAAAAGACCTAGGTTTACAATTCATGATTAAAAATCTGCTATGTACACCATATACATAGTACATAAAATGTAAACTTAAATATCTTGGAAACAGTAGCCAATCAGCACATAAAAATCCATAATAAATAGCACATTTTATCTCCGAAGCAGACAACTTTAAAACAATTTTTGACCAGTGTTATTAGCGGGGGGCATGCCCTGTTGAAAGTATGCTCTGATCGTGACGATACTGCCTTTAACAAATAAAATGACGTCATAAGGTGTCATTGACCAATGGGGCACAGCCCTCACACCAGTGGGGGGCCAGGTACCCACGTACACTGAGGCCGTAGTAAAAATCCTAATTCCTGCTGATGAGAGCATAATGAAGCTATATTGACATCATTTCAATTATCGTGTAAACAATACATCATATAGGTTACACTATGACATTCAGTAACCCATGTTAAAGTCTATAATATCATTTGCATAAAATATTATATTTAGTTGATGAATTTCCATTCAAAATGCCCAATTGGGGAACAACCTCTCAATGAGTGGAACGGAAATAATCAAGACTGCATGAACCGCCTTTCAGTCTAATTGATTCTGAGAAAAAAACTAATGTAGAATTATGATTTCTTTTTCTTTTAAATGCTTTATTTCGCATGGAGGAGAAACACCATAATTGTACAAACCTGAAATGTTAAATCCTTGTAGGGTTTATTAAGAAAAATGATCATGGCCAATAATACTGTGTATTAAACTATAAAGAACAAAAATATCGGCACTTTCGCACGTGTAAAACGTTTCATTTTGTATGCATTTCAGATAGCAGTTCGTCTCTGAACTCCATCTTTGACATCAACGGGAAAGGTGGAACGTGAAACCATGGGGTACTTGGGTTTCATCGTTGTAGCTCTTATGACGCAGGGACTCTGTGTCATCATGGCACAATTAGGTAAGTTATGAGTAAATAACTACTTCTCTAAATCGATCAAGGGAATAATAAGTGTGTCTTAATTTTTCATGGTAGGAAAGTAGAGTACACACAACCTATTCTTTTTGCCAAAGCTGTATAACTTTTAGGAAAAAATACACGGGGACTTGGTAGCAAATAACAATTGATTTGGATATGTATAAATTAAATATATATCACTTAGTCCAGATGTTTAACATTAGTTCATACTGTTGTGTTTGAAAGTCCATTTTACGTTATTTTTTACTTGGGTAAAATGTATTTAACATTTTTGATAAATAAAATCACCATTAGATGGCACTTTTGTTTCCTTCAAATTTTTACTCAAATTGGATTTTGTCCACAATTGTTGACCAAAATGGCATGAAACGTAGTTCAGCCTTAATAAAAACATGGCGTCACAATGTTTTATTGACAAATCTGATAACTCTTGAGCTTTGAATTATTCTCAGTAATGATTTGCCAAACTGCTGAACATTTCCTATGACTTGATTTTCATTAAGTTGAATGCACGAACGACCTCGGAGCAATGGTTGTATCTAGGCTGAACATTTACAACATAATTGCGGTCCATACTTGCAAATTTGTCTCTTTCTAAAATAAAAACACCTCAGACAGGACATCCCCTGCAGCAGTGCCCGCTTATAAAGACCGTATACACTATCGGTATTCCATAAAAACCATAAATGATCACAGTACATGAAACTTACTCGGTGTAAAGTGGTATTAAACTTCACCAAACAATTCATACAATTATTTTGTTGTCATCTGGAGACGTGAATTGCATGTTGGAATGGATAGGACAAATCTGAATGCATGTTCAATGTTTTCTCTTTAGCTTAATAATGAACTAAGCTCAAACGTTCACAGTTTGGTTTCTGTATATACCACTTGATTCTAAAGTATACATGTATTTACATGTATTTTTCACAAAGTATATACAGGCTTTAAGTTTGAATGCAGATAGTCAACCTTTTAAATGGGTTTTAAGTTTATAAGGTTCTTCCTCATTATTCTTCTTCTTCATCCAGGATATGGAGATCAGCGGTGTCCTGATGTCTGCACTTGTTCGAATCAGTATGGTCACCGCCGAAAGCATGGATGGTTGGAACCAGGCCACCATCGGTGGCATCATGAACACATCTCATTCACTGTAAGTACATGGGTCTGACTGAGCTGGGATATAAATTACACTCGTTAAACTAAATTTAAAAAAAAATAATACAATAAATACATAACATTAATCATCTTGGTGAGTTTTGAACGTAGTTCACGTCTCTTGTCGGTTGAATTTAAATTAGTTATTATTATAAATAGACATTTAATGTGTAATAACATGTTGTTCCTTTATTGTGACACCTTTTTAACTACAGTTCATTATCGGGTGGAAATATCAGCGTTCTGCCAACTGGTCTTTTTAAAGACTTTTCGTTCACGGAATTGTGGTAAGTTAATCTAGTTCTTTAAATTTAAGATCTACGGGGACGTATTTATGACTTCAACTGGAATTGCTCAATATAATCTACAGTAAAATAACATTGTAATGAACACAGCGATGTTTAGGCCAAAAATTTCTCCGTTTTTGTTGTTGTTTTTTTGCCATCCAGTGAAATACGTGATACATGTATACGCAGTTACTGAAACCAGACCAAATTTCCCATACACAAAGTGTGGGGTCTGAAACTGCGCGGCAGAATTCCAATCGATCAAGCAATTTTGGCTGCAATTGGACATCGTTTCATATTGAGAAAACTAAAAATGGCGATGCGCGGGTCTGAGGCGACGCGCGCAGAGACGCACCAGAAACTGGAGACTTGTTGGGCCTTAACTCTTTACCGTTATAAAGACATTACCTTCATTATCTCCTTTTTCCAAAATAAGTGTACCTCTGGCATGATAATTGTTGAGATTGTCTGATACCATTACAACGGTTCTTTCAGGAAAACCTAAGAACATTGTTGGATAAAACAATTAGAAATCATTTGTTTGATGTATATTTTGATGAGGCAAAAGTTACATCAATAACTAAATACACTCACTGGCCATTTTATTGCAACATTGAAATTCACACTAAAGTTCAGTTTGGAGAACTGTGTTACAATAATTTATTTTATTTTATTTACACTACTTAAGACTTCTTGAAAGTGCCTGTGTTTTTAAGTCAATGTTCTTTTTTATACTGTTCTTGCTTGGAAACAAAATCCTTCAATACCTTGTCGGGTAACCACGTGACCTGATAATTGCGGCCATCCGTCTAGGCAATGTCTCGTACAAATTCATGTTGCAATACTTTTGGCCAGTGAGTGTACATATATACAATGTTTTAACCCTAATTTGTTTTCCTATCTAAGATTACTGCAGAACAACAAAATCAATACAATTGAACCAGGAACATTTGATGGGCTACACAAGCTCTATTGCTTGTAAGTTTTCATGTCATCAGTTTCACACACTAACCATTTTGGATCACTGAAATTCCGAACTAAGTTGGTCAGACAATTGGTGATCCCGTGGTGATTTGGTGATCCATTCACTAATAGAGTCTGGTTTATGTTTCATCCACTATCAATACCCAGCGGCCATGTGATCAGTGCAAGAGTTTTTAGAAAGCATGTTGACCATTCACAATGCAGTTCCCATTCTTCTTTGGAAAGTGTTGATGTCACTCAAAAGAGTAGAACGGGGTGGTTTAGCTCAAGTTGAAACGAAATTAAACCCTTTTCCTAAAGCATTGTTTTTCCAGTTTGTGAAGAGGATAAGTAAGACTAATTGCGGTGACACCATGTGAAATTCTCAGTTGAGTAGTTCTGAAAAGAACTGGAGGTTACAACTCGACGTTTCGATCAGTATGCTCTGATCATCCTCAGTAGAATGCCGGACTCTGTGAAATGCTGCTGCTTAAGTAGGCTGCTGGAGGGGTCACGCGATGACTGGATGCTGGAGGATTAGTTCGTTGAGGCGCACAGACGGTAACTGTGATACTAGGATCCTAGGGTTTGGGGGAGAGGAATGTGTGCTCACTGAACATTGATGAACATATACTGATGTAGAACTATATCTGCTTTAACACAATGTTTTGAACTTCGTGATTTTGTTTTCTGTATTGGCACTACGTTATATTGAACCAAGTATGCTTTCTGGAAAATCTAAGAATACGGGTGAAAATAACCATATTAACGGGCTTTAATTATCTTTGCTTTAACCCTATCAGCCCCACATTTGTTATGTGCATGTAGCCTGCAGTGCCCACATTGTTTATGTGCATGTAGCCTGCAGTGCCCACATTGTTTATGTGCATGTAGCCTGCAGTGCCCACAGCCTGCAGTGCCCACATTGTTTATGCACACAGTGCTCCCCAGTCCCACGTTTTTTCACACACACACAGCAAAAACGTAGCTTGAACTTCTGGCTATTTTCAAACTCGATTTTCTATGTGAAATATTTGTTGCATAAAAAACTTTGTGCATGCCATTTGTAGCCCGTGAAATGGGCTAAAGCTTTTACAATACAGCTAGATATGTGCGTGAAGTCATTTTACGCTTTGAAATTATTTAAGTTGGAGTGCTCCCTGCACTCAAGTTTGATTGTTAGAAAAGGAAACATGGTGTTCAAAGTTTGACACTTTGATCATGTATAAAACTTCTACATGTATATTGTATAAAACCCAGAGCTACATGTTACTGTATGACCAGCTAATGTGGATCTATTATTGAATTTGCAGTCTTGGAATTGGAGCTTTTCAACACTGCTTATTGACCAGGAATATGTCATGGGGACAAAGGCATGTTTCAATGCAAAGCATGCACACTCATTCATTCTTCATGTGCATTGTCCAGAGGATCCGGATGGCCCATACATTGTACTACTGATGAAAGCATGACAATAAATGTTTATAATCAGACACAAAGATTTCCTACTGGTTTCCTTTTTCTTTACTGATGTACACGACTTTACAGAGGATTTACATGTAGTGTTGGATTGGTAAATAATGAGGAAATTTATTATGGCCTACATCACTCATAATCATATTGTTTTCAATGGAAAAACAGTGCAACTGAATGTTTTTGGTGATTCATTATATCAATATTTCTGTTGAAGAAATTATATAGGCAAAAAATAATATAACTAACTTATAACACAATTTACACTTGACAATGAAAAGCAAAACTGGATGGTGTGTCGAGTAGATATATATACAAAAATACACTTTTCAAAAAGCACAACTTGTGTAGTGTTGACTATGATGTTTGCATGCACTGATCAATGCACTACTTATGAAACACATGTACGTACAGGGAAAAAAAATGCCACGTGGCCATGGGATGCAGAAACACTAAAAAATGTTCATATTCCACGAACGCTTATCAGATAATGAATTTATTTTCCAGCAAACTTGATGCATGACGCTTTACATGAAGTTTTGCATGTACCTGCGATGCAATACAGATTTATATTGCACTCCCACTGACTAATCAGAATCAAGAATTCAAGTTTGCCAGGAGATAAATCATTTGTAAATCTGGGTATCTGCACACACAGTGTAAAAACAGTACAACTTGATCTAGAACTGCTTTATCAAACATGAACAGATGAATATTCAGTCAGGCCTGTATTCGTAACTGTAATGCAAGAAGTTTCTTTTTTAAAATAAAAATAAAAAAAATAATATAGCAATGCATATTTTTATGGGTGTGATTTGAAATTTTTTAAATATAACTACTCAAAACAATTTAGGGAACACCGGATTTTTAACATCAAATAGGTTTGGGCCATGTGCAATTATGTCATGTACCAGCAATATTGACACAATGGCCGTGGTCAATCTGCCACACATGTCTAAATTCTTTGTTAACTCATCAATTCTGTGAAACATTGTGTTTATCTGAAATAAATGATCTTGCCTTAACTGAGATTATTCCGGTGTTCCCTAAATTGTTTTGAGTAGTATATTTTGAAAAATGGGTATAGCAGGCCCCCCTGAACCTCCTAGATGTTTAATTGTGGAGGATTTACAGACTCTCCACATCCCCACAAACAAGGACCTAGTGGTTTGGACACAATACAGGCTACTTCTCTTCTTTCAAGAAAATTTGGAGGCCAAAGGAGAATCCTGAAATTATGAAAAATTCCTGAGAAATCACCGGCCTGGTATTTTAGAGAAAACAAATATTCCACAGTACACTGATATATCACCTGTTGTGGTCCATAAGAGCCGATCGTTGCTGGATTCGTACTGTAGGGGTTGGTGATGTTAGTTGGATAGTAATAACCTTCATCACATTGGCCTTTAGGCGTATTGGTTTCCTCCAAGCAGTACCAACCAGCATCACAAGCTGTGCACTCGTTGACGTCACCGAGACCAGTTGTGGGATTGTAGGTACCCACGGGACAGTTGATTTCAGTTGGTGTAGCTAGACAGACAAGACAATACTTTTATTATCAAGTTATAAAATGATTGGTTCGGTATGAGGTAACATCTTGTGGGACGTATCCTACACCCCCAAACCCAGCTCCATCATCCTTTGTGTAAAACATTTTAAACTCTGTTAATCCGCATCTTTATTTATTAACCCTCCTACTATAGCTGCACTTTAGTGGCAAGTAGTAGCTATAGAGGTCAAAATCAGTCAACTGCCTGTTTTAACTGTTGACCCTAATGTGCACACAGGGGCATCTTGGACTGATTTTGACTTTCATTTTGACCACCCTGAACAATACCATATACAATGCTTTTACCAGTCAAAAATGTTTGACTCATTTTGACCTGTAAATGTACTTTAATACGACATGTAAGATTTGACAGTGTTGGACTTTTAAGCGCACTAGATATACCTTGGCAAGTATATCAACATTTTGACTGATTTTGACCCTTGTAGTAGTAGGAGGGTTAATGTACTTACTACACGTAAGGTTTGACAGTGTTGGACTTTTAAGTGCACTAGATATACCTTGGCAAGTATATCAACATTTTGACTGATTTTAACCCTTGTTTGTAAATAGGAGGGTTAATGCACATCCTGGTTGTTCCCTTGTATCCATCCACAGTTACAGTACAGCCCACAAGTTGCTTCAAAAACACGCGGGGGGAACGGGGAACGTGCCGTGTATTGCGAGCGCTTTCAACGGGGGCCCACGTAAAATTGCGAGTGGAAAAAACGTGCACTCGCAACAACAATTTTTGCGTGACGGGGGCTTGCGAGTTCGAACGAGTTACAACGAGTACGAACGTGTTCGAACGAGGGCTTACGTGTACCCCCGTTTGAATTGCCACAAAGTACACCACGCAGAACACGCGGGGGTTGGATTTTATTCGAGTTGGCGACCGTCTGTCTCAAGAAATGGTACATGTAGTCGTGAGTTGCTAAAAAACGTATAATTATATGTATCCGATTGTTTATGCGTTCACATTAGTCCACACATTCGAGGAATAAAATGTGCATTTTATGCTACATGTTGGTTCGGTGACTGACATAATGTAGTTTTAATGTTTTTTCGTAACCATTATTATTATTAATTTTAATTCCATAACAAGAAAGTTGTAGATTTGTCTTTATATATGACAAATAAAATAATTTACTTGGATTAATTATATATGTATACATAACAGCAAAAGAAACGTCATCCCCTAAATTTTGTTAAGTAATTATATTATTAAACACAATGTTGTGGGATGGTTGGCTGCCAGGTCAACCAGATTTGCCACATTGTGTTCGTGTTACACTCCATACTCATAATATTCTTCATTAAACAAATTATATTAATTATAAAATGAAAATAAATATTTTTAGGGGTGACGTTTCTTTTGCTGTTATATATATTTGATGCAGTCATTGGAAGGCACTCAGACAAGCTCACTGCAGTCTAGTTAACACGTGCGTGCAATGCCCTATGCATAGCGCGTAACAATTTTTTCTATTGGTCGAACGACCAACTGTACGTCATCATACAACCAATAGAAATATTCGTTACGCGGTATATGCAATGCCTATAGCGCGTAAAAACTGTTCTTATTGGTCGAACGAGAACACATACATTGTCATACAAATATTCGTTACGCGATTTGGATCATGTCACTCACACAATGTTAACGTTAACATAGGCTTCGTGCGTGTGAAATGCTGCTCGCATGTAGATGTGCGGGGACCTGGCAAGTTGTGGCGCTTGTTCACGCCGACACAGGCGCATTTGTCAATGAGCATAATTTTTGTCTGTACAAAACGCCTCTAGGGCGCTGTTTTATGCGCTAAAAATCGCAATACATTTGTACATGTACTTTAGTCTGTTACAAACCGTGTGATCGATGACAAAGTGATTGGCGACGGTCAAATGATGACAACGATGAAATACGACTAAATAAGATGATACTCATGTTGATAGGCGAGCTGTAGTTGCTGGCCACGTGTTCAGGAATTCCGAAGGACTACATGAAGCAGCTTCTAGCAGAACTGTCATGGCAACATTACCAGGTTGCCGAAGCCCATCTCAAATTAGATTTAATGTATTACTGAATTTTTGACAATGTTCGTTCAGCATTTTAAATATAAGAGAAGAAACATGTATACATTTTAACGAGCTCAATTAAAAAAATTAATTTTAATTTTAATTTTCTCCGCAGGACGCAACTTCAATTGAGGATCCCAGTAACCCAATCAAATAGATATGTTGTCTCTGCATCATCGGAACAGCGACATAACTACAAGGGAATACCACCCCTACAAAATAATAAAAATGAAGTCTGAACACCTTTCTTTGACTGTGATTCCATTTAATTTCCCCCAGAATAAATGGCCCCACTGCCCGGAGTATCATCTGAACATGTATTTTTAAAAATAAAGTAAAATATTTTAAAAAGTAAAGAAAATTTACCATACTTTTTGCCGTGTTCTATTTTCGAGATCCTGGATCCGCTCCGTCATTCAGTATTAAATTAAATTAATTATGCATACACATTTATAAAATACATGTAGAATATCTTTCTCATTATGTCCTTGTATGACCACCCCTTTCAGTACAACAATTGGCTACAACATATCCAGGTACTTAAACAGAAAGCGGGTGTTGTCACATGTTGTATGTTAATTTCGTCGTTTGGGGGGAGCATTCATGTTCCCCCGAAATAATTATGTCCAATCCCCCCTCCCCCGAACAAAATTGAACAAAATATTAATAAGTATTGTCTGTAAATAAAACAATTAGAATAACAATTGTAATTATAAGTAGCCTATATCAACATGAATATTCTACATAATAAAACCAACGTTAAGAGGTTGTGGAAGGAAACTACATGTTCTAAGGGGATAATAATTTAACGGGGAAGGGACTGCAAACACAACCCAAGTATCAACCTGGGTCGGATAAGGGTGGGATCCTAACCCAGGTTCACAAAGCAGAAAGGCGGGGAAAGAACAGCTACTTAAATATGACCCCACCAGCAATTATCTTCAAGACTGACCGACAAGTGAAATAAAGGTATGTTTGCCCGTGGACCATATTTAATATGACGGGGCCCATGAACATCGGAAAGGATATGTTTTATTCTGGAAACGTGTATTATTAAATATTACTCTTCATTTATCCAAATAAATAATTCGCTTAAATTAAAAAAATAATAAAACTGAAATGTTGCCGTCCCTGAAATTGCTAGTCAGTTGACCAATGATTTAACAAAGAAATCATAAGCTCTCTGATGTTGCCGCTACTTGGGCACCCAAATTTTGCTTTTCAATGGGAATACATCGTAGCTTGGAAATAATGCCCAGAATCACTAGAACTCCACATTCTAAATAATAAATAAATTAAAATAAAAAATAAATTATTATTCAAGCATTTATCTTTTGACGTAGACTTCTATTGTCCTCACCTGTAAGAAAGAAAACAAATAATTATACAAATTTACAAAATAACTTCATCGTCCACATCCAGAAAGTACTGCTATAAATAAAGGCTCTGGAATTGTGTAGTTTAAATAAACCAATACATTACAATTGTTTATCTGGGCTACAATCCCGGCCAAAATAGTTGGGACGCGTGACAATAAACATACCCTCCACTGCCCCCCTTCCACTTCAATGTATTGTCCCTAAGACAAAGACTGCAGTTTATCTGCGTCTGGTCACGGCTTCTTGGTCATTTAAAACAATTACGATGTTCGTAAAAACAAAGGAAAAGACGTGATCCCGCAACAACAAAAACATTTAATCATCCCCTGTTGATGTTTACCCACGAAACCATCAACCTGCTTCACTTCCAGATCGTTTTTTCGTCGTCATGTACAAAATGATAAAGGTTTATGTTCCTTTAAAAAAAAACAATTGTCAAAGTGATGTACCGGTAACATTATTACTGCAATGACATCGATGTTCTTTCCGACCTCCAATAACCAAATCCAAAATGCTGCCCGCACATGGTCCTTGCGTGGCTTGCGTGTTCACTGCCCGTTTGTCTAACGAGTTGAAACGAGTCGGAACGTGTTCGAACGAGTTGGAACGTGTGCTAACGAGTTGAAACGAGTTGAACCCCACGACACGCAATGTGCCCGCAAAACCCTCGCACGTTACTCGCATACTCGCGTGTTTTTAACGAGGGCCCTCGCACGTTACTCGTAACGCCTCGCACGTTGCCTGCGTGTTTTTGAAGCAACTTGTGGGCTGTACTGTACATATGACATAAAACACAATAAAGGGGGCCACTTTGCATCCGTCACGTTAGCAGTTTTTCCAATGGTTGTTATTTATTTTTATGTACCTGAAACTGCCCAAAAAGTGTTTCAACATGTGAATGGACATGCAGACTTATACTAGAACTAATTTGAGTTGATTTATTTTATTTATTTATTTTTTTGTTACCCTCAAATTACCATAAAAATTGGACGGAAAAAGTTACCTCACTTTTCCGTCCATTTGTTGATGGAAATTTTAGGGTAATTAAAAAAATAATAGTAATAATCAACTCAAATTATCTTTAGGATAAGCATGCATGTCTATTCAAATGTTGAAATTTATTTTTGGGTGGTTTCAGATATTAAATTTTTTTTTACAACCATTAGAAAAACTGCTAACGTGACGGTAGGAAAGTGGCCCCCTTTATTGTGTTTTATGTCATATACAGATAACACAGTGCAATTGTCATTGAAAACCTGCTTACCCTCAGGACAGTAGTGCGACTGACTACAGTTCGTTGCTTCTGCTACGTTGTTCAGCGCCGTCGTGCAGTATAAGCCAGCAGGGCACTTCTTATTGTTAAGCATATCCCACTCGGACGTCGTCACGTTATCGCAGTAATACCCTGCCTCGCACATCTCGCAGACGCTCTTGCCCGGTCTGGAGTACATCCCGGTGCCGCAGTCGTTGGGGTCGACGGTGGCCGAGCCGCACCACGAGCCGCCGTGGGGCAGTCAATGCAATCGCTCTGGTATTTAGCCGTCTCACCAATAAGATAATCAGAGCCGTTAACGCCACGTGGCATGTAGGTATCAGGCGGGCAGGCTTCTGGTTCGTTGACTCCATATTCACAGAAATGACCTGGAAATAACATCAAAGTCAATGTCAAAGTTGGATTCCAGGCTAAATAAGGGAGGAGGGCCAAAATCACGGTACATGGGAGCCTTTGAGAAACCTGGCCATGCCTAGGCTACCTGGCCTCCTACTGTGTCTTTTGTGAGTACTAAACAATATGGAGGTAAGAAAAACAAACACCACTTTAAAAACAACAAAATGGTGATGGCATTCCTGATTTAGTGCTCTTTGTGTGGTGACCTTGCACCAGGGGATACAAATGTATGTGTGTTGTATTAAGGTAGGAGGGCCAAAGTCATGGTACAGCCAAGCCTTTGAGAAGCCTGACCGGGTCCAGGCTACTTGGCTTCCTAATCTGTCTTTTGTGAGTCCTAATCTGTCTTTTGTGAGTCCTAATCCTGCAACGATACAGCAACTGCCAATCAACCTAACCTGGGCTTCTGGAGGGCTTAGCCCAGCCAAGTAGAGCTCATTATAAAGGTGTGAACAAAAGACAGCTGAGGTGTCAGTCGAGTCTGCGTTAACACTAAGTAAAGGGTCTTTTGTGCTCAGCTAGGGGATTCATATGGAAAAGTTTCATGTAAAAAGTCTCAAATAATCAACGCGCTGTAAAACGTGTGTGCACACACACAACGTGTGGGTATGTGTGCACGCGCGCGCGCTTGAGGGTCAAAGACGTTGTGTTGTGCAGTCGATCTGTCAGTGCAGTCGATCTGTCAGTGCAGTTGCATGTGAGCGTGGTCCGTCCATAGTGCGCCGTTACAATGCATTTGATTGGACAGAAGTTTTGATGATTTCACTGTTTTGTTCAGTCCGACGAAAATATTTAACCAATCACAGCTAATTTAACACACAACATAAACATATAGAGCATGAAATAACGGAAACCCCACCTGCGTACGTTATGTAGTTAACGAATGAGGGCATCTTTTATGTAGCTGTCACAAGTCAGTGCGTGCAAGCCACATACTTCTGGTCCAAAAACGATGCATTTTTGGTTTATACTTGCAGTATTTTGCAGGACCGTCCGACAATTTTTTTTGACCATTTTCAATAAAATAAGGGTCATTTGAAGACAAACAAATAAAGATTGGAAATCCGAGTTCCCCGTTGTTGTACATATTTTTTACTTCCCGTGGCAAGCATTTTTCGGCGAAATACTGATATTGGGACTGTGCTGAAAAGTGCATGTTGAAGAGTCGGGCGCAAAAGAGACTACTTTTCCAAATGTAAAGGCCCATGGGGCTGGGCAAAGCCCTGACCTGGCCAGGCTTCTCATTTGCTGTACCATAACTTTGGCCCTCCACCCTTAAAATTCTATCTATTAAAAAATAACTTTTGGTACACATGATCCCGGCAGAGAGAGCTGATTTTTCTCATTTACGAGCCCATTGTGATCATGATTTCTGGTGCGCTATTCAGCAGTACACAGGGAGCGTCATGTTGTTTGAAAATCGATCCCGCAACATCCAGTGAATATAATTATGAGGTAGTTTCTGCTCCTCAATGTACACTGGTTTATAAGGCTAAAAAAGTCTCTGGTTTCTGGTCAAAGGTTGGTTTCAAAATCTTTTGTTTTTTGCCAACCGCTGAAATACGTGATACATGTATATGCGGTTATTGGAACCAGACCGAATTTCCCATACACAAAAGTATGGTGGCTAAGAGGACTCACAAATTGGGCAACGTTCATACCCCTATGTGAAAAAGTTGTTTGAGACACAATGCGGCAGAATTCCAATTATATATCGTTTAGCCCTCCTACTGTTTGACCATTTGAAACCATTCAAAATTTCCACTTACCAAAATGCCCATTGGTTTTGTACACACATGGTGATACCATTTGAACAGTGTTGGTAGCAAGCTTTACTACCATTCAAATACATTCAAATGCATAGAGGGTCCATTGATTCACCACTTAGAAGTATCCAAACAAGGATTTGTATTAGCTGTACTACCATTTGGAAAGATCCAAACAAGGTTTTGTATTAGCTGACCTACCATTCAAAACCATTTGGGGAAATCAATACTGTACACAGTTATTTCACCATTCAAAACCACAAAAGCGCATGGTTTCAAATGGTGCATCAACTTGTATGAAAAAAGTACCAGAAGTAGGAGGGTTAATAGGAAAGAAAACTGTAAATGCCAATGCGCAGGGTCTGAGGCGATGCCAATGCGCAGGGTCTGAGGCGATGCCAATGCGCAGGGTCTGAGGCGAGGTCTGAGGCCATGCCACCGCGAGGGTCTGAGGCGATGCCACGGCGCTGGGTCTGAGTCGATGCATACGCGCAGGGTCTGAGGCGATGCCACTGCGCAGGGTCTGAGGCGATGCCAATGCGCAGGGTCTGAGGCGATGCCAATGCGCAGGGTCTGATGCGATGCCAATGCGCAGGGTCTGAGGCGATGCCACTGCGCAGGGTCTGAGGCGATGCCAATGCGCAGGGTCTGAGGCGATGCCAATGCATAGGGTCTGAGGCGATGCCAATGCGCAGGGTCTGAGGCGATGCCAATGCATAGGGTCTGAGGCGATGCCAATGCGCAGGGTCTGAGGCGATGCCAATGCGCAGGGTCTGAGGCGATGCCAATGCGCAGGGTCTGAGGCGATGCCAATGCGCAGGGTCTGAGGCGATGCCAATGCGCAGGGTCTGAGGCGATGCCAATGCGCAGGGTCTGAGGCGATGCCAATGCGCAGGGTCTGAGGCGATGCCAATGCGCAGGGTCTGAGGCGATGCCAATGCGCAGGGTCTGAGGCGATGCCAATGCGCAGGGTCTGAGGCGATGCCAATGCGCAGGGTCTGAGGCGATGCCAATGCGCAGGGTCTGAGGCGATGCCAATGCGCAGGGTCTGAGGCGATGCGTGCGGAGACCAGAAACCGGAACCTATTTTCTTGGCCTAACAAGGAGAATTTCCAGGCAATGACCCTTGACATACTATTTTGCATACAACAAACACATTAATTTAATCCTCCTATAATTAGCGCAATTTTTGAAACAACCCATTCAGGCCACTCCAAGCCATTAGCTGTTGCCAGCGGCCTCCTATGGTTACCCTTCTGTGCACTGTCACACACTGAGATTGCAGGGTAAGGTACATTGCAAGCCATACTAATATGTTCAAACATTTACAGTGGCCTTGGGTGGCACACAGTTGATTTTGTAAGATTACTTGGAAAGGACAGCAGGCTTGTACATGTATGTACTGAAGGTTGCTAAAGAACAGAATTTAGTGGTTCGGAGTGGCCTCCATGTGTAGGAGGGTTAACTGTTGCCAGTGGCCTCCTATGTGCACTGTCACACCACTGAGATTGCAGGGTAAGGTGGTCTCCCATTGATACATTGCAGGCCATACTAATATGTTCAAACATTTACAGTGGCCTTGGGTGACACACAGTTGATTTTGTAAGATTACTTGGAAAGGACAGCAGGCTTGTATGTACTAAAGGTTGGTGAAGAACATAGAAAATTTAGTGGATCGGAGTGGCCTCCATGTGTAGTAGGGTTAATTGGAACCAATCTGATTCAGGATAAGCATTTGGATGATGGGCTCTGTGCCATGAATTGCAATGAGATTTTCACAATGCTCTCGCTTCAGGGTTTTCAATTCTTTTAATATAACCACTGTAAATAAATTGTCCCTATTTTCACTTTTGTGTATCTGCTGAAATGTATTGCTTTGTCAACATTGAAATAGTCAATTTCGTTTTAAAAATCCTCCACCAACCTACCACACCCACCTACACATAAAAACCTTCAGAATTAAAGGAAGTCTAGTCCAATACCTTGTGTGCAATTCTTGCAGTCACTGACTTCATCCTGGCTGTAATCCATGTTGAAGGTGCCATTTGGACACGCATACTGCTCGGCGTACTTGGTACCGGTTGGACAGTAATAGCCGGGCGGACAGGGCCCTGATTCTGTGGGCTCTCCACCTGTTACATAATTAGTTACAGGATATTAACAATTTAAAAAATGAAAGATTATGATCTCACGTTCCGACACTTGCAAGAATTTTCTTAAAGGTGAAATGGTAAGCCACCCAAATGTGGCCAGGATGGGCATGTCATGGGCGGATCCAGAACATTTTTTAGGGGGGTGCTGAGAATCAAAAACAATTATTTTTCAGTACTACAAAGGGTGCCGCCACTTCCTATGCGCAACGGTTAGTACAGTACTAAGTAGGTCACCTCCTTATGTTTATCCCGCACACTGTAGGAATGGGAATGGGAGTGCGTTCTCCCCTCCCCTCCCCCACCCCTCTCTCTCTTTTTTTTTTTTTTACGATTTTAGGGGGGGGGCTACAGCCCCCTTAGCCCCCCCTGGATCCGCCAATGCATGTGACCACAACTCACAGTATTTAACCCTAACCCCCTAGGTATTCTGGCTAGGAACCTTCCTGAATCCTGCAATATCCTCCAGTGCACTTTTGAAAACATATCCTTATCTTCAAAATGCACCAAGCATTTTCGTTGATCTTTCATATTCAGCACTTATGGCCTGTACTTCTTGCCAGGTAGTAATTTTGTCCCACTTGAACTGTGCTGAATTTTTCCCCAAAAAGTGCCCCTTGGAGGATGTTGGAGGATATGGGGTAGTTAGGGTTAATATTTTGTTCCAGGCAATGAAAGAACCCCAGTTTTGGCCAGATAATTGTATTCATTTATTTTGGTGGGATGACCAATGATAACAGTTCCTCTGAACGCTATTTTGGATCCCCAAAATCTTAGAAATTTCCAAAAATTTGTTGGTGACCTGTATGAGAACAGTCAGTGTTCCAAAGTTTTAGATCCTCATTCGACTAGGACTACAGTACAAACAAAATTTTAAAGTTAATTTTTTTTTACAAATTTCACTTGAAATTAACACATTGGCTTAGCCCTAATCATCTAAGCATTTTGGCTAGAAGCCATCCCAAATCCTCCGAAATCCATCAACATGCAGTAAAAAGGTACCCCATGGCCAATTGTTGGACTTTGATGGAATTGGTACAGTAGCAAATGCAAAGCATCCATGGCTTGGTTATATATACACAGTCCTGAATCCAAAAAAAGCAGCCGGTAGAGTTTGATGGATTTGGTACACATGGCTACATGCTCTATTCGCTGGGCTATACTGTGGAGTACTGAATCCAACAAAAGCAGCCGGTGGAGTTTGATGGATTTGGTATACATGGCTACATGCTCTATTCACTGGGCTATACTGTGGAGCACTGAATCCATCAACATAAGGCAAAGCCAGGAGAAGGATTTTGGAGGATTTGGGGGTAGTTAATGGAAGAGCCAGTGGCATGATTGCCAAAGTTAATCAACGCTGACCGCCGTCAGTACTTGGATGGGAGACCATTCTATGTTCACAGTTGCATGGTCGAGCCTAAAATGTCATCAGGGTCTGCCTTTTTCGGACGGGACGTAAAGCACGAGTTGTCGGGTCATGCAAATACAGAAACCTGGACATCATTAAAGAGAAGGGGCCTTGCCCTGGTGTTTCTGAAATAGCAGCAAAATGCGCCAAAGTTTGAAACGTTTGGAAAAAAGGTGCTAGAAAAATGGTATACTATTATTATTACAGATACATGTGTATATCACCATGTTTTATCAATAATTTCTGATTTTTTTAAAATCTTCATTGAAACATTGATAATTCTTTTTCTTTAGGAAAACAAATACTTAAAAAACAATATCTTTAAAAATTTCACAAAATAGGCATCAGAAGTGTAGTTTAACAGTAAAATGTGCCAAATTGAATTTATGAAGGGACCCACAAACATAGTGTTAGCCAGAGGGGCCTCTGGGTGTCCTATGGACACCCTGTTTCAATTTAGGACACCCTACTTCATCTGTCATTTACATGTAAAAGTATTGTAAGTGAACAGTTTGGACACCCTGTTTTGAAATTTCCAGCAAATTTGGACACCCTATTTCTAAATCATAGCTAACACGTTGCCCACAATAAATTAAATTTTGTATATTTTTACTGTAGAGCCAACGAATCTCACGATTATTTTGAGAAACATGTCATTTTAATGTATTTTTTATCGTTTCCTGAAGTAAAATAGCAATCTTCTGATAAAAAAATATTTTTTTCCAGAAATTGCCATCAAAATAGCAGAAATATGATCATACCAAGACAGTAGTACGTTGCTGTGCAGTCAGTGCATTCTTCTGGTCTGGTGAGGTTAGACAGGGGAGAGAAGGTCCCTTCAGGGCATGGGTACCGGTCAGGACTCGGTGTCTGTAGAGGACAGTACGGTAGTAGCCTGGCTTACAGGGTTGTGGACCGTTCATGTTCTCTCCTATGGATGACATAAGATAACAGTACTGTCAAATATGTTTACTCTCAGAGTATACTTCGTCGTGTGCCCGGAAGAAGGACGTAACGAAAGTTTGTCCAGCAAAAGGTTGTAAGTATATAATTAATGTGCAAAATTGTGTTTCAAGAAAACTGAGGGTGAAAGTTTGGTTGTTTTTCTCCCATTTATAAGTCATGGAATGGAAAAACATGTCTTGGGAGTAATTCTAGCAACAAATATATAACAGTTATGCCCTACTTTTTTTCAAAGGAGCCATTTTATTGCTTACGACCTTCTGCTGGGACAAAAAGTTGTACTTTGTGTGCCCAGAAGAAGGTCATAGAGCCTTATGACCTTCTTCCAGGCATACAATGACTTAATCAAGATATACTATTAAAAAGCCAATTTGTGAAAGTTAGAGCTTATCAAAATGTGTTGTTAAAGAGAAAGTACAATTGTGCAACATACATATGTGGCATTTCAACCCTTTAAAACCAGTTCGCGTCGGAGGCCGTGTATACACAGATCGGAGAGCGTCTAAACACGCCATAGGAAACTCCGAAATATTTGTATGCATGCTTGGTTGACGTGGCAACGTGCCGAGCGTACAGTGACATGCTCAGTAGACGTGGCCACGCGCTGTGGAAGCTTCCATTAACGTGTTTGTGTGGGAAAAAGAAACCCGCACAGGGGCCCAGAAAAACTTTTTTATTCCCGACGCGAACTGGTTAATTTTCAAGAAATATATCATAAAACTAAAATGTGAAAATTTCATTACAATAGGTGTTCATGTTTTTGAGAAAAACATAAAGAAAAAAAATGTGAATGTTTTGTGCATTTCTTAGTTTTAGAAATAGATGCAGGGGTGTGATTTGACAAAAGTAAAAAAATCCTGAAAAATGGGTAGCAGGCCTGGGTCTCCCTTTGGTCTAGAGGGCAAAGCCCCCTGAACCTCCTGTGGGTAGCAGGCCTGGGTCTCCCTTTGGTCTAGAGTACAAAGCCCCCTGAACCTCCTGTGGGTAGCAGGCCTGGGTCTCCCTTTGGTCTAGAGTACAAAGCCCCCTGAACCTCCTGTGGGTAGCTGGCCTGGGTCTCCCTTTGGTCTAGAGTACAAAGCCCCCTGAACCTCCTGTGGGTAGCAGGCCTGGGTCTCCCTTTGGTCTAGAGTACAAAGCCCCTGAACCTCCTGTGGGTAGCGAGCCTGGGTCTCCCTTTGGTCTAGAGGGCAAAGCCCCCTGAACCTCCTGTGGGTAGCAGGCCTGGGTCTCCCTTTGGTCTAGAGGAATAAACCCCCTGAACCTCCTGTGGGTAGCTGGCCTGGGTCTCCCTTTGGTCTAGAGGGCAAAGCCCCCTGAACCTCCTGGATGTTTAATTTTGGGGGAGTTATAGATTTGCATTCCCACAAACAAGATACTAGAATGTGGACACAATACAGGCAACTTCTTTCTTTCCTTGCTTCATATGGATTCCTTTGGGGAACTAAGCCATTGGGCAGGCTTTCATGTGCCATTCCTATGAGGAACAGTATCGAAAAACATTGAAAAATGGGTTCTTTTTTGCATCGCCACCACGACATTATTCAACGGAGTATACCTTAGATCTTGCTACATTATGACCCAAACATTGCATTCGTTCAGAAAATGAAAAAAAAACTGAACAAAAAATTGTTTTTCCCTCGTGTAATTTGTTAAATCTTGCATTTTTAGTCAAAAAATTACCCGTTTCGTGTGTAAAATGCGCGTTTAGCGAAAAACTGGTCCAATAACATTATCATAACATTAAATAGCGCCACCTGGGAGCTTAGATCTATTGAGTCATTTCTCTCTGCCTTGTCAGCTTTCTAACAATATAACCTCTGTTTTGATTGGTTGAGGTTTAGGCTCGCGTATGTTCGCTTAAAAAGAATTGTGCATCTGAAATCCAATGAAATTTAGCATTGCTCATGGCTCGGCGCATGGGGCATTGCACGTACACACACACACACACACGTGTACTGGACTGCACTACGTGCATGCAGCGTGGGTTTTGTCTTGTGAGTGTTAGTGTGATCAACATTGTCGATTCTTCCGTATTTGTTGCCAAATTGTGAGTAGGTTTCTTACATTTATTTTATAGTTTTACGATAAACACATAAGCACTCTTCAATAGTGTTAGCAATCAGCTGCATGCCTTCCTGTGAAATACCATAAGTGGACACTCACAGTGCCGTACAATAGGCCTACCTATTAGCAATAATGGACTGGCCCAACACCCCCAATTAAGTCTACACAGAGAGCCAGGGAGCTGTTATCTTTTATCTCCAAGGCCATTCCACTGTGCATTTTTGGCCTGTTTGCATGGGGTCCTTTTGACCAGAAAGGATTTGATATGCTCTTCTTTCAAGAAAAATTTGAGGCAAAGGGAGATATGTAAAAAAATCCTGAGAAATCACAGATGGCAACATTTCATAAAATTGACATAATAATTGCTGTTTTTATCTAAGATTGCTCTTCAGACAGAACAAATTTACACTAAGTTGGGTTTTAGATTATAATTTGATAATCTGCTGATTACCAGGAAAGGTACCTTTTAGGGCTATGCGTTTTCGGATATTTTCGGAACCGGATACCCGAAATCAGGAAACTTCGGATACCCGGATACCCTTTTTCATTTTTGTTGAAAACATGCCTCTGGTGGTGCACAAATACATGTACTGTAAATGGTAACAAAATTGACCTTTATAATACAGAGGATACCATACTTAAATCGATCTTTTCTTTACTGTGTCGTTTTTATTAAAGTAAAACAATTAGGCAAACAATTAGGCAAACAATTAGGCAAAGACATAAATAAATTCAGTTGGGAAACACTTTTACTAATTCCATTAAAATTTTAGCACCTAAGATGGAAAGATTTCAATTGATTTTTGATATCAAAATCAACTTTACACAAAGTATATTGAATTTAAATTTTTAAACTGTGATAAATGACAATGTTTTTTGAAATATAAAGTTCAAAGTTTATTTTGAAAGGAATCTGTCAGGATGATTGATATCTTCATGTCCATCTCTCTCACTGTCTGTCTGTCTGTCTATCTGTAAAGGCCTGTTCATAATTCACACGGATGTGAAAAGGAAGCAAGTTTCATGACGTCAACATGTTAAAATAGCGCAACTTCATTGTCAACGTCACAGAAAAATCACTTCATTTTGGCATTCGCATTAAGTGTAAACCGGCCTTTAATCCGTCAATCCTTCTGTCCGTCTGTATGTCTGTTTGTTTTCCTTACCTGTAGACCAGCTGCAGTACTTTCCCCCTGGACACGGTGAGCATTCCTCAGCTGATGCGAGTGAGGTTGACCCGGTAAATGTCCCAGGGGGACATGGGAATTGGTCGTTGGTAATGGTTCCATTCGGACAGTAGTATCCTGCCCGATAATAAAATGTAAAACGATAAATTGTCCATTTCAACAGACAATTTGAACAATAAAATACAAGCTTGTCAACAAATATCAAATTAAATTAAATTGATATCAACGTTACAATGGAAGAAGATATAAAACTAGATTACAGATTTTCAGAAAAGCTTTTTTAAATAGAGAATTAGCTGTTGCAAACTGCTTACCAACCTAAAGGGACAAAAAACAGACAACATATACCCGACTAATTTCTGCCTACTCATGGGCTTATGTATGAACATGTAGTCTATATTCTGTTCCGTTTTGCATTCAAGAACAAACCTGCTAGGTTAGAAATGCAAGGCCAATAACTACTATTTTGCATTTATACTACAGGTCCTTTAGGTTGGTAAGCAGTTTGCAACAGCTAATTCTCTATTTACTCTTGTGTTTATGTATTTGTTCATGTTTGTATATCGTCCATTTTGCCTTTGAGAAAGAACCTGCTAGGTTGGAAACGTAAGGCCAATAACTACTATTTTGCATTATAACTTTCTTTAATAACATTTTGAATTCTCATTTGAAAGTAACACTATTCCGTTTGGAAGGAAAATTTAAAAAAATACTATAAAATAAGTAACAAAAAACTTAAACAATATATACCAGCACCTGATAGCTTCACAAGTTTGAAATAGAAAAATAAAATTGTTTTCCTACATACCTTCTGCACATGGGTGTGAACTATTGTGTAATCCTGGCAGAGGGCAGGACCGTCCTTGATCACAAAGCCTACAGTTATACTGATGCCCCGCCCCCTCATCTGGGTTGTACGTGCCTGGGTCGCATGGGGTAGGGGAGGTGGTTGGACTGGTAGCACTACCGTGGGGACAGAAGTTACCCACGGGACAGATGATGCACTGGGTGGAGTTTTCAAAGCCGAGGGTATCACTGAAAGAGAAACAAATTTTTGATTTTTGTCAATCATTCTGCAATTGTTAATAATAACAATGCCAAATTCCTATATCTAAATCCCAATATCCTGACAGCAGTGTATTGTATTTTTCTGTCAGCAGGAAATTTCATTACAGGGAAGGTATAACATTGGAAAGGTTTAACATTAATTGGTGTAAGGAGAAATCAGAGAATAATGATCGAATCATCAAGTTATAACCAACTGGTTCTTTTCATAACCACATAGTGTACCAGGCCAAAAAAATCTGAAGTTTCTGGTCTCCGCGCCCGTCGGCATTTTTAATTTTTTTTAATTTTTAATTTTTTTTGCTATAAAACTATGTCCAATTGCAGCCAAAACTGCTTGATCGATTGGAATTCTACCATGCTGATTTAAATGATTTTTTTTTCACATAGGGGTATGAACATTTGCCCGATTTGTGAGGCTTCTCTTAGCTACCATACTTTGTATATGGGAAATTTGGTCCCTGCGTATACAATGTATCACATATTTCCCTACTGGCAAAAAACAATAATATTAAAGCGCATCACCACACCAATTTTGAAGCCGACCGATGACCAGAAACTGGAATTTTTTTTTTTGGGCCCTACTCAAAAGAGAATTTATTACATGGTGTCATCACAAAACGTATGTACTTATTTATCCTTTACACCATGCAAAGCTACAAGTCTTAGGTACAATATTGTAATTATAAAATGTATTTTTAAGTAAGCACTAAGTGTACATCTCAAAAGGCTTGCCCAATTGGCTAGTTAGATTCCTATATACATGTAGCAGCGGGTACCCTGATGTGTAAAGACTGATGAATTTGATAACAATCCGTTTGGTTTTGTCCTTAACCTTCCTACAATCAGTGCAATTTTTGAAACAACCCATTCAGGCTACTCCAAGCCATTAGCTGTTGCCAGTGGCCTCCTATGGTTACCCTTCTGTGCACTGTCACACCACTGAGATTGCAGGGTAAGGTGGTCTCCCATCGATACATTGCAGGCCATACTAATAATTATGTTCAAACATTTACAGTGGCCTTGGGTGGCACACTGTTGATTATGTAAGATTACTTGGAAAGGACAGCAGGCTTGTACATGTATGTACTGAAGGTTGCTAAAGAACAAAATTTTGTGGATCGGAGTGGCCTCCATGTTTAGGAGGGTTAAATTACTCCATCAACATACAGTAAAAAGCTACCCCAACTTTGAAGGAATTGTTGGGTGCAGTAGCAAATGCAAAGTATCCATGGCTTGGGTATACACAGTCCTGAAGTTTCATGGATTTGGTACACATGGCTAAATGCTCTATTCGCTGGGCTATACTGTGGAGTACTGAATCCAACAAAAGCAGCCGGTGGAGTTTGATGGATTTGGTACACATGGCTACATGCTCTATTCGCTGGGCTATACTGTGGAGTATTGAATCCAACAAAAGCAGACGGTGGAGTTTGATGGATTTGGTACACATGGCTACATGCTCTATTCGCTGGGCTATACTGTGGAGTACTGAATCCAACAAAAGCAGCCGGTGGAGTTTGATGGATTTGGTACACATGGCTACATGCTCTATTCGCTGGGCTATACTGTGGAGTACAGAATCCATCAAAATCAGGCAAAACCAGGAGAAGGATTTTGGAGGATTTGCACCGCCGGATTAAGGCGGGGGCTGCAGCCCCAGGCCAACTGAAAAAATAGGCCCACAAGCGACATGGGAAAAATATTTTATGTCTATGTTATACACATTTTGTTTGTGAAACAAAGTACGCCTAATACTGATGGCCTGGGCGGCCTGCAAATGCGATTGTAATTTTGTAAAGGAAAGTTTTGAAACGGAAGTAGCAATGAAAAACACTGCACAGGCAGCACTGGCATCTATGTTTTGCGCACCTTTACTTCTTTTAAACAACGCGCGATGTGTGCGTCATTATATATGCATATCATATCAGTCTACTCGACGTCTCGCGGTGCGGCGCGGTCAAGCTCGGTCAAGACAAGCGTGACATGTGGCACTGTTTGTCAAAGCCCATTGCAATTGTATGCCTATGCTCACAACATTTGTTTTTCGCAACGTTCGAAGGATATTTCTTCAGGTAAGTGAATTATATATGTAATGGGATGAAATTGCAGGCCCCCATTTTTTTCCTAGTTTACCTATGTCCAGCTAGGACTAGGGCGAGTCTAGGAGTGGGTGCTGGACTGGTGAGTGGTAAGTGGGTGATTGGTAGCAGGCCTTGCAACCAATCATAGGGCATTGAGGAAGAGCTGGCCAGAGGTCAGTGACCAAAGCAAGTTTTCTGGCACTTGGCCACTGGACACCGACAGAGGAGAGTGTATTTTCTTCACCGTTTTCATTTTACCTCTGTCGGACAACTTCATTTGGATTGCGCCCGACCTACATCATCACTACTTACATATATATTTATCCCTGTCCTGCTCTAGGTGAGTTTGATTTTTTTTATTTCATACTTGTATTCCTAGGCTTAAGATTCCATTCTTTATCTAAAGTTTAGACCGGATGTCGTTTTTATTGACTTTAAACAATTGCTGTATGTTTTCTGTGGTGTGATGCTAGTTTTAGGATTTAATATTAATTAAGTTCAACAACAATATTTTTATTTAAAGCTCTGTTTGATTTAATAATTGTGACTTGCGTTTTCCATGCTCTTTATTTTACTTTTTGATTGCTTGCAAAATGCAGATTGCATTTTGTCTTGTCTTCTGCACTGGAACTAGATTTTCCTTCAATAGATTTAATTTAATGTCTACGTTACCCAATACCATTAGAATGGTTACATTCATCTTTTACATTTTGTTCTGAAACCCTTTCACATGTTTTAGTGCACCTGTATATTTTATTATTTCATCACCATGCCTTCACTCTGTTTCTCTGGTCACATAATCCCTTTGGAGTCAAAGCATTGAACAATAAGCTTGTACATCAGTTTTTGGGTTATTGTATAGACAGCCACTTGTCCTTGCTTTGCCCAGGACCATATGTTATTTAAGTACAGTTAAATATCCCCTTGGGCAATTTGGTCCATCTTCCACCCTCAACTGGCCTTGCTAGGTTGAGTGATTTATTTGTTTCAATGTTCCAAGATTTAGAAATAGCTTTATTCCAAATCTGACTTTTTGATTCCTTCTGAGTATTATAAAAGGCAAGGACTGGTTCTTGCATTATAAGTTTCTTTGATTTAATTGATTTAATTGATTTAATTGATTTCTGCATTTATTCAAGATGATATTTAGTTAGTGCTATGATTGACATTTCTTTGATTTTACATTATTGTTTTCTTTATAATCTTTTGATATTCACTTTGATTCTTTAATTCACTGGCAAGTTAAACTAATGGCTTAAAAGTAAAAGCCATTTTCATGTTTTAATCGTTTCATGACTTGTTTTTGGTGTAGTGTTTTGCAACACTAATTTGATTATAACTCATGACTAGTCATCTTGCCTTAGGCACTGGTCTTGCTGAAATGTCCTTGTAACCACTTTACTGACTAGTGTGGAGTGGCTATAGGACCACACACATTTCGCAAGCAAGGTTACTTTTTATTGACTTGTTTGTTTCAAGATTAGGCCTAAGCTGTAGTACATTTTTTATTGTATAATTTTTAGTTCTTATTTTATTAAGTTAATATTTTATATGACTTGGCCACTGGACACCGACAGAGTGTATTTTCTTCACCGTTTTCATTTTACCTCTGTCGGACAACTTCATTTGGATTGCGCCCGACCTACATCATCACTACTTACATATATATTTATCCCAGTCCTGCTCTAGGCCGAGCAAATCTACAAAGAGCCTGCAGGACAGAGCATCGTTCATCAATTGATAATTTACGAAAACAGTCTCCTATCCCCTGATCAAGGATAAGGAGCTGTTTTCGCTTCAAGTGTCTCCATCTTCAACCCTCCTCTGCAACTAAAGTCCTACAAGCCCCTCCTTCCCCACAAGAACTGTTTCCCGTCGTCCAACGTTCGGTCTTCCAGCCACCATCACCAATTCCCGTTCCGCCGTATGAGTTTCGACACCAGATAGGCCATTTCATTTATTTTATTTTTATTATATTCTATTGTTGTATTTTCATTGTTGTATTTTCATTGTTATATTTTCATTGTATTTAATATTTCATTGTACTATTATTTTATTTGGGGTAGTTTACCAAAAACACCTATCCCACTTATATTATATACAGCGTTAATCGTATCCCTTCAATAGTAGCGGGAAAAGAATAAACAAATTATCCATTTTAATACAAGTCAAAGCGTCACCTTGTATAAAATTAATTATGTCCTGGTGTCGAGTTAGCTAACCGCGCTCGTACCTGTTACATATATAAACTAGGTTTCTTTTTATACTTTGATCAATATATAATTATATGTCATATTTTGTAATAAATAGACAAGTTATTGATTGCAAGGCGGTTGAAGTTACAAATGGATGGAGCCTAACGTTAGGCCTAGGCCTATGACGTTAGACCTATTGTGATAGGCATATTGTGTTAGGCCTATTGCGTTAGGCCTGTGCCTCCTTAATGAAATAGTGTAGGGCTCCGTCGGTTGGAAATTGTATTATTTTACCTTCAAATCAGAACCCAAAAAAGGAAATTAAATATGAATGAAATAACCATTATTTTACATAGACCTAGAAAAGTTAATAGGCTAGGCCTAGCCTATTTAATAGGCTGTAAATAGGCTAGGGTGGGCCTAGCCGTAAAGTATAGTTTGACGTTTAACTTCCCGAAAAATATGGAATCCTAACCGTAAGCATTAGCTAAGCCCCAATCTTGAGTCAAGAAACCCATGTGAATGGTTTTTGCATGTGAGTCGACTGTTTGTTGTCATTGCAGGTAAGAACTGAACTGAAAGGATGAAGAAGCACAAAAGTGGATGGGAAAAGGAGAAGGAGAAAAAGGAAGAGGAAAAGAAACTGCAAAAAGTCATTGCAAGCTCTTCAAAAGTGACTGACTTCTTTCCCAGAGCAACAAGAAGAGAATCTATTGGTTTGGTGGCCATTGCTGACACTTCAACGGGTAAACAAGATCACAGCGGTTTCGCGCTACTTCGTCAGAACAACCTTTAGACATTGGCCCCACTGTTACTGAGAGCGCTGAAATCAATGACACTAGGCCTACTGATAAAGATGAAACTGTGCAATTCCCTGCAGATGTTGGCTGCTGGATACAGGTTACTGATCGGATGCGAGACTACTTTTGCCAAGTTGGAATTGTGCAAAATATTGATGATGACTTTACCAGGTCAGAGACATGTTTGCCAGGTGACACTTTCAAAAGGCGTTGTAGCAAATCCATGTTCTTTCGTGAGCAAGTGAATGGAGAAAAAGTTAGGCGTGATTGGTTGTGCTATTCGCCATCAACAGGGAGAGTCTATTGTTTTATGTGTAAGCTTTTTGCATCCAAACAAGAAACATCCTTGCTTGCAACATCAGGATATGTTGACTGGAAGCATTCAGCTCGAGACTTCGCGAGACATGAAACTAGTCAAATGCACCAAGGGTGTTTAACGAAATTTATCTCGCCAAGACAGCGGCGAGTATTTACAGGGCTCTTGAAGAGCAGGAAGATTCTGAAAGAAAATACTGGTGTCAAGTGCTGGTTCGAGTTTTGAGCGTGATCAAATTTCTGGCTTCAAGAGGCTTGGCCTTCCGTGGAAATGAGTTGATCTTCACGGAATGGTAACTTTCTTGGAATTATAGAGTTGTTGGCAGAATATGACACTTTCCTTGCCGAACATATCCAGAAGAGAGCGAATAAAGGTAGAGGACATGTTTCATATTTGTCTTCAACTGTATGCCAGGATTTCATTGAGCTACTTGGGAGGGAGGTTCTAGATGTGATTATCTCCGAAATAAAGAATGCGAAGTATTATTCAGTGTCCGTGGACTCGACATCAGATATCACACATGCAGACCAATTGGCAGTCATATTTCGCTATGTGCTCCCAGATGGTCCCGTGGAGCGGTTTGTCAAATTCCTACCAATTCATAGCTACACTGGAGTGAAGTTGGCGGCTCTTCTGGATTTCATGAAAAGAGGATCAACATCAAAGACTGCAGAGGTCAGTCGTACGATAACACTTCCAATATGAGCGGAAAGTACATCGGTATGCAATCCATCATACGGGAACACAACCCATTGGCTGAGTACATTCCATGTTGTGCACACTCTCTTAATCTTGTTGGAAAATGTACTGCAGATGTTGTCCATCTGCTAAGGTTTTCATGTTCTTACAGAACATCTATGTTTTCTTTTCTGCCTCCACACACACAGGTGGAACCCGTCTCAATAGCGCACTGAAAAGCGTAACTTTCAACCGTGAAGGCTCTGTGTGACACGCGTTGGTCGGGCGTCACGATGCAACATATGCATTGAAGACAGGGTACTGTAGTAAATTTTGCCCCTCAGCCTTCTTTATACCCCTCAATATTTTTGGTTCAGCCTGCCCTCCATATACATCACACACCTTGGCAGGGTGCATCAGTCCAACCAGGTATTGTTCATTTCTTTTGTTCACTTGGTGTGGAGGCTATTCAAAAACCATGTACAGCCAGTCTGGGTGCTGTTTAGTAAGGATGTAAATTAAATTTGGTGGAGGGCTGTGTAGGTTTTGCCTATAAGCGGGAGAGAGCCCCCATGACCAAGTTAGTTGCAAGCTTTGACAATTTGCTTTATAAAAAGCCCCTTGTGTATGAAATAGACTTTAATATGGCAGTTCATCATAATCTATTTCATACCTCTTGACCATCGCGAGCCCACTTTCTTTGTCTTATTTACAGTTGATGACTGCGGCCCTTTAAAAACTTGTATTGTTGCCTTACTGCCCCTAATTTATTCTAGATTACATGTAACCGTAGAGTAGGAATAGAGATTGATCCAACAATAATTTCGTAGATGTAAAGTTGTGGGAGGGCCAAATAAATTAAGTATTTGTAAGCACATCTAATTCAGCTCGTGTTCAGTGATTTATTCCTTTTAGTCTGGCTGTGACCCAGTCCACGCTACAGGTACCATGAAATTCTTCATGTCTTGAAAGAAATGATGAGACAATGATGAAATCGGAGACCAGGGTAACAGCACGAGGGTCTCATTGCATCAATGGAAACTGGAAACTGGAATCCTTGTTGAAGTGTGGTCCTGCATACTGGAGCGGTTCCAGAAAACAAGCAAAGTCTTACAACACCACTATGGTTTGAATACCAACCAACATGCTAGAGGCTCTAGATCAATTTGTTCTGGCTAAGACCTCAATTTCATGAGTTTGAACAAAGGTGAAACACTAAGTGGTGTAATTCTTACACTGAGGACACCACAGGAAAGAGGAAATGAAATGTTCGATTTGATGATCAAGGTGGGGCTGAAGGGACAACTCTTGAACCCCAAACAAGTTCAAAGGTCGAAACATATCTGCCAATCATTGACCAACTGCATACGTCCTTAAGCTCAGATTGCTGCCTACAAAGCGTGTTCAACATCGTTTTCTTTCCTTCCAAAACTGGACATGAGTGCTGCTGATATCCAAGAAAGCGCAAGACGATTGATAGATTGATATCTAGATGACCTGGAGGCTCTTTGCCAGAAGAGTTGCCTGCATTTCTGTGCCTTTTTGAAACTGAACATCAACAACTTCGATGGTCACTACTGGCAAAAGAAGTTCCAAATGTTCCAGACTGATAGCTGAAAATCGTTGACCTCTTCATTTTCCTAATGTATCTGTTGCATTCTGAGATGTACTTGTGTGCTCATGATATCGAATTGCTCTGTGACGCTCCTCTCTACACTAAA
The DNA here is from genome assembly GCA_029582265.1 of Zoroaster sp. YZ-2022. Classification (NCBI taxonomy): domain Eukaryota; kingdom Metazoa; phylum Echinodermata; class Asteroidea; order Forcipulatida; family Zoroasteridae; genus Zoroaster; species Zoroaster sp. YZ-2022. Next base: position 8,670,814 of record CM055816.1, read on the forward strand.
GCGAATTGAAATCACTTTGGAGGAACCATGATGATGATCGCCGATTAAATACCTTATCAAGTCCTTTGTACTCGAAAACAAAATTATTGACAGCAAAAATTGACACACTTGATGTAATCAACAAATTAGCATGGCCAAAAACGGAGGAAAGTTTACCCAATTTAGTATCGTAAGTTCAAAAGTCGTTCTCTCACACAGCTCATAGGCTCCCTTATCAAAGTTCAGCCCCACAAATGCTTAATCCGGCCTTGAGGGTAATTAGGGTTAATAAAACCAACATACTTTTATGTATTACTTTTCTAGCAGACACTGGAAAGCACACTTGCTATATATATACAATTGCTGCTTCTGACTACAACAATTACATCAATTTATACAGAATATGTACATGTACTTTATATATATGCGTGATTACAATAATAATACATTTCAAAAATGCTATAATAGAGCGACTTTTCACCAGACTTGTGCTACCATTTCCCCTCCTTTTCCTCTCAATAATATCCTCCTCCAACCCAACCCATTTTCAGCCCAAGGCGATTTCTGTCAAAAAAACCAGTTAATTCTAACTTCATTAAAAGGTAGGTAAAAAGCAATGAGGCGACACTAATTTGTAAGCCCTAATGATCGATAAGCCCTAAGTGTACAGAAAAAAAGTCACCAAAACATCACTAACATGATTTTTCA
>CM055816.1:8672000-8790424 GCA_029582265.1 Zoroaster sp. YZ-2022
CTGAGCTCTTCTCAGCTGGCTGTTGACGTCAAAAGGATTGCACTAATTTGAGCCAAACAGTTTTAAAAAAACCGAATCGTTGGGTTCTGATTCGCAAATCATAACCATCATCATGTTATCCGCACTAGCTTGAAGTCTTTAACAAATTCTTCAATAATTATATACACTTATCCAGATTACAGTCGAATAATATTAGGAACAATTAATATGTTTATCACAGTGCGATTTGGAGGTGAGTTTTTGTAAAAATTAACTATGTTATTATTGACGTCATCTTTATAGTTATTTGGATGCCAGTCAACTCGCCCCCTGGCAAACTCGCCCCTTACAAACTCGCCCCCTTACAAACTCGCCCTTACAAACTCGCACCCTTAAAAAGTTGCCCCCTGACAAAGTCGCCCCTCGGCAAACTCGCCCCCCAGCAAACAGGCCCACCGGAAAACTCGTCCCTTACTTACACTAAATCAGTCTCAATAGCGCCTAATAATTCATTAAAATATGTCCCCATACATCCTGCCTTTATAAGAATGTTTTATTTGCTCTCTTATATTAAACCAGTCTCAATATCATGAGATGCGTAAAAAATGGGTAGAATGTCGTATGCGACCGCCACTTTTTCTCATTAAATATAACCAATAATGTAATCTTACCTACCTAGTAAGGTGGAGAACATATGGATGATGATGGAAGTATACTTCCAGGATATTAACTTCATGAAAAATCAGGCATTTTCGGTATACGATGACTTCCTCGGTCATTGTCGGTCTGATCTTGTCAACTCCCCGTTAAGTGACCAACACGGTCATTATACATGCACAGTGGCAACTATAATAGGATCCTTCTATTCTATAGAAGGAAAATCAAGTCCGAAAACCATCATAAAAGTAGATTTTAAAGATAGTTTTTGCTTTCTGTACACCAAAAAATCGATGGAATCATTTTTTAACTGGTTAGTGGTTGCAACAAAATTAAAAAAAAAACCTTAAAAAGTGGCGGTCGGATATGACACTCTTCCCAAAACAATTACAGGGGGCGAGTTTGTCGGGGGGGGGGGGGGAGTTTGTCAGGGGGTGAGTTTGTACAAGCAAGGGGCGAGTTAGTAAGGGCCGAGTTTGCCAGGGGGCGAGTTGACTGGCATGCTTATAATTTATTCATATGTATTGCAGGTTAAATCTATTAGTAGTCTAATGAAGGAAAGAATGTCGTATCCAATAATGTAATCTTACCTACCCATATGAATGATGATGGACATATATACTTACTCCAGGATATTTATTTCATGAAATATCAGGCATTTTTAGTATACGATGACTTCCTCAGTCATGTCAGTCTGATCTTGTCAACTCTCCCATTTAGTGACCAACACGGTCATTGTACAGCGCTCAGTGGCAACTAAAATAGGATCATTCTATTTTCTGAAGGGGGAGGATGTTTTTAGAAGGGAAATGAAGTCCGAAAACCATCATAAAAGTGGTTTTTAAAGATAGTTTTCGCTTTCTGTACCCCGAAAAATCGATAGAATAATTTTTTAACTAGTTAGTGGCTGCAAAATAATTTACCCAAAAACCTTTAAAAGTGGCGGTCAGATACGACATTCCTTCCAATTGCAGTCTTACATGGGTCTGGAAAACAGTGATTGATATTTCATAAAAATGGTTTTCACTTTTTCAGTTATTTTCATTTCATCTTTTATTTTGTCATTTACAGAAAAGGAAGAAGCATTATTTAATCCCAATTGCCGCACATTATTACTTCTAGAAAACATCAAACAGAGATGTAATTGTGCAGAAGACGGTAAATAAACATAAACAAATAATTTATATCAATTTTTTCATTTACTATATATCGTCAAACATCACAATTTTCGATAGTATTGCGATTATTTTTTGTTCATTCATGAATAATTGCTTTAGGGCTGATAACCACAGATATGTACCCCTCGAAGTGTCACAATAAATCACCAGTGCTTAGCTGAGACACACAGTATTCAATTATCCCATTTGCTCATGCACCATGGACATTGGCAAATTCATGACTAGACTCTAAATCCCAACATATTTTTTACATCGCAATATATATATTTGTTTCCTGAATTATTTTATTTATCAGGCATGCAACTTTTCAGCTGATCAGCTGATTTCCTCTTTTTTCTTTAATAATAGTGCTATAGAAAACTGAAAAACACTGTACAAAGTTTTGTGTGCTCGGCCATTTCCTCGTTTTTTGCAATTACAAAGTCTTGGGCGGATCCAGGGGGGGGGCTAAGTTGGCTGTAGCCCCCCCTAAAATCGTGAAAAAAAAAGAAAAAAAAGGGAGAGAGAGAGAGAGAGAGAGAGAGGGAGGGGAGGGGAGAACAGAACACACTCCCATTCCCACAGTGTGCTTTGTTTTTCTCTCCTGTTGAGTATTTCATTGTAATTTTTGTAATACTGAAAAATAATCGTTTTTGATTCTCAGCCCCCCTAAAAAATGTTCTGGATCCGCCCATGAAAGTTGCATTTATTCATGATGTCATTATTTTGTATTTTTCATTAATACCTGACGTTATACCTGACGTTAAATAATTCCTGAAGTCAATAAATTATTCAAGTGATGTCATTAATTTATTCATGATGTCATTAATTTATTCATTATAGTGGACGTTGACCTTTCGGACAATGAGGGTAATGTAAAGCATCTCTTGGAGACACCTTTGCGATATGCAAATGAGGTTCTTAAAGAACGGGAAACCCTGGTACTTGTACGCGTTGAGAGTAAGTTCACCCTTGACCTTTTAACCTTTGAACTCATAGTCGGCTTTTAGCACAATATTGATTAGGGTTGTTAAATTACAAATAAAATGGAACTGAAGGTTGAGGTTTGCAGCCAGATATTTTGATGGGGTACTATGGGAAAAAACACTGCCCTCTATTGACAGAACACTGCCCTCTATTGACCAGTTAAACATTCAGGGGAAAAGTATTTTAAAAAATTAGCTGAACTTTCACTGGTTGGTTTCTTGATCCTCATTGATACAGAATTTCTGTTTGCCCTCTTTCACCCACTGTATACTTGGTGCTTTCAAGTGTCTATGGAATAAAACAAGTCATAGTCATCTGAGGTGGGATCAACCCACAACCTCTCACCAATGCAGACGTCTTACCTTTCAACCACCATCTTACCTCGTTAATGCAATTTCAGGCCTGTGATTCCTCTGGATTTTTCCTGATTTCAGGATTTTTTTACAAATCTTCCTTTGGGTAGAATGTCGTATCTGGCCGCCACTATTTTTCATTAACCCTAACTCCCTAAGCATTGTTAGTGAACAATAAAAATCCTTCAAAATCCTCCAACTGCCTTTGTTGTCTAGGGAGTTAGGGTTAAATATAACCAATAATGTAATCTTACCTACCTGGTAAGGTAGGATGATGGACATTATGGATGATGATGGACATATACATCAAATTATTCCAGGATATTTATTTCATGAAAAATCAGGCATTTCTGGTATACGATGACTTCCTCAGTCATGTCAGTCTGATCTTGTAAACTCCACAATTAGTGACCAACACAGTCATTGTACATGCGTAGTGGCAACTATAATAGGATCCTTCTATTTTCTGAAGGGGAGGATTTTTTTAGAAGGGAAATCAAGTCCGAAAACCATCATAAAAGTGGATTTTAAAGATAGTTTTCTTTAAAATGCAAAATAGTAGTATAAATGCAAACTAGTAGTTATTGGCCTTACGTTTCGAACCTCACGCATGTTCTTTCTCAAGGGCAAAATGGACGATATACAAACATGAACAAATACATAAACACAAGAGTAAATAGAGAATTAGCTATTGCAAACTGCTTACCAACCTGAAGGACCTGTAGTATAAATTCATAATCTCTTCCTCTGGCCAAAAACTCCTTGTACTTCTGTTCATACTTAATCCCACTTTTGTTCCAGTCCCAGGACCAGTATCCGACTCTGCTTATTATATCTTCTTCTGTTTTCATTTCACACCGAGACTAACTTCCTCTCTTACAGTACGTTTATGTATGTACCTTATTTTCTCCTGTCTCAGTTTGCCTTTGAGAAAGAACCTGCTACAATCCCGGTCAAATCTCACTGGGACCCCCGGCCGCCTGGCACCCTGACCCCTGACAATGTTGGCTCTTATTGCGTGGTCTGTGCTCCGGCTGGAGATAACAACATTGGTGGGGGGAGCAGGGAGAAGGGACAGGGGAGGGTATGTTTATTGTCACGTGTCCCAACTATTTTGGCCGGGATTGTAGGTTTGAAACGTAAGGCCAATAACATTGATTTTGTATGTATACGATTTACAGATTTAAAGGGACAATACTGCCATGAGTAGAGCAGACTTTCAACATGGCATTGAATCAGCATCCTACTTTTAGATGATCTCTGTGGCTGAAAATAATAACCCCAAGAGTGAGCACTGGCCAAGATAACAGGGCATGATAAGATCATATTACCACGGGTGCTGCATCAATAATGAGTCAGTGATTGCATAATAATTAAATTCCATGCCCTGTCAAATGTCTGCTCTGATCATGACGATATTGTCCCTTTAAATCTGTAAATCGTATACACAATATTTACATATGGCTCTGGTTTTTTTAACATATACCAAAAAGCTTAATGGCACTTTGAGAGTCTCAAATTTTGTAAAGATACAGAACTGGAAACCAGTTTTCATATTTTTTTGAAGCATGGACCTAGATTGATCTCCCATAGCTTAATGAAAATTCTACAAGTTTGGTTTATGTGTGTGAGCTATCGCTGAACAGCCAAATGTTAACGGAATTTTGTCAACCAAAAAAAGAGACCAGATTGTTTTGGCTGAAACACAAAAATGCCAGAAACAATATTATTCTTTCCTATTTACAATGAATGAGTATGAGTGGAACTTTAAGAAAGTGCACAGTAACCCCAAGTATTTGGACTATTTTGATGGAGCGGCTCAATTGAAAATAGTGTTTCGGACGTTACATTTTCCGTTAACAATCTTACCCTTATTTGACTCACTAGGACTACAATTTATTTATATGATATCAGTATTAAAATCCACTTTCTGGGTACCCCATTCCAATGCTTAAAAAGAAAGTAACATTCTGTTATTGCAGTGACGTTGTTTAAAATTTGTTCATCAAATAAAAAAGTTACCTCATTTTCCGTAAACAATTTGGTAACGTCCGAAACAATATTAATTTTGAAGTAAAACCTATTTATTATTTCATTTTGAAAGAACCTCAAGGCAGCTTCCCATCACAGCATAAATTAATGCTGTATCTAATTGCATTATCATTATATCAGCAAAACAAATTTTCCGTTAACAGTTGTAACATCCGAAACGACTGTAACGTCCGAAACAAAAAATACCATTTCTCAGCTAATAACTCAAAGTTGATGGTACCCAAAGTGATTTAATCATCATAAAATAAAACACTGTTATTACTAAAACAAATCTAGACATGAATTAGATCATTCTTGTCCAACAAATTTCTCATGACACAAAATATTTGTTTCGGACGTTACACAATTTGGTTGTTAACACAAAATTGAAAATTTTTAATGCTGTTTTTATTCTATCAACATTTTATGACTCTCCAATTTCTTTTTACATGTCAAGAAAAATATTTCATTCATTTCATTCAGTTTTAACATTAAATACAACATGCATTTGATGCCAAAATAAAATTTACTATCAAATTTAAAGCTTTTTACAATACCAATTGGCAACAATGAAATTTTTAAAGACACTATGTGATGCATGACATTGCTAGATTGTTTTGAAATAACCTCACTTTTAATTAAACCAAATCAATTTCAACTAGAACTGCTCATCAGAATTCTGGAGCAATATAAATAATACTTTCTGGGGTATTGTAAACATGTTTCGGATGTTACGGCATAGTGTTAACACACATTTCTGCATGCATGCTGATCCCCCTATGAACGAAATAGATGACTTCAGTTCCACAGTAATTATTGTGGGATATAATACAGTACATTTGTATTACATTTGTATAAATTATATGCAAATAAGCAAGTCTTTGGCCATGACCTTGAGAAGCCTGCCTGCTACATGTAGCTGCAGTGTTTAACCCTAACCACCCTATATCCTCCAAAGTCCTCCAAGGGGCACTTTTTTGGAAAAAATTCAGCACTGTTGGAAACTGGTACTTTCACCTCTTCAAATGGAGTGTCGTGGCCGAGCGGTCTAGCTTACCGGACTCAAGTTCTGGTGTTAGCAGCAGAATGTGGGTTCGAATCCCGGCCGTGACACTTGTGTCCTTGAGCAAGACACTTAACCATGATTGCTTCTCTCCACCCAGGGGTTAAATGGGTACCTGTGAGGGCAGAGTTGGTTGATTAGCCCTACATGTATATGCGCTGTAATGGCAACAATTGAGCTGTATACTCCCCAGGGAGCTGAGATGGTTTCAGGAATGATTTATGAGCCTGATGAGCCTTATGCGCAGGGGTAATGATATAATGCGCCTTGAGCACCACTCAGTTGGTGGATACGTGCGCTATATAACAGTCCATACATTATTATTATTATTATTATTATTATTATTATTATTATTATTATAAATGGGGCAAAATTACTACCTGGCAAGAAGTACAGGCCGTAAGTGCTGAATATGAAAGATCAACGAAAATGCATGGTGCATTTTGAAGATAAGGGCATGTTTCCAAAAGTGCACTGATGGATTTTGGAGGATTCAGGAAGGTTCCTAGTCAGAATACCTAGGGGGTTAGGGTTAATAAACAGTGAAGTTGGGTCATTACATGTACAGCACAAGTGCATGTATAGCACAACTTTTCTGTAAACTATATGTATAGAAATAAGCAAACTTCTTAGGAGACACCTGCTGCAAGTAAAATCAATGTTTCCTTTAGCCAAACATTTTCTTTGGAGACTTTTTGATTAATAAAGTCCATTTAACAGGAGGTCCAAAACATGCAAAAGCAATTTTATGAAATTCATACCTGTATAAACTAACGACCTTATAGTTTTGAGCCAACGATACGTTTGTTGTATTCAAAGATCTTGAACCATATCATTTTAATGTTAATATTGTTGTATTTCTGCAAGTTTTATTCTTAAATTGTGTTAAATGCACTTTTTCAATTATAACATGATATACTACAACTTTACTCATCTGGATTTGTAAAAATAATAAAGCAAACAGATTAACCAGTTCGCGTCGGAGGCCGTGTATACACGCAATTTTTTTTTTGGACAGCGGATCGGAGAGCGTCTAAACACGCCACAGGATTCTCGGGAATATTTGTATAGATTCCCGGTCGACGTGGCAATGAGCCATAAGCATACAGTGGAAGATGCGGTCTCCCCGGTCACGCTCTGGTGAGCACCATTGGTCGTGTTTGTGCGGTAAAAATAAACCCGCCACGGGGTTCGGAAAAACTTTTTATTCGGTGCGAACTGGTTAAACATTAGCAAAGTTTGTTATCTGATTGAGATGTTAACATCATGTAACGTCCGAAACAAAAACAGGCCATTGTCTTTGGTACCATACAAAGCCTACATGTACATGTACATGCAGTATGCAGTTCAGTGTATTTCAGGTTTTCTAAATGATTACCACCTCAATCAAGTTCATATTTCATGCAATTTTACATTACATGAACAGCATTTGGAAGTATGTAGATCTAAATTAGATGGATTAACTTTACAAGAAGTATTGTAGTTGAGAGGATACACTGGTTAGCAATTTGTGTGGTCATTTGAATACAGAGTTTGCATTTAAATATTAATATGTTAGTATATTTCCTTCCTGCAAATAAGCTGACAGACCACTGAAACCAAAGCAAAGCCATAAAAATGAGAAAAGCTGAGATGTTAACATAGTGTAACGTCCGAAACATAGTTAGGGTTAAATCTAAAAATTTTCAGCCAATGTACTTTTTCAATTTTTTTTTCATATAATTATTTTGCATCATCCATTGTTTACATGCAATAAGTTTGACCCCCAAAAAGCCAGTCCTACAATGCCAGACAAAAACTTTAAATAGTGAAACCCAGTATTTTCGGCTATTTTTGATTTTAAAGCAATGTAAAAATGCAATTGGTTGTGATAGAAACTCAAAAATTGGCATAAATAATCTCTGAACCATGCTCTTAACATTAACATTCATTGCTAAAGTAGGCAATAAAGCATGAGTTGAATTTCACAATTTTGAGATATACAACAGTTTGTAGTAAAACATAAGAGTGTTGTTAATGTTCAAGTATGTTTCACAAGTTTAGAGATAGATTTAAGCTCAGGCTTTTGAATTTTTCAGAAATATAAATTGTTTGGATGAGAAAAATACATGTTTGAAGTGTGTTGACTTATTTTCATTTTTGACCCTCTTGGTTGACACAAATGGTATATGTTAAAAAAACCAGAGCCATATACAGCTATGTGACCCACTCTGGCAAAACCCAAAACTTCTCAGCATTTACCATAAGGCGTAACAGCCATGAAAAGGTCAAAAACTGACCCCAGGGACCGTGTACCAGTTTGAGATTTTCATGTCACCATATAGAGCATTTTCTCTAGATTTTGATGGAAAAAGGAAAATAGTCCAGTTATTCAAACAAGTTATATCAATCAAAGCTCAGCCACTTTGGTTTTTATTTATCTGGCAATACACATCTTATGGATTTAAAGTACGATGTATTATTTATTAGTATAAATGAAGATTCATACACTGTACTGTATAACGCTGTAAAAACGTTGGGCAACATGGGGTTGGGTAAGGTTATTTCTCCAAGAATTGGTCAGTATTTACCACAACTCGTCACCGTTTTCACGAAGAGCCACATATCTCAAATGGCGTGATTGAGATTTACATTTTACACTGTGCTTAGCTTAAAACTGCAAATCTGCAATACTAAAGCCACGGTTTGCTGTTTAAAACCCCTTACATGATTCTGTAAAAGTTTAACCTCTGTATTGACTAACTAATTTCTTTTAAAATATTGGCTAATTGCCATAGTAGACGTCTGCACTAGTAAGCAGGAGGTCGTGGGTTCGAATCCCGCCCGAGTCGCCTGTGTAGTTTTTTCACAGACACTCGGAAAGCACACAGTGCTATACACACGTCGGTGTAGGGCAAAATTAAATCAATTGTTTATCTCCCGACGCAAGAATTTCACCAATCTATAAATTGCCATAGTAATTAGTCAAAGATGTGTCTCTTCGTGAAACCTAAAAAGTGAGATGACCTACTTATACGCCCATCTGAATACGTGTTTTTACATTATAGGAAAGGGATGCGCATGTCACGTGATCACGCGCACACTGACATATGTGGCTCTTCGTGAAAACGCAGAAACGATTTGACCTACATTTACGCCCTTCTGTTGCAATGTATTACATGCATCTTTGGGGATGTGTGGCTCTTCGTGAAAACGCAAAATGCAATTATTGAGATATACGCCCATACCTGTATTTATCAATAATTTGTCATTTTAACATTAGTGGCTCTTCGTGAAAACGGTGACGAACTGTTCACATATTTTGGCAAAAAATCATCCAACATTGGGCAATGGTAAACCAACTGTGTAACCTGTTGATATGTTGACCAGTGTTGGGCAACATATCAACCGTGTTTGCCCAATATTTCTTACAGTGATGTGTATACTAGAACTTAAAACAATTATTTTGTTGAATAAAAATATAATTGATCAGTCTCCTACTACGGTTGGTGCAGTGGGGGAAATCTGGAGGAACCAGGATTTTCAGAGCACATAAGACACTTTAGTTTTTATATCGGTTTTCAAGTTTTGCTTAGAAATCCTAATTACACTGGTCTACAGCCAAAATGCTTCCGAAACAAATGAAGTCAAACTTGACTAATTATGGGTCACTGAGAATGGAAATGATGCTTAAAATTGTTGATTGGCTCTAGTTTTCAAGATATGGTACCGTTTAATGACTACAAGAGACAAGCCAAGAAGCGCAGAGTAGACACTGAATAAGGACTGAACTATGAACTGATACATAGTAAGTGTTACATGTACATAAACAGGGCAGGTGACATAATATCAAGTTAAACAACCATAAACACATGAAAAGACCTAGGTTTACAATTCATGATTAAAAATCTGCTATGTACACCATATACATAGTACATAAAATGTAAACTTAAATATCTTGGAAACAGTAGCCAATCAGCACATCAAAATCCATAATAAATAGCACATTTTATCTCCGAAGCAGACAACTTTAAAACAATTTTTGACCAGTGTTATTAGCGGGGGGCATGCCCTGTTGAAAGTATGCTCTGATCGTGACGATACTGCCTTTAACAAATAAAATGACGTCATAAGGTGTCATTGACCAATGGGGCACAGCCCTCACACCAGTGGGGGGCCAGGTACCCGCAGGCGCCATGTACACTGAGGCCGTAGTAAAAATCCTAATTCCTGCTGATGAGAGCATAATGAATCTATATTGACATTATCATTTCAATTATTGTGTAAAGAATACACCATATAGGTTACACTATGACATTCAGTAACCCATGTTAAAGTCTATAATATCATTTGCATAAAATATTATATTTAGTTGATGAATTTCCATTCAAAATGCCCAATGAGTGGAACGGAAATAATCAAGACTGCATGAACCGCCTTTCAGTCTAATTGATTCTGAGAAAAAAACTAATGTAGAATTATGATTTCTTTTTCTTTTAAATGCTTTATTTCGCATGGAGGAGAAACAAACCATAATTGTACAAACCTGAAATGTTAAATCCTTGTAGGGTTTATTAAGAAAAATTATCATGGCCAACAATACTGTGTATTAAACTATAAAGAACAAAAATATCGGCGCCAAGATCGCGGTAAAACGTTTCATTTTGTATGCATTTCAGATAGCAGTTCGTCTCTGAACACCATCTTTGACATCAACGGGAAAGGTGGAACGTGAAACCATGGGGTACTTGGGTTTCATCGTTGTAGCTCTTATGACGCAGGGATTCTGAGTCATCATGGCACAATTAGGTAAGTTATGAGTAAATAACTACTCTAAATCGATCAAGGGAATAATAAGTGTGTCTTAATTTTTCATGGTAGGAAAGTAGAGTACACATTAAGAAGTACACACAACCTATTCTTTTTGCCAAAGCTGTATAACTTTTAGGAAAAAAATACACGGGGACTTGGTAGCAAATAACAATTGATTTGGATATGTATAAATTAAATATATATCACTTAGTCCAGATGTTTAACATTAGTTCATACTGTTGTGTTTGAAAGTCCATTTTACGCCATTTTTTACTTGGGTAAAATGTATTTAACATTTTTGATAAATAAAATCACCATTAGATGGCACTTTTTTTTTCTTCTTCAAATTTTTACTCAAATTGGATTTTGTCCACAATTGTTGACCAAAATGGCATGAAACGTAGTTCAGCCTTAATAAAAACATGGCGTCACAATGTTTTATTGACAAATCTGATAACTCTTGAGCTCTTGAATTATTCTCAGTAATGATTTGCCAAACTGTGAAGATATTTATTGCTTCTCTTCACCCATGAGTATAAATGGGTACCTGTCAGGGTAGAGATAATTATTGCTTCTCTTCACCCATGAGTATAAATGGGTACCTGTGAGGGTAGGGATATTTATTGCTTCTCTTCACCCATGAGTATAAATGGGTACCTGTGAAGGTAGAGATATTTATTGCTTCTCTTCACCCATGAGTATAAATGGGTACCTGTGAGGGTAGAGATAGTAATTGTGTTTGATTAGCCCTGTAGCGCCAAAACATGTGGCACATAATGGGCTGTATACGCCCCAGGGAGCTGAGAAAGATTACAGGAATGATATTGACCCAGTGACCAGGGGAAAATAATGTAAAGCGCTATCATAGAGGTGTAATTCGCTGTGTATATAATTACATGTATGACTTAATATAATTATTATTATTATATGTCGGTTAAGGGAAAACATTCAAATCAATTGCTAAATTGTTCCGTCATTGAGAGAATACTAAATGGTTTAAATGTGATATTTTACGCTAAGATATGGTAAGATATAGGATTGGTTATTCAGAAATAACAAAATGGTCAAATTTTAATGTAAAATTGACTTAGTGTCAAGCTGCTTATGGTATTAATCTTTCTTAGAAACAGGATGTTTGAGGTGCTGTCATTTTGAAGAAATTCCTTACCTTTAAGACAAACAGCTTTATTTTTAGTCCAATGAAAAATGTACAGGTCCAGCTAATGTTTAGAGCAAGTAGACTTAGCAAGTTCAAAGTTCAAAGGTTATTTACCTGCAGGGCAAGGTGTACAGGTTGTTGACCTCGCCAATGAGTAGTACCCAGCGCTGCAGCTCTCTATAATAATAATAATAATAATAATGTATAGATTTATATAGCGCACGTATCCACCAACTAAGTGGCGCTCAAGGCGCATTATATTATTATCCCTGCTCATAAGGCTCATAAGGCTCATAAATCATTCCTGAAACCATCTCAGCTCCCTGGGGAGTATACAGCTCAATTGCTGCCATTTCTAGCGCATATAGAGCAAACCATCTCTGCCTTCACAGGTACCCATTTAACCCCTGGGTGGAGAGAAGCAATTATGGTTAAGTGTCTTGCTCAAGGACACAGGTGTCACGGCCGGGCTCGAACCCACACTCTGCTGCTGGCAACACCAGAACTTGAGTTCAGTGCGCTAGACCGCACGACAATCCACTTTACGTGCATTATACAACACACGGGACCTACGGCTTTACGTCCCATCCGAAGGACGAAGCAATTATGGTTAAGTACCTTGCTCAAGGACACAAGTGTCACGACCGGGGCTCGAACCCACACCCTGCTGCTGGCAACACCAGAACTTGAGTTCGGTGAGCCGGCCGGGCATTCAAGACAATTCTGTTGAGCCGGTGAGGCACTGTAGTATCCATCTTCGCAGGCAAAGGCTTCGGCTGACCCTAGAGGGCAGTAGAACCCTGCTCCACATTTGTAGCAGACGGAATCTACGATAAGGTAGAGATAGCAGATTGTTTTGATATTAAGCTTGGGCGATATCAATTGTTTTCATCCACGATATATCGACAAACAAATATCGCAATTTTCGATATAATCACGATTATATTTTCATTCATGCATGATGCATTAGCGCTGATAACCACAAGTATGTACCCCTCTACAAGCCTCACAACAAATCGTAAATTCATTTGCATGTATGTACTTCTGAAGTAGTTCACTTTTGTTTCTCACTTCCAAAAGCTGAAAAGACTGTTCTAATAATTTGTTTCCATGGAATTTCTGACTTGACTTAACAATGGCAATTTTTTTAAATCGCGATATATATTTTTAATTGCGATTTACCAATATCTCGATAATATAGAAAGGTTCTCGATATCATAATCGAATAAAAAAGGCATCGCGATATTCAATATTATCGTGTTATCGCCCAAGCTTATTTGATAATCCCTCTGAAGCACCGGAGGTCTTGAGAATTACCTAAAGGTAGAGGTTGTATTGTTTTTGAAAATGCTTCTGAAGCACTACGGTTGCTCAGGGCTGTGTACTCTCCAAAGAGAAATCAATGGTGCATAAATACCAAGGGGGCCTTGTTTCCTTCTACGGTGGGTGTGTCCCACCACCCCCCCAGAAATCAACTACAACCATAATCCCACATATATTTCCCCTATTTTGGGTCTCCCTCTCCCTTCCCCAACCCCCCTCTTATATTTTTCCTGTGCCGTGTGTCTCCCCAACCCTTCTGAATGAAACGTTGTGTAAACCCATAGTCCCACTTGAGGTTGCATTACGATGTAACAGGATCAAAGGGCGCCCTCGCTGAGGTCACAAGAAATGTCCATCATTGCCTCCTGTACATGCACCAGGCGAACACATAAAGTGAGTTCCTATTGTTTTAATGTGTGTACAACCATAATCCCAATCAAACAAAAGTCCCACATTGGCTCAAGTATACACACCAGGCAGAGAGCATTAGTCAGGATTTAGAAATAGGGTGTCCAAATTTGCTGGGAATTACAAAATAGGGTGTCACTTTATACGCATACATGTAAATGACAGATGAAATAGGGTGTCCAAACTGTTGACTTTGTACGCATACATGTAAATGACAGATGAAATAGGGTGTCCAAACTGTTCACTTTGTACGCATACATGTAAATGACAGATGAAATAGGGTGTCCAAACTGTTGACTTTATACGCATACATGTAAATGACAGATGAAATAGGGTGTCCAAACTGTTCACTTTATACGCATACATGTAAATGACAGATGAAATAGGGTGTCCAAACTGTTCACTTTATACGCATACATGTAAATGACAGATGAAATAGGGTGTCCAAACTGTTGACTTTATACGCATACATGTACATGACAGATGAAATAGGGTGTCCAAACTGTTCACTTTATACGCAATGACAGATGAAACTGGGTGTCCAAACTGTTCACTTTATACGCATACATGTAAATGACAGATGAAACAGGGTGTCCAAACTGTTGACTTTATACGCATACATGTAAATGACAGATGAAACAGGGTGTCCAAACTGTTGACTTTATACGCATACATGTAAATGACAGATGAAATAGGGTGTCCAAACTGTTCACTTTATACGCATACATGTAAATGACAGATGAAATAGGGTGTCCAAACTGTTCACTTTATACGCATACATGTAAATGACAGATGAAATAGGGTGTCCAAACTGTTCACTTTATACGCATACATGTAAATGACAGATGAAATAGGGTGTCCAAACTGTTGACTTTATACGCATACATGTAAATGACAGATGAAATAGGGTGTCCAAACTGTTGACTTTATACGCATACATGTAAATGACAGATGAAATAGGGTGTCCAAACTGTTCACTTTATACGCATACATGTAAATGACAGATGAAATAGGGTGTCCAAACTGTTGACTTTATACGCATACATGTAAATGACAGATGAAATAGGGTGTCCAAACTGTTCACTTTATACGCATACATGTAAATGACAGATGAAATAGGGTGTCCAAACTGTTCACTTTATACGCATACATGTAAATGACAGATGAAATAGGGTGTCCAAACTGTTCACTTTATACGCATACATGTAAATGACAGATGAAATAGGGTGTCCAAACTGTTCACTTTATACGCATACATGTAAATGACAGATGAAATAGGGTGTCCAAACTGTTCACTTTATACGCATGTAAATGACAGATGAAATAGGGTGTCCAAAATTGAAACAGGGTGTCCAAAAGACACCCAGATGCCCCTCTGGCTAATACTATGACACCAGGCAAACACATACATAAGTGAGTTCCTTTTGTTTTAATGTGTGTACAACCATAATATGCCACTTATATTAAGTCAAAAGAAGGTATCTCATTGGCTCATTGTTTGACCTCGACCATAGCGAATGCAAGCTCTCTATTTCCCCTATCCTGGGTGTGTTCCCCCTATACTGGGTGTGTCCCCCTATACTGGGTGTGTTTTCCCCTATACTGGGTGTGTTCCCCCTATACTGGGTGTGTCCCCCTATACTGGGTGTGTTCCCCCTATACTGGGTGTGTTCCCCCAATAGACTGTGTAAGTTGACCTCGAGAACGTACGAGTTTTCGTACATTTACAACGTGTATTGTGTGCAAATGTTTTATGAAAAGAACTTTATTGTGCTGTTTTAATAAATTTCATCCATTGAATATGGTTTGACTTAATAAAAGCTTGGTTTATATTTTGTAAATTGTAAACAATTTCGCAAATCTTGGTCAAATAATTTTTTTTTAAACCGACCTTGATTTCTGCTTTCACGTTTGAAACCTTAAAGCCCATGCAACAAAAGGCGATCGTCGTGATCCTTGACATACACGCATGCATACTCGAGCAAGCTGCTAGATTTAGTTGTAGTACGGTACCCAAACCTCGCGAAAACCGTAGGTCGTGTGTATAAAGTTTCGTTCTGTTGTTATTGTCTGTGAGCAAGTGTTGTCACCATGGCCCTTTCATTGCAATATTGGTTAAATTATGTAAAGGACGGATCGAAACTGGCAAGAAAAAGTGAAAACGCAGTTAATTGTTGCAGGGTTCTCCCCTTCCGATGCTGCCGGTAGTGGTAGTAAGATCAATCAAGTACTTGCAAAGGATGCAACGTCACGCAAAATCCATGCGATACAGGGTCTGTTTTCACGCTACGTAACGAATCACTTATCCCAATTTAAAATATTACCTAACTTCGGTTTGTCAGTGCATTCGAACACGGTGTAACACAGTCGGCCTAAATTCGCAATTTGACTCTCCATACTGGACATTATAGGTCAAGCATTATTTCTTCATTTTCTCGAAAGTTTCCAAGCTTTTTTAATATTTTATTTATTACATTGTAAGTTTTAAATGTAATCATTCCATCAATATGTTTTTGGGGTGGAAAAAAGGTGATGTGACAAAAATAACAATCATACAAAATTATACACGCGTTAACCTCCCATAGCTGATGGCTCAGAGGTGCCCGGAAGTCAATGGTGACCTTTTCATTGCGAGACTTACACAGTCTATACTGGGTGTGTTCCCCTATACTGGGTGTGTTCCCCCTATACTGGGTGTGTTTTCCCTATACTGGGCGTGTTCCCCATATACTGGGCGTGTTCCCCCATATACTGGGCGTGTTCCCCCATATACTGGGTGTGTTTCCCCTATACTGGGTGTGTTCCCCCTATACTGGGTGTGTCCCCCTATACTGGGTGTGTTCCCCTATACTGAGTATTCCCCCCACTTGATTTTCCCCTATACTGGGTGTGTCCCCACCCTCCCTCCCTGAACTCAACTATGACCACACCCATACTACCACTTACTTCCTGCAGGGCTATACCAGCCTCCTGGGCACGCTGATGTTGACGTGTTTGTACAGCTGTAACCAGCAGAACATGTGGTACATGATGGCGCCCCCAAGGGAATACGTATTCGATGAGACAATCAATATTTACAATTGATATTAAAACATAGAAGTAAATTATGAAATTTATAATTCAAAAATAAACAAAATTGTTATGTGACACTTACTCAGTGTAAAGCTGATGATGGTATCAATCTTCCCTAGCAATACATGTAATTTGCCGAGATGCTGTCAAAGACTTTGTTTAACAGTAACAACATGTAAGTGCCCAAATATCAATCACCATTAAATCATTTTTAGACATGTATTTACTGTAAGACCATGTTTCTGAAGAAAAAATTTGAAAAATATGTCCTTTATAAAGAGTATTTTCTTTTCCAGAAATAACTTGTAAAATAGCCAAAAACACAGCCCATTTTAATATCTTTATCATTTATTGAATGTAAACAATTTACGAGCCTCAATTCATGCATTTTCCTCATTTTTTTCCTTCAATTTATGTCAATGACACAAATTAATTGCTTTTAGCGAAAACAAGCATTGACTCTTAAAGTATAGTTTCAATCAATTTCATTGATTTTTTTTTAAATTTAAATCATATTCAGTTAGAGATTTTCCCCTTGAACAACGATATTGACAAACTTTTTGCGAGACCGCCAACTATAAGGTTGGATAGTTCAAATGATACTGGTACTGGTACAGTTATCCAGAGGTCACAGGTTTGAATCACACACAAAGTCAAGTTTTCACAAAACAAATTGAAAATATATAACTGTACAACACTATCAGAAGTTGAACCACAGCATTTCTTAGTTTTCAAAGTATTCCCATTTACCTGCAGGGCAGTATTCAACCTGTGATTTTGTAGGACAGCGCCTCCCGGCCGGGCACGACTGACAGACACCATCCCCCTCCAAAGCATACTCTCCAGCAGCACAATCAATCGGTAATAACGTCGGATCGCTACACTTCTTCCCTGCAGGACAAGGGTCGCAGGCCGTGTGGAGGTCGTTGCTGATCTGGTTGTTGGCACAGCGGGTGCAGCTGTTGAGCTCATGTAGCTGTAAGAACCTATGCAAGACAACAGTTCTTGAAACATTTGAAAGTTTGTTCTCTTAAAGAAAATCTTATTTAACCCTCTACTTTTTTTGGTACCTTTTTCATACAAGTTGATGCACCATTTTGAAACCATTAAGCTTTGTGGTTTTGAATGGTGAAATAACTGTGTACAGTATTGATTCCCCAAATGGTTTTGAATGGTAGGTCAGCTAATACAAAACCTTGTTTGGATATTTCCAAATGGTAGTACAGCTAATACAAAACCTTGTTTGGATACTTCTAAGTGGTGAATCACTGGACCCTCTATGCATTTGAATGGATTTGAATGGTAGTAAAGCTTGCTACCAACACTGTTCAAATGGTATCACCATGTGTGTACAAAACCAATGGGCATTTTGGTAAGTGGAAATTTTGAATGGTTTCAAATGGTCTATCAGTAGGAGGGTTAATTTTCATTATTTTTGTTATGAAACGATGTCCAATTGCAGCCAAAATTGCTGGGGCGATTGGAATTCTGCCATGCTGTGCTTTAAACGACTTTTTCACAGAGGGGTATGAATGTTTGCCCGATTTGTGAGGCCTCTCTTAGCCACCATACTTTGGTCCCCGCGTATACAATGTGTCATGCATTTCCCTGCTGGCAAAAAAAAAAAAAAAAAAACGACACGAGTTGACGCACCGATTTTGAAGCCAACTGATGACCAGAAACCGAAGAAATTTTTTGTTGGCCTTAAGAATAAAATACTAAATTTCTTGAAGGGAACCAAAATCCATTGTGAACATTGGGGGGTGAAATCTGACGAGCATGCAGCGCAAAGCCAAGGGCCCAGCCAAGGGCCCCAGAAGCTTTTTTTATCCCAAATAGTAAACCCGAATTATTATCTAATGGGGAGTTAGGTGAAATACCATGTGTGTTCCCCATGTTTTTGCAGTTGATTGAGGTCACAGAACAACTACCCTCCTAAAAATGCACCAAATATTTTACTGTGGGGTTATTTTTCTTCTTTTTTCTTTTTATCAACAACAAAACCAAGGGAAGGCATCCCCCACCACCAAATGAAATAGTTTTGACTATTTTAAAGCAAAGACATAAATTTTGATGAAATTTTTTGCTTTTACAAAAAATCTAAAAGTGCTTTAAAAAGGTGATTATAAATTAATTTTATCTCGTGATTTAAATTGTGATATAAAAATCGAGTGATTTCAAACAATCTTGTTAACTAAATTCTAAAAAATGAGGGCACCTCAGACAAAGATTTAAAGAGATGTTTGATACCATCATCAACTACACATACATGTATAGTAAGATTTATTAAGAAAAATTGATCATTCAAGCTTTGACTGCCTTTCAGCCTCTCCTGCCCTCTCAAGCCCTCACCCACCCCCCACCCCCCCACCCACCCACCACCCCCCACCCACCACCCCCCACTCCCGCCCTCACCCACCCCCACCCCTCCACTGGCACCACCACTGGTTCCATTCTACCATCTATAGCAAGATACCCACACAGGGGTTTAATGTGGCCAAATGTTGGAGGTCACACTTGCGAGCACATAGCACGAAGCCATTCACGGCATGCAGGTGGTTCAAGGCCCACTTAAGGGCCCCAGAAATTTTGAATTGTAGGCACTCTCTTATACACATTGGAAAGTCAATGCAGTATTTTAATGAGGCAATATTTTTAATGGTAACTGATTCAATAGTGATGTGTGCATTAGTGTAGGCAGAAACGGTCCAATACACTGGACTCTCTATGTCCTTGGCCCTAACCCCACATGTACAAAAAAAAGGGCAATTTTTTTCATTTCTCAACTTCTGATGTGCTATTTATTACAACCTAAAACTTTGTGACTGCCCAAGCAGACACTTTTGGCATGAAGTCAATTTTTCGTTATCGCTCACATTTATAACATTTTCAAGACATTTTTGAAATTTAAAAAAAATAATAATAAATAAAAAATGTCACCAAAAACACCCATGTCACAATAGTGAACTTTATGCCAAAAGTGTCTGCTTGGGCAAGCTTACCTAATCACAATTTAATTTAAGTTTGTGGAAAGAATGTTGTATCTAATGTAACCGCCACTTTTTAAAGGGTTTTTTGGATTTTGTTGCAACCAATAACCAGTTAAAAAATGATTCTATCGATTTTTGGGGTTACAGAAAGCAAACATTTTCTTTAAAATCCACTTTTATGATGGTTTTCAGACTTTATTTCGCTTTTAAAAAAATCCTCCCCTTCAGAAAATAGAAGGATCCTATTATAGTTGCCACTGCGCATGTACAATGATCGTGTTGGTCACTAATGGGGGAGTTGACAAGATCAGACTGACATGACTAAGGAAGTCATTGTATACCAAAAATGCCTGATTTTTCATGAAATAAATATCCTTGAATAATTTGAAGTATATGTCCATCATCATCCATGTGTTCTCCACCTTACTAGGTAGGTAAGATTACATTATTGGTTATATTGAATGAGAAAAAGTGGCGGTCGGATACGACATTCGACAAAATCACCCATTTTGTACATGTGGGGTTAGGACTTAGGGACAAGGATACGGAAGGAGTCCAGTGTATTGGCCTTAGAATAGGGCTACGTGGACGCCAAAGTGCCCACTTCCAAAATCCAAGCATCCTCCCCCCCCCACCCCCGCCCCGAGTGCTAATTAACCTCCATGGCACAATCGCATGTAAATATACGAAGGAAAGCATGTCGTATCCAACCGCCACTTTTTAAGGGTTTTTTTGCAACCACTTAAAAGTAAAATTGATATTGGTGGTACAGAAAGTGAAAACTATCTTTAAAATCCACTTTTATGATGGTTTTTGGAGTTTAGTTCCCTTTCAAAAAAATCTCCCCCCCCCCCCTTCAGAAAATAGAAGAATCCTATTATACATGTAGTTGCCACTGTGTATGTACAATGTATGATCTTGTTGGTCACTAAGGGGAGTTGATAATATCAGACTGACATGACTGATGAGGAAGTCATTGTATAGTATACCATGGAGGAAGGAAAATCTATTTTCCTTCCTCCATGAGTATACCAAAAATGCCTGATTTTTCATGAAATAATCAAAATAAATATCCTGAAATAACTTGAAGTATATGTCCATCATCATCTCAGCCCTACTGGGTAGGTAAAATTACATTATTAGTTATAATGAACGAGAAAAAGTGGCAGTTGGATACGACGTTGGATACGACATCCCCCCCCCTCCCCCCTTAGCGCTAATTAACCTCCATGGCAAAACCGCAACAACCTGTCAGTACAAGGAACCACGCACTATTGGCATGGTGTCTTCAACGTGGTTATACGTAAATGTACAGAAGTAACATGAAGTCATATTAATGTTATTCTTTCAAATATTTACACAAAACATGTTCCCATCTATAATGTTAATAACTCACCATTGACTCCACTGGTAGCAATAGCCCCATACACCAATAAAACAACAAATATCTTCCAAGAAAGGTTCATTTGCAGCGAGGAAATTTTGCGTTTTCTGTGCGAATTTGTCTGAGTCTGTGTGGTGTTACATGCAGGCCGTGACCGACCATTGGCACCACCAGACCTAATGTAATTTGAAGTCTTCATTTTTGACTAGTCCAGAAACTAGATTTAGATGATTTCTAACCTCTCAACGACACAATTATATATACAGGTATATTCAGTTCATGTTGACTTCATTTCTGTGTAAAATTTCCATGTTTTTGAGTAAAGTTCCCCGTGAAAGAACGTCCTGCGTGAAAACTTGCACAACTTTGTACACATACCAATAAATCAATTAACTATTCCTAATAGCTTAGGGGGTCATAGGTAACGTCATTGTCGTTATGGTTCCACGTACGCTGTCAATATCCGGGTACCATAGGACACTTCAATGGGGTGCTAAGGTACACAACTTCGAACAAAAGACAAGAGAAGAATTGGGTAACAATGAAGAGCCAACTGTTGTGATAAACAGGAGATTTTTTTATTATTGATCTATTACCATCATCTTCAGGGAGGAGTTAATTGAAACTTTTGAGGGAATCAAATTAGTTACTGGCATTTATAAGGTCAAAATATAGGTTGTGAATTGATCATGAACAGACACCCAAACACTCACAATTATATAATACAAAATAATTGTTATTGGCTTTACGTTTAATAATAACAATAACAACAACAACAACAACAACAACAACAACAACAACAACAACAACAACAACAACAACAAGAACAAGAACAACAAGAACAAGAACAAGAACAAGAACAAGAACAAGAACAAGAACAAGAACAAGAACAAGAACAAGAACAAGAACAAGAAGAAGAACAAGAAGAAGAACAAGAACAAGAACAAGAACAAGAAGAAGAACAAGAAGAAGAACAAGAAGAAGAACAAGAACAAGAACAAGAAGAAGAACAAGAACAAGAACAAGAAGAAGAACAAGAAGAAGAACAAGAAGAAGAACAAGAAGAAGAAGAAGAACAAGAACAAGAAGAAGAACAAGAAGAAGAAGAAGAAGAAGAAGAAGAAGAAGAAGAAGAAGAAGAAGAAGAAGAAGAAGAAGAAGAAGAAGAAGAAGAAGAAGAAGAAGAAGAAGAAGAAGAAGAAGAAGAAGAAGAAGAAGAAGAAGAAGAAGAAGAAGAAGAAGAAGAAGAAGAAGAAGAAGAAGAAGAAGAAGAAGAAGAAGAAGAAGAAGAAGAAGAAGAAGAAGAAGAAGAAGAAGAAGAAGAAGAAGAAGAAGAAGAAGAAGAAGAAGAAGAAGAAGAAGAAGAAGAAGAAGAAGAAGAAGAAGAAGAAGAAGAAGAAGAAGAAGAAGAAGAAGAAGAAGAAGAAGAAGAAGAAGAAGAAGAAGAAGAAGAAGAAGAAGAAGAAGAAGAAGAAGAAGAAGAAGAAGAAGAAGAAGAAGAAGAAGAAGAAGAAGAAGAAGAAGAAGAAGAAGAAGAAGAAGATGACGCTCATGGTGCATAAATACATAAATGCAACAGAACAGATGAGTTTTGAGGGATGATTTGCAGGGATTGGGGTTGGCGAAGTTGATAAGGAAAATTGTTCCAAAGTTCAGGAGCAGCATTTGAGAAAGAACGGTGACTCCAGGAATTATGTGTTCGGGGGACAGTCAATTGTTGTGAAAGTGCAGACCGAAGACTTCTTGCTGGTTGGTACTTGGTGATGATGTCATGGATATAGCCGGGTGAAATGCCATAAAGTAAATGGAAAACAAGAACCTAGCAGGTTCTTTCTCAAAGGCAAAATGTCCCAGGTTCTTTCTCAATTAGCCTTTGAGAAAGAACCTGCTAGGTTCGAAATGTAAGGCCAATAACAATGATTTTGAAGTTATACTACAGGTCCTTTATGCTGGTAAGCACTTTGCAGCTAAACAGCTAATTCTTTAATTATAATACATTATTTGTTACCACTGGTTTCACTTAAATTGTGGGTGCATCATTACTCAAGGACACTCGAATCTTTAGAGGGCCTGCGGTCCTACCATTTTACACAATTAATATGATGGAGAACATGTAAATGAAAAAAATCCACAAATACAATTTGTTTAAGTAAAACTTGTAGCTTTGCATGGTGAAGAGGTTAAGTAAGACTAATTGCGGTGACGGCCATGTGAAAATCTCAATTGAGTAGTAATTAGTTCTGAAAAGAACAGACTGTATGCGGTTCCACCATGTAGAAATTCTCTTTTGAGTAGTTAAAGAACTCGACGTTTTGATCAGTATGCTCTGATCGTCTTAATGAGGTAAGATCATCTCAATCCCATATCAACTTGGCGTCAACTCTCAGTCCCATCAACTCAGTATCATATTATCAACTTGGTCCGGTGTCAAATCAACTCGGTCCAAGATATCAAACTCGGTCGGTCCAAACTATTTCATATACGATCTTTCTGAAAGATAACAAGACGAAGAATAAAACATGAATAGGTCTTAAATAGTGCCAACTTTTTGATATCATGTAGCTCACTGTTGATAGCATTAGTCATTGGTCGATATATTTCTGTATACTTAGAGTCATGTGTAACATACCGTACGAAACGCTATTATCGGTCTAGCTAAACCGCAATATCATGGATGTATTTTTACTCCAGAGTGTTGAGAAGCAAATATGGTAAAGTTGTTCAAGGAATCAATACTACAAATAAAACAATTATCAGGTGTCCATGATTCGAACCCATACCCATGTATCCAGCCTTACTGAATCAGATCAAACAACTCAACCACCTTGCAACAATTAATGATACACCTTCCAATATTACGATAATTACAAAGTAATCTTCGTCACCATCAACAGGTTGATTGAGACTAGTTAAAAAAAGGGAAAGACTTAGTTTTAATATCATTATTATTGGAAGCTCTATATCTTAACTGCTTTAGTTATTAGATTAATATCCAAATAATGACTGAAAAAACTTATTCTGTTTCAATTGCAGACCTACATTTACTTTGATTGATCAGACATAGTAGCCCGCAGTGAATTTAGTTATTATAAATTCCCGTGCTGATGGGGGTAGGGCTTCTGTTACCTGTCTCAACGTCCACAAGGCTTAGCTGTTGATGGTGGAAGACTCTGAATTTTTTGAAAACGGTTTTTAAAAAAAACCAGTGTACCTCTCCTCAAACATGTACCAGTACTCATTGACTCCTGTAAACCTGCAGTTCCCACAGATAGGGGTCTATCTCACAGATGTCACATGCCCCCCCCCCCCCCCCCGATTAACAATATAACAATTAATTAATTCATTTGTATCTACAGATGTCTGGTGAACAACACAATAACAATGAGTCTACCGGATCCCCTGTGAGTGCGGTAAGGTGTACATCGGCGAAACAAAACGCAACCTCCCCATCAGATTGAAGGAACACCGAGCACACGGCCGCAGAGGAGATTTCTAGAAGTCCGCCATCGTCAAGCACTCGCACATCAAGGACCACCAAATCGACTGGCAGGCAGCCCAACTCATCACACCCATCGACGCATGGCACCCCAGACGCATCAGAGAGGCCATCGAGATCGTCAAACACGACACTGTGCCACAGGACATCGGTTTCTTCATCAGCGACTACTCAATTGAGATTCCACATGGTGTCACCGCAATTAGTCTTACTTACAATAACAATGACCCAAAATAACAATAGGGATCGAGTTACATAATAGCCTGTGGCGTCTAAATGGATACTGCCATTATATATACCGGTGGAGCAAAACTTCGCGGGAACTTGGTAGGGACGTGATTGGCTGTACATATTTCGTCTGATCCATTTAAAAAAAGGGGTTGGTAAGTTACTTGTAGTCATTGATAATGAATCGCACTGATTTGTGGAGGGAGCTGAGTGGGTCTATTGGGGATAGCGAAGAACCACATCAAACACAATCGACGAAAATTGTAAAAACTTGAAACCCATGAAAATGCTCCCATTTATTTATTTATTTTTGAGGAAAATTGAAATACCTGTTGTCGAAGGGGGAAGGGATGGGGGGGGGTAAGACAAAAGATCTATACAGCGCCACACAAACTGGCCTGGCATCTTAAGTAAGACTAATTGCGGTGACACCATGTGGAATCTCAATTGAGTAGTAATTAGTTCTGAAAAGAACTGGGGGTACAACTCGACGTTTCGATCAGTATGCTCTGATCGTCCTCAGGAGAATGCCGGACTCTGGAAAATGCTGCTGCTTAAGTAGACTGCTGGAGGATCATCCCATGAATGGATGCTGGAGGATTGGTTCGTTGAGGCGCGCAGGCGGGAAACTGTGAGACTATGAGACTAGGATCCTAGGGGGTTGGGGAGAGGGTGTGTGCTCACTGAACTGAATCAGTTGTTAACAAGCACAGGGAAGGAGGGTGGTTGACTTAGGATATAGGGGATCCCTCAGTCTGGGGTGGGTTATGGACTTTGGATATAGAAGATCCTTCAGTCTGTAGTATAGGTCGCCAAATGTCGCTGATGAAGATGGCGTAAGCAAGGCACATCCATTCAATCTAAGGAAAATTTCCCCAAGTAGTTTCTAACTTCTTGGACTATTATCTCCCCATCTTAACTATTATTATAATTCAGTTTATTTGATTACATGATTTCAAAAGTCGTATCCTCTTCTAGTGACCCCCTGACTTCTGCTTCCAAGTTTGTATCGTAACATGGGCGTACTCCTGACTAATACAATGTACAGCATGTTGGATCAATTACTTCTAATTTCATTCCTACGAAAGCTTATGCCTATTTTTAAGTTTAGTTAGTCTTAAAAGTGCTACCATTTATATATATATATCTTGTCAATCTATACATAAGATATACATGTACTTTATATACATGTATCTTGATTGTAAAGATCTATTAGGGATTCTGTGCTTCACATATACAACTGTACATATGCATTACACTATGAACAACTTCACCTTGAAAATACCCTGAAAATCCGTTTTGCCTTGAAATAACAGTTCCCTGTAATTTCACTGCAATTTCACAGTGTCTCTTCCTCTCAGATATTGGCAATAATGTCCACAGTGATTTCACAGCAAATTCATGGTGCTCTCGAGAATTAATGAGCTGCCCCAAAACTGCCACGAGACGTTCATGGCATTTTCACAGCGTTTTCACAGCGAAGGAATTCCAAGAGTATTTCATGGCAATTTCACGGTGTTGTGTCGTCATGAAATTGAACTATTTATTTCACTGTAAAACAGATTTTCAGGGCATTTTCAGAGTAAAGTTATTCATAGTGTTATGAGCATGTACATATATAGTACATGAAGTTTATAATTATTTGTATTGCAGTATTATAAATTTTAAAGGCAACTCCTGAGTACATACGAACCTTGGAACTATTAAGCTTGGCCTAGACTTGAACCACTAATGTGCAATTGTATGTATATTATCTGGTTAATCGTTAACACGTCAAGTCTGCACATTTTTCTATGACTTCTCTAAAATTCCTATCATGTTTTAGTAACTGCGTTGTTTCCTGGTACCTTGCACACGGCTCATCACGTGTGCCTTATATACGGCTAGATGGTATAGCTGTTGGATACCAATGCACTCTCCAAGTCACATGATCTAAAGTTTAACAAGGAAACTTTGTGTTTGCGTCACTTTTTCACCATTTCAGCCAACGCCCTGTGCCACTACTGATGTGTTGAAGATTTAGCCAATTTTAATTCAGCTAAATTCTGTTTAACTTCACTTCATTTTCTGAAAAGTCTACTGCATATTCTATGGTAAGTGTTTATAAACCACTAGACAACATTTATAATTGAATAATTTGGACAGAAAACTTTCAAACTTTTCTACTTCTGGGGATAGCAATTCAAATGTACTTACACCCCCCCACACACACACACACCTGCATATATATATACAAGCGAAGTTACCCGATCTGAATATCGGGTTTAGAGCGGTTGGAGTTGGGTGAATTAAGGAGGGTGGGGATGAAGGGTTGATAGAGATTTTGCACATGATACTACTTTACGCAAAGAACACACCGTAGCGCTAGTGAATGCCCTGAAATGCGCAAACAACAGTGTGCGATAACATGTGGAAATTTTGCACACAACACTAAAGAACAAGCATACACGTGTGAGCTATAACGGCTGTTACACGTGTGAGCCATAATGGCTGTTGTATGTAAGCTTTAAGAAACACCACGAAAGTGTGGCCGTTGCGGTATTTAAGCACACGGGTCAAGAATAACACAACACCTATAGCGAATACAGAGGGAGTGCGTTCGGACAACTGACGGGTCCCGAACGACGGCCGCTGCTTGACAAAAAGCAGTGAATAAATCCGGAAAAGCGGCGATTCGCCGTTAGGCAAAAACAACGTCTTCGGCGGAATCAGAAGTGCGATGACGACACCCTGTGGATTTTTCCCGACACGCAGGTACCCCTCCCGAGCCGCGGGACCCAGCAGTTCCGGAGCCTATATGTAACAAACTTTTTAGAAGGGCCTCAGGATTTCGCTCTTATTATATTAGATTATATATGACATAAAACACAATAAAGGGGGCCACTTTCCTACCGTCACGTTAGCAGTTTTTCTAATGGTTGAACATTTTTTTTTAATATCTGAAACCACCCAAAAAGAATTTCAACATTTGAATAGACATGCATGCTTATCCTAAAGATAATTTAAGTTGATTATTACTATTATTTTTTTAATTACCCTGAAATTTCCATCAACAAATGGACGGAAAAGTGATGTAACTTTTTCCGTCCAATTTTTATGGAAATTTGAGGGTAAAAAAATAAATAAAAAAATAAAAAAATAAAATAAATCAACTCAAATTAGTTCTAGTATAGGCCTGCATGTCCATTCACATGTTGAAACACTTTTTAGTCGATTTCAGGTACTTAAAAATAAATAATAACCATTGGAAAAACTGCTAACGTGACGGATGCAAAGTGGCCCCCTTTATTGTGTTTTATGTCATATGTATATATAATATATATATATATATTTATATATATATATACATATATACATATGTACATATGTACATATATATATACACATGTACATATATATATATATATATATATATATATATATATATATATATATATATATAAAAATTAAATAGGGAGGGTGGCCTTAGCTTTCGATCCAATCCGGAACTTCATCAGAGGCTTTGACAAAGTACAACATAAACATGTATATATATATATATATCGATGTGTTTTTTATGTTTGTACCTTGTCTATGCCTCTGATGAAGGTCCAGTTTGGATCGAAAGCTAAGGCCACACTCCCGATTTAATTAATTTATATATATACATATACGTATATATGTATATATATATATATATATATATATATATATAAATAAATATATATATATATATAAATATATATATATATATACATGTATATATAAATATATATAAACGGTTCGCGAGCAAAGAAAAATTGGCTGATCCCGAACTCGAACCCGCGACCTCTCGATTACCGTACGAGCGCTCTACCAACCGAGCTAACCAGCCCCTATGTTGGTGGGCGGTCCACTTATGCCAATTATCTATTGCTCTATACATACATACATGTACATTTTAGTTCACTGTTGAGTGTCAATATGGTTATCCTGGAAAGCGATGTTTTGATCCTACTGTAGTCAATTTATTTTTATTGACAAAAAAAATTGGTAAAACTTGTGTATTATTTTGTGATTCAAGTAAGTTTAAGGTAAACCATTCATCATAAATGACTTAATCATCAAATGAAAAGTCAAACTGTCATTGTTTAAGGTTTCTTCAGCTTAGAGCTAAAGGCAGTTTAATAACTAATGTGGCAAAAAGTAACGTCTAGGAGGGTTAACACAACAAATCTAACTTTAACTTCAGGGAGGAGGGATCAGTGCTATATACACAAACTCACTGTGTTTGTTATTTCTCCCAATGGTTCTCCTTAATGTGTACACAGATTTCTTGTACAAGAATTCTTCCCATCATTCCCAAATTACTGGATTTATTTCTATATTTATAACATACATTTAAATAAAAGTGAACTGAGTAATTGGTTAGGATCAAGGATTTAGGTTTAAAGTTACAGCTTCAGAACTGATTGCAAAATGACAACAATTGATGTCTAAAAGATTTCTTGATATGAAATTGGTATTTAAAGTTGATGATGGTATCAAACATCCCTTGAAATCTTTCTGTCTGAGGTGATTTCATTTTTAAGAATAGTCAAATATTATTCCCCAATAACTGGTCAGAATTTTTGTAATTGTATGTTAGAATAAATACAAAGTTTGTGTTTGCCGATCATTTTTTTTTCTTATCAATTTTGCCATTTTTCTATTTGACAACTTGAGTTTTTAGGGAACCAATTTAGTGTTAAGCTGGCAGACACTTATAAACTTGCAGTCAACTCACATAATGTGCCTGACATACAAACATATATAACTAATAAAGGGTTGTACATAATCACACTCAGTGAACTCTATCTACATGTATATTCAAGGTGAACTAGTGTATAAATAAGAACATTTCTTCACAGTAACAATAATATACATGTAAGCTGGTTTAAACTTATAGGTTGGTGAAATTCTTGCGTCGGGAGATAAACAATTGATTAAATTTTGCCCTACACCCCCGTGTGTATAGCACTGTATACTCAGTGCTTTCAGAGTGTCTGTGAAAAAAACTACACAGGCGACTCGGGCGGGATTTGAACTCACGACCTCCTGCTTACTAGTGCAGACGTCTTAACCTCTGGACCACCGAGCTTGCCCG
Organism: Zoroaster sp. YZ-2022; assembly: GCA_029582265.1. NCBI lineage: Eukaryota > Metazoa > Echinodermata > Asteroidea > Forcipulatida > Zoroasteridae > Zoroaster > Zoroaster sp. YZ-2022. The sequence continues at coordinate 8,702,183 of CM055816.1, forward strand.
ATGGCAATTGGTTTAAACAAGTTAGTTGTTTTACATCTTTATTCACATGAAGTGAGCCATAGTATAATGACAGTTTACCAATGGTATACTTTCCCTTTAAAATGCGAACACAATTTACAAGCAATATTTCAAGAATATTTTATACCATCCTCGACTTTACATTACATATATTTGAGTTCATTTTGTAGAATGCCGGTACGGTAATACAGAAGGCAGATGTTTTCCAGTCAATTTGTTTTTATTCAACAACAAAAATTATACATTTAATCACTTTTCCCTTGTGTATTATTTGGTGATTCAAGTCAGTTTAAGGTAAACCATTCATCATAAATGACTTTATCATCAATGATCATTAACCCAGTCTTTTTGAATTCTCTTTCATTTGTTCACAGAACAAAATGGCTACCAGTACTGGAGAATTAGGAGCATTGCAAAAGATAAGCCGGTATCATCTCGAGTGTGGCATATGCCATGACCGATACAAGCAACCCAAAATATTGGATTGTTCTCATAGTTTCTGTGAGACCTGTTTAGATGAATACTGGGACACCACCTGCAGACGCGCTCCAAACATTCCTTGTCCTGTTTGTCGTCAGGAGATTCTCATTCCATCGACGGGCATTCAGGGACTCAAAACCAATTTTCACTTGATTGCCATCGTAGATGAGGTATCACTACAAGAGAAAGTTGCCTGTTCAGGTAACTCCAAGCCACTCTGTGAGTTATGTGATGGAGGCAATGAGGCTCTTCATCGATGTCTTGACTGCACCCAAAATATTTGCTCTAACTGCAAAAAGATACATCTGCGAAGTAAAGCAATATCCAATCACAATGTAGCTACACTGGATGACATACGTAAGGGTAAGGCAACAGTGAAAAGACCAGAAGAGGCTTCTACATGTCACAAACACAAGGGAGAGATCAATCGATTCTACTGTGAGACATGTCAAGTCTTGATCTGTCGAGACTGTACTGTTTTGGACCATTGTAAACCTGAGCATCAGTACATTGACAGTGCAGAAGCTTCTCTGAAATACAAGAAGGCTATGAAAGATATCTTGCCAGTTTGCCTCACAGAAATAAAGAAACTGGAAGAATCTTTGGCTGCTTCATCTCAAGCTAAGCAAGAATTCAGAGACAAAGTCATAACAACCATGAAAGAGGTGAAGGAGACAGCAGATCAGATCAGAGCAAAGGTTACAGCTGAGGAGAATAAGATGATTGATGCCATCAAGACCCTTGAACAGGATCGTATGGCAGCATTTGATGAGCATGAGAAAGCAGTGGGTATGATGTTACAAAGGAAACAACATTCTCTGGACACGGCCAATGATGTTACAAATACAGCAACAGACAGTGACTTCCTGTCACTGTATCCCATCATCAGTAATGACTTGAGATCACTGACCAGTCACCGCCCTCCTCTGATTGATGGCAGACTTTCATATCTGCGGATCAATCTGAGTAAGAGGGTTGGTGAGATCAGTCTGGGTGAGCTGGAGCTGGAAGACAGCAAGTGGGAGCTAAGTCATGAGTTTGGCAAGAAAGGACGTGGACATACACAAGTCAATGGGGCATGGGATATTGCTGCTCATCAGCATGATCAGCTTGCTGTGGTGGACCGTCTCAACAGACGAGTAGTAATCTACAGAAGTACAGGTCAACACCATAGAACCATTGACATGGAAGCAGGTAAGTGTGTCACACACTACTATACATACACAATGTGGTTTTGATAACTGCAGGCATTCAGTACAAAAAGTGTACAACAAAATATTGAACACATTTAAAAGTGATGCTAAATTCACCCACTTAAACTAACACAAGTATTCTAGTATCATTATACATGATACTGGTAATCAGAATATTTCCAATACTCTTAAAAATAATATATATTCAAAAGAAATTCTTCAAAATCTTCACCAATTATCATTTTATGAGCATAATATATTTAATTAAATAATATTTTGTCTAAAGCTCATGCAATATTTAATTGACCAGGAACAACATGTATTATCAATAGTGATTTTGAATTACATTGTTCACAGTTCATATTACAGAATATAATTCTACAGAATGAGTCTATAGTGGATGGTGTGATGTATTTCCACATTCAAATGTATTCACTCAGAATAAATGAATATATAAAACAAAATAACAATTATCCACTAATAGAAATGTATGATACATGTATTTGATACATGACATTTATGATGCAGTTTTCACTTAAAAATGTGTTCTTATTTGTTTTTTCTAATACAGGTCCACTTGCTATTGCAAGTGTCAACAATCACTTAGTAGTAGCAGATGACACCGACCAAGTCAAGATGTACAATGAGGATGGTACACTGTTATTTCAATTCACCACCCTGCCACTGAATGAGGTCGGTAAGACTGATGTGGAGATCAGAGGTGTTACAGCCAAGAAGGATGGTAACATCCTTGTGGGTGATATAGAGAGAATGGTAGTGACTGAGCACAGGTCCACTGATGGTGGACTAATTGACACCATGCCAGTCACTACACGACCTTTCTTCTTGGCTGTAGACAACAGTGGCAGAGTGGTGGTCAGTGGTGAAGATCAACAACACGTGGCTGTCATTGATAACAATGGTTCTACACTATTCACCATAACACCAACCATTGATGGTGAGCAAGTCAAATACTGCACAGGTGTATGCTGTGACACATCAGGTTTATACATTGCAATGTACAATGATCCTGACACTGGTCATATTCACCACTATGATCCCAATGGTAGATTTATCAGCTGCATTGCTAAGGGTCTGTATGCACCAAGTGGAATCACATTCACATCAGATGGGAAACAGTTGGCTGTAGCTGACTGGTACTCAGTCAAGATATATCACATTGTATAATATCATCCAACTTGGATGATGTTGAATGGCAATCTCTCTTGCTGGTCACATGGTACAATTTACATACATGTAGTTCATATTTCATTTCTCAATGTTGTAACAAACTTTCCATAAGGCATGAAGCCAACTAAATTACACCTCACCTTCTTTAGAAACTTGTATTTGGGGTTTAAATTTGGCAAGTCAGTGAGTTAATAATAATAATAAAGATTTGTAGCACGGACATATCCACCCTGCAGTGATTTTATTTTATTTATTTTTGTATTTTTTTAAATATTAAAACAATTGACAGCCCAAACAGTCATTGTTTCAGCTTTCTTCAGCTAAATGCAGTGTATACCTTTGTCATTCCTAATAAACATAAATATTCAGATTTACATAAAACTTACTTAAGTTGGTGTAAAGTTGATGATGGTATCAAACAAATGTAGTGATATGGAATTTTATGATGAAACAATAATAGTAATTATCAGTGTCAACAGGGGGCGCTATTGCTCCTTAGCGGTCGGTTTCAAATCCTTGTTTATTTGATTGTCGGCGTAGCTATATCGGAGTACGATGTACAAAATAGTCCGGGGTCACAATATTACTCAGATCATTTAAAGTTTGTTAGTTTTATAAGGCAACAAAATGTTCATTTTACTCTTACAAAATGTTATGGGTAAACAATTCGTTTAATTCTGGTGTATTGTAAGTTAAACGTTTAAACTGTTAAGTAGTTCTTGGTTGGTGCGGAACGTTACGTACAAGGACTCTGACGGAAAAGGTCAGGGAGGATGAGAAAGGTTGCTGACCTGTGTTTTTTGCTTGTTCGACTCGCGGTCCACAAGTAGCCATATTTGTGGACAGCGGGAAGATTATTTTTTACATTCCACCCGTTTGAGTGGCGTTTGCCTAATGATGCAAGGGTAGTTGGCTAGGAAGGAAAAGCACATTTTATAGCATTGGCTGGTAAGTCAGAATAACTTTTAAATCATAATCCGGACATTCACTTTATGCTCTAATTGAGGGTCATGTTTGGGAGTGTAAAACATGCGTTGTAAATGAACAATGTTCATAGGTCTACATGTTACACTTTTAATGAATAATACATGTATGTATACTTTAAATAAACAGGTTTCTTTTCTTCAGCTAAATGCAGTGTATACCTTTGTCATTCTCAATAAACATAAATGTTCACAGAGTTACATAAAACTTACTTGGTGTAAAGTTAATGATGGTATCAAACAAACCTTGAAATATTTCTGTCTGAGTTGATATCCTTTCAAAGAAATGTCAAATGTTATTCCCCAATTATACATGTCTGTATTTTGCTGTATTTTACATAACAATGAACGTTGTGTTCACCGATTGAAAGGTTTTCTTGTTAACATTAAAATGCACTTTTTTTAAATACTCGTTTTCAGGGTTTCTTTAATTCTTTTTTTTTTTTTTAAATATCCAAAAAAAAAAATGAAAAGTCAAACTGTCATTGTTTAAGCTTTCTTCAGCTTAGAGCTAAAGGCAGTTTAATAACCAATGCGGCAAAAAGTAATGTCAAGTACAACAAAATGGGTGGCAAATTCTTCCAAAATTGTTTATTTTTACATATTGGATTTGGTTTACAGCCAGTTAGTAAATTTCTAAATGGTTAGTGCAGATCGGTCAGTAAACCGGTTAACTGTCCCAATCGAAAGTTAATCTTGATTGACATGAAGTAAGACACAGCAGAATGGTAGTTTACCAATGATATTTTTACCCTTTAATTTCCCAAATCTTGTAATAAATAAAAGAATTGCTGTTTCAAACTGCTCACCGACTACAGTAACCTGTAGTATCAATGTAATAATGGTTGTTAGTGACCTTTAAGAACCACCCTGCTAGGGTCATTAACTTTTGACGTGTAACTACCATTGTTGTATCTTGACTTTGCTCATGCAAAATTGTATAAATATTACTCAAATTTTAATTGCTTTGTATTATATTATGCTCATAGTAAAATAATTTCTTGTTATTCTTGTTTAAACTGATGAATAATTGTGTAAATTATTCTTTTTTAGTCCCAAGTCAGTCTGTCAAACAGTGAGATGACCACAAATTCATAATTTCAAACTGTAATAATAATAATAATGGACTTATATAGTGCACGTATCCACCAACTGAGTGGTGCTCAAGGCGCATTATATTATTACCCCTGCTCATAAGGCTCATAAGGCTCATAAATCATTCCTAAAACCATCTCAGCTCCCTGGGGAGTATACAGCTCAATTGCTGCCATTACAGCGCATATAGGGCTAATCAACCAACTCTGCCCTCACAGGTACCCATTTAACCCCTGGGTGGAGAGAAGCAATTATGGTTAAGTGTCTTGCTCAAGGACACAAGTGTCAAGGCCGGGTTTCGAACCCACATTCTGCTACTAACACCAGAACTTGAGTCCGGTAAGCTAGACCGCTCGGCCAAGACACTTAAGGGACCGAGTCCATTCAAGGACTGGTGAATATGTATGAGTCAATAGATCCGAGTGTACTTAATAATACATTACATTGATGAATATTCATATTTCACCTTAATGACAATTAATATTCTGTGTTTGTCAAACACTTGTTAAATGCATTGACGTACATACGCAGTGCTGCTAGCTAGCCTCATTTGCATATATGTTACATAATATCCAAAGACATTTACTAGTGCACAATGCCCACCTGTTGGTACACTGTATATTGTTAGTATTAGATCAGCCTTATATGAATAAGCATTATACAAAACCTAGAATTGAAATTCCAATTAAATGTTTAATTTGATCTTTCAAGCTGAAATACATGTAATGTAATCTTTTTCCTAGTTGTTTGTCTTTTTTTATCATTCTCATTTGATATCTGATAGTTGCGTTCAAAAAGTCATGTAGAAATCCCATAGAAATATAGGACACCCACATGTACATATATATGCATAAGAAACCAACAATCATTATGAATAACTTTACCCTGAAAATGCCCTGAAAATCCGTTTTGCCGTGAAATAATTGTGTTCACCACAATTTCACTGCAATTTCACTGTGTCTTTTCCTCTCAGATATTGGCAATAATGTTCACAGTGATTTCAGGGCAAATTCACTGCGCTCTCAAGAATTAATAAGCTGCCCCAAAAACTGCCACAAGAATTTCACAGTGTTTTCATGGCATTTTCACAGCGAAGGAATTCCAAGAATATTTCATAGCATTTTCACGGTGTTGTGTCGTCATAAAATTGTAGTGAACTATTTATTTCTCGGTAAACGGATTTTTAGGGCATTTTCAGGGTAAAGTTATTCATAGTGAATGTATATGAATGCTACGTGAATCATATATGAATGCGAAATGAATCCTATAAGCTCCTGACAGCTCTACCAAATATTGGGATCCAAACTTTATTATTTTTGGATAGAATATTAAATTATTTGTTTAGGTAAGCTAAAAAGCACTGACTGTGGCTGATAATAAAAATAATAAATTACGTCGTATTCCGTGTACCATCATTTTGTTTCCATTTTGAAGCCGTATGTTTGGTAAACAGTTTCCTGACTTTACTTGTAGGTAATCCTCAAAATATTGTCATGAAACAAAGAATATGTTGAATGACTAAAATAATTACTGAAATATTAAAATAATAAATTCACCTTAACATCCGATCAATCAACTATACACATTGTCTTTAAGACAGACCAGAGAGTCTATGGCTAGACTAGTCAGTATTTGGTATCCAGGCATTCATATGAAAACTGAACATAAACTGGCTAGACTTCATTACACACAAAGCTGTAATGGTTTTTGTCAATAAAAAATGTCATTCACCTTCCTCACTTCATCAAGTTCAAAAATAGGAGATCCTTGGCTAATACTTGACACAAAATTATGTGTGTGTGTGTTTTCATATGAATGAATGATTAAACCCCCCTTCCCTCATCACATCATGGCTATGTGTCTCATCCTCACAGAGTACATGAATAAATAAATTATATCCAATCCAATCCAACATTAGAACACTATTTATTTAACTACTTAATTAATATGCAGTTTCTATAGCGAAGACAAATGTCAAAGTTCATATTATTCATGAGTAGATAACCTTGAATATTCAGTTTATTAATTGTAAGCAGATCTGATGAGACTTGACTTTTATGTAATGCAATGGTTCATTGCTTATCTTTTTATGACTTGGGACGATCAGAGCACACTGATCGAAACGTCAAGTTGTAACCTCCAGTTCTTTTCACAACTAATTACTACTCAATTGAGAATTTCACATGGTGTCACCGCAAACAGTCTTTACTTATATAGAGACCTTCATGTATCTAAACCTTTGAATAATAACTCAGTCTGCCATGGTTAACATAGAACTCTCCAAAGACATCATGATTCTAAGAACTTTCCTGGAGTAACATGACTAAATTGATTAATTTCATGACCCTATTATTCATCAATAAATATATTTTGATTTTGAGACCATACAGATGATATAAATATCTACAGTTCAATCAACTGAACTATGGCAGACAAAAGAGATAAGTGTTGTTGACCAAAGTCATCAAAACAAAATCAAATTTCCTGTCAGCAGCAAAAACTTAAAATGTCATTTTAAAGAAGCATTTAATCCTAACCAGTAATGTACTTATTAAGAAGATGTAATTGGCAATTAAGGGTTGGGAGAATATGGTTTCAATTGGGATGATAGTGTAGATGACATCTACCCTGTGATCTGTACTTTGGCATCAGCCACATCATACATTGTGACAAGTATTTGCAGTGTAAGTTTGAATATCCTGATGGTAGCTTATTTCTTTGTGAGTGATTCTGTGTAACACATGTACAATTGTACATGTAGATTACCATTTCCTCTTGTTAGCTACTTTATATAAGGAAATGATTTGGGCTTGGTTTGGTTTATTTGCTCATTCAACATCACAATCAAGTACAGTACAATCAATAGAAACAAAATGTCAAGACAGAAAACAAAAGTGGTTGATAAACCAGGATATAAACCCATAAATCTATACAGGATTATTCCCAATGAGGTCCTTCAATAAAAAGATTGGAACTAAAGACAATAGCATTAAACAATTACAACCAGATAAAAATCGATACATTTTTAAACACGAAAACAAAATTGGACAAAAACAGACAAGTGCAAGAGAAATGGATTGGAAGACTAGAATAAAACAATAAAAATAAGACACTCTTCAAGATGGTGAAAAAGAACAAGAACTCAAGTGTTTGTTAGGACAAACAAAGTGTACTCATATCATGACCTTCTGGTTCAATCAAATTATCATTGATGACATCATAATCATATTTTTTGAAAATATAAAAAAAATTGTATTATAACATCAATTTCTGCTTCAAAAGACACATCAATTTTGCATTAGAATAAGTTACTTTTAAATTTCCGGTATACGCCCGGAAAGCTACATAATTTCTTTGATATTAATGTGAGATATTTCATTCCCCTTTTCAAACTCATCTGTAAGCTTGTAAACAGCTAACTGTGCCGTCATAAAAACGGATATTATTCCAAATTAATCATAACTAACAAAACAGTGAATATGCGACATAAGACACGAGAGGGCAGTATTCAATGTCCACAGTCAACCACGACAGTCTTGTGCATTGTATGCTAAGTGTGTTACGTACATTGTATTGTATGCTAAGACAGCGTGTGGCCAACGACCCTGGTGTATAGCTAAATAGGCTTGTGTATGCACATCTAGACTGCACACAGTTGCACGTCTAGACTGCACACAGTTGCACGTCTAGACTGCACACAGTTGCACGTCTAGACTGCACACAGTTGCACGTCTAGACTGCACACAGTTGCACATCTAGACTGCACACAGTTGCACATCTAGACTGTATACAGTTGCACATGTACACGTAAACATGTGGCATACCGTTCGTTCAGTCTGAGGCATTGAGGGTGGAATGTATCTAATGACTAATAATAAAAATAATAAAATCAATCTGTGATGAAATTCTTACGTCATCGCCATTAGAACAATCTAGGAATTCCAAGGATTGTAAGTTATGAAGTCATTCTGAGCTATGCAACTATGTTCTTTTAGTTCAATAAGTAAGAAGAAGAAGCAGCCAAAAAAAATAAAAAATTAACAGTTTCAAGAGGTTTTCAGATTGTTGCACGTGACAACCTAACAAGATTGCACTAGAACATTTGACAACAGAACAACAAAATTAAATACATTTTCTTTCTAAAAAACACCCCTGGGTAAATAATATGCATTAACCCTAACCCTGTCAGACGCAGCAGAGTGCATCAGCTGGAAAAGTCTGATGCACTTTGATGCATTTAGCTGTCAACACCAGTGCATAAGCAGCCAAGTCTGTTTCTATTGAGAGCTGGTCCCATTAAACAATGCCAGAGTTGTATTCTGCTGCGTTTGGTGACCACAGACTCTGAGGCAGTTCGGCCTTGAGATTTGTGACAAGATGGATCTTGCTGCACTTGGCAGCCAAGTCACTTTGATAAACGATGCACTCTGTTGCATCTGGCAGGGTTTCTAGCCAAAATACCCTGGATGGTTAGGGTAAAAATATGATGTGTATATGTACCACAGTAGCTTTTGTGTACATACATGTATTTTCAAAACTATTCAGCCTGGCCTTCACTTGAACCAGGATTTACCATTGTTGAAAATTGTGCATATATTTTCTGGTTCATGAAGTGAGTCATTAAAAAAAATTACACACCAGATAAAAATCAATAAATGTTTATACGTGAAAACAAACAAATTCGGACAAATTCAGACAAGGGCAAGAAATGGATTGGAAGACTAGAATAAAACATGATAAAAATAAGACACTCTTCATGATGGTACTCTGAAAAATAGTAAGAGAAGGCATACAGACATCACTATGAATTGCACAAGAAAAGAAAGAAAAAAACAAGATTGCACTGGAACATTTAGAATAAAAACACTTGCTTGAATACAATTTGACAACAGAACAACAAAATTATATACATTTTCTTTCTCAAAGAATACACATTAAAATATGATGTGTATATGTACCACAGTAGCTTTTGTGTACATGTACATACATGTACTTTCAAACTATTAAGCCTGCCCTTCACTTGAACCAGGATTTACCATTGTTGAAAATTGTGAATATATTTTCTGGTTCATGAAGTGTGTCAACTCTGCATTGGTGTATTTCTGTACAATCTTTTCAGATTTTGAATGGTATCTACAACTGCATGTCGTAACTATGTACAGTTGTTCCTGGTACCCAGTTGGTCATGTATGTTCTACCCTGTTTATTGGACACCAATGAACTCTCCATGTCACATAACATGAAAGTTTACACAAGGAAACTGTCTGCATTACTTTTTCACCATTTGAGCCAACGCCCTGTGCCACTATTGATGGGTTGAACATTTACCCAATTTGAATTCTGTTTAATTCTGTTTTAATTTATCATTTTTTGGAAAATCTACTGCATCTTGTATGGTAAGTGTTTATAAACCACCAGACAACATTTATAACTGAATACTCTCAATCTTTTCTACTTCTGGGGAAAGCAAGTCAAATGTACATTATACATACATATACTGTATATACATATGAAGAGTTTCATAGCAAAATGCGATAAATGCCATATTTAAATCTTTTGCACCGACACCACTCAGACATCGTTCACAGGAAGGCAAACATAAGTTCCAACTCAGTTTTAGCAAAATGTGATATAACAACTATATAAACTCAATCATACACGTTTTATTCCAAACTGCGATAAATGCCACACCAGCTTCTCTGCAATCTGCAATATATCCTCTCAGCCAAATGGATATAGCGTTTTCATTGGCGGATCTAGGGGGGGCTAAGTGGGCTCTAGCCCTCCCTAAAATCGTTTTTAAAAAAAAGGGAGAGAAAAAGAGAGAGAAAGAGAGAGAGAAAGAGAGAGAGAGAAAGAGAGAGAGAGAGAGAAAGAGAGAGAAAAAGAGAGAAAGAGAGAAAGAGAGAGAGAGAGAGAGAGAGAGAGAGAGAGTGAAAGGGGGAGGGGAGGGGAGAACGCACTCCCATTCCCACAGTGTGCTTTGTTTTTCTCTCCCTTTGATTATTTCATTGTAATTTTTGTAGTACTGAAAAATAATTGTTTTTGATTCTCAGCCCCCCTCCCTAAAAAATGTTCTGTTCTGGATCCGCCCATGGTTTTGCTATGAAACTCTTCAAATGTGCACTGCATCTTGCTTGGACAGTCGGACTCCATTTACTGACATAACATTTGAACATTAACCCTTCTGTGACTGCAACAGTCAAAATCTGTCAAAATGTTGATACCTGTATACTTGCCAAGGTATATCTAGTGCACTTAAAAAGACGAACACTGTGAAACCTTATGTGTGGTAAGTACATTTACAGGTTAAAATGAGTTGACCGCTTTTGATTGGTAAAAGCATTGTCTGGTATTGTTCAGGGTGGTCAAAATGACAGTAAAAACCAGTCAGAAATGCCCCTGTGTACACATTTGGGTCAACAGTCAAAACAGGCAGTTGACTGATTTTGACCACTATAGCTACTTGCTATATAGTAGGAGGGTTAACACAACAAATCTAACTTTAACTTCAGGGAGGAGGGATCAGTGCTATATACACAAACTCACTGTGTTTGTTATTTCTCCCAATGGTTCTCCTTAATGTGTACACAGATTTCTTGTACAACAATTCTTCCAAACATTCCCAAATTACTGGATTTATTTCCATATTTATAACATACATTTAAATAAAAGTGAATTGAGTGATTTGTTATGATCAAGGATTTAGGTTTAAAGTTACAGCTTCGGAACTGATTGCAAAATGACAACAATTGATGTCTAAAAGATTTCTTGATATGAAATTGGTATTTAAAGTTGATGATGGTATCAAACATCCCTTGAAATCTTTCTGTCTGAGGTGATGTCATTTTTAAGAATAGTCAAATATTATTCCCCAATAACTGAAGTCAGAATTTTTATAATTGTATGTTAGAATAAACACAAAGTTTGTGTTTGCTGTTCATTTTTTTTTCTTATCAATTTTGCCATTTTTCTATTTGACAACTTGAGTTTTTAGGGAACCAATTTAGTGTTAAGCTGGCAGACACTTATAAACTTGCAGTCAACTCACATAATGTGCCTGACATACAAACAGATATAACTAATAAAGGGTTGTACATAATCACACTCAGTGAACTCTATCTACATGTAGATTCAAGGTGAACTAGTGTATAAATAAGAACATTTCTTCACAGAAACAATAATATACATGTAAGCTGGTTTAAACTTATAGGTTGGTGAAATTCTTGCGTCGGGAGATAAACAATTGATTTAATTTTGCCCTACACCGACGTGTGTATAGCACTGTATACTCAGTGCTTTCCGAGTGTCTGTGAAAAAACTACACAGGTGACTCGGGCGGGATTTGAACTCATGACCTCCTGCTTCCTAGTGCAGAACGTTTTAACCTCTGGACCACCGAGCTTGCCCGATGGCGATTGGTTTAAACAAGTTAGTTGTTTTACATCTTTATTCACATGAAGTGAGCCATAGTATAATGACAGTTTACCAATGGTATACTTTCCCTTTAAAATGCGAACACAATTTACAAGCAATATTTCAAGAATATTTGATACCATCCTCTACTTTGCATTACGTACATTTGAGTTCATTTTGTAGAATGCTGGTACGGTAATACAGAAGGCAGATGTTTTCCAGTCAATTTGTTTTTATTACACAAAATAAATTATACATTGAATCACTTTTCCCTTGTGTATTGTTTGGTGATTCAAGTCAGTTTAAGGTAAACCATTCATCATAAATGACTTCATCATCAGTGACCATTAACCCCGTCTTTTTTAATTCTCTTTCATTTGTTCACAGAACAAAATGGCTACCAGTACTGGAGAATTAGGAGCATTGCAAAAGATAAGCCGGTATCATCTCGAGTGTGGCATATGCCATGACCGATACAAGCAAGCAAAAATACTGGATTGTTCTCATAGTTTCTGTGAGACCTGTTTAGATGAATACTGGGACACCACCTGCAGACGCGCTCCAAACATTCCTTGTCCTGTTTGTCGTCAGGAGATTCTCATTCCATCGACGGGCATTCAGGGACTCAAAACCAATTTTCACTTGATTGCCATCGTAGATGAGGTATCACTACAAGAGAAAGTTGCCTGTTCAGGTAACTCCAAGCCACTCTGTGAGTTATGTGATGGAGGCAATGAGGCTCTTCATCGATGTCTTGACTGTGCCCAAAATATCTGCTCTAACTGCAAAAAGATACATCTGCGAAGCAAAGCAACATCTAATCACAATGTAGCTACTCTGGAGGACATACGTAAGGGTAAGGCAACAGTGAAAAGACCAGAAGAGGCTTCTACATGTCACAAACACAAGGGAGAGATCAATCGATTCTACTGTGAGACATGTCAAGTCTTGATCTGTCGAGACTGTACTGTTTTGGACCATTGTAAACCTGAGCATCAGTACATTGACAGTGCAGAAGCTTTTCTGAAATACAAGAAGGCTATGAAAGATATCTTGCCAGTTTGCCTCACAGAAATAAAGGAACTGGAAGAATCTTTGGCTGCTTCATCTCAAGCTAAGCAAGAATTCAGAGACAAAGTCATAACAACCATGAAAGAGGTGAAGGAGACAGCAGATCAGATCAGAGCAAAGGTTACAGCTGAGGAGAATAAAATGATTGATGCCATCAAGACCCTTGAACAGGATCGTATGGCAGCATTTGATGAGCATGAGAAAGCAGTGGGTATGATGCTACAAAGGAAACAACATTCTCTGGACACGGCCAATGATGTTACAAATACAGCAACAGACAGTGACTTCCTGTCATCAGTAATGACTTGAGATCACTTGAGATCACTGACCAGTCACAGCCCTCCTCTGATTGATGGCAGACTTTCATATCTGCGGATCAAGCAGAGTAAGACGGTTGGTGATATCAGTCTGGGTGAGCTGGAGCTGGAAGACAGCAAGTGGGAGCTAAGTCATGAGTTTGGCAAGAAAGGACGTGGACATAAAAAATTCAATGGGGCATGGGGTATTGCTGCTCATCAACATGATCAGCTTGCTGTGATAGAGCTTGACAACAAACAAGTAGGAATCTACAGCAGTACAGGCCAACTCCATAGAACCATTGACATGGAAGCATGTAAGTGTTTCACACACTACTATACATACACAATGTGGTTTTGACAACTGCAGACATTCAGTACAAAAAGTGTACAAAAAATATTGAACATATTTAAAAGTGATGCTAAATTCACCCACTTAAACTAACACAAGTGACTTCTAGTCAATGAATGTACATGTACTAAAAAAAAATTATTTCATTAAATTTATGAAACATTATACATTATATATACATTATACATGATACTGGTAATATTTGCAATACTCTTACAAATAATATATATTCAAGAAGAATTCTTCAAAATCTTCATCAATTTTCATTTTATGAGCATAATATATTTAATTAAATAATATTTTGCCTAAAGCTCATGCAATATTTAATTGATCAGGAACAACATGTATTATTAATAGTGATTTTGAATTGCATTGTTCACAGTTCATATTACAGAATATAATTCTACAGAATGAGGCTATAGTGGATGGTGTGATGTATTTCCACATTCAAATGTATTCACTCAGAATAAATGAATATAGAAAACAAAATAACAATTATCCACTAATAGAAATGTATGATACATGCATTTGATACATGACATTTATGACACTTAAAAATGTGTTCTTATTTGTTTTTTCTAATACAGGTCCACGTGACAGTGCAAGTGTCAACAATCACTTAGTAGTAGCAGATGCCACCAACCAAGTCAAGATGTACAATGAGGATGGTACACTGTTATTTCAATTCACCACCCTGCCACTGAATGAGGTCGGTAAGACTGATGTGGACATCAGAGATGTTACAGCCAAGAAGGATGGTAACATCCTTGTGGGTGATGTACAGAGAATGGTAGTAACTGAGCACAGGTCCACTGATGGTGGACTAATTGACACCATGGCAGTCACTACACGACCCTACTTCTTGGCTGTAGACAACAGTGGCAGAGTGGTGGTCAGTGGTTTAGATCAACAACACGTGGCTGTCATTGATAACAATGGTTCTGCACTATTCACCATAACACCATCCATTGATGGTCAGAAAGTCAAATACTGCACAGGTGTATGCTGTGACACATCAGGTTTATACATTGCAATGTTCAATGATCCTGACACTGGTCATATTCACCACTATGATCCCAATGGGAGATTTATCAGCTGCATTGCTAAGGGTCTGTATGCACCACAAGAAATCACATTCACATCAGATGGGAAACAGTTGGCTGTAGCTGACTGGTACTCAGTCAAGATATATCACATTGTATAATATCATCCAACTTGGATGATGTTGAATGGCAATCTATCTTGCTGGTCACATGGTACAATTTACATACATGTAGTTCATATTTCATTTCTCAATGTTGTAACAAACTTTCCATAAGGCATGAAGCCAACTAAATTACACCTCACCTTCTTTAGAAACTTGTATTTGGGGTTTAAATTTGGCAAGTCAGTGAGTTAATAATAATAATAAAGATTTGTAGCGTGCACATATCCACCCTGCTGGGCGCTCAAGGCAGTAATTTGATTTTATTTCTTTTTGTATTTTTTTTAAATATTAAAACAATTGACAGCCCGAAACAGTCATTGTTTCAGCTTTCTTCAGCTAAATGCAGTGTGTACCTTTGTCATTCCTAATAAACATAAATATTCAGATTTACATAAAAGTTACTTAAGTTGGTGTAAAGTTAATGATGGGTATCAAACAAATGTAGTGATATGGAATTTTATGATGAAACAATAATAGTATTTATCAATGTCAACAGGGGGCGCTATTGCTCCTTAGCGGTCGGTTTCATATCCTTGTTTATTTTATTGTCAGTGTAGCTATATCGGAGTACGATGTACAAAATAGTCTGGGGTCACAATATTACTCAGATCATTTAAAGTTATAAGGCAAAAAAATGTTCATTTTACTCTTACAAAATGTTATGGGTAAACAATTCATTTAATTCTGATGTATTGTAAGTTAAACGTTTAAACTGTTAAGTAGTTCTTGGTTGGTGCGGAACGTTAAGTACAAGGACTCTGACGGAAAAGGTCAGGGAGGATGAGAAAGGTTGCTGACCTGTGTTTTTTTGCTTGTTCGACTCGCGGTCCACAAGCAGCCATTTTTGTGGACAGCGGGAAGATTATTTTTACATACCACCCGTTTGCGTGGCATTTGCCAAATGATGCAAGGGTACATGTAGTTGGCTAGGAAGGAAAAGCACATTTTATAGCATTGGCTGGTAAATCAGAATAACTTTTAAATCATAATCCGGACATTCACTTTATGCTGTAATTGAGGGTCATGTTTGGGAGTGTAAAACATGCCTTGTAAATGAACAATGTTCATAGGTCTACATGTTACACTTTTAATGAATAATACATGTATGTATACTTTAAATAAACAGGTTTTGTTTCTTCAGCTAAATGCAGTGTATACCTTTGTCATTCTCAATAAACATAAATGTTCACAGAGTTACATAAAACTTACTTGGTGTAAAGTTAATGACGGTATCAAACAAACCTTGAAATATTTCTGTCTGAGGTGATATCCTTTCAAAGAAATGTCAAATGTTATTCCCCAATTATACATGTCTGTATTTTGCTGTATTTTACATTACAATGAACGTTGTGTTCACCGATTGAAAGGTTTGAAAGTATTTTTTGTTAACATTAAAATGTACTTTTTTTAAACACTCGTTTTCAGGTTTTTTTTTTTTTAGTTCTTTTTGCTTTTGTTTTAATATAAAAAATAAAACAAATGAAAAGTCAAACTGTCATTGTTTAAGCTTTCTTCAGCTTAGAGCTAAAGGCAGTTTAATAACTAATGCGGCAAAAAAGTAATGTCTAGTACAACAAAATGGGCGGCAAATTCTTCCAAATTGTTTATTTTTACATATTGGTTTTGGTTTATAGCCAGTTAGTAAATTTCTAAATGGTTAGTGCAGATCGGTCAGTAAACCGGTTAACTGTCCCGATCGAAAGTTGATGTATATCTAAATTAACATGAAGTAAGACAAAGCAGAATGGTAGTTTACCAATGATATTTTTACCCTTTAATTTCCCAAATTTTGTAATAAATAAAATATTGCTGTTTCAAACTGCTCAACGACTACAGTAACCTGTAGTATCAATGTAATAATGGTTAATAATAATAATAATAATGTGTGGACTTATATAGCACACGTATCCACCAACTAAGTGGTGCTCAAGGCGCATTATATCATTACCCCTGCTCATAAGGCTCATAAATTATTCCTGAAACCATCGCAGCTCCCTGGGGAGTATACAGCTCAATTGCTGCCATTACAGCGCATATAGGGCTAATCAACCAACTCTGCCCTCACAGGTACCCATTTAACCCCTGGGTGGAGAGAAGCAATTATGGTTAAGTGTCTTGCTCAAGGACACAAGTGTCACGGCCGGGATTCGAACCCACATTCTGCTGCTAACACCAGAATTACTTGAGTCCGGTAAGCTAGACCGCTCGGCCACGACACTGTTAGTGACCTTTAAGTAAAACCCTGCTAGGGTCATTAACCTTTGACCTGTAACTACCATTGTTGTATATTGACTTTGCTCATGCAAAATTGTATAAATATTACTCAAATTTCAATTGCTTTGTATTATATTATGCTCATAGTAAAATAATTGTTATTCTTGTTTAAACTGATGAATAATTGTGTAAATTATTCCTTTTTAGTCCAAGTCAGTCTGTCAAACGGCGAGATGACCACAAATTCATAATTTCAAACTGTGACTAAAGAGACCGAGTCCATTCAAGGACTGATGAATATGTATGAGTCAATAGATCTTAGTGTAATTAATAATACATTACATTTATGAATATTCATATTTCACCTCAATGACAATTAATATTCTGTGTTTGTCAAACACTTGTTAAATGCATTTACGTACATACGCAGTGCTGCTAGCTCATTTGCATATATGTTACATAATGTCCAAAGACATTTACTAGTGCACAATGCCCACCTGTTGGTACACTGTATATTGTTAGTATTAGATCAGCCTTATATGGATAAGCATTATACAAAACCTAGAATTGAAATTCCAATCAAATGTTTAATTTGATCTGTCAAGCTGAAATACATGTAACGTAATCTATTTCCTAGTTGTTTGTCTTTTTTTATCATTCTCATTTGATATCTTATAGTTATATACAACAAGTCGTACAGAATTCTACAGGAAACCTACAGGGAACCTACATGTATAGGAAACCTACATGTATAGGAAACCTACATGTATAGGAAACCTACATGTATATCACTCTTATTTGAATCTTATAAGAATGCTCTGGCAGGATTGTCAACTTTATTATTTTTGGATAGAATATTAAATAATCTGTTCAGGTAAGGTAAAAAGGACTGGCTCTGGTATTCTGTGTACGATCATTTTTGTTTCCATTTTGAAGCCGTATGTTTGGTAAACAGTTTCCTGACTTTACTTGTAGGTAATCCTCAAAATATTGTCATGAAACAAAGAATATGTTGAATGACTAAAATAATTACTGAAATATTAAAATAATAAATTCACCTTAACATCCGATCAATCAACTATACACATTGTCTTTAAGACAGACCAGAGAGTCTGTGGCTAGACTAGTCAGTATTTGGTATCCAGGCATTCATATGAAAACTGAACATAAACTGGCTAGACCTTATTACACACAAAGCTATAATGGTTTTTGTCAATAAAAAATGTCATTCACCTTCCTCACTTCATCAAGTTCAAAAATAGGAGATCCTTGGCTAATACTTGACACAAAATTATGTGTGTTTTCATATGAATGAATGATTAAACCCCCCTTCCCTCATGTCTTGGACGGTACGACCCGTCTCACAGAGACTCTTGAGGGCGCACTTGGCTCAGCACGAAGACACACGACGAGCCGAGGACACGTTTTATTCGACGGCCATTTTACTATGTCAGTTATCACAAATACCACTTAAATCCTTACAATTTCAATGTAGAAACTACCATTATTCTAAGTCAGACACCCGGAACCACAGTCATGTAAGTTTTTATATCATTTGTAAGCTCATTTTTATCGTATTTTTTCTTCCATAAAACTTAAGTTTCTCACATGTAAGTTCCTAACGTTAACTTTTCCCGTACTCCAGCTAGCTTTGATATTTTCTGGGTCACTCTTATCCGTCTAGATTTACTTATCGTTAAAGGTCTCGGGCTCTTGTATTCTCTTATTGTGTAATTATTTATACCAGTATTCTCATTTTCTAAACTAGTGACTACTTACCCGTTCTTCTACTAAATACTTTATGAGCTATTCCTGTTTTTAAGTATTGAGGCACAAACCTATGATGTTCCTTGGTGGAGCGATCCCTGTATTTAAGGACTTGGCTTGTTTTTATGCAGAACATTATTTCTTAAAGGTTATTTAGTGTTGATAGTTGATTGTTACTTAAACATTTTGACTTGTTAAGCTTATTTAAGGCTTTTCTATTTCTAAACGAAGACATTTTGTATCATTTTCTTATAGTTCACCGTGGATTAAAGTTGAAGATGGAAACTAAAGCCCTGACCTTTGGCCATTTCATTCTTTTCTTCGCGGTTGGACTCTCTGGTCAAACCTAAGTTAATGCTTCCGCAAGCCACACTTTTGCAGACGCCAGAACACCTCAACACATCATGGCTATGTGTCTCATCCTCACAGAGTACATGAATAAATAAATTATATCCAATCCAATCCAACATTAGAACACTATTTAACTACTTAATTAATATGCAGTTTCTATAGCGAAGACAAATGTCAAAGTTCATATTATTCATGAGTAGATAACCTTGAATATTCAGTTTATTAATTGTAAGCAGATCTGATGAGACTTGACTTTTATGTAATGCAATGGTTCATTGCATATCTTTTTATGACTTGGGACGATCAGAGCATACTGATCGAAACGTCAAGTTGTAACCTCCAGTTCTTTTCACAACTAATTACTACTCAATTGAGAATTTAATATGGTGTCACCGCAAATAGTCTTTACTTACATAGAGACATATCTAAACATTTGAATAATAACTCAGTCTGCCATGGTTAACATAGAACTCTCCAGAGACATCATCATTCTAAGAACTTTCCTGGAGTAACATGACTAAATTGATTAATTTCATGACCCTATTATTCATCAATGAATGTATTTTGAGACCATACAGATGATATAAATATCATATCACATGGTGACTTCTACAGTTCAATCAACTGAACTATGGCAGACAAAAGAGATAAGTGTTGTTGACCAAAGTCATCAAACCAAAATCAAATTTCCTGTCAGCAGCAAAGACTTAAAATGTCATTTTAAAGAAGTGTTTAATCCTAACCAGTAATGTACTTATTAAGAAGATGTAATTGGCAATTAAGGGTTGGGAGAATATGGTTTCAATTGGGATGATAGTGTAGATGACATCAACCCTGTGATCTGTACTTTGACATCAGCCATATCGCACAATGTGACAAGTATTTGCAGTAGTTTGAATATCCTGGTGGTAGCTTATTTCTTTGTGAGTGATTCTGTGCAACACATGTACAATTGTACATGTAGATTACCATTTCCTCTTGTTAGCTACTTTATATAAGGAAATGATTTGGGCTTGGTTTGGTTTATTTGCTCATTCAACATCACAATCAAGTACAGTGCAATCAATAGAAACAAAATGTCAAGACAGAAAACAAAAGTGGTTGATAAACCAGAATATAAACCCATAAATCTATACAGGATTATTCCCAATGAGGTCCTTGAATAAAAAGATTAGAACTAAAGACAATAGAAATGGCATTAAAAAAATTACAAACCAGATAAAAATCAATAAATGTTTATACGTGAAAACAAACAAATTCGGACAAATTCAGACAAGGGCAAGAAATGGATTGGAAGACTAGAATAAAACATGATAAAAATAAGACACTCTTCATGATGGTACTCTGAAAAATAGTAAGAGAAGGCATACAGACATCACTATGAATTGCACAAGAAAAGAAAGAAAAAACAAGATTGCACTGGAACATTTAGAATAAAACACAAGCTTGAATACAATTTGACAACAGAACAACAAAATTATATACATTTTCTTTCTCAAAGAATACACATTAAAATATGATGTGTATATGTACATGTACCACAGTAGCTTTTGTGTACATACTGTACATGTATTTTCAAACTATTCAGCCTGCCCTTCGCTTGAACCAGGATTTACCATTGTTGAAAATTCTGCATATATTTTCTGGTTCATGAAGTGAGTCAACTCTGCATTGGTGTATTTCTGTACAATCCTTTCAGAGTTTGAATGGTATCTACAACTGCATGTCGTAACTATGTACAGTTGTTCCTGGTACCCAGTTGGTCATGTATGTTCTACCCTGTTTATTGGACACCAATGAACTCTCCATGTCACATAACATGAAAGTTTACACAAGGAAACTGTCTGCATTACTTTTTCACCATTTGAGCCAACGCCCTGTGCCACTATTGATGGGTTGAACATTTACCCAATTTGAATTCAGTTTAATTCTGTTTTAATTTCTCATTTTTTGGAAAGTCTACTGCATCTTGTATGGTAAGTGTTTATAAGCCACCAGAAAACATTTATAACTGAATACTTTGGACAGAAAAGTCTCAATCTTTTCTACTTCTGGGGAAAGCAAGTCAAATGTACATTATACATACATATATACATATGAAGAGTTTCATAGCAAAACGTGATAAATGCCATATTTAAAACTTTTGCACCAACACCACTCAGACATTGTTCATAGGTAGGCAAACACAAGTTCCAACTCAGTTTTTAGCAAAACGCGATATAACCACTATATAAACTCAATCATTATACACGTTTTATTCCAAACTGCGATAAATGCCACGCCAGCTTCTCTGCAATCTGCAATATATCCTCTCAGCCAAATGGAAATATAGCGTTTTACTATGAAACTCTTCATATGTATACTGCATCTTGCTTGGACAGTTGGACTCCATTTACTGACATAACATTTGAACATTAACCCGTCTGTGACTGCAAGAGTCAAAGTCGGTGAAAATGTTGATACCTGTATACTTGCCAAGGTATATCTAGTGCACTTAAAAAGACGAACACTGTGAAACCTTATGTGTGGTAAGTACATTTACAGGTTAAAATTAGTTGACCGCTTTTGATTGGTAAAAGCATTGTCTGGTATTGTTCAGGGTGGTCAAAATGACAGTAAAAACCAGTCAGAAATGCCCCTGTGTACACATTTGGGTCAACAGTCAAAACAGGCAGTTGACTGATTTTGACCACTATAGCTACTTGCTATATAGTAGGAGGGTTAACACAACAAATCTAACTTTAACTTCAGGGAGGAGGGATCAGTGCTATATACACAAACTCACTGTGTTTGTTATTTCTCCCAATGGTTCTCCTTAATATGTACACAGATTTCTTGTACAACAATTCTTCCCAACATTCCCAAATTACTTGATTTATTTCCATATTTATAACAAACATTTAAATAAAAGTGAACTGAGTAATTGGTTAGGATTAAGGATTAAGGATTTAGGTTTAAAGTTACAGCTTCGGAACCGATTGCAAAATGACAACAATTGATGTCTAAAAGATTTCTTGATATGAAATTGGTATTTAAAGTTGATGATGGTATCAAACATCCCTTGAAATCTTTCTGTCTGAGGTGATGTCATTTTTAAGAATAGTCAAATATTATTCCCCAATAACTGAAGTCAGAATTTTTATAATTGTATGTTAGAATAAATACAAAGTTTGTGTTTGCCGATCATTTTGTTTTTCTTATCAATTTTGCCATTTTTCTACTTGACAACTTGGGTTTTTAGGGAACCAATTTAGTGTTAAGCTGGCAGACACTTATAAACTTGCAGTCAACTCACATAATGTGCCTGACATACAAACAGATATAACTAATAAAGGGTTGTACCTAATCACACTCAGTGAACTCTATCTACATGTAGATTCAAGGTGAACTAGTGTATAAATAAGAACATTTCTTCACAGAAACAATAATATACATGTAAGCTGGTTTAAACTTATAGGTTGGTGAAATTCTTGCGTCGGGAGATAAACAATTGATTTAATTTTGCCCTACACCGACGTGTGTATAGCACTGTATACTCAGTGCTTTCCGAGTGTCTGTGAAAAAACTACACAGGCGACTCGGGCAGGATTTGAACTCACGACCTCCTGCTTACTAGTGCAGAACGTCTTAACCTCTGGACCACTGAGCTTGCCCGATGGCGATTGGTTTAAACAAGTTAGTTGTTTTACATCTTTATGAAGTGAGCCATAGTACATGTACAATGACAGTTTACCAATGGTATACTTTCCCTTTAAAATGCGAACACAATTTACAAGCAATATTTCAAGTATATTTGATACCATCCTCTACTTTGCATTACGTACATTTGAGTTCATTTTGTAGAATGCTGGTACGGTAATACAGAAGGCAGATGTTTTCCAGTCAGTTTTGTTTTTATTGCACAAAAAAAATTATATATTGTATCACTTTTCCCTTGTGTATTGTTTGGTGATTCAAGTCAGTTTAAGGTAAACCATTCATCATAAATGACTTCATCATCAGTGACCATTAACCCCGTCTTTTTTAATTCTCTTTCATTTGTTAACAGAATAAAATGGCTACCAGTACTGGAGAATTAGGAGCATTGCAAAAGATAAGCCGGTATCATCTCGAGTGTGACATATGCCATGACCGATACAAGCAACCCAAAATATTGGATTGTTCTCATAGTTTCTGTGAGACCTGTTTAGATGAATACTGGGACACCACCTGCAGACGCGCTCCAAACATTCCTTGTCCTGTTTGTCGTCAGGAGATTCTCATTCCATCGACGGGCATTCAGGTACTCAAAACCAATTTTCACTTGATTGCCATCGTAGATAAGGTATCTCTACAAGAGAAAGTTGCCTGTTCAGGTAATTCCAAGCCACTCTGTGAGTTATGTGATGGAGGCAATGAGGCTCTTCATCGATGTCTTGACTGTGCCCAAAATATCTGCTCTAACTGCAAAAAGATACATCTGCGAAGCAAAGCAACATCCAATCACAATGTAGCTACACTGGATGACATACGTAAGGGTAAGGCAACAGTGAAAAGACCAGAAGAGGCTCCTACATGTCACAAACACAAGGGAGAGATCAATCGATTCTACTGTGAGACATGCCAAGTCTTGATCTGTCGAGACTGTACTGTTGTGGACCATCGTCACCATCAGTACATTGACAGTGCAGAAGCTTTTCTGAAATACAAGAAGGCTATGAAGGATATCTTGCCAGTTTGCCTCACAGAAATAAAGGAACTGAAAGAATCTTTGGCTGCTTCATCTCAAGCTAAGCAAGAATTCAGAGACAAAGTCATAACAACCATGAAAGAGGTGAAGGAGACAGCAGATCAGATCAGAGCAAAGGTTACAGCTGAGGAGAATAAGATGATTGATGCCATCAAGACCCTTGAACAGGATCGTATGGCAGCATTTGATGAGCATGAGAAAGCAGTGGGTATGATGCTACAAAGGAAACAACATTCTCTGGACACGGCCAATGATGTTACAAATACAGCAACAGACAGTGACTTCCTGTCACTGTATCCCATCATCAGTAATGACTTGAGATCACTGACCATTCACCGCCCTCCTCTGATTGATGGCAGACTTTCATATCTGCGGATCAATCAGAGTAAGAGGGTTGGTGATATCAGTCTGGGTGAACTGGAGCTGGAAGACAGCAAGTGGGAGCTAAGTCATGAGTTTGGCAATAGAGGACGTGGTGTGGCATGGGGTATTGCTGCTCATCAACATGATCAGCTTGCTGTGACAGACATTGAAAACAGACGAGTGGTAATCTACAGCAGTACAGGTCAACACCATAGAACCATTGACATGGAAGCATGTAAGTGTGTCACACACTACTATACATACACAATGTGGTTTTGACAACTGCAGGCATTCAGTACAAAAAGTGTACAACAAAATATTGAACATATTTAAAAGTAATGCTAAATTCACCCACTTAAACTAACACAAGTGTTCTAGTCAAAAAATGTACATGTACTAAAAAAATAATTATTTCATTAAATTTATGAAACATTATATATAAGATTATACATGATACTGGTAATCAGAATATTTGCAATACTCTTACAAATAATATATATCCAAGAGAAATTCTTCAAAATTTTCATCAATTTTCATTTTATGAGCATAATATATTAAATTGAATAATATTTTGCCTAAAGCTCATGCAATATTTAATTGATCAGGAACAACATGTATTATTAATAGTGATTTTGAATTGCATTGTTCACAGTTCATATTACAGAATATAAGTCTACAGAATGAGGCTATAGTGGATGGTGTGATGTATTTCCACATTCAAATGTATTCACTCAGAATAAATGAATATATAAACAAAATAACAATTATCCACTAATAGAAATGTATGATACATGCATTTGATACATGACATTTATGATGCAGTTTTCACTTAAAAATGTGTTCTTATTTGTTTTTTCTAATACAGGTCCAGTAGCCATTGCAAGTGTCCATAATCACTTAGTAGTAGCAGATGCCACCGACCAAGTCAAGATGTACAAGGAGGATGGTACACTGTTATTTCAATTCACCACCCTGCCACTGAATGAGGTCGGTAAGACAGATATGAACATCACTAGTGTTACAGCCAAGAAGGATGGTAACATCCTTGTGGGCGATGTAGAGAGAATGGTAGTGACTGAGCACAGGTCCACTGACGGTGGACTAATAACCACCATGCCGGTCACTACACGACCCGACTTCTTGGCTGTAGACAACAGTGGCAGAGTGGTGGTCAGTGACGAAGATCAACAACACGTGGCTGTCATTGATGACAATGGTTCTACACTATTCACCATAACACCAACCATTGATGGTGAGCAAGTCACACACTGCACATGTGTATGCTGTGACACATCAGGTTTATACATTGTAATGTACATCGATTCTTACACTGGTCATATTCACCACTATGATCCCAATGGGAGATTTATCAGCTGCATTGCTAAGGGTCTGCTTGGACCACATGGAATCACATTCACATCAGATGGGAAACAGTTGGCTGTAGCTGACTTCTTCTCAGTCAAGATATATCACATTGTATAATATCATCCAACTTGGATGATGTTGAATGGCAATCTATCTTGCTGGTCACATGGTACAATTTACATACATGTAGTTCATATTTCATTTCTCAATGTTGTAACAAACTTTCCATAAGGCATGAAGCCAACTAAATTACACCTCACCTTCTTGAGAAACTTGTATTTGGGGTTTAAATTTGGCAAGTCAGTGAGTTAATAATAATAATAAAGATTTGTAGTGCGCACATATCCACCCTGCTGGAAGTAAAGGCAGTAATTTGATTTTATTTCTTTTTGTATTTTTTTTAAATATTAAAACAATTGACAACAACAGTCATTGTTTAAGCTTTCATCAGCTAAATGCAGTGTATACCTTTGTCATTCCTAATAAACATAAATATTCAGATTTACATAAAACTTACTTAAGTTGGTGTAAAGTTGATGATGGTATCAAACAAATGTAGTGATATGGAATTTTATGATGAAACAATAATAGTAATTATCAATGTCAACAGGGCGCGCTATTGCTCCTTAGCAGTCGGTTTCATATCCTTGTTTATATTATTGTCAGCATAGCTATATCGGAGTACGATGTACAAAATAGTCCGGGGTCACAATATTACTCAGATCATTTAAAGTTTGTTAGTTTTATAAGGCAACAAAATGTTCATTTTACTCTTACAAAATGTTATGGGTAAACAATTCGTGTAATTCTGATGTATTGTAAGTTAAACGTTTAAACTGTTAAGTAGTTCTTGGTTGGTGCTGAACGTTACGTACAAGGACTCTGACGGAAAAGGTCAGGGAGGATGAGAAAGGTTGTTGACCTGTGTTTTTTTTGCTTGTTCGACTCGCGGTCCACAAGGAGCCATTTTTGTGGACAGCGGGAAGATTATTTTTACATTCCACCCGTTTGAGTGGCGTTTGCCTAATGATGCAAGGGTAGTTGGCTAGGAAGGAAAAGCACTTTTTATAGCATTGGCTGGTAAGTCAGAATAACTTTGAAATCATAATCCGGACATTCACTTTATGCTGTAATTGAGGGTCATGTTTGGGAGTGTAAAACATGCGTTGTAAATGAACAATGTTCATAGGTCTACATGTTACACTTTTAATGAATAATACATGTATGTATACTTTAAATAAACAGGTTTTTTTTTCTTCAGCTAAATGCATTGTATACCTTTATCATTCTCAATAAACATAAATGTTCACAGATTGACATAAAACTTACTTGGTGTAGAGTTGATGATGGTATCAAACAAACCTTGAAATATTTCTGTCTGAGGTGATATCCTTTCAAAGAAATGTCAAATGTTATTCCCCAATTATACATGTCTGTATTTTGCTGTATTTTACATAACAATGAACGTTGTGTTCACCGATTGAAAGGTTTGAAAGTATTTTCTTGTTAACATTAAAATGTACTTTTTTTAAATACTCGTTTTCAGTTTTTTTTTATAGTTCTTTTTGCTTTATTTAAATATCAAAAATAAAACAAATGAAAAGTCAAACTGTCATTGTTTAAGCTTTCTTCAGCTTAGAGCTAAAGGCAGTTTAATAAGCAATGCGGCAAAAAGTAATGTCTAGTACAACAAAATGGGTGGCAAATTCTTCCAAAATTGTTTATTTTTACATATTGGTTTTGGTTTATAGCCAGTTAGTAAATTTCTAAATGGTTAGTGCAGATCGGTCAGTAAACCGGTTAACTGTCCCGATCGAAAGTTAATGTATATCTAAATTGACATGAAGTAAGACACAGCAGAATGGTAGTTTACCAATGATATTTTTTCCCTTTAATTTCCCAAATTTTTTAATAAATAAAAGAATTGCCGTTTCAAACTGCTCACCGACTACAGTAACCTGTAGTATCAATGTAATAATGGTTGTTAGTGACCTTTAAGAACCACCCTGCTAGGGTAATTAACTTCTGACATGTAACTACCATTGTTGTATCTTGACTTTGCTCATGCAAAATTGTATAAATATTACTCAAATTTTAATTGCTTTGTATTATATTATGCTCATAGTAAAATAATTTGTTATTCTTGTTTAAACTGATGAATAATTTTGTAAATTATTCCTTTTTAGTCTCATGTCAGTCTGTCAAACGGCGAGATGACCACAAATTCATAATTTCAAACTGTGACTAAAGAGACCAAGTCCATTCAAGGACTGATGAATATGTATGAGTCAATAGATCTTAGTGTAATTAATAATACATTACATTTATGAATATTCATATTTCACCTCAATGACAATTAATATTCTGTGTTTGTCAAACACTTGTTAAATGCATTGACGTACATACGCAGTGCTGCTAGCTAGTCTCATTTGCATATATGTTACATAATGTCCAAAGACATTTACTAGTGTACAATGCCGACCTGTTGGTACACTGTATATTGTTAGTATTAGATCAGCCTTATATGAATAAGCATTATACAAAACCTAGAATTGAAATTCTAATCAAATGTTTCATTTTAACTTTCAAGCTGAAATACATGTAACATAATCTTTTTCCTAGTTGTTTGTCCTTTTTTTCTCATTTGATATCTGATACATGTAGTTGCACACATAAAGCCATATAGAAATCCCTACCAAATGTTGGGATCCAAACTTTATTATTTTTAAAAAGAATATTAAATAATCTGTTTATAGGTAGGTAAAAAGGACTAGCTCTGGCCAATAACAAAAAATAATAAATTACGTTGTATTCTGTGTACCATCATTTTAGTTTCCATTATGAAGCCATATTTTAGTAAAAGTTTAGCAACAGTTTACTTACTTTACTTGTAGGTAATCCTCAAAATATTGTCATGAAACAAAGAATATGTTGAATGACTAAAACATTTAAATATTAAACTCCTCCCCCTTCCTCCCCCTGAAATATTAAAATAACACCTTAACATCCATCTACACATTGTCTTTAAGACCGACCAGAGAGTCCGTGGCTAGACTAGTCAGTATTTGGTATTCATATGAAAACTTAACATGAACTGGCTAGACTTTATCACAAAGCTATGATGGTTTTTGTCAATAAAAACTGAAATTCACTTTCATTACATAAGAGGGAAACAATAGGTCCTTGGCTTACATCATATACAAAATTGTGCGTGTACATACGCATTGAAACCCAGGACTTATAACAAAGGGACAATAGGTCCTCGGTTGTCAGAACAATAGAGGAAAACAATAGGAGGTCCTTGGCTTACACCGTACACAAAATTGTGTGTGTACATATACATTCAAACCAATAATGATAATAATAATGTGTGGACTTATATAGCGCACGTATCCACCAACTATAAGTGGTGCTCAAGGCGCATTATATCATTACCCCTGCTCATAAGGCTCATAAGGCTCATAAATCATTCCTGAAACCATCTCAGCTCCCTGGGGAGTATACAGCTCAATTGCTGCCATTACAGCGCATAAAGGGCTAATCAACCAACTCTGCCCTCACAGGTACCCATTTAACCCCTGGGTGGAGAGAAGCAATTATGGTTAAGTGTCTTGCTCAAGGACATAAGTGTCACGGCCGGGATTCGAACCCACATTCTGCTGCTAACACCAGAAGTTGAGTCTGTTAAGCTAGACCGCTCGGCCACGACAAGGACTTATAACAAATAGGTCCTCGGTTGTCAGAACAATAGATGACAATAGGAGGTCCTCGGCTTACACCGTACACAAAATTGTGTGTGTACATATACATTCAAACCAAGGACTTATAACAAAAGGAAGAATAGGTCCTCAGTTGCTATCACAATGGAGAACAATAGGTCCTCGGTTGTCAGAACATAGAGGAGAACAATGGGAGGTCCTTGGCCTACAAAATTGTGAGTTGTGTGTGTTTATGTACACAAACCCAGGACTATAAAAAAGGAACAATAAGTCCTTGGTTGCTATCACAATGGAAAACAATATGAGGTCCGTGTTTGCATCTGATCCCCACAGACTCCATGAATAAATAAATTATATACAATCCAATCCAGCATTAGAACACTATTTATTTAGCTACCTAATGATGAGGCTTTCAGAGCGCAGACAAATGTCAAAGTTCATATTATATTCATGAGTTGATAACCTTAAATATTCAGTTTATTAATTGTAAGCAGATTTGATGAGACTTGACTTTTATGTAATGTAATTGTTCATTGCATGTCTTTTATGACTTGGAACTAATTACTACATGTACTCAATTGAGAATTTCACATGTTGTCACCGCAATTAGTCTTACTTAAATATTATACTCGTTAAAATAATTTCTTGTTATTCTTGATGAATGAAACTGATGGAATTTATTTGTGTTTGTTCCGAGTCAGTTTGTCAAAAAGTGAGATGTCCACAAATCCACGATTCCAACTGTGACTTGTGATGACTGAGTCCATTCAAAGACCTAAGGGAGGAGGGCCAAAGTCCTGGTACAGGCAAGCCCCTGAGAAGCCTAGCCAGGCCCAGGCTTTGCCCAGGCCTATGGGCCTATATAATCCCCTAGCTGACTTGACAGACACCTCAGCTGTCTTTTGTTCACAACTGCAGCCATTATATTGAGCTCTACTTGGCTGGGCTATGCCCTCCAGAAGAAGTCCAGGTTATGTAGATTGGCAGGTACTGCATTGTTACATGATCAGGGCTTCTCAAAGGCTTGCCCTTTGGGAGGACCACATTTTGGCTGGTTCGCATGGTCTTATGAGGGCGATGTTTAAACAAGCAGTGATTTTTTTCACTTGTACCAGCTTATACTACTGGTTTCATTTACATTCAAGTTTTAATAGTTACCACGGAAGCAATTTCCACTGTAAATTTGTCTACAAAATCGTACATAATTTTGCATATAGAACTGTTACAATCCAGGGACTTAACTGTAGTGATATCACTGCATACATGTACATTTGTACATGTATGTATTCAGACCATTATATTCGCCCTGCGAAATAACGCTAACTTGAAGCCTTAATGTATTTTCTGTGCCAGATAAATACACGTACATTGTACAATGTGTATAAAGCAGATATTTAATTTTTTTAATTTAATTTATTTTATTACATTTTACACTGGCAATCAGATTACATCAATTAAATATAAAACCAAACCCTATAAAATGAAAAATCCACAAAAATTCATGTTAAACAAAGCCAGTGAGTGGTACGATAGAACAGGTGACCAGCACCTCTACAAGGCCATCCTTATTCCTACCACAAGAAACCCACTGAACATTATATACCTTTGATTTAATTTTGCCCTACACCGACGTGTGTATAGCACTGTATGCTCAGTGCTTTCCGAGTGTCTGTGAAAAAACTACACAGACGACTCGGGCGGGATTCGAACCCACGACCTCGTGCTTACCTTGTTACACCCCCCATCCCCCCGATCCCGTTACACCACTGGAGGGCTGCTGAAGCAAGTTATGTGTTCCACCGAAATCAGACACATTATAGGCAAGATATCACAACTAAGTTGGTTATTGACATGACTTACTACATCTGTAAAAACATACTTTTATCAGGGGTTTGACAAATCCACGTAAATTTTGCTAGGGTTATTATTGGTGCCGCTGTTGTGAACAGCGCTGGGGTGAAATCTATAGTTCTGAGCATTTGCTTTGCTTTCCTTTATTGCTTAAATCTTTAATATCCGGATGGTCACAACATTGTGATTTGTAACAATCTGAAAATCCAAACAAATCCAGACAAATCACAACCCTGTTTTTTTAACTTTCACAAGATGTCAAACGTTATGATTCATAACGTTTAAGATTGATAATTTACAAGAAACTCAAAAAATTCCACAATAATCACCTTCATTCATCGCACAGACATACGGTGGACCTCAAGACAAAACTTTACCTCTGAGATGTACATTTGCTTTTAAACTCACATGATAAAACATGTGTCAAGCGAAAATCAGCATGTTTTTATTTTCCTATGGAATCTGAACAAATTTAGATCTTAAATTTAGACACCAAGAATATGTCCTATAGACCTTATCACGGCGTCGTCATCTTGTTTGTCTTCAATACAAGTCCACGTTACCAAACCTAGGCTGGAAGGGAAAATAGTCTCGTCCCTAATTATGTAATGAGATTTGACACTTTAATCTGCATAGAGTATACAGGGAATCGGACATAGATGGCCATAGTGTGATCAAAGGCTAAGGCTGTATCCGGCTATGGCTAATAAGCTTGGGCGATATCGATTTATTTTCATCCACGATATCTCAGCAAACATATATTGTGATTTTTGATAGTATCGCGATTATTTTTTCATTAATGCATGATTGTTTTAGAGCCGATAACCACAGGTATGTACCCCTCTATAAGCGTCACAATAAATCGCAAATTCTTTTGTGTAGTGTGTATGTACTTCTGAAGTAGTTTGTTTTGTTTTTCACTTCCAAAAGCTGAAAAGACTGTTCAAATTTTGTTTCCATGGAATTTGTGACTTTATTTTCCGATATCTCAATAACTTAAAAAGGTTCTCAATATTGTAATCGAGTTATCGCCCAAGCTTAATGGCTAAGTCACTGCTTTTTCCTATACATCAGCATTGCCACTGCAGCCAATAGCCACAGCCGTAGCCAAATATGCTACGGCTACAGCTATGACTAGATATCACTGTTTCTTCCTATACATCAGCATTTCCACTGCAGCCAATAGCCACAGCCGTAGCCAAATATGCTACGGCTACAGCTATGACTAGATATCACTGTTTCTTCCTATACATCAGCATTGCCACTGCAGCCAATAGCCACAGCCGTAGCCAAATATGCTACGGCTACAGCTATGACTAGATATCACTGTTTCTTCCTATACATCAGCATTGCCACTGCAGCCAATAGCCACAGCCATAGCCAAATATGCTACGGCTGTAGCTATGACTAGATATCACTGTTTCTTCCTTTACATCAGCATTGCCACTGCAGCCAATAGCCATAGCTGTAGCCAAATATGCTACGGCTGTGGCTAGATATCACTGTTTCTTTCTATATTTCACCACTGCCGCTGCAGCCAATAGCCGTAGCCAAAAATGCAACGGCTACGGCTATGACTAGATCACTGTTTCTTCCTTTACATCAGCATTGCCACTGCAGCCAATAGCCACAGCCAAATATGCTACGGCTGTGGCTATGAGAAGATATCACTGTTTCTTCCTATACATCAGCATTGCCACTGCAGCCAATAGCCATAGCCAAATTCGGACACGGCCTATTACATAGAAAAAAGTTCATTGTACTTACCCATAATATCCAAGCGGACAGGCATTGTCAAATCCAGAGGCTTGTCCTTCCAAACAATAGAATCCACGAGGATGCAACTCATCGTAGTTAGAACTCCCCTGTGGACAGTAGTAGCCGGCCGGGCATTGCTTACATGCAAGGGCTTCCGACGTCTGATTGGTCAGGTCATTGTAAGTACCACCTGTAATGGGTCAAAGGTCAAAGGGTATATTCAGCCAATGATCTGTAAGCATCGCTTGAAACTATCGCATCTGGGGCCAATACCGTACAGGTGTTTAGCTTAACAGAAAAATTCACCCGACGCAAGAATTAACCAACCTATATATATCGTGGAACCTGCTGCTATACATGTATAGGATTCTAGCCAGCCAATCGTCATCAGGCAAGCTTGGTGGTAGAGAGGTTAAGACGTCTGCACTAGTAAGCAGGAGGTCAGGGGTTCGAATCCCACCCGAGTCGCCTGTGTAGTTTTTTCACAGACACTCGGAAAGCACTGAGCATGCAGTGCTATACACAGTTCGGTGTAGGGCAAAATTAAATCAGTTGTTTATCACCCGACGCAAGAATTAACCAACCTATAAAATTCACTAAGTAGATTTCTTTGATTAGCAGCCAAACTTTCGTACTAATGTATGGATTTTTGCTGGTAGTCTGTTGTTTGCTGAGCAAAATTCTCTTGACTGGGACATTTTCAAAGAGCTGCTTAGCTCTACGAAAGGAGTAGGGGGGATATAGGGGGGATATAGGGTGGTCACTTCTCTTCTTGGTGTCCCAACAGCTTGTACATGTGTATCTACAATTAAATATAATTATAAGAAGGTGCCCCAAACTTATTTTAATGTGATGTGCACAACTGCAGCTACTGATGGTTCTATATGTATTTTGGCTATTAAGCACAATCATCCTCTCCCCACCCCCCGCCCCCACCCTCCACTCCAAGGATCCCATCCGCCGTTTCCCGCCTGCACACTACACCACACTAATCCTCCAGCATCCAGTCTTCGTGCGGATCATCCAGTAGCATCTCCCAGAGTCTGGCATTCTCCTGAAGATGATCAGAGCATACTGATCGAAACGTCGAGTTGTAACCACTAGTTCTTTCTTGAACTAATTACTTCTCAATTTGAGAATTTCCCATGGTGTCACCACAAACAGTCTTTACTTATAATCCTCTTTGTAAAAGGAAGATGCATTATACGCAAACGTATATTGACAACATACACACACGTATTGATTCCTTGCAAACTTCTCACCTGGGCACGGGAATGCAGTCTCATATGTTGTGCCGACTGGGCAGTAGTGACCCGTTGGACAGGTGTTTGTGATGTAGTCAGCATCGCCTGGTCCAGGACAGTAGTAACCTAAGAAAGGAAGGGAGTAGAAATGTCATTCATAGAACCCAAACATTATGGGAGGAGGGCCAAAGTCTTGGTACACGCTTTGCCCGGCCAGACCCAGGCTTTGCCCAGGCCCAGAGGCCTATATAATACCCTAGCTGAGCACAAGGGACCTTTTACTAATGAATAGATCTCAAATAGCTCTCACAGTTAACATAGACTTGACTGACACCTCAGCTGTCTTTTGTTCACAACTGCAGCCAGTATAATGAGCTTTACTTGGCCCTCCAGAAGCCCAGGTTATGTTGATTGGCAGGTACTGTATTGTTACATGATTAGGGCTTCTCAAAGGCTTGGCTGTACCAGGACTTTGGCCCTCCTCCCTTGGTGAGAAAAGATATGAGATTTGCGGGGACACCATGTAGTGAAATAATCTAGTTTGAGTAATGAGGGTTATGAGTATAACCTTCACTACTCACTACTCAAAAGAGTATTTCAATACATGGTGTCACCGCAAATCTCACTTTGACTTTAA
The DNA here is from genome assembly GCA_029582265.1 of Zoroaster sp. YZ-2022. Lineage (NCBI taxonomy): Eukaryota > Metazoa > Echinodermata > Asteroidea > Forcipulatida > Zoroasteridae > Zoroaster > Zoroaster sp. YZ-2022. The sequence goes on from CM055816.1 coordinate 8,737,483, forward strand.
CACTTAAAATGAATGACCAAACAGAAAGTTCCATCAGTGAGTGCATCGAACGCACGGTACATTTGGTAAAAAATGGTTTGAAATGGTAATTTAAAAAAAACAAAATTATCATACTGACCTGCAGGGCATGGTATACATGCTGTCTTCTGTGTCGTTGATCCATTATTTGGGTTATAGGTTCCCGGCGGGCATTCATACCGTGTCTTCCCATCACACCATCCACCGGGCTCACAGATATCAGCCGATGGGTTGGGAACAGTGGAACCCTCATCACAGGCATAGCCGGCCTCGCAGGCTTTGCAGCCGACCCAGCCGGCTTCCGACCAGGTGCCAGGCGGGCAAACTTCAGGAACTGTGACAGAGTAGATTTAAGAAAAATTATGTACCTGAATCTGGACTACGATCCAACTCTGTGTTCTGACTCTGAATCCACAGGGATTCAAATGACAAAGCAACAGCTGTCAATCATGAAGGCATATAGCCCAGGAGGGGGGCGAAGGAGGCAGTATTCCCCCACCCCATTTATTATTTATAATGAAAACATTATTTGAAACAAAACAATTCCCCTACAAACATTTTCCTGGAGGGATTTTTTTTTGGGGGGGGGCCTAAATTTTTACAAAACAATTCACCTCCCCCCAAATGACAAATTTCTAGCTTCACGCCTGAAATCAAAATCCCTTATTGACGAATTCATTTGGTTATATTGATCATTCCCATTTTATTAGCATAGCTACGTGTATATATAACCATAATATAAATAATAATATTAATAACTGGATTTATAGAGTGCCAAATTGCCAAGGGATACAAAGCTCTTTTACATTATTATCCCTGGTCATTGGGCCAATATTAATCCTTAAACTTTCTCAGCTCCCTGGGGAGTATACAGCCCTGAGCTACCGTAGCGCATCAGAAGCTTTCTTCAATCACAAGATCAACCTCTACCCTCACAGGTACCCATTTATACTCCTGGGTGAAGAGGAGCACTGTACAGTGAAGTGTCTTGCTCAAGGACACAAGTACCATGGTCGTGGCCAGGATTCGAAAACCCACATTCTCAGCCATCATATCAAGTCTGATGTGCTGGACCGCTCGGCCATGACACCCCACTACAGTAAAGCCGTTTGTGTACCCCCAATGATATTTATTGTAACAGGTATGTAGTTGGCAAACTATGACATCATCTTCATGGCTACCAGCTATTGTCCATACACTCACCTGTCTGATCAGAGCACTGGTACCCAGCCTCACATATGGTACAGTTGACTGCATTCAGAGTACTGTAGTATCCTTTGTAGCATTTGATTGGCCCCGAGTAGATTGATGGACAAAAGTAACCAGGGTTACAGTTTGTGCAGGATATCTGTGCACCTTGAGAGTAAGTACCAGGCTCGCATATATCGCTATAAAGAAGAAAAATGAAATAAATTTTGATTTATTTCACAGATTTTTTGGTATCATAAGATGAAACAATAGCCTATGTTTAACCAGACGAGGGCGCTACAGTGTTGACCCTTTGGAGAATACAGTCAAGTTTTTCCCCAAGCCAAGTTGGCTCATCAGGTCGGTGTTTATCTCTGCTTTCGTTGGCATGAAATGACTGAGAATATTCCTGTCCCCCTGGATGGAATGTAAGGCCTACGGTCCTTATAGAGCCTACTGAACAATCATTAAATTATTGGCAAAAATCCTCCAAGGGGCACTTTTTGGGAAAACTTCTGGTACTTTCACCTCTTCAAGTCTGGCAAGTAGTACAGGCCATAAGTGCTGAATATGAAAGATCAACAAAAATGCATGGTGCATTTTGAATATATAAGGGCATGTTTCCAAAAGTGCACTGATGGATTTCGGAGGAGTCAGGAAGGTTCCTAGCCAGATTACCTAGGGGTTTAGGGTTAACCTTGCTTCTTTTGTTTACCAGATTTGAAAGCGACTGCATGGAACAGCTTCTGGAAGCTGACAAAAAAAGTGATAATTGACAGTCCTAATACCTACAAAGCAACTAGTTACTGTAGTCTGGAACATCAATGGCACTGCCACTGCTTATCCTTCACTAATCCTCCCTACACAACACATTTTATCCCTTAAGGATCAAATGCTTTATATTCAGATAACAGTTACTTTTTGTATTGCACATATACATGTACAGTACATCATATGTACAGCTCTGTATGTAATAAGATACATCTTACTTGTTTGTGTGTCACTCACTGCATGTGTATGCTTTATATTCAGTTACTTTTTTGTATTGCACATAATACATGTACAGTACATCATATGTACAGCTCTGTATGTAATAAGATACATCTTACTGGTTTGTGTGTCACTCACTGCATGTGTATGCAGGTCACACTAGCACTGTGTGGGTTTGTTTTATACTGTGTGTGATGCAAATGAGGGATCCTGTGCATGGGACTTTTAGCCAATCAGTGACAAGCTAGTACTGTGAACATCAGACATGCACAGAGCTGTTTTGTGTGTGTTTGCATGGTGCAAGCTTAACTGCATGAAAGACCATTGCAAATTTGGTAACAAAGTGGGTTTCAGGGTTTGATGCTGTGCAGCCAATCATAAAGCTTCATTTTGTCCAATCAGGAGAGCACTCAATAACCAATAGGAACAAGTTTTTACTGTTAACCAATGGTTGTTCTTCTATGATCAGGGAACAACAATTTTTGGCGGGTGCTAGAAAATTTCTGGCATTCTGTCACAGCCTTTCAAAGAAGGTGGTAATTTTTATTTGGATGGACAAATTTTAGACTGTTTTTCTTAATGGGTACCCATCCGGTTACAACATTGAATCCTACATGGTCCATGGGTAATTACCCCTCTAGTGTCGGTGTTAATGGTATTGGTACATCATCAGTTCCAATTTTTTCTAACAACAATGCTACAGGTAGCTCAGGGACTATGGGAATGAGACCCTCACTTTCCTCCAACTCGCCAACAGTCATACCAATGTTTGGGGGTACTGCTTTCTCTCAGCCAGAAGTTTTGCCGCAAGTTAATTCACAACTTGGCTTCCATGTTCCACAAAATATCAAAGAGAAGATATGGGCTGGTTTATACATTGACCTTTCCATTTTACTTCATGATCATGCACGGGCAATTCTTTCTAGGGAGGAAAAGGGCTCCGAGTTGACATTTGCAATGGAGGGTGGTAAAATGGTTATCAAGCAAGGGGGTAGTCGTGGCAAGAAAATTGACTCATTTGATAAATGGTGTTCTGCATTCCATACATTTATGGCAATTTACCTTGCAAAACAGCCTGCTCGTGCCATTGAAATGCTAAAATACATAGAGACAATTCGCTTAGCGGCTTCTCAGTTTCCGGGGGTAGGCTGGCGTCACTATGATGAGCAATTTCGCTTGCAGCTTGAAAGTAACCCGTCCAGCAGCTGGGGGGAAGTTAATATGGAATTATGGGTAACGGTTGCGGCAGCAGCTTCTGTCCAACCCAGTTCAGTGGCCCAATTTCAGTCATCACAAGCAACAAGGGGTACTTGCTTTGCGTTTAATAGCACAAAGGGGTGTCATTTGCGTTTCTGCAAATTTTCACACAAATGCGGCAAGTGCTTGCGCTTTGGTCACAGCTCAACTATGTGTCGGGGTGGTAATGGTGCAGCAATGAACCGTTCTCGTTTTGTGCCAGCGAAACAGAATCCACCTCCTCGCTCGGATACTGCGGCATTTCGTGGCCAAAAACAAGCACAGCCAACCAAAACTTATGCAAATGCACAGCATTCCTTTCGTGCTTCCAACACCAATTAAATTTGCCACTTTGGATCATATGCTTTCACAATACCCAGTGTTAGAGGATGCCAGTTTTTTGCGTGAGGGATTTTCAAAGGGTTTTTGTATTGGATATTCTGGTCCACGCCAAAGTCGTGTGGCAGGTTGTCTTTCTTCAGCGTCAGCTAACATGTTAGTTGTTAGAAACAAGTTAGCACAGGAAATCAAATTGGGTCGGATTGCAGGTCCTTTTAAAGTTATGCCCTTTCGAAATTTGCAATGCTCCCCAATCGGGTTGGTGCCAAAGAAGGAGCCAAATTCATTTCGTCTCATACATCACCTTTCCTTCCCTGTGGGGGGATCCATTAATGATTTCATTAGTAAAGATAAATGCAGGGTGCATTACGCATCATTTGATTCTGCTGTTCAACTTGTCATGCAGGCAGGGAATTCATCCTGGCTAGCCAAATCGGATATTAAATCAGCATTTAGGCTTTTACCGGTTTCTCCTATGGATTACGAGCTGCTTGGTTTTACCTTTGATGGGGAGTATTATTTTGATAAATGCCTCCCTATGGGTTGTTCAATTTCTTGCTCCATCTTTGAAAAGTTCAGTTCCTTCCTTGAATTCCAAGTGAAGGAGATGGGTGCCACTGCCTTTGTTACACATTATCTAGACGATTTTTTATTTGTTGGCCCATCTGCATCAGCTTGCTCAAGTTTACTTGATATTTTTTCCACGTTGTGCAATCAGTTGGGCGTTCCAATCGCCAAAGAGAAGACGGTTGGCCCTGTGCAAACAATCACCTATTTAGGGTTAGAATTAGATGCGGTACGGGCGGAGGTCAGGGTCCCCCGCGACAAAGTGCAAGCATTATGCGCACAAATTTACCAGGCTCTTTCCAGAAAAAAGGTAACCCTGCGTGGTATTCAGTCCTTGGTTGGTTCTATGAATTTTCTGTGTAGGGCAATTGCCCCTGGTAGGGCATTCATGGGTAGGCTTATAGCGCTTACCCGTGGGGTTACTCAACCCCATCATCGTGTGCGCTTAACTGTAGGTGCTAGGCTTGATCTTATGATGTGGCTGCGATTCCTGTCAAATTTCAATGGGGTGTCTGCATTTCTAGGGCTTCATTGGGAAGTTAGTGAATCATTGGCTTTATTTACTGATTCTGCAGCTGCTATTGGTTTTGGTGCTTATTTTGCAGGCAAATGGACACATGGGCGTTGGCCAGTGGATATTGTTCAAAATCCTCCATCCATTGCGTTTTTGGAATTTTATCCAATCATGGTTGCAGTTCAGTGCTGGGCCCCGTTGCTCGCAAATCGCAAAGTAGAATTTCACTCAGACAATATGGCAGTTGTTCATATCATCAACCGGCAATCATCCCGCTGTCCCAGGATTATGCATCTGCTGCGCTTGCTTGTGTTACAGTGCCTTACTTTTAATATCTGTTTTCGAGCCGTGCATGTTCCCGGTAAGGTAAATGACATCGCTGATGCTTTATCTCGTTTTCAGATGGAACGTTTCCGAGCAATTGCACCAGGGGCCGACACTACCATGACTCCGTTACCCCGTCTTCCTCAGGTGTGGTAGGGCATGAAGTGCTTCGGCTCCTATCCATGGCTTTTGCGCCAAATACACAAAGAGCATATATCACGGGGTGGAATCAATTTTGTAGGTTTTGGCAATGCCCATCAATACCTGAAAAAGCTGCATCCGTACATGGTGTTAGGCGATTCATTGCTTGGTTGTCTTTACGTCAGTTGGCACCTGCCACCATTGCTTTGTATACTGCTGGTGTTGGCTACATCCATAAAATGCATGGGTGGCCAGATCCCACAAAAGATTTCATAGTTTCCAAATTATTGGAGGGTTGTAGAAGGGATCGTCCTGTTTCAGACACAAGGCTGCCGATTTCAGTGGCTACGCTGGGACAACTTTGTAATGCACTACAATATGTTTGCGCATCACAATTTGAATGCGCGCTCTTTAGAGCTGCATTTTTATGTGCATTTTTTGGGTTTATGCGCATTGGGGAGTTTTCTGCAAATTCTTGTCATGTTGTTCAAGACTCTGTTTTGAAAATTTCTGATGTGAAATTTCACAAATCTGGGTCAAAAATGTCAGTATCGATAACTTTCCGTCACTCTAAAGCCAATCAGGCTGGTTCCCCTCAGACTGTTAGTTTAGTTCAGTCGGAGGATGTGACATTGTGTCCAGTCCTTGCTCTGCATAACTATATTGGGATTCGGCCTAGGGTCGAGGGTCCACTTTTCTGTCATTTTGATTCATCCCCTCTGACTAAGTACCAGTTCAGTGCCGTCCTGAAGAAGGCATTGGCATTCAGCGGGCTTGGTGAATCGCATATTACTTCTCATTCATTCCGTATTGGGGCAGCGACTGTAGCATTTGAGCGGGGGGTCCCCCAAAATGTTATACAGCAGATGGGCAGATGGCGTTCAGATGCAGTATTTTCATATATTCGTCCTATTCAGGATTCCATTTTGCCTGGGATATGAGTGGGTGTGCAGTAACATGTAACACGGTTTACGTAGGACTCGTGCATGTAGCTTTGTAGAACTGTATGATTAAATAATCTTTATTATATTTTACTGCATTCAGGTATTGTTTGGGTTATTGGAGATTCCATTGTTCGTTGGGCGAAGCAATCATTGAACACGTCCCATGTGGTCAAGTGGAATGGGAAAAGCGGTGCCCGCTTAAGAGATCTTCAAAACCTTTTAAATCAGATGTGTGGGCCACCTCCAGCAATATTATTTATTCATCTGGGCACAAATGACTTGGGAGTCATTGACCAGTTTTGCATTCGGCAGGAAATTGCTAGTAGTTTGCAGCTTTGCAAGGATCGTTATCCTTCCTCTATTATTGTTTGGTCTGATATATTGCCCAGACTGTTTTATTTTGGGGCTAGGTCTCAAAAGGCCATGGAGCGCCAGAGACGGTATTTGAATCGGTGGGCAAATTCCCAATGTCAAAGAATTGGGGCACATAGGCAGCATCATGTGCAATTTAAGGGTCAGGATTACTCTTTGTACAGATATGATGGCATTCATTTGTCAAATAAAGGGAATCAGCACTTTCGGTCTGATATCCTGGAAAGCATTCAGTTTTTTGTTTAAGTGCTTAAGCAGTCCATGGAGTTATGTTGACGGTGCGTTCCCTGGTTGGCCGCGCTTAGCGCGTGTGGCGTTTTTTGGTTTGGGGTACATTCCGTCAACATAATAATGCAATCATTTTTATTTGTGGGGGTAATGTACATTAACATTTCCAACAGTAATTTTGAAAGTCGGGCACGGTAACAGCACCCGGCTTTTACACTGGGTGCTATTCCACATGCTTTACACGGTGGAATGTTCCTGTGCCCTAGGCTTGACAACATTGTTAATTGTATTATTGCATGAGTGGTTGTATTGTTGATAATTCAGGTATTATCATCATTTAAGCAATTGTAAGGGCTCATACATGCCCAATAATGTTGAAGTGGTTTGGGCCAAGGTGCCCGAAAGGTTTTATGTGCACATATTTTATGTGGTTCTGGGACTGCAGCCCAGGGGCTTTGAAATGCCCATTGGTTTTGGGCAAGTGTGCCCATTTGGTGCGGGCCAAGGTGCCCATCTGGGTCTAGTGTGCCCAGAATGTTTTTACCGGTTTGCCCAAGACAAGTTTGGTATCCGGTGTTTCTTTTGCTTTCAATAAAAAGTTTTCGGCTGTGGCATTTAGTCACGAAAAATTTACGAACATGTTCTTGTGTGTATGTTATTTGAAGGAAGTCTGAGTATAACACATTTTATCCCTTAAGGATCAAATGCTTTATATTCAGATAACAGTTACTTTTTGTATTGCACATAATACATGTACAGTACATCATATGTACAGCTCTGTATGTAATAAGATACATCTTACTTGTTTGTGTGTCACTCACTGCATGTGTATGCTTTATATTCAGTTACTTTTTTGTATTGCACATAATACATGTACAGTACATCATATGTACAGCTCTGTATGTAATAAGATACATCTTACTGGTTTGTGTGTCACTCACTGCATGTGTATGCAGGTCACACTAGCACTGTGTGGGTTTGTTTTATACTGTGTGTGATGCAAATGAGGGATCCTGTGCATGGGACTTTTAGCCAATCAGTGACAAGCTAGTACTGTGAACATCAGACATGCACAGAGCTGTTTTGTGTGTGTTTGCATGGTGCAAGCTTAACTGCATGAAAGACCATTGCAAATTTTGTAACAAAGTGGGTTTCAGGGTTTGATGCTGTGCAGCCAATCATAAAGCTTCATTTTGTCCAATCAGGAGAGCACTCAATAGCCAATAGGAACAAGTTTTTACTGTTAACCAATGGTTGTTCTTCTATGATCAGGGAACAACAATTTTTGGCGGGTGCTAGAAAATTTCTGGCATTCTGTCACAGCCTTTCAAAGAAGGTGGTAATTTTTATTTGGATGGACAAATTTTAGACTGTTTTTCTTTTACAGTCACCCACCACCGCCCCATTTCTCCACCTTTTATTATGGCAGATTACTGTAAGGGTTTAGTAAATTTGTTATTATTTGTTATTTTATTTTGCAGTTATAGGTGGTAGCGTTTTTTGGTTTGGGGTACATTCCGTCAACATAATAATGCAATCATTTTTATTTGTGGGGGTAATGTACATTAACATTTCCAACAGTAATTTTGAAAGTCGGGCACGGTAACAGCACCCGGCTTTTACACTGGGTGCTATTCCACATGCTTTACACGGTGGAATGTTCCTGTGCCCTAGGCTTGACAACATTGTTAATTGTATTATTGCATGAGTGGTTGTATTGTTGATAATTCAGGTATTATCATCATTTAAGCAATTGTAAGGGCTCATACATGCCCAATAATGTTGAAGTGGTTTGGGCCAAGGTGCCCGAAAGGTTTTATGTGCACATATTTTATGTGGTTCTGGGACTGCAGCCCAGGGGCTTTGAAATGCCCATTGGTTTTGGGCAAGTGTGCCCATTTGGTGCGGGCCAAGGTGCCCATCTGGGTCTAGTGTGCCCAGAATGTTTTTACCGGTTTGCCCAAGACAAGTTTGGTATCCGGTGTTTCTTTTGCTTTCAATAAAAAGTTTTCGGCTGTGGCATTTAGTCACGAAAAATTTACGAACATGTTCTTGTGTGTATGTTATTTGAAGGAAGTCTGAGTATAATAGACAGTAATCCCTTAATAGCCATTTTGTCTGACCCAGGAGGGCCAGTTTGGCTGGGTGCATTCAAGCATTGAACAAACTATTGGCTCAATCAATCGACCGTTGAATCTTCTTTCAATAGTTTAACCCTAACATTCCCAAATCCTCCAAAATCCTCTTTGCGAAAGTGAATCATTTTGAATTGATTGAGGTTACATGCTACATGCTCTTTGCTAAAGTGAAGGATTTTGGAGGATTGAGGTTATTAGGCATACATGCCTTTCCATGGTACATGTACATCCATGTTTGTTGTAGTGATTGCAAGGTCAGCGCTTGGGTCAGTGGACACTGTTTATTGCTCCATGCATGCAGGGAGGGTCCCTGGCCATGTACATGTATCACAGATTAGAAACACATGTGTGCATACATGTCATGTGCTTGCTTTACTACTGAATGATTTTGGAGGAATCAGGTTATGTGTAAGCAAATGGGCCTAGGGATTTAGGAAGGATTCAGGTTATGTTGTAAGCAAGTGGGCCTAGGGAGTTAGGGTTAATGACTGCTCAATGGGCTCTATAAGGACCATTAGCCATCAGGTTACTTTCCAAGCGATTGCCATATTTTCATTTTATACTCCTGGGTTGAGAGAAGCAGAAATACTCAAATGTCTTGATACAGATTCTCTTTACCTTGGTGCAGTCATTTTGTCAGTGCAGTAGTAACCAGCAGGGCATTGTGTACAGATAGATGCATTACCCAAAGAGTAGTAACCAGTTGGACATTCCAACATCTGGTCAGTGAACGGATTGGGACAGAAGCTGTAAAACAAAACAAAAATAGAAAAACTGCTGAAAACAATTTTTTTAATAGCATATAATTCAATAATTAAATAATTTAATTATTTAATAATTAAATAATTTTATTTCGTCCCGAAATTGCCAAAGTGACCAATCTGACTTGTTTTCAATTTTAAGTTTTCCCGCCCATTAGTACATTCAGGAAGAGACCTACCATTATATCTAATCCACATGCATGTATTCCCTATAGTTTTGGAGATAGAGCATGCATTCAAATGACGAATGCTCTAACTGGCTATTTTTGTAATTTGGCAAAGTGACCAATACCGCATTGGTCACTATGCCAACTTAATTCGGGATTGGTCGCTATGGCAAATTAGGGACGATTTGTCATGCCATTAAAAAATGTAGATGAAATTACATTCCTGGCGATTGCACAATACATCAGTATTAATATTTTTAGTGATTAGTTCACTAACCGTTGAATTAAAACTTTCACGGTTTATGGTTAACCAAAAGTTGGCACCCAGTGGCCACACAAACTAGATTAATCAGCATTTGCAACCAAAAAGCATCAACTGAGTCAGTGGATGAGTCTGAACCGAGTCAGTGGATGAGTCTGACTTAAGTCAGTGAGACTGACTCTGAACTGAGTCAGTGACTGACTCTAAACTGAGTCTGTAGCTGAATCTGAGCTGAGTCAGTGACTGACTCTGAACTGAGTCAGTGACTGAATCTGAGCTGAGTCAGTGACTGACTCTGAACTGAGTCAGTGACTGACTCTGAACTGAGTCAGTGACTGACTCTGAACTGAGTCAGTGACTGAATCTGAGCTGAGTCAGTGACTGACTCTGAACTGAGTCAGTGACTGACTCTGAACTGAGTCAGTGACTGACTCTGAACTGAGTCAGTGGCTGACTCTAAACTGAGTCTGTAGTTGAATCTGAGCTGAGTCAGTGACTGACTCTGAACCGAGTCAGTGACTGACTCTGAACCGAGTCAGTGACTGACTCTGAACTGAGTCAGTGACCGACTCTAAACTGAGTCTGTAGCTGAATCTGAGCTGAGTCAGTGACTGACTCTGAACTGAGTCAGTGACTGACTCTGAACTGAGTCAGTAGCAGAGTCAATGAATGAGTCTGATACAAATCAGTTATTACGTACGAAACTGAGTCATCAACTTGGTCTGTGACTGATGTGACTGAGTCTACAATTGAGTAAGTGACTGAGTCAAAGCATGATTCGACAAGTAAGATGGAAACCGAGTCTGAAACTGAGTTAGCAAATGAGTCTGCTAAAAAAAAGCTGACGATAAAGTTTTGACAGCGTTTTAATATGCCTGATAGAAAAAGTTCTTACAATCCAGCTAAGCACCTGGTACATTAACTCTGCATTCCCGTTGAGTAGAAGCCACTTCTGCAGAGTAGTTTATAATCGCGGTCAGTCTGTGGACATGCATACCCAACCGGACATGGTAAGCAGCTTGTACTCTGTGTCGTACTGTACTCGCCCAAGCTGCAGTTACGGATGTCTAGGCCGTCTGTTCTCGGACATTCTTGACCGGCTAGGCAGATTTGACAAGAGGTTGCTCCGCTGGAGGAATAGGTTCCAGGGGCACACTCTATCTCGTTGGCAACACTGCAAGGTATATAATCAACACAGGGGTGTGATTTGACAAAAGTACAAAATCCTGAAAATGGGCAGTGGGCCTGGTTCTCCCTTTGGTCTAGAGGACAAAGCCGCCTGATGAACCTTCTGGATGTTTAATTTTTGAGGATTTACAGACTCTCCACATCCTCACAAACAAGAAACTAGATATTTGGACACAAAACAGGCTACTTCTTTCTTTCCTTGGTGGATATTTCTCTTATTTCAAGAAAATTTTGAGGCAAAGAGAGAATTGTAAAAAATTCTGAAATCAGGAAAAATCCTGAGAAATCACAGGTCTGTCAATAGTAAACATCAGCGTTTGAATGTTGGGAAAGAACTATCCGGTGATAATTTGTTTAATAATCTTAGGTAAGTGTACAAAGTGTACACTGGAGGGATGAGCGTCAGACTCGCACATATGATTTTATGCTTAGGGAAGGTGCAACAATGGTAATCAATTGATTTAATTTTGCCCTACACCGACGTGTGTATAGCACTGTATACTCAGTGCTTTCCGAGTGTCTGTGAAAAAACTACACAGGCGACTCGGGCGGGATTCGAACCCACGACCTCCTGCTTACTAGTGCAGACGTCTTAACCTCTCGACCACTGAGCTTGCCCGATGACGATTGGCCGGCTAGAATCCTATATAGCAGCGGGTTCTGCGATATATATAGATTGGTGAAATTCTTGCGTCGGGAGATAAACAATTGATTTAATTTTGCCCTACACCGACGTGTGTATAGCACTGTATGCTCAGTGCTTTCCGAGTGTCTGTGAAAAAACTACACAGGCAACTCGGGCGGGATTCGAACCCGCGACCTCCTGCTTACTAGTGCAGACGTCTTAACCTCTCGACCACCGAGCTTGCCCTATGACGATTGGCCAGCTAGAATCCTATATAGCAGCGGGTTATGCGATATATATAGATTGGTGAAATTCTTGCGTCGGGAGATAAACAATTGATTTAATTTTGCCCTACACCGACGTGCTATATATATGTTTTAAATGCATTTTTCACATAGGTGTATGAACATTTGCCCAATTTGTACGGCCTCTCTCAACCACCATACTTTATGTATGGGAAATTTGATCTGGTTTCAATACCATGTATACATGTATCACATATTTCACTGGTTGGCAAAAAGAAAGATTATCCCCCCTAAAAAAGCGTGTCACCGGAGACTTTTTTGTTTGGCCTTAAGAATAAAATACTAAATTTCTTGCAGGGGCTCCAAAATCCATTGTGAACATTGGGGGGGGGGGGGGTGAAATCAGCCAAGGGGGCGCCGGAAGCTTTTGGGGTTCTAGATATTTTGAAAAAGGGCAGGTCCAAGATAAGGTCCCCTCAGTTGTTAAAATTTCATCTACATTTATACATGAAAACTTTTGTGTCATTGTAAAGCTAACATATCAAAGTTATTTTTTCTCAAAAAAATATGAATATTTTGCGCATATTAATTAGGTTCTGCAGCGCCTAATATGCATAATGTAGAATTAGGTGTTACGTATGGGACATTTTATAATTACAATAAGAAAATAAAGAAATACATAAATGCTATTTTTGTTGGTGGGATATGTACAGCTTATCAAACAGTTTCTATTGACATAGAAAAAATTAATTAATTTTTTTTTAATTATGCAAATTAGGCAGTGGCAAACTTGAAATGTCCCATACGTAACAATTTGACATACATTTTTTCTCCGTTTTTCAAAAGTTGTGAATATTATCCAATCTTGATTTCAAAAGTTCTAATTTAGGTACTAGCCATCCTAAAAATAACCAATAAGTTTTTAAAAAATTGTTCTAATTAGCAGTATAATTAATTAAACACATGTTACGTATGGGACAATTGTGTTACGTATGGGACAATAATAGGGAGAGATTTCAGAAACCATACTGTTTCATCCCTGGTCAATTCTTTTTAACAGATTGTTTATTCAGGCATGAACTTCTGTCAACTTCCATGGTTTATCTGATTGTTTATTTACATGAAAAGGTACTCTGCATCTCAGACAAAGTTTACTTTCAGGAGTGAGGAAGAATACACAATTGATGTCAAGGCAGTAGTGAAAATACTGGAAATGCCAATTGTTAATAGTCGTGAGATTCATACATTCCCTGGAAATATTGAAGTAACTGAGTAAAGTAACAGAACTGTGTGGTGTTTTAAGTCACCAAAAATTGACTTTTACGAGTGGTTTTGATAAACTTTTGAGACTACTCATGCATAGTTTTTAAATTAGTAGAGACAGCATGTTGTTTAACATTCAAGATTAAGTGAAAATTTGACTGAATTCAAGTAAATTGATCAACTGCGGTTCTGAACTGATGCTTGTCGATTTAAAAATAACTTTTCTTTTTAGTTTTCTAGTGTATGTACATGTAGCTTAGCAATCTGGATTCTGAAGTAAATCAGAAAGTGAACATTATTAAAAGCAAAGTGACTATAGTATAAAGTGATATCAGTTCTGACAAGTGACATTTTAAAATTTGGAAACATCAAATTGTAATAATAAGATTTGTCAAAATCTCAGTATTGAACAGCGTAAGTTTGAAAATGGTTACAAAACTATGTTCTTTGCTTCTAGTGAATCACAAATAGTTCCAAATGTAGTCAAATTCTATAAATTTGTACACTTTGTAAGCCCATTCATTGATTTTTATGCAAAAATTTAAAATTTTGTGTTAAATTTCACATTTTAACATTGCAGGCAATGGGTGGAAATTTGTCCCATACGTAACATGTCCCATACGTAACGCTACCCTTCGTTGGACATTTTAATGCCACCCCCAGATGCTAATGTTTTATTTCCAAATATTTTATACACTTAAACTCAAGTAATGTACCTATCATACAGACCCAAAATGAACATTGTGAATAAAGAACTTTCAGAGAAATATAAGTTCAAACTTTTTGTTGTAAAATTTGTAATTCTTCTGGTCCCATACGTAACGCACTACATTAATTAGCGCCAACTCGTTAAAAAAAGTGCAATGAAGTTGATTTTAACACACATTGTTCCTCTTCCAAATACTCAACATTAAGTAGTTAAACTTTGAAAATATGTGGTTTAATACTAGAGTTACATGGTTTCAAAGTTCTGATTTGTCCCATACGTAACGCGCACGTTATCTTGGACCTGCCCAAAATAAAATCATGAATCATGTTCAAATGAATGATTTGTTCGGCCTATCTCAGCCACCATACTTTGTGTATGGGAAATTTGGTCTGGTTCTAATAATCGCGTATACATGTATCATGTACTGGTTGGCAAAAAAAAATGATGACCAAAAACAAAACAAAACAAAGAAGCTGACCTATGACCAGAAACTGGAGACTTTTTGTTTTGGCCGTAGGCTTAAAAAAAAGTTTCCGGTTTCTGGTCTCCACACACGTCGCTTCAAATCCACGCCTCAGCATTTTTATTTTTCATTTCTTTGTTATGAAACGATGTCCAATTGCAGCCAATTGGAATTCTGCCGTGCTGTGCTTCAAACGACTTTTTCACATAGGGGTATGAACGTCTGCCCGATTTGTGAGGCCTCTCTTAGCCACCATACTTTGGTCCCCGCGTGTACAATGTGTCATGTATTTCCCTGTTGGCAAAAAAAACCAAAAAAAAAACGATATGAGTCGACGCACCGATTTTGAAGCCAACCGATGACCAGAAACCGAAGACTTTTTTTGTTGGCCTTAAGAATAAAATACTCAATTTCTTGAAGGGAACCAAAATCCATTGTGAACATTGGGGGGTGAAATCTGACGAGCATGCAGCGCAAAGCCAAGGGCCCAGCCAAGGGCCCCAGAAGCTTTTTTTATCCCAAAAAATAAACCCGAATTATTATCTAATGGGGGGATTGGGTGAAATACCATGTGTGTTCCCCATGTTTTTGCAGTGTTCATCCTTCAGGCACGTAGCCACACATTTTTCAAAGTAAGGGCCCTGAAATTTTGATTGAGGTCACAGAACAACTACCATCCGAAAAATGCACCAAATATTTTACTGTGGGGTTATTTTTTCTTCGTTTTTATTTTTATCTTTATCAACAACAAAACCAAGGGAAGGCATCCCCCAACCACCAAATGAAATAAGTTTTAACTATTTTAGCAAAACTTGTAGCTTTGCATGGTGAGGATGATAAGTAAGACTGATTGCGGTGACACCATGTGGAATCTCAATTGAGTAGTAATTAGTTCTGAAAAGAACTGGGGGTACAACTCGACGTTTCGATCAGTATGCTCTGATCGTCCTCAGGAGAATGCCGGACTCTGGAAAATGCTGCTGCTTAAGTAGACTGCTGGAGGATCATCCCATGAATGGATGCTGGAGGATTAGTTCGTTGAGGCGCGCAGGCGGGAAACTGTGAGACTATGAGACTATGAGACTAGGATCCTAGGGGTTGGGGGAGAGGAGTGTGTGCTCACTGAACTGAATCAGTTGTTAACAAGCACAGGGGAAGGAGGGTGGTTGACTTAGGATATAGGGGATCCCTCAGTCTGGGGTGGGTTATGGACTTTGGATATAGAAGATCCTTCAGTCTGTAGTATAGGTCGCCAAATGTCGCTGATGAAGAAACCGATGTCCTGTGGCACAGTGTCGTGTTTGACGATCTCGATGGCCTCTCTGATGCGTCTGGGGTGCCATGCGTCGATGGGTGTGATGAGTTGGGCTGCCTGCCAGTCGATTTGGTGGTCCTTGATGTGCGAGTGCTTGACGATGGCGGACTTCTCGAAATCTCCTCTGCGGCCGTGTGCTCGGTGTTCCTTCAATCTGATGGGGAGGTTGCGTTTTGTTTCGCCGATGTACACCTTACCGCACTCACAGGGGATCCGGTAGACTCCCGCTCTGTTGTTTGGGTCCGGTTTGTCCTTGTGGGTATGTAGAAGTCCTTGGAGTTTGCTGGGGCTGAGTGGAACACATCGATGCCTGCTTGTCGGAGGATGCGTTGTAGTTTGTGAGACATCGAACCTAGATAGGGGAGACAAGCAGAGAGGGTTAGATCACTTACCTTGCTTTTGGAGTTTGGAACCGGCTTCGCTGTGCTGATCTTGTTGGGATTGTAACCGTTGCGTTTGAGGGTAGTTCGGATGTGCTGTAGTTCCTTGGGAGGCTGTCCTTGTCACAGATGTTGTAGGCGCGTTGTACGAGCGTACGGTTGACCGATGACTTGATGCTTGGATGATGGAAGGAGCGCTGGTTCAGGTACCGATCTGTGTGCGTGGGCTTTCTGTAGACGTTGTGGTGTAGGGAGCCGTCTGGGTTTCTGAAATGCCAACATCAAGGAACGCGATCTTGTCATCTTTTCCGTTTCCATGGTGAACTTGATGCTCGGGTGTTGCTGGTTTAGATGTTGTAGAAAATCCTGGAGTGTGTCTCTGCCGTGTGGCCAAACCACAAAGGTGTCATCCACGTATCGGAGCCACAGCTTGGGTTGGAGGTCGGCGGTGTTGAGGGAAGAGTTTTCAAACTCTTCCATGAAAAATATCAGCAAGGACCGGGGATAAAGGAGATCCCATGGAGGTCCCAGCTGTCTGCTCGTAGAACTTGCCCTGAAACTGAAAACAACTTGAAGAGACACATGTTAGTAGCAAATCATGAATTTGGTCCGGGGTGAGTGATGTGCGATCATCAAGAGAAAGATCTTGTGAGTCTGTCCTTCACCAGGAGGCATGTCTCTGTAGTTGGGACATTGGTGAATAGGGAGACAACATCAAAACTAACCAAGATGTCACTGGGTTGAAGTGTGAGGCCTCGGGTGATCTCGACGAACTGACTGGAGTTGGACACATGGTGTTGAGTGAGACCCACCAAGGGTCGGAGGATCTTAGCTAAATGACGGGCTGTGTTGTACGTAGGTGAACCTCTGGAGGCGACAATAGGGCGGAGAGGAACATCGGGTTTGTGAATCTTCGGCTGGCCAAAGAACCTAGGGCAGGATGAGCTGGATGGTCTGAGATGTCGGTAGAGTTGGATGGAGAGGCCACCGGCACGGTGGAGGGCAAGGAGTTTGCTAGCGACTCTTTTCTCTATGGATGGGATGGGGTTCTTCTTGAGGGGGCGGTATGAATCGGATAATAAAATGTGACTTACCTTGTCGGTGTATTGTGCTCGGTCCATGATGACTGTAGCGTTGCCTTTGTCTGCGGTGAGGATGTGGATGGAGCTGTCTCGTCGGATGTCCCGTAGAGCAGAAAGTTCTCCCTTGGAGAGGTTGGGCTTGGCTGGTTTGGCTTTACGAAGAACATCGCTCATCTGTAGTCTGACGTCATCAGCTGCTGTTTTGTTGAGTCGTCGCAGGGCTGGCTCAACTGACTGGATGATTTCTTCCGTTGGAATGGATTTGGGTGTGAGGGCGAAATTCATTCCCAGTGACAGTACTGATGTTTCGATAGGAGTGAGGGTGCGTTGGCTGAGGTTGACGACGGTGTGTTTCTGGAACGCGTCCTGTGAGCGGAGGTGTGATGGTTGCCTTAGGGATATAGTAGATCCCGTAGGTTTACTTGAAGCGCGGTTGGAGCGAGATGTAGGAGATCTCCAAGACTCCGAGTCGGAAGGTCGTGGGGATACACGGGATCCCTTAGACCGTGTGAACGCGCGGGGGAATAGGGATATAGAAGATCCCGTATCCAGTCTGCTAGAAGCGCGGTTGGAGTGAGATATAGGAGATCTCCAGGACTCCGAGTCGGATGGTCGTGGGGATATATTTTAGCAAAGACATAAATTTTGATGAAAATATTTTTGTTTTTACCAAAAAATCTAAAAGTGCTTTAAAAAGGTGATTATAAATTAATTTTATCTCGTGATATAAATTGTGATATAAAAATAGTGATTTCAAGCAATCTTGTTAACTAAATTCTAAAAAATGAGGGCACCTCAGACTAAGATTTAAAGAGATGTTTGACACTATCATCAACTACACATACATGTATAGTAAGCTTTATTTTTTAAAATTGATTATTCAAGCTTTGATTGCTTTTCAGCCTCTCCTGCCCCCCTCCCTCACCCCCTCCCTCACCCCTCACCCCTCACCCCCCACCCTTTTTTCGTTATCGCTCACATTTATGACATTTTCAAGACATTTTTGAAATTAAAAAATAATAATAATTAAATAAAAATTTCACCAAAAACACCCATGTCACAATAGTGAACTTTATGCCAAAAGTGTCTGCTTGGGCAAGTTTACCTAATCACAATTTAATTTAAGTTTGTGGAAAGAATGTCGTATCCAACCGCCACTTTTTAAAGTTTTTTTTTTATTTTGTTGCAACCAATAACCAGTTAAAAATTGATTCTATCGATTTTTGGGGTTACAGAAAGCAAAAATTATCTTTAAAATCCACTTTTATGATGGTTTTCAGACTTTATTTCCCTTCTAAAAAAATCCTCCCCTTCAGAAAATAGAAGGATCCTATTATAGTTGCCACTGCGCATGTACAATGACCGTGTTGTTGGTCACTAACGGGGGAGTTGACAAGATCAGACTGACATGACTGAGGAAGTCATTGTATACCAAAAATGCCGGATTTTTCATGAAATAAATATCATGAAATAAATATCCTTGAATAATTTGAAGTATGTCCATCATCATCCATATGTTCTCCACCTTACTGGGTAGGTAAGATTATATTATTGGTTATATTGAATGAGAAAAAGTGGCGGTAGGATACGACATTCGACAAAATCACCCATTTTGTACATGTGGGGTTAGGACTTAGGGACAAGGATACGGAAGGAGTCCAGTGTATTGGCCTTAGAATAGGGCTACGTGGACGCCAAAGTGCCCACTTCCAAAATCCAAGCATCCTCCCCCCCCACCCCCGCCCCGAGTGCTAATTAACCTCCATGGCACAATCGCATGTAAATATACGAAGGAAAGCATGTCTTATCCAACCGCCGCTTTTTAAGGTTTTTTTTGCAACCACTTAAAAGTAAAATTGATATTGGTGGTACAGAAAGTGAAAACTATCTTTAAAATCCACTTTTATGATGGTTTTTGGACTTTAGTTCCCTTTCAAAAAAATCTCCCCCCCCCTTCAGAAAATAGAAGAATCCTATTATACATGTAGTTGCCACTGTGTATGTACAATGTATGATCTTGTTGGTCACTAAGGGGGAGTTGATAATGTCAGACTGACATGACTGAGGAAGTCATTGTATATAGTATACCAAAAATGCCTGATTTTTTATGAAATAATCTAAATAAATATCCTGAAATAACTTGAAGTATATGTCCATCATCATCTCAACCCAGTACTGGGTAGGTAAAATTACATTATTAGTTATATTGAACGAGAAAAAGTGGCGGTTGGATACGACATTCCACCCCCCCCCCCCCCCAGCGCTAATTAACCTCCATGGCAAAACCGCAACAACCTGTCAGTACAAGGAACCACGCACTATTGGCATGGTGTCTTCAACGTGGTTATACGTGAATGTACAGAAGTAACATGAAGAAGTCATATTAATGTTATTCTTTCAAATATTTACACAAAACATGTTCCCATCTATAATGTTAATAACTCACCATTGACTCCACTGGTAGCAATAGCCCCATACACCAATAAAACAACAAATATCTTGCAAGAAAGGTTCATTTGCAGCGAGGAAAGTTTGCGTTTTCTGTGCGAATTTGTCTGAGTCTGTGTGGTGTTATAATATGCAGGCCGTGACCGACCATTGGCACCACCAGACCTAATGTAATTTGAAGTCTTCATTTTTGACTAGTCCAGAAACTAGATTTAGAGGATTTATAACCTCTCAACGACACAATTATATATACAGGTATATTCAGTTCATGTTGACTTCATTTCTGTGTAAAATGCTTATGTTTTTGAGTAAAGTTTCCCGTGAAAGAACGTCCTGCGTGAAAACTTGCACAACTTTGTACACATACCAATAAATCAATGAACTATTCCTAATAGCTTAGGGGGTCATAGGTAACGTCATTGTCGTTATGGTTCCACGTACGCTGTCAATATCCGGGTACCATAGGACACTTCAATGGGGTGCTAAGGTACACAACTTCGAACAAAAGACAAGAGAAGAATGGGTAACAATGAAGAGCCAACTGCTGTGATAAACAAGAGATTTTTAGGTGTTCGGCTTTTCAGCCGAACAACTATTGTAATTGTTCCGTTTTTTTAGGTGTTCGGCTTTTCAGCCGAACAACTATTGTAATTGTTCCGTTTTTTTTTTTTTTACTGCTCCTTCTTCTCCTTAACTCTTCTCTACATCGAAAGTGCAAGTTAACAATTTCAAACAACCTTGAAACTTCACACATATAAAGACCTTATCATGTAGATGAATCTAGTTACGTCATGATCACGTCATCAGGTATCAAATTACAAGCCATTTAAGTTTAAAAATGACCATTTGCTATCGACTGTATATCAAAATATACTAAAGCTATGATGTTCATAATCTGGGATCTGATAGATCAAGGCTTAGGCAACATTTGAAAAGTTAACGTCAAAATCGTTCGACATTTGCTTCCGGTCGTACCGAGGGTCAAAGTTTTGATTTGTTTTTTTCTTCAAAATTTTTTCTGGGCCAAAATCCCATTGACTTAACACACACCAGGCACTCGTGGTTCTGGGGCCCATTGTTTACAAACCGCAGAGACTGAGATCGTTATCTACTGGAAAACAGCTGGCGGTCTTCACGGGGACGTTTGCGGTGTCACAGCCTAAAGCTCTTGCAGGATAAAATATATTTTATAGATGTGTGGTTGGGCGTTTAAGCCAATAACGGATGCGCTACAATATTTCTAAAACCATAGATCGTATTAACTTAATACTGCAGTGTCATTTTTGTACGAATGGAAAGGGCTGTTGAAAAAGCCAATACCGAAAAGCTATTTCTTTGAAATGAGTAAGGCAACTTACTTTTGAAAACAATCTTAAGTCACATTTTAACAATGATCCCAATTGATGAGGACATCAATTACCGTCACTTCCGAACACCTTGAGTTTGTTCACAAACTCTGAATTTCTATTTTTGTTTTACTTCTCCTTCTTCTTCTTCTCCTTAACTCTTCTCTACATCGAAAGTGCAAGTTAACAATTTCACACAACCTTGAAACTTCACACATATAAAGACCTTATCATGTAGATGAATCTAGAAGTTGTTACGTCATGATCACGTCATCAGGTATCAAATTACAAGCCATTTAAGTTTAAAAATGACCATTTGCTATCGACTGTATATCAAAATATACTAAAGCTATGATGTTCATAATCTGGGATCTGATAGATCAAGGCTTAGGCAACATTTGAAAAGTTAACGTCAAAATCGTCTGACATTTGCTTCCGGTCGTACCGGAAGGTCAAAGTTTTGATTTGTTTTTTTTCTTCAAAATTCTTTTTCTGGGCCAAAATCCCATTGACTTAACACACACCAGGCACTCGTGGTTCTGGGGCCCATTGTTTACAAACCGCAGAGACTGAGATCGTTATCTACTGGAAAACAGCTGGCGGTCTTCACGGGGACGTTTGCGGTGTCACAGCCTAAAGCTCTTGCAGGATAAAATATATTTTATAGATGTGTGGTTGGGCGTTTAAGCCAATAACGGATGCGCTACAATATTTCTAAAACCATAGATCGTATTAACTTAATACTGCAGTGTCATTTTTGTACGAATGGAAAGGGCTGTTGAAAAAGCCAATACCGAAAAGCTATTTCTTTGAAATGAGTAAGGCAACTTACTTTTGAAAACAATCTTAAGTCACATTTTAACAATGATCCCAATTGATGAGGACATCAATTACCGTCACTTCCGAACACCTTGAGTTTGTTCACAAACTCTGAATTTCTATTTTTTTTTTTACTTCTCCTTCTTCTTCTCCTTAACTCTTCTCTACATCGAAAGTGCAAGTTAACAATTTCACACAACCTTGAAACTTCACATATATAAAGACCTTATCATGTAGATGAATCTAGAAGTTGTTACGTCATGATCACGTCATCAGGTATCAAATTACAAGCCATTTAAGTTTTAAAAATGACCATTTGCTATCGACTGTATATCAAAATATACTAAAGCTACGATGTTCATAATCTGGGATCTGATAGATCAAGGCTTAGGCAACATTTGAAAAGTTAACGTCAAAATCGTCTGACATTTGCTTCCGGTCGTACCGGAAGGTCAAAGTTTTGATTTGTTTTTTCTTCAAAATTCTTTTTCTGGGCCAAAATCCCATTGACTTAACACACACCAGGCACTCGTGGTTCTGGGGCCCATTGTTTACAAACCGCAGAGACTGAGATCGTTATCTACTGGAAAACAGCTGGCGGTCTTCACGGGGACGTTTGCGGTGTCACAGCCTAAAGCTCTTGCAGGATAAAATATATTTTATAGATGTGGTTGGGCGTAGTTTAATAACGCATGCGCTACAATATTTCTAAAACCATAGATCGTATTAACTTAATACTGCAGTGTCATTTTTGTACGAATGGAAAGGGCTGTTGAAAAGCCAATACCGAAAAGCTATTTCTTTGAAATGAGTAAGGCAACTTACTTTTGAAAACAATCTTAAGTCACATTTTAACACGATCCCAATTGATGAGGACATCAATTACCGTCACTCTGAACACCTTGAGTTTGTTCACAAACTCTGAACTTCTAGTTTTTTACTTCTCCTTCTTCTTCTCCTTAACTCTTCTCTACATCGAAAGTGCAAGTTAACAATTTCACACAACCTTGAAACTTCACACATATAAAGACCTTATCATGTAGATGAATCTAGAAGTTGTTACGTCATGATCACGTCATCAGGTATCAAATTACAAGCCATTTAAGTTTTAAAAATGACCATATGCTATCGACTGTATATCAAAATATACTAAAGCTATGATGTTCATCATCTGGGATCTGATAGATCAAGGCTTAGGCAACATTTGAAAAGTTAACGTCAAAATCGTCTGACATTTGCTTCCGGTCGTACCGGAAGGTCAAATTTTGATTTGTTTTTTTTCTTCAAAATTCCTTTTCTGGGCCAAAATCCCATTGACTTAACACACACCAGACACTCGTGGTTCTGGGGCCCATTGTTTACAAACCGCAGAGACTGAGATCGTTATCTACTGGAAAACAGCTGGCGGTCTTCACGGGGACGTTTGCGGTTTCACAGGCTAAAGCTCTTGCAGGATAAAATATATTTTATAGATGTGTGGTTGGGCGTTTAAGCCAATAACGCATGCGCTACAATATTTCTAAAACCATAGATCGTATTAACTTAATACTGCAGTGTCATTTTTGTACGAATGGAAAGGGCTGTTGAAAAAGCCAATACCGAAAAGCTATTTCTTTGAAATGAGTAAGGCAACTTACTTTTGAAAACAATCTTAAGTCACATTTTAACAATGATCCCAATTGATGAGGACATCAATTACGTCACTTCCGAACACCTTGAGTTTGTTCACAAACTCTGAATTTCTATTTTTTTTTTACTTCTCCTTCTTCTTCTCCTTAACTTATCTCTACATCGAAAGTGCAAGTTAACAATGTCACACAACCTTGAAACTTCACACATATAAAGACCTTATCATGTAGATGAATCTAGAAGTTGTTACGTCATGATCACGTCATCAGGTATCAAATTACAAGCCATTTAAGTTTTTAAAATGACCATTTGCTATCGACTGTATATCAAAATATACTAAACCTATGATGTTCATCATCTGGGATCTGATAGATCAAGGCTTGGGCAACATTTGAAAAGTTAACGTCAAAATCGTCTGACATTTTCTTCCGGTCGTACCGGAAGGTCAAAGTTTTGATTTGTTTTTTTTCTTCAAAATTCCTTTTCTGGGCCAAAATCCCATTGACTTAACACACACCAGACACTCGTGGTTCTGGGGCCCATTGTTTACAAACCGCAGAGACTGAGATCGTTATCTACTGGAAAACAGCTGGCGGTCTTCACGGGGACGTTTGCGGTTTCACAGGCTAAAGCTCTTGCAGGATAAAATATATTTTATAGATGTGTGGTTCGGCGTTTAAGCCAATAACGGATGCGCTACAATATTTCTAAAACCATAGATCGTATTAACTTAATACTGCAAGTACTCATTTGACGAATCTTAAGTCACATTTTAACACTGAGGACATCAATTACCGTCACTTCCGAACACCTTGAGTTTGTTCACAAACTCTGAATTTCTAGTTATTATTATTATTGATCTATTACCATCATCTTCAGGGAGGAGTTAATTGAAACTTTTGAGGGGATCAAACTAGTGACCGGCATTATAAGGTCAAAATATAGGTTGTGAATTTATCATGAACAGAGAAATCAGGCTGGGAAAGAATGTCGTATCCGACCGCCACTTTTTAAGGGCTTTTTTGTAATTTGTTTGCAACCACTAGCCAGTTAAAAAATGATTATATCGATTTTTGGTGGTACAGAAAGCGAAAACCACTTTTATGATGGTTTTCGGACTTTATTTCCCTTCTAAAAAAAAATCATCCCCTTCACAAAATAGAAGGATCATATTATAGTTGCCACTGCGCATGTACAATGACTGTGTTGGTCACTAATTATGGAGTTTACAAGATCAGGCTGACATGACTGAGGAATTCATCGTATACCATAAATACCTTATTTTTCATAAAATAAATATCCTGGAATAATTTGAAGTATATGTCCATCATCATCCATATGTTCTCCATCTTACTAGGTAGGTAAGATTTAATACTTTACTGGTTATATTGAATGAGAAAAAGTGGCGGTCGGATACGACATTCTACCCCAGGCGTGATGTGGACACCCAAACACTCACAATTATATAATACAAAATAATTGTTATTGACCTTACGTTTAATAATAATAATAATAATGAACACTTAGTAAAGCGCCGGTATGACTCTCATGGCGCATAAATACATAAATGCAACAGAAAAGATGAGTTTTGAGGGATGATTTGCAGGGATTGGGGTTGGCGAAGTTGATAAGGAAAATTGTTCCAAAGTTCAGGAGCAGCATTTGAGAAAGAACGGTGACTCCAGGAATGATGTGTATGGGGGACAGTCAATTGTTGTGAAAGTGCAGACCGAAGACTTCTTGCTGGTTGGCACTTGGTGATGATGTCATGGATATAGCCGGGTGAAATGCCACAAAGTAAATGGAAAACAAAAACCTAGCAGGTTCTTTCTTAAAGGCAAAATGTCCCAGGTTATAGCCTTTGAGAAAGAACCTGCTAGGTTTGAAACGTAAGGCCAATAACAATGATTTTGAAGTTATACTTCAGGTCCTTTATGCTGGTAAGCACTTTGCAGCTAAACAGCTAATTATTTAATTATAATACATTATTTGTTACCACTGGTTTCACTTAAACCATTGTGGGGTGCCTCATTACTCAATGACGCCCAAATCTTTAGAGGGTCCGCCGTCCTGCCATTTTATATAATTAATATGATGGAGAACGTGTAAATGAAAAAATCCACAAATACAATTTGTCTTAAGTAAAACTTGTAGCTTTGCATGGTGAAGAGGTTAAGTAAGACTAATTGCGGTGACGGCCATGTGAAAATCTCAATTGAGTAGTAATTAGTTCTGAAAAGAACAGACTGTATGCGGTGCCACCATGTAGAAATTATCTTTTGATTAGTTAAAGAACTCGACGTTTTGATCATATGCTGTGATCGTCGATCATGAGGTAAGATCATGTCAATCCCATATCAACTCGGCGTCAACTCTCAGTCCCATATCAAGTTCCATATCAACTCAGTATCATAATCAACTTGATCCGGTGTCAAATCAACTCGGTCCAAGATATCAAACTCGGTCGGTCCAAACTGTTTCATCTACGGTCTTTTTGAAAGATAACAAGACGAAGAATAAAATATGAATAGGTCTTACTGTAAATAGTGCCAACTTTTTGATATCATGTAGCTCACTGTTGATAGCATTAGTCATTGTCGATATATTTCTGTATACTTAGAGTTATGTGTAACATACCGTACGAAACGCTATTGTCGGTCTAGCTAAACCGCAATGTCATGGATGTATTACTCCAGAGTGGAGAGAAGCAAATATGGTAAGGTTGTTCAAGGAATCAATACTACAAATAAAACAATTATCAGCTTTCCATGACTCGAACCCATACCCATGTATCCAGCCTTACTGAATCAGATCAAACAACTCAACCACCTTGCAACAATTAATGATATGGAGTGTCGTGGCCGAGCGGTCTAGCTTACCGGACTCAAGTTCTGGTGTTAGCAGCAGAATGTGGGTTCGAATCCCGGCCGTGACACTTGTGTCCTTGAGCAAGACACTTAACCATAATTGCTTCTCTCCACCCAGAGGTTAAATGGGTAACTGTGAGGGCAGACTTGGTTGATTAGCCCTATATGCGCTGTAATGGCAGCAATTGAGCTGTATACTCCCCAGGGAGTATACATATCCATGGTTTCAGGAATGATTTATGAGCCTTATGAGCAGGGGTAATAATATAATGCGCCTCGTGCACCACTCAGTTGGTGGATACGTGTGCTATATAAGTCAACATATTATTATTATTATTATACACCTTCCAAAATTACAAAGTAATCTTCGTCACCATACATCAACAGGTTGGTTGAGACAGTAGTTAAAAAACGGAAAGACTTAGTTTTAATATCATTATTATTGGAAGCTGTATGTCTTAACTGTTTTAGTTATTAGATTAATATCCAAATAATGACTGAACTTATTTTGTGTTTCACTTGCAGACCTACATTTACTTTGATTTATCAGACATATAATAGCCCGCAGTGAATTTAATGATTATATATTAAAGTGCAATTAAATTAAACTTTCCTGACCAAATTCCCGTGCTGATGGGGTAGGGCTTCTGTTACCTGTCTCAACGTCCACAAGGCTTAGCTGTTGATGGTGCAAGACTCTGAATTTTTTGAAAACCGGTTAAAAACAAAAAAAACCAGCGTACCTCTCTTCAAACATGTACCAGTACTCATTGATTCCTGTAAACCTGCAGTTCCCACAGACAGGGGTCTATCTCACTGATGTCACCCCCCCCCCCCCGATTAACAATAGAACAATTAATTAATTCATTTGTATCTACAGATGTCTGGTGAACAACACAATAGCAATGACCCAAAATAACAATAGGGATCGAGTTACATAATAGCCTGTGGCGTCTAAAATGGATATATCCATATAACTATATATATACTGGTGGAGCAAAACTTCGCGGGAACTTGGTAGGGATGTGATTGGCTGTAAACATTTCGTCTGATCCATTTAAAAAAAGGGTTGGCAAGTTACTTGTAGTCATTGATAATGAATCGCACTGATTTGTGGAGGGAGCTTAGTCGGTCTATTGGGGATAGCAAAGAACCACATCAAACACAATCGACGAAAATTTAAAAAACTTTAAACCCGTGAAAATGCTCCCATTTATTTATTTATTTTTGAGGAAAATTTAAATACCTGTTGTCGAAGGGGAAAGGGATGGGGGTAAGACCGTGTTTATTCCGTGTCTGACATGTCACAGTGTGCAGACAAAAGATCTATACAGCAAACTGGCCTGGCATCTGATAGCGTATGCAAGGCACATTCATTCAATCTAAGGAAAATTTCCCCAAATAGTTTCTAACTTCTTGGACTAAATATCTCCCCATCTTAACTATTATTATAATCAGTTTAGTTGATTACATGATTTCAAAAGTCGTATCCTCTTCTAGTGATCCCCTAACTTCTGCTTCCAAGTTTGTATCATAACATGGGCGTACTCCTGACTAATAGAAATACAGCATGTTGGATCAATGACTTCTAATTTTATTCCCACTCAAAAAGAAATAAGGATTTTTTATTTATTATTTCGAATTCAGTTACAGTTTAAATGTTTTATTTTTGTGTCTTGAACAGGTGATATATTTCGTACAATATTTTGTAAAGTAAGGATCATTCTTTTTTATGAGTTTTGTGTGCAGCCTTTTCACGGTAGAATTATACTGAACGTATCACATCGTGCCAACAGAGGGCGCTCAACCCACTTAACGGTCCCCAAGCACCTGTCATTAGGTGTGCATGCGGTGTGACCCTTGGCCCGTTGTATTCCGTTTCTAGGCACTGGCTTTGTGTGTACATGGACTTTGTACACTTCAGCATACCACTCAGCCGGATAGACTATGTCGCCAATGAATAATAATAATAATAATAATAATAAAGATTTATAGCGCGCACATATCCACCCTGCTGGGCGCTCAAGGCGCGGAAACAAAGATAAAAACATGAATACAAACAATATACAATGATAACATAGGGAAAAATTATGTACTGAGATACACGTACCTACAATGGAATTACAAATATACATCATCTTTGAAGAATTGTGACATAAGATGAGTTTTAAGCATCGACTTAAATCTAGTTATACTATGACAAGATTTGAGTTTAGTTGGAAGATGATTCCAGAGTCTCGGAGCCGCGACAGAAAAAGACCTATCACCCCAGTTCCGTTTTGATGTTGGTTCCTTTAGGAGTGACATGTTGCTGGAGCGCAAATTGCGTGATGGAGTGTAGACTTTAAGCAGTTCAGAAATATAAATTGGAGCAATGTTATTAAAAAAGATTTGTGAACAATTAGCATAAGTTTAAAACAATTCTCTGTGAAACAGGAAGCCAGTGCAGTTCTTTCAAGATTGGCGTGATATGGCATGACTTTTTGGACAAAGTCACAACACGAGCTGCTGTGTTTTGTATGTTCTGAAGACGAGATATTTGATTCTGCGGGAGACCGTAGAGTAGAGCATTCCGTTATCGAGACGTGATGTGACAAACGCATGAATAATTTGTTCAGTAGCACTTTTTATTCAAGTATTTCCTTATTCGGCTGATATTTCTGATATGAAATGATGATATGCGAACAATGTTGAGAGATATGAGGTTTTAAAGTCATTGTCGAGTCAAATATAACACCCAAATTACGTGCTTGTGATGAGGGGGTTATCTGCGAGTCACCAATTGCAATAGATGGAAGAGAAACTTTAGACAATTGCTGACGTGATCCAAATAGAACAAATTCTGTTTTTTCGTCGTTCAATTTCAGGAAGTTTTGTCGCATCCAACTTCGAATCTCTTGAATACATTTCTCCAGTGTTGTAATGCAGGAATCGGCAGGTTCTTGAGAAGATTTAAAAGTAATGTAGAGCTGCGTGTCATCAGCGTAGACATGGTAATTTAAATTATACTTCAAAATGATATCACGAACTGGAAACGTATAAACAGTAAACCACTGTGGGCCGAGCACGGAGCCTTGGGGTACAGAATAGTCAAGAATAACAGGCTCGGAGGTGGCATTACCAATACAAACATGCTGAGGCCTATTTAAAAGGTAGGGACTTACACCAATCCAGGCTGTGTCATGTATTCCAAGATGATATTGCAGGCGGAGAGAAGATTTTGTGATCGACCGTGTCAAAAGCGGCGCTTAAGTCTAACAAAACTAATGCAGTGATTTTTCCATCATCCATGGCAGATAAAATGTCATTGTTGACGCGGAGAAGAGCAGTTTCCGTTCCATGAAATGGTTTATAGGCTGACTGAAATGTATCCGACAGGTTATTCACACGAACATGGTCAGAGATCCGTGATGAAACAACTCGCTCGATTGTTTTTCCAAGGTACTTTAAATTCGCTACCGGTCGGTAATTTTGAAAACTTCCTTGTCCAAATTGGGTTTCTTCAGGAGTGGTTTAACATGAGCAATCTTTCTGGCTATCAAGGAAACAACCGGAAGAAAGAGATCTGTTTACAATAATTGTGATATACTTAGCAAACACATCAATATTTTGTTTTATTAGCGAAGTTGGCACTGGATCAAGTTCACACGATTTTGATGGCGATTTCATGATGAGTTTCTTGATCTCCGTAACACTAGTAGGCTCAAACATAGACAGTCTACATTGTGGATCCTTGCGTGATGGTGTTTGTGATAGAATGACAGGTACTGGGGGAAAATAACGACGGATATTCTCAATTTTTGTGACAAAAAAGTTTGAAAATTCATTAGCGAGGTCCTGATTGGAGTGTGTAGATGGAAGCACTGGAGCTTTGGGTTTATGAAGCAGCTTTTCAACAATGTTACACACCGATGCCTTTTGTGTTTGATGCAGATAGAATTCCTGTATGACTGCAGTTGATCAAAGTTTGTGTATTTGTTGGCTAAAAAACTGGGAAACTTTATTCATTGAAGAGTTCGGCCAGTTATCATCCCATAATCAATATTACCGTCTAGGCAGACCAGACGGGATCCCTTCAACCACCGAACTAGTTACTGACTCAGTGACTGGAAAGTCTTCTCAGCTGGCTGTTGACATCAAAAAGATTGCGCTAATTTGAGCCAAACAAACAGTTTTTACAAAACCGAATCGTCGGGTTCTGATTCGCAAATCATAACCATCATGTTAAACACACTAGCTTCAAGTCTTTAACAAATTCTTCAATAATTATATACACTTATCCAGATTACAGTCGAATATTAGGAACAATTAATATGTTTATCACAGTGCGATTTGGAGGTGAGTTTTTGTAAAAATTAACTATGTTATTATTGATGTCATCTTATAATTGGATACCAGTCAACTCGCCCCCTTACAATCTCGCCCCTTAAAAACTCGCCCCCTTACAAACTCGCACCCTTACAAAGTCGCCCCCAGACAAAGTCGCCCCTCGGCAAACTCGCACCCTGGCAAACCCGCACCTCTACAAACTCGCCCCTTACTTATAATAAATCAGTCTCAATAGCGCCTAATAATTCATTAAAATATTTATGTCCCGTACATCCTGCCTTTATAATAATGTTTTATTTACTCTCTTATATTAAACCAATAGCGTGTAATTTTTTGACGCATCTCAATAGCGTGAGATGCGTCAAAAAATTACAGGGGGAGAGTTTGTCAGGGGGCGAGCTTTCCGAGGGGAGAGCTTTCCGAGGGGCGACTTTGTCAGGGGGCGACTTTGTTAGGGGGCGAGTTTGTACAAGCAGGGGGCGAGTTTGTCAGGGGGGCGAGTTTGTAAGGGGCGAGATTGTAAGGGGCAAGTTTGCCAGGGGGGCGAATTGACTGGCATGCTTATAATTTATTCATATGTATTGCAGGTTAAATCTATTTGTAGTCTAATGAAGGAAAGAATGTTGTATCCAATAATGTAATCTTACCTACCCATATGAATGATGATGGACATAATACTTATTCCAGGATATTTATTTCATGAAAAATCAGGCATTTTTAGTATACGATGACTTCCTCAGTCATGTCAGTCTGATCTTGTCAACTCCCCCATTTAGTGACCAACACGGTCATTGTACAGCGCTCAGTGGCAACTAAAATAGGATCATTCTATTTTCTGAAGGGGAGCATGTTTTTGAAGGGAAATAAAGTCCGAAAACCATCATAAAAGTGGATTTTAAAGATAGTTTTCGCTTTCTGTACCCCGAAAAATCGATAGAATAGTTTTTTAACTAGTTAGTGGCTGCAAAAAATTTCCCCCAGAAACCTTTAAAAGTGGCAGTCGGATATGACATTCTTTCCAATTGCAGTCTTACATGGGTCTGGAAAACAGTGATTGAATTTTCATAAAAATGGTTTTCACTTTTTCAATTATTTTCATTTCATCTTTTATTTTGTCATTTACAGAAAAGGAAGAAGCATTATTTAATCCCAATTGCCGCACATTATTACTTCTAGAAAACATCAAACAGAGATGTAATTGTGCAGAAGACGGTAAACAAACATAAACAAATAATTTATATAAGTAAGCTTGGGCAATATCAATTTTTTCATTTACTATATATCGTCAAACATATATCACGATGATAACCACAGGTATGTACCCCTCGAAGTGTCACAATAAATCACCAGCTCTTAGCTGAGAGACACAGTATTCAATTACGCCATTTGCTCATGCACCATGGACATTGGCAAATTCATGACTAGACTCTAAATCCCAACATATTTTTTACATCGCAATATATATATTTTTTTCCTGAATTATTTTATTTATCAGGCATGCAACTTTTCAGCTGATTTCCTCTTTTTTTCTTTAATAATAGTGCTGTAGAAAACTGAAAAACACTGTACAAAGTTTTGTGTTCTCGGCCATTTCCTCGTTTTTTGCAATTACAAAGTTGCATGTCTGATTTATTCATGATGTCATTATTTTGTATTTTTCATTAATACCTGACATTATACCTGATGTTAAATAATTCCTGAAGTCAATAAATTATTCAAGTGATGTCAATAAATTATTCAAGTGATGTCATTAATTTATTCATGATGTCATTAATTTATTCATGATGTCATTAATTTATTCATTATAGTGGACGTTGACCTTTCGGACAATGAGGGTAATGTAAAGCATCTCTTGGAGACACCTTTGCGATATGCAAATGAGGTTCTTAAAGAACGGGAAACCCTGGTACTTGTACGCGTTGAGAGTAAGTTAACCCTTGACCTTTAAACTCATAGTCGGCTTTTAGCACAATATTGATTAGGGTTGTTAAATTACAATTAAAATGGAACTGAAGGTTGAGGTTTGCAGCCAGATATTTTGATGGATATTATGGGAAAAAACACTGCCCTCTATTGACCAGTTAAACATTCAGGGGAAAAGTATAAAAAAAATTTTTAGCTGAACTTTCACTGGTTGGTTTCTTGATCCTCATTGATACAGAATATCTGTTTGCCCTCTTTCACCCACTGTATACTTGGTGCTTTCAAGTGTCTATGGAATAAAACAAATCATAGTCATCTGAGGTGGGATTCGAACCCACAACATCTCACCAATGCAGACGTCTTACCTTTCAACCACCATCTTACCTCGTTAATGCAATTTCAGGCCTGTGATTCCTCTGGATTTTTCCTGATTTCAGGATTTTTTTTTACAAATCTTCCTTTGACTCAAAATTTTCTTGAAAGAAGAGAAGTAGCCACCAAGGAAAGAAAGAAGTAGCCTGTATTGTGTCCAAACCCCTAGTTGCTTGTTTGTGGGGATGTGGAGAGTCTGTAAATCCTCCAAAATTAAACATCCAGGAGGTTCAGGGGGCTTTGTCCTCTAGACCAAAGGGAGACCCAGGCCAGCTAGCCATTTTCTGGATTTTTTACTTGTGTCAAATCACACCTCTGCAATTTGTATTAATTAACTTAGACTTGATGTAATCTTTCATATAAAATTGCTTTCATTTGGTCATCTGGTAATTACCATTGTAGTACAATAAATTCCTGGAAATTCCTTGTAAAATAACACTGGTCAAAAATTGTTTTAAAGTTGTCTGCTTCGGAGATAAAATGTGCTATTTATTATGGATTTTGATGTGCTGAATTCAAATATGACAATTAAAATTGCTGATTAGCTACTGTTTCCAAGATATTTAAAGAGGGGGCTCTAAGGTCAAATTTAGTTTTGTGATTTTCCAATAACTAGAGTCCTTATTGAAGTGTGAAAAAATTACAAAAAAATTAGTCTCTAACCTCACGTTAAAGTGATGTAAAATGTCATTTTATTTGATAACCTTCCTGTGTGAAATTTGTTAACATCCAAAGACAACAGTGACGTCACATTTCAAATAAATGGATCTCTACATTTTTGTACGGTGAATTTGCAGTTCATTCCTGAATCTCCACAATATTTGATCAAATCGGCATTGAAATTGACTTTTTGACAAACAAAAAATTCCTGTATGGAATGTTACAGACTCATTTACCGTAAGAAAATAGTGACGTCATGTTTCAAATATCGCCTGAAAGGGTATCAAATAAAATGATATGTTACACCACTTTGTAATTTTTTCACACTTTAATAAGGACTCTATCTATTGGAAAATGAGTGCATCACAAAACTGAATTTGACCTTAGAGTGCCTCTTTAAGTTTTTACATGCTATATATAGTGTACATAGCAGATTTTAATCATGAATTATCATACGCTATTCCCATATGTACACATGTACAGTATGTAGACCTTGGAAAACTAGAGCCAATCAACAATTTTAAGCATCATTTCCATTCTCAGTGACCCATAATTAGTCAAGTTTGACTTCATTTGTTTCGGAAGCATTTTGGCTGTAGACCAGTGTAATTTAGGAAAACATGGGAGATAAACTTTGTGTTTATTTTATATCTCATGATGCTGGCATCTATACATTATATACTTGTTACATGTGGCTAAGTTTTCTAGTTTTCTATTTTTTATGGAGCGCCTTCTTAGATAACGATGTGGTTAATTTTTGGGCAAACCCAGGCTCTTTTCTTAATGGTTTGTTTGGTTTTCGAATTATGTATACAATTAAATGGAATATTAGCTGTTGCAAACTGCTTACCAACCTAAAGGACCTGTAGTATAAATGCAAAACAGTAGTTATTGGCCTTACGTTTCGAACCTCACGCAAGTTCTTTCTCAAGGGCAAAATGGACGATATACAAACATGAACAAATATATAAACACATGAGTAAATAGAGAATTAGCTGTTGCAAACTGCTTACCAACCTGAAGGACCTGTAGTATAAATGCAAAATCTCATAATCTCTTCCTCTGGCCAAAAACTCCTTATACTTCTGTTTCATACTTAATCCCACTTTTGTTCCAGTCCCAGGACCAGTATCTGATTCTGCTTATTATATCTTCTTCTGTATTCATTTCACACCGAGACTAACTTCCTCTCTTACAGTATGTTTATGTATGTACCTTATTTTCTCCTGCCCCAGTTTGCCTTTGAGAAAGAACCTGCTACAATCCCGGTCAAATCTCGCTGGGTCCCCCGGACAACGTTGGCTCTTATTGCGCGGTCTGTGCTCCGGCTGGAGATAACAACATTGGTGGGGGGAGTGCATGGGCGGATCCAGAACATTTTTTAGGGGGGGCTGAGAATCAAAAACAATTATTTTTCAGTACTACAAAGGGTGCCGCCACTTCCTATGCGCAACGGTTAGTACAGTACTAAGTAGGTAGGGAATGGGAGTGCGTTCTCCCCTCCCCTCCCCCTATCTCTCTCTTTTTCTCTCCCTTTTTAAAACAATTTATTTATTTATTTTTTATTTTTAATTTTTAATTTTTTTTAAACGATTTTAGGGGGGGCTACAGCCCCCCCCCCCAGGATCCGCCAATGGGGGAGCGGGAGAGCGGGGACAGGGGAGGGTATGTTTATTGTCACGTGTCCCAACTATTTTGGCCGGGATTGTAGGTTCGAAACGTAAGGCCAATAACATTGATTTTGTATGTATACGATTTACAGGGACAATACTGCCATGAGTAGAGCAGACTTTCAACAGGGCATTGAATCAGCATCCTACTTTTAGATGATCTCTGTGACTGAAAATAATAACCCCAAGAGTGAGCACTGGCCAAGATAACAGGTCGTGATAAGATCATATTACCACGAGTGGTGCATCAATAATGAGTCAGTGACTGCATAATAAGACGTCTGCACTAGTAAGCAGGAGGTCGTGGGTTCGAATCCTGCCCGAGTCGCCTTTGTAGTTTTTTCACAGACACTCGGAAGCACTGAGCATACAGTGCTATACACACGTCGGTGTAGGGCAAAATTAAATCAATTGTTTATCTCCCGACGCAAGAATTTCGCAATCTATATATTGCGGAACCCGCTGCTATATAGGATTCTAGCCGGCCAATCGTCATCGGGCAAGCTCGGTGGTCGAGAGGTAAGACGCCTGCACTAGTAAGCAGGAGGTCGTGGGTTCGAATCCCTTGAGTCGCCTGTGTAATTTTTTCACAGACACCGGAAAGCACTGAGCATACAGTGCTATACACACGGTGTAGGGCAAAATTAAATCAATTGTTTATCTCCGACGCAAGAATTTCACTCAATCTATATATATTGCGGAACCCGCTGCTATATAGGATTCTAGCCGCCAATCGCCATCGGGCAAGCTCGGTGGTCGAGGTAAGACGTCTGCACTAGTAAGCAGGAGGTCGTGGGTTCGAATCCCGCGCGAGTCGCCTGTGTAATTTTTTTCACAGAAACACGTAAAGCACTGAGCAAACAGTGCTATACACACGCCGGTGTAGGGCAAAATTAAATCAATTGTTTATCTCGGACGCAAGAATTTCACCAATCTATATATATTGCGGAACCCGCTGCTATATAGGATTCTAGCCGGCCAATCGTCATCGGGTAAGCTCGGTGGTCGAGAGGTAAGACGTCTGCACTAGTAAGCAGGAGGTCGTGGGTTCGAATCCCGCCCGAGTCGCCTGTGTAATTTTTTCACAGACACTCGGAAAGCACTGAGCATACAGTGCTATACACACGTCGGTGTAGGGCAAAATTAAATCAATTGTTTATCTCCCGATGCAAGAATTTCACCAATCTATAAATTGCCATAGTAATTAGTCAAAGATGTGTCTCTTCGTGAAACCTAAAAAGTGAGATGACCTACTTATACGCCCATCTGAATACGTGTTTTTACATTATAGGAAAGGGATGCGCATGTCACGTGATCACGCACACTGACATATGTGGCTCTTCGTGAAAACGCAAAATGATTTGACCTACATTTACGCCCTTCTGTTGCCATGTATTACATGCATCTTTGGGATGTGGCTCTTCAGTGAACGCAAAAATGCAATTATTGAGATATACGCCCATACCTGTATTTATCAATAATTTGTCATTTTAACATTAGTGGCTCTTCGTGAAAACGGTGTGAAACTGTTCACATATTTTGGCAAAAATCATCCAACATTGGGCAATGGTAAACCACTGTGTAACCTGTTGATATGTTGACCATTGTTGGGCAACATATCAACCGTGTTTGCCCAATATTTCTTACAGTGATGTGTATACTAGAACTTAAAACAATTATTTTGTTGAATAAAAATATAATTGATTAGTCTCCTACTACAGTTGGTGCAGTGGGGGAAATCTGGAGCAACAAGAATTTTCAGACCACATAAGACACTTTAGTTTTTATATCGGTTTTCAAGTTTTGCTTAGAATCCTAATTACACTGGTCTACAGCCAAAATGCTTCCGAAACAAATGAAGTCAAACTTGACTAATTATGGGTCACTGAGAATGGAAATGATGCTTAAAATTGTTGATTGGCTCTAGTTTTCAAGATATGGTACCGTTTAATGACTACAAGAGACAAGCCAAGAAGCGCAGAGTAGACACTGAATAAGGACTGAACTATGAACTGATACATAGTAAGTGTTACATAAACAGGGCAGGTGACATAATATCAAGTGAAACAACCATAAACACATGAAAAGACCTAGGTTTACAATTCATGATTAAAAATCTGTTATGTACACCATATACATAAAATGTAAACTTAAATATCTTGGAAACAGTAGCCAATCAGCAATTTCAATTGTCATATTTGAATTCAGCACATCAAAATCCATAATAAATAGCACATTTTATCTCCGAAGCAGACAACTTTAAATTTTTTTTTGACCAGTGTTATTAGCGGGGGGCATGCCCTATTGAAAGTATGCTCTGATCGTGACGATACTGCCTTTAACAAATAAAATGGCGTCATAAGGTGTCATTGACCAATGGGGCACAGCCCTCACACCAGTGGGGGCCAGGTACCCGCAGGCACCACATACCCACGTACACTGAGGCCGTAGTAAAAATCCTAATTCCTGCTGATGAGAGCATAATGAATCTATATTGACATTATCATTTCAATTATCGTGTAAACAATACACCATATAGGTTACACTATGACATTCAGTAACCCATGTTAAAGTCTATAATATCATTTGCATAAAATATTATATTTAGTTGATGAATTTCCATTCAAAATGCCCAATTGGGGAACAACCTGTCAATGAGTGGAACGGAAATAATCAAGACTGCATGAACCGCCTTTCAGTCTAATTGATTCTGAGAAAAAAACTAATGTAGAATTATGATTTCTTTTTCTTTTAAATGCTTTATTTCGCATGGAGGAGAAACAAACCATAATTGTACAACCTGAAATGTTAAATCCTTGTAGGGTTTATTAAGAAAAATTATCGTGGCCAACAATACTGTGTATTAAACTATAAAGAACAAAAATATCGGCACTTTCGCACGTGTAAAACGTTTCATTTTGTATGCATTTCAGATAGCAGTTCGTCTCTGAACTCCATCTTTGACATCAACGGGAAAGGTGGAACGTGAAACCATGGGGTACTTTGATTTCATCGTTGTAGCTCTTATGGCGCAGGGACTCTGTGTCATTATGGCACAATTAGGTAAGTTATGAGTAAATAACTACTTCTCTAAATCGATCAAGGGAATAATAAGTGTGTCTTAATTTTTCATGGTAGGAAAGTAGAGTACACATTAAGAAGTACACACAACCTATTCTTTTTGCCAAAGCTGTATAACTTTTAGGAAAAAAATACACGGGGACTTGGTAGCAAATAACAATTGATTTGGATATGTATAAATTAAATATATATCACTTAGTCCAGATGTTTAACATTAGTTCATACTGTTGTGTTTGAAAGTCCATTTTACGCCATTTTTTATTTGGGTAAAATGTATTTAACATTTTTGATAAATAAAATCACCATTAGATGCCACTTTTTTTTTCTTCAAATTTTTACTCAAATTGGATTTTGTCCACAATTGTTGACCAAAATGGCATGAAACGTAGTTCAGCCTTAATAAAAACATGGCGTCACAATGTTTTATTGACAAATCTGAGCTCTTGAATTATTCTCAGTAATGATTTGCCAAACTGTGCTGAACATTTCCTATGACTTGATTTTCATTAAGTTGAATGCACGTAACGACCTCGGAGCAATGGTTGTATCTAGGCTGAACATTTACCAATAGTTGCAGTCCATACTTGCAAATTTGTCTCTTTCTCTAAAATAAAAACACCTCAGACAGGAAATCCCCTGCAGCAGTGCCCGCTTATAAAGACCGTATACACTATCGGTATTCCATAAAAAACGTAAATGATCACAGTACATGAAACTGACTCAGTGTAAAGTGGTATTAAACTTCACCAGACAATTCATACAATTATTTTGTTGTCATCCGGAGACGTGAATTGCACGTTGGAATGGATAGGACAAATCTGAATGCGTGTTCACTGTTTTCTCTTTAGCGACACAATGAACTAAGCTCAAACGTTCACAGTTTGGTTTCTGTATATACCACTTGATTCTAAAGTATACATGTATTTACATGTATTTTTCACAAAGTATATACAGGCTTTAAGTTTGAATGCAGATAGTCAACCTTTTAAATGGGTTTTAAGTTTATAAGGTTCTTCCTCATTATTCTTCTTCTTCATCCAGGATATGGAGATCAACGGTGTCCTGATGTCTGCACTTGTTCGAATCAGTATGGTCACGTCGAGTGCATGGATGGTTGGAACCAGGCCACCATCGGTGGCATCATGAACACATCTCATTCACTGTAAGTACATGGGTTTGACTGAGCTGGGATATAAATTACACTCGTTAAACTAAATTTAAAAAATAATAATACAATAAATACATAACGTTAATCATCTTGGTGAGTTTTGAACGTAGTTCACGTCTCTTGTCGGTCGAATTTAAATTAGTTATTATTATAAATAGACATTTAATGTGTAATAAAGTGTTGTTCCTTTATTGTGACACCTTTTAACTACAGTTCATTATCGGGTGGAAATATCAGCGTTCTGCCAACTGGTCTTTTTAAAGACTTTTCGTTCTTACGGGAATTGTAAGTGTTAACGTTAGTTCTTCTTTAAATTTAAGATCTACTGGGACGTATTTATGACCTCAACTGGAATTGCTCAATATAATCTACAGTAAAATAACATTGTAATGAACACCGATGTTTAGGCCAAAAATGTCTCCGTTTTTTTTTTTTTTGGGACATCCAGCGAAATACGTGATACATGTATACGCAGTTACTGAAACCAGACCAAATTTCCCATACACAAAGTGTGGGGTCTGAAACTGCGCGGCAGAATTCCAATCGATCAAGCAATTTTGGCTGCAATTGGACATCGTTTCATATTGAAAAAACAGAAAACTAAAAATGCTGATGCGCGGGTCTGAGGCGACGCGGGCAGAGATGTACCAGAAACTGGAGACTTGTTTGGCCTTAACTCTTTACCGTTATAAAGACATTACCTTCATTATCTCCTTTTTCCAAAATAAGTGTACCTCTGGCATGATAATTGTTGAGATTGTCTGATACCATTACAACGGTTCTTTCAGGAAAACCTAAGAACATTGTTGGATAAAACAATTAGAAATCATTTGTTTGATGTATATTTTGATGAGGCAAAAGTTACATCAATAACTAAATACACTCACTGGCCATTTTATTGCAACATTGAAATTCACACCAAAGTTCAGTTTGGAGAACTGTGTTACGATAATTTATTTTATTTTATTTACACTACTTAAGACTTATTGAAAGTGCCTGTGTTTTGAAGTCAATGTTCTTTTTTATACTGTTCTTGCTCGGAAACAAAGTCCTTCAATACCTTGACGGGTAACCACGTGACCTGATAATTGCGGCCATCCGTCTAGGCAATGTCTCGTACAAATTCATGTTGCAATACTTTTGGCCAGCGAGTGTACATTAATACAATGTTTTAACCCTAATTTGTTTTCCTATCTAAGATTACTGCAGAACAACAAAATCAATACAATTGAACCAGGAACATTTGATGGGCTACACAAGCTCTATTGCTTGTAAGTTTTCATGTCATCAGTTTCACACACTAACCATTTTGGATCACTGAAATTCCGAACTAAGTTGGTCAGACAATTGGTGATCCCGTGGTGATTTGGTGATCCATTCACTAATAGAGTCTGGTTTATGTTTCATCCACTATCAATACCCAGCGGCCACATGATCAGTGCAAGAGTTTTTAGAAAGCATGTTGACCGTTCACAAAGCAGACCCATTCTTCTTTGGAAAGTGTTGATGTCACTCAAAAGAGTAGAACGGCGTGGTTTAGCTCAAGTTGAAACGAAATTAAACCCTTTTCCTAAAGCATTGTTTTTCCAGTTTGTGAAGAGGATAAGTAAGACTAATTGCGGTGACACCATGTGAAATTCTCAGTTGAGTAGTTAGTTATGAAAAGAACTGGAGGTTACAACTCGACGTTTCGATCAGTATGCTCTGATCGTCCTCAGTAGAATGCTGGACTCTGTAAAATGCTGCTGCTTAAGTAGGCTGCTGGAGGGGTCACGCGATGACTGGATGCTGGAGGATTAGTTCGTTGAGGCGCGCAGGCGGGAACTGTGAGACTAGGATCCTAGGGTTTGGGGGAGAGGAATGTGTGCTCACTGAACATTGATGAACATATACTGATGTAGAACTATATCTGCTTTAACACAATGTTTTGAACTTCGTGATTTTGTTTTCTGTATTGGCACTACGTTATATTGAACCAAGTATGCTTTCTGGAAAATCTAAGAACACGGGTGAAAATAACCATATTAACAGGCTTTAATTATCTTTGCTTTAACCGTCCTACTATTGATGCACTTCAGTGGAAAGTGGCTGTAGAGGTCAAAACCAGTCAACTGCCTGTTTTGACTGTTGACCCAAATGTGCACACAGGGGCATTTTGGACTGGTTTTTTACTGTCATTTTGCCCACCCTGAACAATACCAGACAATGCTTTTACCAGTCAAAAACAGTCGACTCATTTTGACCTGTAAATGTACTTACACTATGACGAACTTCACCCTGAAAATGCCATGAAAATCTGTTTCGCCGTGAAATAACAGTTCAGTGTAATTTCACAGCAATTTCACAGTGTCTCTTCCTCTCAGATATTGGCAATAATGTTCACAGTGATTTCACGGCTCTCTCGAGAATTAATGAGCTGTCCCAAAACTGCCACGAGAAGTTTATGGCATTTTCACAGTGTTTTCACGGCGAAGGAATCCCAAGAGTATTTCATGGCATTTTCATGGTGTTGTGTCATTGTGAAATTGCTATGAACTATTTATTTCACGGTAAAACTGATTTTCAGGGCATTTTCAGGGTAAAGTTATTCATAGTGTTACTACACATGGTTTGACAGTGTTTGACTTTTAAGTGCACTAGATATACCTTGGCAAGTATTTCAATATTTTGAGTGATTTTAACCCTTGTAGTAGTAGGAGTGTTAAAGAGGGTACTTGTACATTGTCACGATCAGAGCAGGTTGTGGCTTGACATTGAATCCCGAACTATGAACTCAGATGAACCCTTTGACTGAAAATAATACGCAACGAGCATGCACTAAGCCTAGATGGGGTCATGCCTATGTTCCCTCAGCCCTATGTTCCCTCAGCCCTATGTTCCCTCAATGCCTAACATTTTTTTAAAATCCAAATTAGGCCCTATATACTCCAACTTATGTTAACCCTTTATAAATTCCTCATCCCAAATAGGGTCTATTTTGGGATGAGGGAACATAGGGCTGAGGGAACATAGGGTCTATTTTGGGATGAGGGAACATAGGGCTGAGGGAACATAGGGTCTATTTTGGGATGAGGGAACATAGGGCTGAGGGAACTTGAGTACGGTCCCGCCTAGATAACAGGGCGCACCAGATCCCGTTACCACAACTGCTGCGTAAGTCAGTTGCGGTAACGGGATCTGGTCCACCCTGTTATCTAAGCCAGCGCAGCGCGTTCATCTGATTTCATCAAAAACTATTTAAGTTGGGATTCAATATCAAGCCGCAAGCATGCTCTGATCGAGACCATGTCCTGAGGGAAAGGTACGACATTAGCAAAACTGCTTCTGTGAGTATGCAGATGTTTCCATGTCAGAACAAAACGGAATCGTTATGGCGAATTTACAAAAATATTTGCTGTCCACACAGGATGAAAACAAAACAAAAATGTAACAGGTTTTTTTTCTTTTTTTCTCAAAAGCGTTAACACCTATTGTGATGAAACATTCACAGGTTTGTTTTATGATGTATTTCTTGAAAACTAGAGCGTTGAAATGATTGTATCTTTCCAAATACTAATGTTGTACCTTCCCTTTTGAAAGAAATTATCAAAATATCAGATTAAAAAATAAAATTTCAGAATTTTAATAAAAAGCAAAAAATATTGCAATGCATATTTTTATGGGTGTGATTTGAAAGATTTTAAATATACTACTCAAAACAATTTAGGGAACACCGGATTTTTAACATCAAATAGGTTTGGGCCATGTGCAATGATGTCATGTACCAGCAATATTGACACAATGGCCGTGTTCAATCTGCCACACATGTCTAAATTCTTTGTTAACTCAGTAATTCTGTGAAACATTGTGTTTATCTGAAATAAATGATCTTGCTTTAACTGAGATTATTCCGGTGTTCCCTAAATTGTTTTGAGTAGTATATTTTGAAAAATGGGTATAGCAGGCCTGGTTCTCCCTTTGGTCTAGAGGACAAAGCCCCCCTGAACCTCCTGGATATTTAATTGTGGAGGATTTACAGACTCTCCACATCCCCGCAAACAAGGAACTAGTGGTTTGGACAGAATACAGG
The DNA here is from genome assembly GCA_029582265.1 of Zoroaster sp. YZ-2022. NCBI lineage: Eukaryota > Metazoa > Echinodermata > Asteroidea > Forcipulatida > Zoroasteridae > Zoroaster > Zoroaster sp. YZ-2022. The sequence goes on from CM055816.1 coordinate 8,781,323, forward strand.
CGACTTCTCTTCTTTCAAGAAAATTTGGAGGCCAAGGGAGAATCCTGAAATTACGAAAAATTCCTGAGAAATCACCAGCCTGGTATTTTAGAGAAAACAAAAACCCCACAGTACACTGATATATCACCTGTTGTGGTCCATAAGAGCCGATCGTTGCTGGATTCGTACTGTAGGGGTTGGTGATGTTAGTTGGACAGTAATACCCTTCATCACATTGGCCTTCAGGCGTATTGGTTTCCTCCAAGCAGTACCAACCAGCATCACAAGCTGTGCACTCGTTGACGTCACCGAGACCAGTTGTGGGATTGTAGGTACCCACGGGACAGTTAATTTCAGTTGGTGTAGCTAAACAGACAAGACAATACTTTTATTATCAAGTTATAAAATGATTGGTTCAGTATGAGGTAACATCTTGTGGGACGTATCCTACACCCCCAAACCCAGCTCCATCATCCTTTGTGTCAAACTTTTTAAACTCTGTTAATCCGCTCCTTATTTATCAATCCACATCTTTATTTATTAACCCTCCTACTATAGCTGCACTTTAGTGGCAAGTAGTAGCTATAGAGGTCAAAATCAGTCAACTGCCTGTTTTGACTGTTGACCCTAATGTGCACACAGGGGCATCTTGGACTGATTTTGACTGTCATTTTGACCACCCTGAACAATACCATACAATGCTTTTACCAGTCAAAAATGTTCAACTCATTTTGACCTGTAAATGTACTTCAATACTACATGTAAGATTTGACAGTGTTGGACTTTTCAGCGCACTAGATATACCTTGGCAAGTATATCAACATTTTGACTGATTTTGACCCTTGTTTGTAAATAGGAGGGTTAATGCACATCCTGGTTGTTCCCTTGTATCCATCCCCAGTTACATATACAGATAACATTAAAAACCTGCTTACCCTCAGGACAGTAGTGCGACTGACTACAGTTAGTTGCTTCTGCTACGTTGTTCAGCGCCGTCGTGCAGTATAAGCCAGCAGGGCACTTCTTATTGTTAAGCATATCCCACTCGGACGTCGTCACGTTATCGCAGTAATACCCTGCCTCGCACATCTCGCAGACGCTCTTGCCCGGTCTGGAGTACATCCCGGTGCCGCAGTCGTTAGGGTCGACGGTGGCCGAGCCGCACCACGAGCCGCCGGGGCAGTCAATGCAATCGCTCTGGTATTTAGCCGTCTCACCAATAAGATAATCAGAGCCGTTAACGCCACGTGGCATGTAGGTACCAGGCGGGCAGGCTTCTGGTTCGTTGACTCCATATTCACAGAAATGACCTGGAAATAACATCAAAGTCAAAGTCAAAGTTGGATTTCAGGCTAAATAAGGGAGGAGGGCCAAAATCACGGTACATGGGAGCCTTTGAGAAACCTGGCCAGGCCTAGGCTACCTGGCATCCTACTGTGTCTTTTGTGAGTCCTAAACAATATGGAGGTAAGAAAAACAAACACCACTTTAAAAACAACAAAATGGTGATGGCATTCCTGATTTAGTGCTCTTTGTGTGGTGACCTTGCACCAGGGGGTACAAATATATGTGTGTTGTATTAAGGTAGGAGGGCCAAAGTCATGGTACAGCCAAGCCTTTGAGAAGCCTGACTAGGTCCAGGCTACCTGGCCTCCTTATCTGTCTTTTGTGAGTCCTAATCCTGCAACGATACAGCAACTGCCAATCAACCTAAACCTGGGCTTCTGGAGGGCTTAGCCCAGCCAAGTAGAGCTCATTATAAAGGTGTGAACAAAAGACAGCTGAGGTGTCAGTCGAGTCTGCGTTAACACTAAGTAAAGGGTCTTTTGTGCTCAGCTAGGGGATTCATATGGAAAAGTTTCATGTAAAAAGTCTCAAATAATCAACGCGCTGTAAAACGTGTGTGCACACACACAACGTGTGGGTATGTGTGCACGCGTGCGCTTGAGGGTCAAAGACGTTGTGTTGTGCAGTCGATCTGTCAGTGCAGTTGCGTGCGCATGGTCCGTCCATAGTGCACTGTTACAACGCATATGATTGGACAGAAGTTTTGATGATTTCACTGTTTTGTTCAGTCCGACGAAAATATTTAACCAATCACAGCTAATTTAACACACAACATAAACGAATATATAGAGTGGGAAATAACGGAAACCCCACCTGCGTACGTTATGTAGTTTAACTACAGCTTATCGTTAAAGAGAAAGTACAATTGTGCAACATACCTATGTGGCATTTCAACTCTTTAACCAGTTCGCGTCGGAGGCCGTGTATACACGCATTTTTTTTTTGCACCACGGAGAGCGTCTAAACACGCCATAGGAAATGCCGGAATATTTGTATGCATGGTCGGTAGACGTGGCCACGCGCTGTGAAAGCTTCCATTAACGTGTTTGTGTGGGAAAAAGAAATCCGCACAGGGGCCAAGAAAAACTTTTTTATTCCCGACGTGAATTGGTTAATTTTCAAGAAATATATCATAAAACTAAAATGTGAAAATTTCATGACAATAGGTGTTCATGTTTTTGAGAAAAACAAAGAAAAAAAATGTTAATGTTTTGTGCATTTCTTAGTTTTAGAAATAGATGCAGGGGTGTGATTTGATAAAAATAAAAAAATCCTGAAAAATGGGTAGCAGGCCTGGGTCTCCCTTTGGTCTAGTGTACAAAGCCCCCTGAACCTCCTGTGGGTAGCAGGCCTGGGGTCTCCCTTTGGTCTAGAGGACAAAGCCCCCTGAACCTCCTGTGGGTAGCAGGCCTGGGTCTCCCTTTGGTCTAGAGGACAAAGCCCCCTGAACCTCCTGTGGGTAGCAGGCCTGGGTCTCCCTTTGGTCTAGAGGACAAAGCCCCCTGAACCTCCTGTGGGTAGCAGGCCTGGGTCTCCCTTTGGCCTAGAGGACAAAGCCCCCTGAACCTCCTGTGGGTAGCAGGCCTGGGTCTCCCTTTGGTCTAGAGGGCAAAGCCCCCTGAACCTCCTGTGGGTAGCAGGCCTGGGTCTCCCTTTGGTCTAGAGGGCAAAGCCCCCTGAACCTCCTGTGGGTAGCAGGCCTGGGTCTCCCTTTGGTCTAGAGGAGAAAAACCCCTGAACCTCCTGGATGTTTAATTTTGGGGAGTTATAGATTTGCATTCCCACAAACAAGACACTAGAATGTGGACACAATACAGGCAACTTCTTTCTTTCCTTGTTTCTCTTCTTTCAAGAAAAATATTTGAGGCAAAGGGAGATATGTAAAAAAAAAAATCCTGAAATCAGAAAAAATCCTGAGAAATCACAGATGGCAACTTTTCATAAAATTGACATAATTATTCCTGTTATATCCAAGATTGCTCTTCAGACAGAACAAATTTACACTAAGTTGGGTTTTAGATTATAATATGATAATCTGCTGATTACCAGGGAAGGTACCTTTTAGGGATGTGCGTTTTCGGATATTTTCGGAACCGGATATCCGAAGTCAGGAAACTTCGGATACCCGGATACCCATTTTAATTTTTGTTGAAAACATGCCTCTGGTGGTGCACAAATACATGTACTGTAAATGGTAACAAAATTGACCTTTATAATACAGAGGATACCATACTTAAATCGATCTTTTCTTTACTGTGTCGTTTTTATTAAAGTAAAACAATTAGGCAAACAATTAGGCAAAGACATAAATAAATTCAGTTGGGAAATAGTTTTATCAATTCCATTAAAATTTTAGCACCTAAGATTGGAAAGATTTCAATTGATTTTTTATATCAAAATCAACTTTACACAAAGTATATTGAATTTAAATTTTTAAACTGTAATTAATGACAATGTTTTTTGAAATATAAAGTTCAAAGTTTTTTTTGAAAGGAATCTCTCAGGATGATTGATATCTTTATGTCCATCTCTCTCACTGTCTGTCTGTCTGGAAAGGCCTGTTCATAATTCACACGGATGTGAAAGGGAAGCAAGTTTCATGACGTCAACATGGTAAAATAGTGCAACTTCATTGTCAACGTCACAGAAAAATCACTTCATTTTGGCATTCGCATTAAGTGTAAACCGGCCTTTAATCCGTCAATCCTTCTGTCCGTCTGTATGTCTGTTTGTTTTCCTTACCTGTAGACCAGCTGCAGTACTTTCCCGCTGGACACGGTGAGCATTCCTCAGATGATGTGAGTGAGGTTGACCCGGTAAATGTCCCAGGGGGACATGGGAATTGGTCATTGGTAATGGTTCCATTCGGACAGTAGTATCCTGCCTGATAATAAAATGTAAAACGATAAATTGTCCATTTCAACAGACAATTTGAACAATAAAATACAAGCTTGTCAACAAATATCAAATTAAATTAAATTGATATCAACGTTACAATGGAAGAAGATATAAAACTAGATTACAGATTTTCAGAAAAGCTTTTTTAAATAGAGAATTAGTTGTTGCAAACTGCTTACCAACCTAAAGGGACAAAAAACAGACAACATACATGTATACCTGACTAATTTCTGCCTACTCATGGGCTTATGTATGAACATGTAGTCTATATTCTGTTCCGTTTTGCATTCAAGAACAAACCTGCTAGGTTAGAAATGCAAGGCCAATAACTACTATTTTGCATTTATACTACAGGTCCTTTAGGTTGGTAAGCAGTTTGCAACAGCTAATTCTCTATTTACTCTTGTGTTTATGTATTTGTTAATGTTTGTATATCGTCCATTTTGCCTTTGAGAAAGAACCTGCTAGGTTGGAAACGTAAGGCCAATAACTACTATTTTGCATTATAACTTTCTTTAATAACATTTTGAATTCTCATTTGAAAGTAACACTATTCCGTTTGGAAGGAAAATTAAAAAAAATACTATAAAATAAGTAACAAAAAACTTAAACAATATATTCCAGAAAAATAAAATTGTTTTCCTACATACCTTCTGCACATGGGTGTGAACTATTGTGTAATCCTGGCAGAGGGCAGGACCGTCCTTGATCACAAAGCCTACAGTTATACTGATGCCCCGCCCCCTCATCTGGGTTGTACGTGCCTGGGTCGCATGGGGTAGGGGAGGTGGTTGGACTGGTAGCACTACCGTGGGGACAGAAGTTACCCACGGGACAGATGATGCACTGGGTGGAGTTTTCAAAGCCGAGGGTATCACTGAAAGAGAAACAAATTTGTTGATTTTTGTCAATCATTCTGCAATTGTTAATAATAACAATGCCAAATTCCTATATCTAAATCCCAATATCCTGACAGCAGTGTATTGTATTTTTCTGTCAGCAGGAAATTTCATTACAGGGAAGGTATAACATTGGAAAGGTTTAACATTAATTGGTGTAAGGAGAAATCAGAGCATAATGATCGAATCATCAAGTTGTATTAAACCAACTGGTTGTTTTCATAACCACATAGTGTACTAGGCAAAAAAATCTAAAGTTTCTGGTCTCCGTGCCCGTCGGCATTTTTATTTATTTATTTATTTTTTTTTTTCTTCTATAAAACGATGTCCAATTGCAGCCAAAATTGCTGGATCGATTGGAATTCTACCATACTGATTTAAATGACTTTTTCACATAGGGGTATGAACATTTACCCGATTTGTGAGGCTTCTCTTAGCCACCATAACTTTGTATATGGAAATTTAGTCCCCGCGTATACATGTATCACATATTTCCCTGTTGGCCAATAACAACAATTTTAAAGTGCATCACCACACCAATTTTGAAGCCGACTGATGACCAGAAACTGAAGATTTGTTTTTTGGGCCCTACTCAAAAGAGAATTTATTACATGGTGTCATCACAAAACGTATGTACTTATTTATCCTTTACACCATGCAAAGCTACAAGTCTTAGGTACAATATTGTAATTATAAACTGTAAGTAAGCACTACGTGTACATCTCAAAAGGCTTGCCCAATGACATTTGGCTAGTTAGAATCCTACATAGCAGCGGGTACCACAATATGTAAAGACTGATGAAATTGATAACAATCCATTTGATTTTGCCCTTAATCCATCAACATACAGTAAAAAGATACCCCAACTTTGAAGGATTTGGTACAGTAGCGAATGCAAAGCATCTGTGGCTTGGCTATACACAGTCCTGAATCCATCAAATGCAACCGGTGGAGTTTGATGGAATTGGTACAGTGGCAAATGCAAAGCATCCATGGCTTGGCTATACACAGTCCTGAATCCATCAAAAGCAGCCGGTGGAGTTTGATGGATTTGGTATGATTGATTGATTGAATTAATTCGGATAAAAAGATGACAAAAATACAAAACACATTAGAAAGATAGGAGAAAACATACCAAATTTATACAAGGATAACCCAAAAAGCCAATAACATATATAAGCTTATTTCCATTGGGGTCCTTAATTTTCATTGGGGTCCTTGGGTGTACACATGGCTATGCTCTATTCGCTGGGCTATACTGTGGAGTACTGAATCTGCCAAAATAAGGCAAAACAAGGAGAAGGATTTTGGAGGATTTGGGGTAATTAGGGTTAATACACCAATGTATCATGGATTTTTTTCACAGACACTCGGAAAGCACTATATGTGCATGTATGTGAAAACAGTGCTTCTGACACAACAATTACGTCAATCTATACATAAGATATACTTTACATATTTGTGGAGTGTCGTGGCCGAGCAGTCTAGCTTACCGGACTCAAGTTCTGGTGTTAGCAGCAGAATGTGGGTTCGAAACCCGGCCGTGACACTTGTGTCCTTGAGCAAGACACTTAAACATAATTGCTTCTCTCCACCCAGGGGTTAAATGGGTACCTGTGAGGGCAGAGTTGGTTGATTAGCCCTATATGTGCTGTAATGGCAGCAATTGAGCTGTATACTCCCCAGGGAGCTGAGATGGTTGCAGGAATGATTTATGAGCCTTATGAGCAGGGGTAATGATATAATGCGCCTTGAGCACCACTTAGTTGGTGGATACGTGCGCTATATAAGTCCACACATTATTATTATGATTATCTTGATTGTAAAGATCTATTAGGGATTCTGTGCATCACATATACAACTGTACATATGCATTACACTATGAACAACTTTACCTTGAAAATACAGTACCCTGAAAATCCATTTTGCCTTGTAATTTCACTGCAATTTCAGTGTCTCTTCCTCTCAGACATTGGCAATAATGTCCACAGTGATTTCACGGCAAATTCATGGTGCTCTCGAGAATTAATGAGCTGCCCCAAAACTGCCACGAGAAGTTCATGGCATTTTCACAGCGTTTTCACGGCGAAGGAATTCCAAGAGTATTTCATGGCGTTTTCACGGTGTTGTGTCGTCATGAAATTGTTGTGAACTATTTATTTCACGGTAAAACAGATTTTCAGGGCATTTTCAGAGTCAAGTTATTCATAGTGTTATGAGCATGTACATAGTACATGAAGTTTATAATTACTTGTATTACAGTAATGTATATTTTGAAGGCAACTCCCGAGTACATACGAACCTTGGAACTATTAAGCTTGGCCTAGACTTGAACCACTAATGTGCAATTGTATGTATATTATCTGGTTAATCATTAACACGTCAAGTCTGCACCTATGACTTCTCTAAAATTCCTATCATGTTTTAGTAACTGCGTTGTTTCCTGGTACCTTGCACACGACTCATCACGTGTGCCTTATATACGGCTAGATGGTATAGCTGTTGGATACCAATGCACTCTCCAAGTCGCATGATCTAAAGTTTGACAAGGAAACTTTGTGTTTGCGTCACTTTTTCACCATTTCAGCCAACGCCCTGTGCCACTACTGATGTGTTGAAGATTTTGCCAATTTTAATTCAGCCAAATTCTGTTTAACTTCACTTCATTTTCTGAAAAGTCTACTGCATATTGTATGGTAAGTGTTTATAAACCACTAGACAACATTTATAATTGAATAATTTGGACAGAAAACTCTCAAACTTTTCTACTTCTGGGGATAGCAATTCAAATGTACTTACACCCCCCCCCCCCCCACACACACACACACACACACACACACACACCTGCATATATATACACAAGCGAAATTACCCGATCTGAATATCGGGTTTGGAGCGGTTGGAGTTGGGTGAATTAAGGAGGGTGGGGATGAAGGGTTGATAGAGATTTTGCACATGATACTACTTTACGCAAAGAACACACCGTAGCGCTAGTGAATGCCCTGAAATGCGCAAATAACACTGTGCGATAACATGTGGAAATTTTGCGCACAACACTAAAGAACACACTGTAGCGTTAGCACTGTTGCAAGATTTGAGAAGACCATGCACACACAACACGCATACACACAACACGCATACACACAACACGCATACACGTGTGAGCCGGCCATAATAGCTGTTACACGTGTGAGCCATAACGGCTGTTGTACGTAAGATTTAAAAAACACCACGAAAGTGTGGCCATTGCGGTATTTAAGCACATGGGTCAAGAATAACATAACACCTATAGCGAATACAGAGGGAGTGCGTTCAAACAACTGACGGGTCCCGAACGACGGCCGCTGCTTGACAAAAAGCAGTGAATAAATGCGGAAAAGCGGCGATTCGCCGTTAGGCAAAAACAACGTCTTCGGCGGAACCAGAAGTGCGATGACAACACCCTGTGGATTTTTCCCGACACGCAGGTACCCCTCCCAAGCCGCGGGACCCAGCAGTTCCGGAGCCTATATGTAACAAACTTTTTAGAAGGGCCTCAGGATTTCGCTCTTATTATATTAGATTATATATGACATAAAACACAATAAAGGGGGCCACTTTCCTACCGTCACGTTCGCAGTTTTTCTAATGGTTGAATTTTTTTTTTAAATATCTGAAACCACCCAAAAAGAATTTCAACATTTTAATAGACATGCATGCTTATCCTAAAGATAATTTAAGTTGATTATTACTATTATTTTTTTAATTACCCTGAAATTTCCATCAACAAATGGACGGAAAAGTGAGGTAACTTTTTCCGTCCAATTTTTATGGAGATTTGAGGGTAAAAAAATAAATTTAAAAATTAAAAAATAAAATAAATCAACTCAAATTAGTTCTAGTATAGGCCTGCATGTCCATTAACATGTTGAAACACTTTTTAGTCGATTTCAGGTACTTAAAAATAAATAATAACCTTTGGAAAAACTGCTAACGTACG
>CM055816.1:8790924-8836610 GCA_029582265.1 Zoroaster sp. YZ-2022
AGTAGGATGTAAGATTTTGGGGGAACTGGGAATCTCAATGAGTAGTAATTAGTTCTGAAAAGAACTGGAGTACAACCAGACTACATATATTTTGTAAAATAGTTGGACTTAGGCCTATATGAAAAATATCCTTGACAATTTAACTTATGTCTTTAGACTTTAATATCTCATTGTGATCTGTCCTCAGTATCGTGTAGTGACAATTTAAAATAAAATAAGATCATTCCTGGTGATTATTTTCAATAGTTACCATGTTAATACCTTGACCAACAAAATAAACTATAAACCCTAACCACCCCAAATCCATCAAAATTCTGAAAAGGGCACTTTTTGGGAAAAAAATCAGCACTGTTGAAAAATGGGATCTTTATAATGGAGTTTTATCAGATACTTAAAAGTAATACTACATGTATTGTAGTTGCACAAAACATAACTTTGTACATGAGCCAAGAATATTCAACCCTTTACGGTGTAAATAAGCATGGAAATGAACTTCAAGCTGAACTAAAGTTTTGGGTTATTTTTTCATAGTGTATACAATGAAGATGGATGCTGACCCAATTATTTATTATTTTACATGTATGGATGAATAGCCGACATTCCTAAAATTAATTACCATTCGATTTACAGATTTATGGGTACCACTCTGAGTGGTACAAATGCTTCCATGCCATTTGCAGGGCTGAGAGGAAGAAATAAGATTAAGAAGAAACAGAAACATCAAGGTAGGCAAATATTGAAAAATACGGGTAGAATGTCGCATCCGACCGACTTCGGGTCTTTCTACAGTGAAGGGTAATTTTGACAGACACAATGTTATTGTATTTTTTCTTTACTATAAATAATAAAGAATTTGTCAATTATGTACTATAATACTACTCATGTAATGCAGATATAATGAAAATAAAATAAAAATGCTACTGTGTTTAGATATTTTCGTTTTTAGTTATCTTCTCAGAATGAACCCTTAAATTTAGTGAATAAATGTGACAATTTGAAAGGACTGGACTAAAAAAGTATTTCTTAAATTTGAGTAACTGTATTAAAACAGTCAATAGTATATTTGTATACCGAATTCCTACGAAACATAAAAAAACAAAAAGATATTTGATAGGGGCTTTGATTGTAAACACACATCGCCTGCCAATACATTGATTACCCTCGTAACTGGATCGTCAAAATGTTACGAGTAAGCGTGTTTATTCTTTAAAAGAGCAGGATTTTGTTTTGTATGGATGCATGTGTTGTTACCTTTATACTTCCCATGTAAGCTAAGTCTAATAATATTGACATTATCTGTTGCGCTTTGCCTCAAAACAGCTCGCGAAGTTCGACTTCTATTTTTCTGTCAAATCGTTACGAGAGTAATTTCCGCCTCACCCACAAACCCTGAAATAGACTGTCCCCCACTTATCTCACGGTAGCATTCTACACACTATCCATTAAGTTTCTGACAATGTGTTCTGGACCAATCGACCCTAAGGTACCTACACGAAATTTCATGTTTCAATTCTGTCTACAAGGTTACGAGGGTAATCGTATTACAGTGTAATGGATAACACAATGTTTTTACATCATAATAATTATTTAAATTTATTTTCGCCATCAACGATGATCGACAACCGTGATAGCTAACATTAGTATAGATTAGTATTCATACTTTGAAAATTGCTAATAAAATGGATGAAAATCCGCACGGGATACAAAATGAGACAGACGCTGTTAAAAACGCATGCAATACACTCGTAACAGAATACAGACATAATGAAGCCTACGCAGAAAAAAAAAAAATACATTCAAACAGCCGTTGAGTATTTCACTTTTCGCCGCGCGAAGGCTTATGGGTAATAATTATGTGTGTATATACGTATAATGTACGTACAAAACGTTAACGATGCGTTACGATTTTGACTGACTGCCCTGACAACCAGCATGACATGAGAAAACTCGCAAAATTTTACGTGCTACAACTAAGTACAACCGTGACAGTGTCAGCTGCAGGTAAGGATTTAAAATCTTCACATAGCCTGTATTACTTAATAACGTTTGAATGATATGTGGGGAATATTTAGCAAAATTTTAGCGTAAACACGCCAGACAGACAAGTTAATTTTATGCTGTTTAGTGTATCGATCCACGCATCGCTAGCGGGAAGATCATTCATTAAAAAAACTAAAACAAGTCTGATTGTACTTTATTAACGTTAGTTTAAGTAGTAGTTATTGGGGAATATGTGAGGTGTCTATGAAATACAGATAAAAATTAATAACAAGAAACATTGGTTTCGGCAGAAAACATCTGCACTGGCACTGCACTACTAACTAAATTAGAGAGAGAGAAATGAATTGAACCTGATTTAGTCTGTGTTAGTGTTACAAGTTTGGTGGTGGGCATCAATTCTTGTTTTTAACATTATTAAGTTATTAATATTTAATAATATATGTAGGCCTATGATTGGAAAAATTATTAGGGCCCAGGCAGGCCTAGCCCCATTCTAGACCCAATACACTGGACTCCCTCCACATCCTTGGCCACAGCACTAGGCCTACTCAGCACCACATGTACAACAATGGATCAATTTTTTTTAATTTTTTTTAAATTTTTTTTTTCAACTTTTGATCTGCTAATTATTACATCCCAAAACTTAGTAATTAGGTAACCTCCAAGCAGATACTTTTGGCATAAAATCCATTATTCTTGGAAATTTTTTGAACATTTTTTTAATTAAAAAAATAATAATAATAAAACTTAAATTTCACCAAAATTACCGATCTCACAATAGAAAACTTTATGCCAAAGTCACAGAATTTTAGATCGTAATAATTAGCAGATCAAAAGTTTAAAAATCGCTCCATTTTTGTACATATATGGTGCCGGATGGAGTCAGTGAACTGGCCCTAGAATAGGGCTAAGGCAGGCCCTACATGTACTAAAATCAGAGGTCAGGCATCTGTTTCTACAAACATGTTTTTCCCCCAAGTTTCTTTTTAAAAAAATCAAAATAATACCTTGCAAATTTTGTATTTTTTGTTGTAGAGTACATGTATGTGTCATGACATCATATTGCAACATGCGTAGCAAAACAAAACCACGATCAATACTGAAAATTAGACTTGGATCCTTCAAGACCACTTCCGAGGAAGCATCAACATCGGCATCGATAAAAGTAAGAAGGAACAGACAAAATGTCCAAGCATATCGAGATAGACTAAAGAAAAATGAAGAGATGTGGGAAGAATACAAATCCCAAAAAAATGAACATATGAGAAAATATCGACGGGATGCTAATGAGGAGCAAAAACAGAGATTCAGAGAAAGTAGCAAGATGCGAATGCTAAGTACAGGGAAAAATAAAGTTAAAGGAAAAGACATAAGGCAGACAGCAACAAGAGCACCAAAGATTACAACAAGAGGAGACACAAGTAAAGTACAAGAACAGAGGGATTATTGAGGAACAAACAAAGCGCCTACAGGAGCAATATTACAGCACAGAAAAGCGAAGGATACGTGAGAAGGACAGAAAACAAACAAGACAAACGAAATAAAAGAAATCGGTATTTCGCCATGAGAAACCTACTCCTGTCTGTTCTGCATCAAGCCTCACGGACAGTGCTAACGAATTGGCTTCACGTGCTCAGTAAAAGTTCTACCTTCATCACCGAATAAGTTTGCAACAGTCGAGACCACCTTGTTTCAAATTCTAGTCCAGCCTGCCAAACGATCATTATGAGAAGATTGGGAAGCAAACAAGAAACTGAAATTCAGCATAAAGAAAACACGATCAAGTGCTTAACAAATGCATATAAATCACTGAGGAGAAACACAAGAGAAGACAGAATGTCCAAAAACAATAACTGTAAAACTTGCACAAGAGGTGAAGAAAAAGTATGGTGTGACTGCACAAGCAATTGTAAGACACTTGGTATTCATCCCAATGATATGGCCAACTGCACAGCCAAGACAGAGTTATCCTCATCTGATCTCCACAAGTTTAAAGAAACGAAAAGACAGATTATCTATGGAGGTGACAAATTCTATAAGAAGCTTCTATGAGAGGGATAATGTATCAACACAGCTGCCAAATAAGAAAGATGTCAGTAAAAAAACTTTGCTAGCCAAGAGAGTACTGAATAGGTCCATTGATGAACTGTACAAACTGTGGAAAGAGGAACACTCTAATTTCAAGTTGTCATTTTCCAAGTTTGCTTCCTTGAGACCAAAGCATGTCGTTCCGCGCAGTAAAAGGCATCGAGAACAATGTTTATGTGAATACTGTGAAAATATACAGTTGAAATTGGATCAAATCAACAACATTGCCAACAGGTTTTGCCCAGAGTCCCGTCTGGGAGATGTGTATGCAGCAAATAATGTATCATTGTGTGCCAAGGTGGAAGGACATCGCTATACTGACTTAAAGTGTATAGAGCGCAATTGCAGCAAGTGTGGTGTCCATCTGATCAGATCTAAGTTGGAACCTCTCTTACGTGAAGTAACTGAAATGAGAGTAGAATGGGCAAGATGGGAGACTGTCAAGGAAAATCAGTGCAGCAAGAAAACCCGTGTAGTAAAGAGTGGTTCTGTTAAAGACATGGTTGACCAACTTGAGACAGAGATGAAACCATTCAGCCAGCATTTATTCACAGCTGATTGGCAAAGGAAGCAGTGTGGCACTCTTTGTAGAGAACCACCAGATAATGCTGTCATAATGGTAATGGACTTTTCACAAAACTTTGCATGTTCTTTTCAGCGAGAGGTCCAATCTGCTCATTGGAGCCAAACCCAGGTCACGTTACATCCAGTTGTTGTATATTATAAATGTCCTGTGGATGGACAGACAGTTAAGGAGGCAATACATGTCATCTCCAATGATAGGGTACATGATAGCCATTCAGTGGTCTGCTTTGTTAAGGTCATCAATCAGCACCTTAAAGATGACAGCAAAGTACACTTCAATCACTGTATACAGTTCACAGATGGATGCGGGAGACAATATAAGTCAAGTGTACCATTCAGAGACATTTCATATTCTGAGGAGGATTTGAACTGCAAAACAGACAGAAATTTTTTTGGATCCAGACATGGTAAATCAGATTCTGATGGTGAAGGAGGGGTTGTGAAGTCGGCAGTCACCAGGGCCATCACATCAGAGGAAGCAGTAATAACAGATGCTGTCGGCTTTTTATAATTATTGTCACAGTCATCTTACTAAAGGTCTTTCAGAGAATCCTCATGAGTGCAATCACTTCAAACGCATCTTCATCTATGTAGACTCAAGTGACATAGAAAGGAGAAGGTCAACATCATCCAGAGAAGTGAAGACTGTCAAGGGCACTAGAAAGTTGCACTGCATTAGAAGTGTGACAGGTGGAACCATAATGACAAGAAGGCTTTCCTGCTACTGTTCAGGTTGCACTTCCAACAAAGAATGCCAGCATAGGGACTATGTGGACACATGGGAACTGGTTCATCTGCAGTCGGAAGGTATGTATAGACACCCTTTATACAGCTTTTCCTTAGCTTCCTTTCTATCTTGTTCTTAAGTGAAATGATTTGGGGGAAAATTATTGATGAAACTTAATGGTACAATACCTTGTATAAGTAACCTTGTATAAGTACTCTTTTTATCATTTTACTTAAATTTTCAGATAATACTGAACTGGAAACATCAGATGGTCAAGGCCAGAGCTGCAGCGCAGTTGTTGAAGATGTTGAAACACCTCATGTGTGCTTGGAACAGGCACCTTCTTCAAGCTCGGTATGCAGCAAGGTCGGGGACTTTGTGGCAGTGGCCGTAATGGGGAAAAAAAGGAGAGTGACCTACATTGCCAGGGTAAGATCAAATACATTTATTTTTATTTAATGTTTTTTAAAATTTTTTGTACATTTTGTTAAATTTTAGATTACTAAATTAATGTTCCTATCCCTTTTTTTTCCTGTTGTTTACTTCTAGGTATTGGACATTGATGACGAAGTAAAGCTTACATATCTCCAAGCCTGTGGGTCATCTTCACAATCATATACCATAAACCCTGATGAAGACTCTTACTTCTGGCATCCATCATCTGACATACTTGGAGGGGTGGGTGTACCAGAAATATCAGGCACAGGATCGAGGCTGAGGCTAACATTTAGCCAGACAAGTCTCCAAAAGTACATGTATTTCCAGCACAGTGTGTTGAAACATGAGGGGTAGGGGGGTGGTGGGGGGGGGAGTATATCTGTTAAGAATTTGAGATGTTTGCCTTAATCATTTAAGGGAATTTTGCAGACTAATTTAACCTCTTCCTTGTAAACCACTAAGCCTGGGCGATGACACGGTAATATCGAATATCGCAATATAGTTTTTTATTCGATTATGATATCAAGAACTTTTCAAATTATCGAGATATCGTCAAATTGCAAAAGTACATGTATTTCCAGCACAGTGTGTTGAACCATGAGGGGTAGGGGGGTGGTGGGGGGGGAGTATATCTGTTAAGAATTTGAGATGTTTGCCTTAATCATTTAAGGGAATTTTGCAGACTAATTTAACCTCTTCCTTGTAAACCACTAAGCCTGGGCGATGACACGGTAATATCGAATATAGTTTTTTATTCGATTATGATATCAAGAACTTTTCAAATTATCGAGATATCGTCAAATTGCAAAAGTACATGTATTTCCAGCACAGTGTGTTGAACCATGAGGGGTGGGGGGGGGGGGGGAGTATATCTGTTAAGAATTTGAGATGTTTGCCTTAATCATTTAAGGGAATTTTGCAGACTAATTTAACCTCTTCCTTGTAAACCACTAAGCCTGGGCGATGACACGGTAATATCGAATATAGTTTTTTATTCGATTATGATATCAAGAACTTTTCAAATTATCGAGATATCGTCAAATTGCAAAAGTACATGTATTTCCAGCACAGTGTGTTGAACCATGAGGGGTAGGGGGGTGGTGGGGGGAGTATATCTGTTAAGAATTTGAGATGTTTGCCTTAATCATTTAAGGGAATTTTGCAGACTAATTTAACCTCTTCCTTGTAAACCACTAAGCCTGGGCGATGACACGGTAATATCGAATATAGTTTTTTATTCGATTATGATATCAAGAACTTTTCAAATTATCGAGATATCGTCAAATTGCAAAAGTACATGTATTTCCAGCACAGTGTGTTGAACCATGAGGGGTAGGGGGGTGGTGGGGGGGGGGGGGGGAGTATATCTGTTAAGAATTTGAGATGTTTGCCTTAATCATTTAAGGGAATTTTGCAGACTAATTTAACCTCTTCCTTGTAAACCACTAAGCCTGGGCGATGACACGGTAATATCGAATATAGTTTTTTATTCGATTATGATATCAAGAACTTTTCAAATTATCGAGATATCGTCAAATTGCAAAAGTACATGTATTTCCAGCACAGTGTGTTGAACCATGAGGGGTAGGGGGGTGGGGTAGGGGGGTGGGGGGGGGGGAGTATATCTGTTAAGAATTTGAGATGTTTGCCTTAATCATTTAAGGGAATTTTGCAGACTAATTTAACCTTTTCCTTGTAATTAAGACTCATTCTACATATATGTTGATTAAAGGGACAGTATCGTGGGGGGTGGAAGACACTTGAGGCTTACCGGTAAAACACATGGCTGTGAAATTGCGCTGAAAATAGAAAATACTAAAATATCCCTATGTGAAATAAAATGAATCAGGACCAATGCTATCACTTGTAAAATATACATTTAATGTACTTGTAAGAGGGGTTTTTACATTGTACTTGTTGTGTTTTTTGCTGTTAGCTTTGAAATTAATAAATAAATGAACTTGGATGTCCAATAATGTTGTTCACAAAGTACACGCCTATTAGGCCTGTCAATGTTACGTAGGTAATTGAGTGCTAACATTTACCTTAGTTGTAGAATATTGGTCAGTAAATACAATTATACTTGAATAACAATAAATTAAGTGTTCAGTATATGACTGCCACACACTCAGCTGTTGGGATGATATATTTGATGCTTTTGGCTGTGATCTATTCTTAGATGAAAAAAATGTTTCAAACATCACATCATCAAGTACCATGACCCACGGATGTTATGTCACATTTTTTTTTGTACACGGGTAATCTGAGTTTTCTAAAGTGAGTTAAACCAAGATAAATACTTGTACTTGATTAAAATATAATCAACTATATTTGATGCTGCTTGTCAGACTGATTGGGGATGCCTATGTGTCTGTCCCTGTTACCAACTGTTACGTAAGTAATACCTCCTGTAAGCAGTAGTTGCATCAACAAAAAAAGTTAATTAACATCAGAAAGTTATCTTTTCTTATAATTTTCTGAAAAGGTGATTGTACCCTCAACTGGTACTTGACACAATTTTTTGCCTAAATCAATTTCAGTTTTTGGGGTGCTTGTCACTCCTGTTACCCAATACTGTAGAAAGACCCCTTCACATTATTCCAGGATATTTATTTCATGAAAAATCAGCCATTTTGCTATACGATGAATTCCTCAGTCATGTCAGTCTGATGTCGTAAACTCCACAATTAGTGACCAGCACAGTCATTTGTACATGCGCAGTGGCAACTATAATAGGATCCTTCTATTTTCTGAAGGGGAGGATTTTTTAGAAGGGAAATAAAAGTGGATTTTAAAGATAGTTTTCGCTTTCTGTACCACCAAAATCGATAGAATAATTTTAACTGGTTAGTGGTTGCAAAAATTCCCAAAAACCCTTTAAAAGTGGTGGTCGGATCGACATTCTTTCCAAAAATTCAATCAAGTTTCAAGTATGCAGTAAGCTTGGCGATAACGATTTTTTTATCCACGATATATCGCCAAACATATATTGCAATTTTCAATAATATCGCACTTTTTTTGCATTCATGCATGATTGCTTTAGAGCCAATAACCACAGGTATGTACCCCTCTACAAGTGTCACAATAAATTGCAAATTTATTTGCAGAGCGTGTATGTACTTCTGATATCATCATACTTTTTTAGTGACAATTTCAAAAAGATCATTCCTGGTGATTATTTTCAATAGTTACCATGTTAATACCTTGACCAACAAAATAACCTTGACCAACAAAAATAAACTAACCTTAACCACCCCAAATCCATGAAAATCCTTAAAGGGGCACTTTTTGGTAAAAAATCAGCACTGTTGAAAAATGGGATCTTTATAATAGAGTTTTATCAGATGCTTAAAAGTAATACTAGTTGCACAAACATAACTTTGTATATGAACCAAGAATATTCAACCTTCAGTGTGAATAAGCATGGAAATGAACTTCAAGCTGAACTAAAGTTTTGGATTATTTTTTCATAGTGTATACAATGAAGATGGATGCTGACCCAATTATTTATTATTTTACATGTATGGATGAATAGCCGACATTCCTAAAATTAATTACCATTTGATTTACAGATCTATGGGTACCACTCAGAGTGGTACAAATGCTTCCATGCCATTTGCAGGGCTGAGAGGAAGAAATGAGAAGAAACAGAAACATCAAGGTAGGCAAATATTGAAAAATTCGGTTAGAATGTCGAATTGAACTGCCACTTTTTCTCATTCAATATAACCAATAAAGTAATCTTACCTACCTCGTAAGGTGGAGAACATATGGATGATGATGGACATATACTTCAAATTATTCCAGGATATTTATTTCATGAAAAATCAGCCATTTTGGTATACGATGAATTCCTCAGTCATGTCAGTCTGATGTAAATTCCACAATTAGTGACCAACAGTCATTGTACATGTGCAGTGGCAACTATAATATGATCCTTCTATTTTCTGAAGGGGAGGATTTTTTAGAAGGGAAATAAAGTCCGAAAACCATCATAAAAGTGGATTTTAAAGATAGTTTCACTTTCTGTACCACCAAAAATCGATAGAATAATTTTTAACTGGTTAGTGGTTGCAAAAATTCAAAAACCCTTAAAAGTGGCGGTTGGATACGAAATTCTTTCCAAAAAATTCAATCAAGTTTCAAGTATGCAGTAAGCTTGGGCGATAACATTTTTTTTATTCACGATATATCGGCAAACATATATTGCAATTTTCAATAATATCGCAATTCTTTTTTTGCATTCATGCATGATGGCAAAGTGGAGAACATATGGATGATGATGGACATATACTTCAAATTATTCCAGGATATTTATTTCATGAAAAATCAGCCATTTTGGTATACGATGAATTCCTCAGTCATGTCAGTCTGATGTAAACTCCAGAATTAGTGACCAACACAGTCATTGTGCATGTGCAGTGGCAACTATAATATGATCCTTCTATTTTCTGAAGGGAGGATTTTTAGAAGGAAATAAAGTCCGAAAACCATCATAAAAGTGGATTTTAAAGATAGTTTCACTTTCTGTACCACCAAAAATCGATAGAATAATTTTAACTGGTTAGTGGTTGCAAAATTTTCAAAAACCCCTTAAAAGTGGCGGTTGGATACGAAATTCTTTCCAAAAAATTCAATCAAGTTTCAAGTATGCAGTAAGCTTGGGCGATAACGATTTTTTTTATCCACGATATATCGGCAAACATATATTGCAATTTTCAATAATATCGCAATTCTTTTTTTGCATTCATGCATGATTGCTTTATAGAGCCAATAACCACAGGTACATGCATGTACCCCTCTACAAGTGTTACAATAAATTGCAAATTTATTTGCAGAGCGTGTATATACTTCTGAAGTAGTTTGCTTTTGTTTCTCATTTCTAAAAGCTCAAAAGACTAATGATTTTATTTCCATGGAATTTCTGACTTGACTCACAATGTCGATTTATATTTTATTGCGATATATTTGTATTCGCGATTCGCCGATATGCCGATAACTTAAATAGGTTCTCGATATTGTAATCGAATAAAAAAGTTATCGCAATATTCGATATCGTGTTTATCACCCAAGCTTAGTATGCAGTAAAATTGTTTCAAGTTAGATGTTGCTTTTTCGTTTCTTTCTATCTGTTTACCTTGTCTTGTGTGTGTATTTTTGTTAATTTTCAATCTCTTTCTGTCTACAATGCCCATTCCCCTTACTCAGTTATTCCTCTATTTCTATTAAATATTTATCATTCTTTCTTCATACATATTTAGGTCAAGATGAGGTTGAGCGGTGAGAATGCAGCATTGAACCCCAGAGAAGAAAACCGTGGTCTTCATCAGAGTTCCTCCCTGACAAACCGAGAAAAATTGAGAAAAAAACTGTTTTCACAGTGCCAAACCTTGATTGCATGCCCAACGGACAGATGAGAGGTTACTTTTGCAAATCGAAGATAAAGATCTTGTGGGTTTAGAAGTTTGCTATCATTGTCTTTGCTATAATGAGTATGTACCCAATTCTTGACAAGGCCAGATCCATCAGATGAAATACCTATTTGGTACAATGATGCATAAATAAAATTCTGTGAAGAAGTCATCCAGAAGAAAACAATGAAATTCTTTTCACAAAGTCATTACATCGTAAGTTCATCAAGTGCGTATAAGAAATGGAGGAGTTGACTGCAGTAAGTACAGGTCCCACAATCTGAAAACTAACATGTCTGAAAAGTACATTTCCTACACTGGTAATTCATAGATAATTTACTAAGAATACAATTGACTTGGTGTACAGCCAATCTCTAGCTGCAAAAGAACTGGTAGAGACTGCAGTTGGCTCCAGATACATTATGTACTGATACTGATATACACTCACTGGCCATAAGTATTGCAACATACACCAAAGTTCAGTTTGGAGAACTGTGTTACAATAAGTTATTTTATTTTATTTACACTACTTAAGACTTCTTGAAAGTGCCTGTGTTTTGAAGTCAATGTTCTTTTTACTGTTCTTGCTCGAAAATTATGTAATACACGATCGATGAAATCAGATTAAATGATCATCTCACCTGTTACCTGTAAATTGCGATTTTGAGCATGTTGCAATACTTTTGGCTAGTGAGTGTAGACAGCAGTGAAGGTGCTGGAGAAGCAGAGAGATTTTCATGAAAGTGCCTATCTTCACACACTCTTCAATGCATCAGCTGTACTATATAATACACTTATAATGAAGAAATCACATGGCATTACAGCTACCCTGGCCATCAACTTCAGATGACTTATCCTTGCAGACTGCTTAACAAATGAGCCAGTAATTTTCAATCACCCGCTTTGTTCATCTTACACTAGGACACTGATTCCATGACCCGTTGAAAGTTTACTCTGATTGAGATAATGTTGCCCCTTTAACCATTAACTTTAATTAAAACATTCTGTTGACTTTCTTTTCATGCACCAGTAAAAGTTTTTTAAGCCAAAGATTTAACAATACTAGCCAAATCCAATTAATGTTAGGGACTACAGGTTCACTTATTTTGTATTTTGTACTTAAGAAAAAATTATTCTTTCATTGCAAATTAGACCTTGAAGTTTGGATAACCTTTATCCTGTATGAAATGGATTATTATTGATGGATGCAAAAATGGATGGAAAAGGAGTATCATGACCATGACAAAATAAAGCAGAAGTGTCATTCAAAAGATAATGTTGTTTTGCATTTCCTTTATATAAATATCTTATTACTTTTGTGTTTTAACGAAGAATGTGTTTTATCAATTTAAATATTTACACAAAACGTTGACAATTAATAACCAATAATTTACTTTTTAAAGATGAGAAAAGATTCACAAATTGGTCTTTGATGTAGGTAGGGTTAGATCCAAGGTTGCCTAAAGAGGGTGGAGCTCAAGGTAAGGAGATGGGAAATGGGAAATGAAACCCCAAAATATTGAAATGAATGGACAATTTAGAAGTTTTTTACATGATCAATTAAATTGGAAAACTTGGGGACGTTCAGGGAAAAGTTGGGTTCAGACCTTTTATTCAAGGCAAGATTTTTTTTAAACTGGTTCATTTCTTTACAATGACATCAAATATTTCCCAAATATGGAATCCCCTTTCCAAACTCTTCCCTACCTGACTGGACCGATTTGACAGATTAGGGTAGGGAAACATTAAAAAAAAAAGCCCATGTGAACTATTCAATTATACAAAAATCTCCATTGAAAATGTAGTTTTCTAAGAATGGCCGAAAGAGGGCGCTATTTTCATGTCATAGTTCAAATGCAAATAATCTGCCAAACTGGCAAATTTTGTGAGTGTGGATTTATATATTAGAATTTACAAGTAATTGTCTATTCTTAAACTGTTTGTACGCTCATGCCTGATATGCGCCACGAACTCAATTTCTGAATGCATTTTCATTGCACGCTCCGTGGTCTAGCTAGTCTGAAGTCAAATCACATGCTGAACTTAACTCTATAGCCGTAGTTTCTTGTCAAGTCGCACTTGGCAACACGGATGCTAATTTTGTCATGAAACTTTTCTGAAGAGAAAACCATATTTACCAAGTTCCAACTTAATTAATGTACTTTTAAACAACTTTAGGTGATGACGCTATAACATGATGAACAACCAAACACCTTGAGAACAAGCATTCTACTCAATAGACTAACATGCTCGTGCAAGTTTTTGGTGAATTAACTATTGAAGAACCTTTCAACCTTTGTAACATTAGATTTTTATGGAATTTGTAAGTGAATGAGGAATTGTACTGCAGAAAAATAGCTGCCTGGCTTGACCTCATTCCTGCAATGTCTCCCCATTTTAGCTGTAATAATGGGCTCTATTAAGGATTAGATTTCTTAAATGTTGTTTATCATAACTGGGAGAAAGACAATAATCTGATAATAAAAAGCTCTTTAATTCATAGTACACTTAAAATATGCTCTTTATTTCTGTTAAATACAAACTTATACAATGTTAACATTTTGGATTTATTTTGCATTTTTAAACAACTTTAGGTGATGACACCATAACATGAACCCCCAAACACCTTGAGTTTGTTTTTTACAAACTCTATACCTCTAGTTAGTTATATTTTTTTTTACTGCTCCTTCTTCTCCTTAACTCTTCTCTACATCGAAAGTGCAAGTTAACAATTTCAAACAACCTTGAAATTTCACACATATAAAGACCTTATCATGTAGATGAATCTAGTTACGTCATGATCACGTCATCAGGTATCAAATTACAAGCCATTTAAGTTTAAAAATGACCATTTGCTATCGACTGTATATCAAAATATACTAAAGCTATGATGTTCATAATCTGGGATCTGATAGATCAAGGCTTAGGCAACATTTGAAAAGTTAACGTCAAAATCGTCTGACATTTGCTTCCGGTCGTACCGGAAGGTCAAAGTTTTGATTTGTTTTTTTTCTTCAAAATTCTTTTTCTGGGCCAAAATCCCATTGACTTAACACACACCAGGCACTCGTGGTTCTGGGGCCCATTGTTTACAAACCGCAGAGACTGAGATCGTTATCTACTGGAAAACAGCTGGCGGTCTTCACGGGGACGTTTGCGGTGTCACAGCCTAAAGCTCTTGCAGGATAAAATATATTTTGTAGATGTGTGGTTGGGCGTTTAAGCCAATAACGGATGCGCTACAATATTTCTAAAACCATAGATCGTATTAACTTAATACTGCAGTGTCATTTTTGTACAAATGGAAAGGGCTGTTGAAAAAGCCAATACCGAAAAGCTATTTCTTTGAAATAAGTAAGGCAACTTACTTTTGAAAACAATCTTAAGTCACATTTTAACAATGATCCCAATTGATGAGGACATCAATTACCGTCACTTCCGAACACCTTGAGTTTGTTCACAAACTCTGAATTTCTATTTTTTTTTTACTTCTCCTTCTTCTTCTTCTCCTTAACTCTTCTCTACATCGAAAGTGCAAGTTAACAATTTCACACAACCTTGAAACTTCACACATATAAAGACCTTATCATGTAGATGAATCTAGAAGTTGTTACGTCATGATCACGTCATCAGGTATCAAATTACAAGCCATTTAAGTTTTAAAAATGACCATTTGCTATCGACTGTATATCAAAATATACTAAAGCTATGATGTTCATAATCTGGGATCTGATAGATCAAGGCTTAGGCAACATTTGAAAAGTTAACGTCAAAATCGTCTGACATTTGCTTCCGGTCGTACCGGAAGGTCAAATTTTGATTTGTTTTTTTTCTTCAAAATTCCTTTTCTGGGCCAAAATCCCATTGACTTAACACACACCAGACACTCGTGGTTCTGGGGCCCATTGTTTACAAACCGCAGAGACTGAGATCGTTATCTACTGGAAAACAGCTGGCGGTCTTCACGGGGACGTTTGCGGTTTCACAGGCTAAAGCTCTTGCAGGATAAAATATATTTTATAGATGTGTGGTTCGGCGTTTAAGCCAATAACGGATGCGCTACAATATTTCTAAAACCATAGATCGTATTAACTTAATACTGCAAGTACTCATTTGACGAATCTTAAGTCACATTTTAACACTGATCCCAATTGATGAGGACATCAATTACCGTCACTTCCGAACACCTTGAGTTTGTTCACAAACTCTGAATTTCTAGTTATTATTATTATTGATCTATTACCATCATCTTCAGGGAGGAGTTAATTGAAACTTTTGAGGGGATCAAACTAGTGACCGGCATTATAAGGTCAAAATATAGGTTGTGAATTTATCATGAACAGAGAAATCAGGCTGGGAAAGAATGTCGTATCCGACCGCCACTTTTTAAGGGCTTTTTTGTAATTTGTTTGCAACCACTAGCCAGTTAAAAAATGATTATATCGATTTTTGGTGGTACAGAAAGCGAAAACCACTTTTATGATGGTTTTCGGACTTTATTTCCCTTCTAAAAAAAAATCATCCCCTTCACAAAATAGAAGGATCATATTATAGTTGCCACTGCGCATGTACAATGACTGTGTTGGTCACTAATTATGGAGTTTACAAGATCAGGCTGACATGACTGAGGAATTCATCGTATACCATAAATACCTTATTTTTCATAAAATAAATATCCTGGAATAATTTGAAGTATGTCCATCATCATCCATATGTTCTCCATCTTACTAGGTAGGTAAGATTTAATACTTTACTGGTTATATTGAATGAGAAAAAGTGGCGGTCGGATACGACATTCTACCCCAGGCGTGATGTGGACACCCAAACACTCACAATTATATAATACAAAATAATTGTTATTGACCTTACGTTTAATAATAATAATAATAATGAACACTTAGTAAAGCGCCGGTATGACTCTCATGGCGCATAAATACATAAATGCAACAGAAAAGATGAGTTTTGAGGGATGATTTGCAGGGATTGGGGTTGGCGAAGTTGATAAGGAAAATTGTTCCAAAGTTCAGGAGCAGCATTTGAGAAAGAACGGTGACTCCAGGAATGATGTGTATGGGGGACAGTCAATTGTTGTGAAAGTGCAGACCGAAGACTTCTTGCTGGTTGGCACTTGGTGATGATGTCATGGATATAGCCGGGTGAAATGCCACAAAGTAAATGGAAAACAAAAACCTAGCAGGTTCTTTCTTAAAGGCAAAATGTCCCAGGTAAAGAACCTGCTAGGTTTGAAACGTAAGGCCAATAACAATGATTTTGAAGTTATACTTCAGGTCCTTTATGCTGGTAAGCACTTTGCAGCTAAACAGCTAATTCTTTAATTATAATACATTATTTGTTAGCACTGGTTTCACTTAAACCATTGTGGGGTGCCTCATTACTCAATGACGCCCAAATCTTTAGAGGGTCCGCCGTCCTGCCATTTTATACAATTAATATGATGGAGAACATGTAAATGAAAAAAATCCACAAATACAATTTGT
Source organism: Zoroaster sp. YZ-2022 (assembly GCA_029582265.1). NCBI lineage: Eukaryota > Metazoa > Echinodermata > Asteroidea > Forcipulatida > Zoroasteridae > Zoroaster > Zoroaster sp. YZ-2022. The sequence continues at coordinate 8,807,673 of CM055816.1, forward strand.
CTTAAGTAAAACTTGTAGCTTTGCATGGTGAAGAGGTTAAGTAAGACTAATTGCGGTGACGGCCATGTGAAAATCTCAATTGAGTAGTAATTAGTTCTGAAAAGAACAGACTGTATGCGGTGCCACCATGTAGAAATTCTCTTTTGATTAGTTAAAGAACTCGACGTTTTGATCAGTATGCTCTGATCGTCGATCATGAGGTAAGATCATCTCAATCCCATATCAACTCGGCGTCAACTCTCAGTCCCATATCAAGTTCCATATCAACTCAGTATCATAATCAACTTGATCCGGTGTCAAATCAACTCGGTCCAAGATATCAAACTCGGTCGGTCCAAACTGTTTCATCTACGGTCTTTTTGAAAGATAACAAGACGAAGAATAAAATATGAATAGGTCTTACTGTAAATAGTGCCAACTTTTTGATATCATGTAGCTCACTGTTGATAGCATTAGTCATTGTCGATATATTTCTGTATACTTAGAGTTATGTGTAACATACCGTACGAAACGCTATTGTCGGTCTAAACCGCAATGTCATGGATGTATTACTCCAGAGTGGAGAGAAGCAAATATGGTAAGGTTGTTCAAGGAATCAATACTACAAATAAAACAATTATCAGCTTTCCATGACTCGAACCCATACCCATGTATCCAGCCTTACTGAATCAGATCAAACAACTCAACCACCTTGCAACAATTAATGATATGGAGTGTCGTGGCCGAGCGGTCTAGCTTACCGGACTCAAGTTCTGGTGTTAGCAGCAGAATGTGGGTTCGAATCCCGGCCGTGACACTTGTGTCCTTGAGCAAGACACTTAACCATAATTGCTTCTCTCCACCCAGAGGTTAAATGGGTAACTGTGAGGGCAGACTTGGTTGATTAGCCCTATATGCGCTGTAATGGCAGCAATTGAGCTGTATACTCCCCAGGGAGTATACATATCCATGGTTTCAGGAATGATTTATGAGCCTTATGAGCAGGGGTAATAATATAATGCGCCTCGTGCACCACTCAGTTGGTGGATACGTGTGCTATATAAGTCAACATATTATTATTATTATACACCTTCCAAAATTACAAAGTAATCTTCATCACCATACATCAACAGGTTGGTTGAGACAGTAGTTAAAAAACGGAAAGACTTAGTTTTAATATCATTATTATTGGAAGCTGTATGTCTTAACTGTTTTAGTTATTAGATTAATATCCAAATAATGACTGAACTTATTTTGTGTTTCACTTGCAGACCTACATTTACTTTGATTTATCAGACATATAATAGCCCGCAGTGAATTTAATGATTATATATTAAAGTGCAATTAAATTAAACTTTCCTGACCAAATTCCCGTGCTGATGGGGTAGGGCTTCTGTTACCTGTCTCAACGTCCACAAGGCTTAGCTGTTGATGGTGCAAGACTCTGAATTTTTTGAAAACCGGTTTAAAAAAAACAAAAACAGCGTACCTCTCTTCAAACATGTACCAGTACTCATTGATTCCTGTAAACCTGCAGTTCCCACAGACAGGGGTCTATCTCACTGATGTCACCCCCCCCCCCCGATTAACAATAGAACAATTAATTAATTCATTTGTATCTACAGATGTCTGGTGAACAACACAATAGCAATGACCCAAAATAACAATAGGGATCGAGTTACATAATAGCCTGTGGCGTCTAAATGGACATGTCCATATAAATATATATATACTGGTGGAGCAAAACTTCGCCGAAACTTGGTAGGGATGTGATTGGCTGTAAACATTTCGTCTGATCCATTTAAAAAAAAGGGTTGGCAATTAGTTACTTGTAGTCATTGATAATGAATCGCACTGATTTATGGAGGGAGCTTAGTGGGTCTATTGGGGATAGCAAAGAACCACATCAAACACAATCGACGAAAATGTTTAAAACTTTAAACCCGTGAAAATGCTCCGATTTATTTATTTATTTTTGAGGAAAATTTAAATACCTGTTGTCGAAGGGGAAAGGCGGGGATAGGGGTAAGACCGTGTTTATTCCGTGTCTGACATGTCACAGTGTGCAGACAAAAGATCTATACAGCAAACTGGCCTGGCATCTGATAGCGTATGCAAGGCACATCCATTCACTCTAAGGAAAATTTCCCCAAGTAGTTTCTAACTTCTTGGACTATTATCTCCCCATCTTAACTATTATTATAATTCAGTTTATTTGATTACATGATTTCAAAAGTCGTATCCTCTTCTAGTGACCCCCTGACTTCTGCTTCCAAGTTTGTATCGTAACATGGGCGTACTCCTGACTAATAGTAATACAGCATGTTGGATCAATGACTTCTAATTTCATTCCCACTCAAAAAGAAATCAATATTTTTTATTTATTATGTCGAATTCAGTTACAGTTTAAATGTTTCATTTTTGTGTCTTGAACAGGTGATATATTTCGTACAATATTTTGTAACGTAAGGATAATCTTTTTTATGATTTTTGTGTGCAGCCCTTTCACGGTAGAAATAATTATACTGAACGTATCACATCTTGCCAACAGAGGGCGCTCAACCCACTTAACGGTGCCAAAGCACCTGTCATCAGGTGTGCATGCGGTGTGACCCTTGGCCCGTTGTATTCCGTTTCTAGGCACTGGCTTTGTGTGTGTACATGGACTTTGTACGCTTCAGCATACCACTCAGCCGGAATGATCAATACAAATTTTTGAGAATGACAATATAGACTACTTCGCCATTGAATGACTGTTCACCCCGATGTCTTTTGTGTTTGATGCAGATAGAATTCCTGTATGACTGCAGTTGATCCAAGTTTGTGTATTTGTTGGCTAAAAAACTGGGAAACTTTATTCATTGATGAGTTCGGCCAGTTCTCATCCCACAATCAATACCGTCCCGATAGGCAGACCAGACGGGATCCCTTCAACCACCGAACTTGTTACTGACTCAGTAACTGGAAAGTCTTCTCAGCTTGCTGTTGACGTCAAAAAGATTGCGATAATTTGAGCCAAACAAACAGTTTTAAAAAAACCGAATCGTCGGGTTCTGATTCGCAAATCATAACCATCATCATGTTAAACACACTAGCTTCAAGTCTTTAACAAATTCTTCAATAATTATATACACTTATCCAGATTACAGTCGAATATTAGAACAATATAATATGTTTATCACAGTGCGATTTGGAGGTGAGTTTTCGTAAAAAATTAACTATGTTATTATTGATGTCATCTTATAATTTATTCATATGTATTGCAGGTTAAGTCTGTTTGTAGTCTAATGAAGGAAAGAATGTCATGTCCGACCTTCACTTTTAAGGTTTTTAAAAATATTATTTTGCAACCACTGACCAGTTAAAAATGATTCTATCGATTTTTGGGGGTACAGAAAGCGAAAAATATCTTTAAAATCCACTTTTATGATGGTTTTCGGACTTGATTTCCCTTCTAAAAAAATCCTCTCCTTCAGAAAATATAAGGATCCTATTATAGTTGCCACTGCGCATGTACAATGACCGTGTTGGTCACTAATGGGTGAGTTGACAAGATCAGACTGACATGACTGAGGAAGTCATCGTATACCAAAAATGCCTGATTTTTCATGAAATAAATATCATGGAATAATTTGAAGTATATGTCCATCATCATCCATAATTATGTTCTCCACCTTAACCTTACAATTAAATTTATCAATGAAATCAGAGTATAAAAAGTGTGATCTGACATACATCACGATCAGCAATGGTCATTTCAGGTGACAATATATTTTCGGGGCAGTTATACACTTTTATAGCCCGGAGGTAGGGTATGGGTATAGGAGCGAGACGGAGGTAGTCGGTGGTAAACCATCATAAAAGTGGATTTTAAAGATAGTTTTTGCTTTCTGTACCCCGAAAAATCGATAGAATAATTTTTAACTAGTTAGTGGCTGCAAAAAAATTCCCCCAAAAAGCTTTAAAAGTGGCGGTCGGATACGACATTCTTTCCAATTGCAGTCTTACATGGGTCTGGAAAATAGTTACTGATTTTTCATAAAAATGGTTTTCACTTTTTCAATTATTTTCATTTCATCTTTTATTTTGTCATTTACAGAAAAGGAAGAAGCATTATTTAATCCCAATTGCCGCACATTATTACTTCTAGAAAACATCAAACAGAGATGTAATTGTGCAGAAGACGGTAAACAAACATAAACAAATAATTTATATCAATTTTTTCATTTACTATATATCGTCAAACATCACAATTGCGATTATTTTTTTGTTCATTCATGATTAATTGCTTTAAGGCTGATAACCACAGGTATGTACCCCTCGAAGTGTCACAATAAATCACCAGTGCTTAGCTGAGAGACACAGTATTCAATTACGCCATTTGCTCATGCACCATGGACATTGGCAAATTCATGACTAGACTCTAAATCCCAATATATTTTTTACATCGCAATATATATATTTTTTTCCTGAATTATTTCATTTATCAGGTATGCAACTTTTCAGCTGATCAGCTGATTTCCTCTTTTTTCTTTCATAATAGTGCTATAGAAAACTGAAAAACACCAGGCGCGGATCCAGGAATTTTTTAGACGGGGGGCACACCCAACACGAATTTTTTTTTCCTATGCTAACATTGTATATTGTTTGCAATCATGTTTTTTTCCCTTTGTTTTCGCGCCTTAAGCGCCCAGCAGGGTGAATATATGCGCGCTACAAATCTTTATTATTATTATTATTATTATTATTATTATTAAATGCGAGCGCGAAGCCATTATGCGTTGGGTCCGGGGCCCGCTTAAGGGCCCCGGAAAATTTTGGATTCTGGATGCTCTGTGGTGCAATCTGAGGCGATTCCTGACTTTTTTTGCAAAAGTTTTCAAGATTATATGGAGAATATATATATATACATATCATTATTTTAGCCATTATTTTTAGCCATTATTTTAGTGATGTCATGACTACAACAATATAAGTTTCTCCCTCCCCGATTTTTGGCATTTAATTTGCAGTTTTTGACTTCAGTTTTAATTTATCCGGAATTTTTCTTGGTTTTAATTCAGTCCAGTTGAAATTTTCAAGAAAAGGGCTTGATTTCATACTGTTCCTTGCCCTGTTCCTTAAAACCATCGGCAGATCAGCTGCAAGACTCATCGTACTTCGCAGGCCTATGCGTACTGGCGTAGAATCCGACAGTAAATTGACATCGGCGATTGTAATTTCCACACGGTACCCCAACCCTTCTTCAGATGAAACGGAACAATTTATAGACGTGGAGGAATCGGGTCAAGAAACCAGACTAGCTTGCTTTGCACTCGATCACAGACTACCGGTTGCAAACGAAATGTAGACTAACTAATTAATTTATTTCCCTTTTTAAATTTTTTTTTTTTACTCAATTTCCCCGGGGGGCACGTGCCCCCGCGGACCCCCCCTGGATCCGCGCCTGAACACTGTACAAAGTTTTGTGTGCTCGGCCATTTCCTCGTTTTTTGCAATTACAAAGTCATTGGCGGATCCAGGGGGGGGGGGCTAAGTTGGCTGTAGCCCCCCCTAAAATCGTGAAAAAAAAAAAAAAAAAAAAAAAAAAAAATGGGGGAGAGAGAGAGGGAGGGAGAACGCACTCCCATTCCCACAGTGTGCTTTGTTTTTCTCTCCCTTTGATTATTTCATTGTAATTTTTGTAGTACTGAAAAATAATCGTTTTTGATTCTCAGCCCCCCTAAAAAATGTTCTGGATCCGCCCATGAAAGTTGCATTTATTCATGATGTCATTATTTTGTATTTTTCATTAATACCTGACGTTATACCTGACGTTAAATAATTCCTGAAGTCAATAAATTATTCAAGTGATGTCATTAATTTATTCATGTCTTAAATTTAATCATTATAGTGGACGTTGATCTTTCGGACAATGAGGGTAATGTAAAGCACCTCTTGGAGACACCTTTGCGATATGCAAATGAGGTTCTTAAAGAACGGGAAACCCTCGTACTTGTATGCATTGAGAGTAAGTTCACCCTTGACCTTTTAACCTTTGAACTCATAGTCGGCTTTTAGCACAATATTGATTAGGGTTGTTAAATTACAAATAAAATGGAACTGAAGGTTGAGGTTTGCAGCCAGATATATTGATGGATACTATGGAAAAAACACTGCCCTCTATTGACCAGTTAAACATTCAGGGGAAAAGTATAAAAAAAAATTTAGCTGAACTTTCACTGGTTGGTTTCTTGATCCTCATTGATACAGAATTTCTGTTTGCCCTCTTTCACCCACTGTATACTTAGTGCTTTCAAGTGTCTATGGAATAAACAAAACCATAGGCATCTGAGGTGGGATTCGAACCCACAACCTCTCACCAATGCAGACGTCTTACCTTTCAACCACCATCTTACCTCGTTAATGCAATTTCAGGCCTGTGATTCCTCTGGATTTTTCCTGATTTCATTTTTTTTTTTACAAATCTTCCTTTGACTCAAAATGTTCTTTTCTTAATGGTTTGTTTGGTTTTCGAATTATGTATACAATTAAATGGAATATTAGCTGTTGCAAACTGCTTACCAACCTAAAGGACCTGTAGTATAAATGCAAAATCTCATAATCTCTTCCTCTGGCCAAAAACTCCTTGTACTTCTGTTCATACTTAATCCCACATTTGTTCCAGTCCCAGGACCAGTATCTGACTCTGCTTATTATATCTTCTTCTGTATTCATTTCACACCGAGACTAACTTCCTCTCTTACAGTATGTTTATGTATGTACCTTATTTTCTCCTGCCTCAGTTTGCCTTTGAGAAAGAACCTGCTACAATCCCGGTCAAATCTTGCTGGGCCTCCAGGCCCCCCGACAATGTTGGCTCTTATTGCGCGGTCTGTGCTCCGGCTGGAGATAACATTGGTGGGGGGAGTGCATGGGCGGATCCAGAACATTTTTTAGGGGGAGGGGGCTGAGAATCAAAAACAATTATTTTTCCGTAACGGTTAGTACAGTACTAAGTAGGTAGGGAATGGGAGTGCGTTCTCCCCCTCTCTCTTTTTCTCTCCCTTTTTTAAAATTTATTTATTAAATTTTTATTTTTTTAAATTAATTTTTTAAAACGATTTTAGGGGGGATACAGCCCCCCTTAGTGCCCCCTGGATCCGTTGGGGGAGCGGGGAGCAGGGACAGGGGAGGGTATGTTTATTGTCACGTGTCCCAACTATTTTGGCCGGGATTGTAGGTTCGAAACGTAAGGCCAATAACATTGATTTTGTATGCATACGATTTACAGATTTAAAGGGACAATACTGCCATGAGTAGAGCAGACTTTCAACAGGGCATTGAATCAGCATCCTACTTTTAGATCTCTGTGACTGAAAAAAATAACCCCAAGAGTGAGCACTGGCCAAGATAACAGGCCGTGATAAGATCATATTACCACGGGTGCTGCATCAATAATGAGTCAGTGACTGCATAATAATTAAATTCCATGCCCTGTCAAAAGTCTGCTCTGATCATGACGATATTGTCCCTTTAAATCTGTAAATCATATACACAATATTTACATATACAGCTATGTGACCCGCTCTGGCAAAACCCAAAACTTCTTGGCATTTACCATAAGGTGTAACAGCCATGAAAAGGTCAAAAACTGACCCCAGGGACCATGTATCAGTTTGAGATTTTCATGTCACCATATAGAGCATTTTCTCTAGATTTTGATGGAAAGAGGAAAATAGTCCAGTTATTCAAACAAGTTATATCAATCAAAGCTCAGCCACTTTGGTTTTTATTTATCTGGCAATACACATCTTATGGATTTAAAGTACGATGTATTATTTATTAGTATAAATGAAGATTCATACACTGTACTGTATAACGCTGTAAAAACGTTGGGCAACATGGGGTTGGGTAAGGTTATTTCTCCAAGAATTGGTCAGTATTTACCACAACTCGTCACCGTTTTCACGAAGAGCCACATATCTCAAATGGCGTGATTGAGATTTACATTTTACACTGTGCTTAGTTTAAAACCCCTTACATGATTCTGTAAAAGTTTAACCTCTGTATTAACTAACTAATTTCTTTTAAAATATTGGCTAATTGCCATAGTAATTGATTTAATTTTGCCCTACACCGACGTGTGTATAGCACTGTATGCTCAGTGCTTACCGAGTGTCTGTGAAAAAACTACACAGGCGACTCGGGCGGGATTCGAACCCACGACCTGTAGTGCAGACGTCTTACCTCTCGACCACCGAGCTTGCCCGATGACGATTGGCCGGCTAGAATCCTATATAGCAGCGGGTTCTGCGATATATATACATGTAGATTGGTGAAATTCTTGCGTCGGGAGATAAACAATTGATTTAATTTTGCCCTACACCGACGTGTGTATAGCACTGTATACTCAGTGCTTAAATTGTTTATCTCCCGAGGTAAGACGTCTGCACTAGTAAGCAGGAGGTCGTGGGTTCGAATCCCGCCCGAGTCGCCTGTGTAGTTTTTTCACAGACACTCGGAAAGCACTGAGCATACAGTGCTATACACACGTCGGTGTAGGGCAAAATTAAATCAATTGTTTATCTCCCGATGCAAGAATTTCACCAATCTATATTTATCGCAGAACCCGCTGCTATATAGGATTCTAGCCGGCCAATCGTCATCGGGCAAGCTCGGTGGTCGAGAGGTAAGACGTCTGCACTAGTAAGCAAGAGGTCGTGGGTTCGAATCCCGCCCGAGTCGCCTGTGTAGTTTTTTCACAGACACTCGGAAAGCACTGAGCATACAGTGCTATACACACGTCAGTGTAGGGCAAAATTAAATCAATTGTTTATCTCCCGACACAAGAATTTCACCAATCTATAAATTGCCATAGTAATTAGTCAAAGATGTGTCTCTTCGTGAAACCTAAAAAGTGAGATGACCTACTTATACGCCCATCTGAATACGTGTAGGAAAGGGATGCGCATGTCACGTGATCACGCGCACACTGACATATGTGGCTCTTCGTGAAAACGCAAAATGCAATTATTGAGATATACGCCCATACCTGTATTTATCAATAATTTGTCATTTTAACATTAGTGGCTCTTTGTGAAAACGGTGACGAACTGTTCACATATTTTGGCAAAAAATCATCCAACATTGGGCAATGGTAAACCAACTGTGTAACCTGTTGATATGTTGGGCAACATATCAACCGTGTTTGCCCAATATTTCTTACAGTGATGTGTATACTAGAACTTAAAACAATTATTTTGTTGAATAAAAATATAATTGATCAGTCTCCTACTACGGTTGGTGCAGTGGGGGAAATCTGGAGGAACCAGGATTTTCAGAGCACATAAGACACTTTAGTTTTTATATCGGTTTTCAAGTTTTGCTTAGAAATCCTAATTACACTGGTCTACAGCCAAAATGCTTCCGAAACAAATGAAGTCAAACTTGACTAATTATGGGTCACTGAGAATGGAAATGATGCTTAAAATTGTTGATTGGCTCTAGTTTTCAAGATATGGTACCGTTTAATGACTACAAGAGACAAGCCAAGAAGCGCAGAGTAGACACTGAATAAGGACTGAACTATGAACTGATACATAGTAAGTGTTACATAAACAGGGCAGGTGACATACATGTAATATCAAGTGAAACAACCATAAACACATGAAAAGACCTAGGTTTACAATTCATGATTAAAAATCTGCTATGTACACCATATACATAGTACATAAAATGTAAACTTAAATATCTTGGAAACAGTAGCCAATCAGCAATTTCAATTGTCATATTTGAATTCAGCACATCAAAATCCATAATAAATAGCACATTTTATCTCCGAAGCAGACAACTTTAAATTTTTTTTTGACCAGTGTTATTAGCGGGGGGCATGCCCTGTTGAAAGTATGCTCTGATCGTGACGATACTGCCTTTAACAAATAAAATGACGTCATAAGGTGTCATTGACCAATGGGGCACAGCCCTCACACCAGTGGGGGGGCCAGGTACCCACGTACACTGAGGCCGTAGTAAAAATCCTAATTCCTGCTGATGAGAGCATAATGAATCTATATTGACATTATCATTTCAATTATCGTGTAAACAATACACCATATAGGTTACACTATGACATTCAGTAACCCATGTTAAAGTCTATAATATCATTTGCATAAAATATTATATTCAGTTGATGAATTTCCATTCAAAATGCCCAATTGGGGAACAACCTGTCAATGAGTGGAACGGAAATAATCCAGACTGCATGAACTGAAAGGCGGTTCATGAACCGCCTTTCAGTCTAATTGATTCTGAGAAAAAAAACTAATGTAGAATTATGATTTCTTTTTCTTAATAAATGCTTTATTTCGCATGGAGGAGAAACAAACCATAATTGTACAACCTGAAATGTTAAATCCTTGTAGGGTTTATTAAGAAAAATTATCATGGCCAACAATACTGTGTATTAAACTATAAAGAACAAAAATATCGGCGCTTTCGCACGTGTAAAACGTTTAATTTTGTATGCATTTCAGATAGCAGTTCGTCTCTGAACTCCATCTTTGACATCAACGGGAAAGGTGGAACGTGAAACCATGGGGTACTTGGGTTTCATCGTTGTAGCTCTTATGGCGCAGGGACTCTGTGTCATCATGGCACAATTAGGTAAGTTATGAGTAAATAACTACTTCTCTAAATCGATCAAGGGAATAATAAGTGTGTCTTAATTTTTCATGGTAGGAAAGTAGAGTACACATTAAGAAGTACACACAACCTATTCTTTTTGCCAAAGCTGTATAACTTTTAGGAAAAAAATACACGGGGACTTGGTAGCAAATAACAATTGATTTGGATATGTATAAATTAAATATATATCACTTAGTCCAGATGTTTAACATTAGTTCATACTGTTGTGTTTGAAAGTCCATTTTACACCATTTTTTACTTGGGTAAAATGTATTTAACATTTTTGATAAATAAAATCACCATTAGATGGCACTTTTTTTCTTCAAATTATTACTCAAATTGGATTTTGTCCACAATTGTTGACCAAAATGGCATGAAACGTAGTTCAGCCTTAATAAAAACATGGCGTCACAATGTTTATTGACAAATCTGATAACTCTTGAGCTCTTGAATTATTCTCAGTAATGATTTGCCAAACTGTGCTGAACATTTCCTATGACTTGATTTTCATTAAGTTGAATGCACGTAACGACCTCGGAGCAATGGTTGTATCTAGGCTGAACATTTCCTATGACTAGTTGCGGTCCATACTTGCAAATTTGTCTCTTTCTCTAAAATAAAAACACCTCAGACAGGAAATCCCCTGAAGCAGTGCCTGCTTATAAAGACCGTATACACTATCGGTATTCCATAAAAACCGTAAATGATCACAGTACATGAAACTTACTCGGTGTAAAGTGGTATTAAACTTCACCAAACAATTCATACAATTATATTGTTGTTATCCGGAGACGTGAATTGCATGTTGGAATGGATAGGACAAATCTGAATGCGTGTTCACTGTTTTCTCTTTAGCGACACAATGAACTAAGCTCAAACGTTCACAGTTTGGTTTCTGTATATACCACTTGATTCTAAAGTATACATGTATTTACACGTATTTTTCACAAAGTATATACAGGCTTTAAGTTTGAATGCAGATAGTCAACCTTTTAAATGGGTTTTAAGTTTATAAGGTTCTTCCTCATTATTCTTCTTCTTCATCCAGGATATGGAGATCAACGGTGTCCTGATGTCTGCACTTGTTCGAATCAGTATGGTCACGTCGAGTGCATGGATGGTTGGAACCAGGCCACCATCGGTGGCATCATGAACACATCTCATTCACTGTAAGTACGTGGGTCTGACTGAGCTGGGATATAAATTACACTCGTTAAACTAAATTAAAAAAATAATAATACAATAAATACATAACGTTAATCATCTTGGTGAGTTTTGAACGTAGTTCACGTCTCTTGTCGGTCGAATTTAAATTAGTTATTATTATAAATAGACATTTAATGTGTAATAAAGTGTTGTTCCTTTATTGTGACACCTTTTAACTACAGTTCATTATCGGGTGGAAATATCAGCGTTCTGCCAACTGGTCTTTTTAAAGACTTTTCGTTCTTACGGGAATTGTAAGTGTTAACGTTAGTTCTTCTTTAAATTTAAGATCTACGGAGACGTATTTATGACCTCAACTGGAATTGCTCAATATAATCTACAGTAAAATAACATTGTAATGAACACCGATGTTTAGGCCAAAAATGTCTCCGTTTTTTTTTTTTTTTGGACATCCAGCGAAATACGTGATACATGTATACGCAGTTACTGAAACCAGACCAAATTTCCCATACACAAAGTGTGGGGTCTGAAACTGCGTGCAGAATTCCAATCGATCAAGCAATTTTGGCTGCAATTGGACATCGTTTCATATTGAAAAACAGAAAACTAAAAATGCCGATGCGCGGGTCTGAGGCGACGCGGGCAGAGACGTACCAGAAACTGGAGACTTGTTTGGCCTTAACTCTTTACCGTTATAAAGACATTACCTTCATTATCTCCTTTTTCCAAAATAAGTGTACCTCTGGCATGATAATTGTTGAGATTGTCTGATACCATTACAACGGTTCTTTCAGGAAAACCTAAGAACATTGTTGGATAAAACAATTAGAAATCATTTGTTTGATGTATATTTTGATGAGGCAAAAGTTACATCAATAACTAAATACACTCACTGGCCATTTTATTGCAACATTGAAATTCACACCAAAGTTCAGTTTGGAGAACTGTGTTACGATAATTTATTTTATTTTATTTACACTACTTAAGACTTCTTGAAAGTGCCTGTGTTTTGAAGTCAATGTTCTTTTTTATACTGTTCTTGCTCGGAAACAAAGTCCTTCAATACCTTGTCGGGTAACCACGTGACCTGATAATTGCGGCCATCCGTCTAGGCAATGTCTCGTACAAATTCATGTTGCAATACTTTTGGCCAGTGAGTGTACATTAATACAATGTTTTAACCCTAATTTGTTTTCCTATCTAAGATTACTGCAGAACAACAAAATCAATACAATTGAACCAGGAACATTTGATGGGCTACACAAGCTCTATTGCTTGTAAGTTTTCATGTCATCAGTTTCACACACTAACCATTTTGGATCACTGAAATTCCGAACTAAGTTGGTCAGACAATTGGTGATCCCGTGGTGATTTGGTGATCCATTCACTAATAGAGTCTGGTTTATGTTTCATCCACTATCAGTACCCAGCAGCCACGTGATCAGTGCAAGAGTTTTTAGAAAGCATGTTGACCGTTCACAATGCAGTTCCCATTCTTCTTTGGAAAGTGTTGATGTCACTCAAAAGAGTAGAACGGGGTGGTTTAGCTCAAGTTGAAACGAACCCTTTTCCTAAAGCATTGTTTTTCCAGTTTGTGAAGAGGTGAAGAGGTGGCCGAGCGGTCTAGCTTACCGGACTCAAGTTCTGGTGTTAGCAGCAGAATGTGGGTTCGAATCCCAGCCGTGACACTTGTGTCCTTGAGCAAGACACTTAACCATAATTGCTTCTCTCCACCCAGGGGTTAAATGGGTACCTGTGAGGGCAGAGTTGGTTGATTAGCCCTATATGCGCTGTAATGGCAGCAATTGAGCTGTACACTCCCCAGAGAGCTGAGATGGTTTCAGGAATGATTTATTAGCCTTATGAGCAGGGGTAATAATATGCGCCTTGAGCACCACTCAGTTGGTGGATACGTGCGCTATATAAGTCCACACATTATTATTATTATTATTAAGTAAGACTAATTGCGGTGACACCATGTGAAATTCTCAGTTGAGTAGTTCTGAAAAGAACTGGAGGTTACAACTCGACGTTTCGATCAGGATGCTCTGATCGTCCTCAGTAGAATGCCGGACTCTGTGAAATGCTGCTGCTTAAGTAGGCTGCTGGAGGGGTCACGCGATGACTGGATGCTGGAGGATTAGTTCATCGAGGCGCGCAGGCGGGAACTGTGAGACTAGGATCCTAGGGTTTGGGGAGAGGAATGTGTGCTCACTGAACATTGATGAACATATACTGATCAGTATATGTTCAACTATGTAGAACTATATCTGCTTTAACACAATGTTTTGAACTTCGTGATTTTGTTTTCTGGAAAATCTAAGAACACGGGTGAAAATAACCATATTAACGGGCTTTAATTATCTTTGCTTTAACCCTATCAGCCCCACATTGTTTATGTGCATGTAGCCTGCAGTGCCCACATTGTTCATGCACACAGTGCTCCCCAGTCCCACGTTTTTTCACACACACACAGCAAAAACGTAGCTTGAACTTCTGGCTATTTTCAAACTCGATTTTCTATTTGAAATATTTGTTGCATAAAAAAACTTTGTGCATGCCATTTGTAGCCCATGAAATGGTCTTTCATTTGGTACCAAAATATAACATACATGTAGGCAAGCTAAAGCTTTTACAACACAGCTAGATATGTGCGTGAAGTCATTTCACGCTTTGAAATTATTTCAGTTGGAGTGCTCCCTGCACTCAAGTTTGATTGTTACTTTGAAAAAGAAATGTTAGAAAAGGAAACATGGTGTTCAAAGTTTGACACTTTGATCATGTATAAAACTTCTACATGTATATTGTATAAAACCCAGAGCTACATGTTATTGTATGACCAGCTAATGTGGATCTATTATTGAATTTGCAGTCTTGGAATTGGAGCTTTTCAACACTGCTTATTGACCAGGGATATGTCATGGGGACAAAGGCATGTTTCAATGCAAAGCATGCACACTCATTCATTCTTCATGTGCATTGTCCAGAGGATCCGGATGGCCCATACATTGTACTACTGATGAAAGCATGACAATAAATGTTTATAATCAGACACAAACATTTCCTACTGGTTTGCTTTTTCTTTACTGATGTACACGACTTTACAGAGGATTTACATGTAGTGTTGGATTGGTAAATAATGAGGAAATTTATTATGGCCTACATCACTCATAATCATATTGTTTTCAATGGAAAAACAGTGCAACTGAATGTTTTTGGTGATTCATTATATCAATATTTCTGTTGAAGAAATGATATAGGCAAAAAATAATAAACTTATAACACAATTTACACTTGACAATGAAAAGCAAAACTGGATGGTGTGTCGAGTAGATATATATACAAAAATACACTTTTTAAAAAGCACAACTTGTGTAGTGTTGACTATGATGTTTGCATGCACTGATCAATGCACTACTTATGAAACACATGTACGTACAGGAAAAAAATGCCACGTGGCCATGGGATGCAGAAACACTAAAAAATGTTCATATTCCACGAACGCTTATCAGATAATGAATTTATTTTCCAGCAAACTTGATGCATGACGCTTTACATGAAGTTTTGCATGTACCTGCGATGCAATACGGATTTATATTGCACTCCCACTGACTAATCAGAATCAAGAATTCAAGTTTGCTAGGAGATAAATCATTTGTAAATCTGGGTATCTGCACACACAGTGTAAAAACAGTACAACTTGATCTAGAACTGCTTTATCAAACATGAACAGATGAATATTCAGTCAGGCCTGTATTCGTAACTGTAATGCAAGAAGTTTCTTTTTTAAAATAAAAAGAAAACAAATAATATAGCAATGCATATTTTTATGGGTGTGATTTGAAAAAATTTAAATATACTACTCAAAACAATTTAGGGAACACCGGATTTTTAACATCAAATAGGTTTGGGCCATGTGCAATGATGTCATGTACCAGCAATATTGACACAATGGCCGTGTTCAATCTGCCACACATGCAGAGCTGCCAACTCTTCCGGATTCTGCGGAAGACTTCGCGTATTTGACGGTAATTTACTTACTTAAAATATATGCAAGGAGGCCTCTCGTTTTGGTGCCAAAAGGAGAGGCCTCCTTGCATATATTTTAAGTAAGTAAATTACAAACACCAATTTAAAAACAAACACCAATTTAAAAACAAAACAAAATGGTGATGGCATTCCTGATTTAGTGCTCTTTGTGTGCAATGGGGGGTATGTGTGTTGTATTAAGGGAGGAGGGCCAAAGTCATGGTACAGCCAAGCCTTTGAGAAGACTGGCCAGGCCCATGCTACCTGGCCTCCTAATCTGTCTTTTGTGAGTCCTAATCCTGTAACAATACAGTACCTACCAATCAACCTAACCTGGGCTTCTGGAGGGCTTAGCCCAGCCAAGTAGAGCTCATTATAAAGGTGTGAACAAAAGACAGCTGAGGTGTCAGTCAAGTCTGTGTTAACAATAAGAGCTATTTCAGATCTATTCATTAGTAAAGGGTCTTTTACGCTCAGCTAGGGGATTATATAGGCCTCTAGGCCTGGGCAAAGCCCTGACCTGGCCAGGCTTCTCAAAGGCTTTGCTTTACCATAACTTTGGCCCTCCCTTAAAATGCTATCTATTAAAAAAAGAACTTTTGGTACACATGATCCCGGCAGAGAGAGCTGATTTTTCTCATTTACATGTACGAGCCCATTGTGATCATGATTTCTGGCTGGCTATTCAGCAGTACACAGGGAGCGTCATGTTGTTTGAAAATCCCGCAACAGCCAGTGAATTATGAGGTAGTTTCTGCTCCTCAATGTACACTGGTTTATAAGGCAAAAAAAGTCTCTGGTTTCTGGTCATAGGTTGGCTTCAAAATCGTTTGTTTTTTGCCAACCGCTGAAATACGTGATACATGTATAAGCGGTTATTGGAACCAGACCGAATTTCCCATACACAAAGTATGGTGGCTAAGAGAGGCCTCACAAATTGGGTAAACGTTCATACCCCTATGTGAAAAAGTCATTTAAAACACAGCACGGCAGAATTCCAATCGGTCCAGTAATTTTGGCTGCAATTAGATATCGTTTAACAGGAAAGAAAATTTAAAATGCCAATGCGCAGGGTCTGGGGCGATGCCAATGCGCAGGGTCTGAGGCGATGCCAATGCGCAGGGTCTGAGGCGATGCCACTGTGCAGGGTCCGAGGCGATGCCAATGCGTAGGGTCTGAGGTGATGCCAATGCGCAGGGTCTGAGGCGATGCCAATGCGTAGGGTCTGAGGCGATGCCACTGCGCAGGGTCTGAGGCGATGCCAATGCGTAGGGTCTGAGGTGATGCCAATGCGCAGGGTCTGAGGCGATGCCAATGCGCAGGGTCTGAGGCGATGCCAATGCGCAGGGTCTGGGGCGATGCCACTGCGCAGGGTCTGAGGCGATGCCAATGCGCAGGGTCTGAGGCGATGCCAATGCGCAGGGTCTGAGGCGATGCCAATGCGTAGGGTCTGAGGCGATGCCAATGCGCAGGGTCTGAGGCGATGCCAATGCGCAGGGTCTGAGGCGATGCCAATGCGCAGGGTCTGAGGCGATGCCAATGCGCAGGGTCTGAGGCGATGCCAATGCATAGGGTCCGAGGCGATGCGTGCGCAGACCAGAAACCGGAAACTATTTTCTTGGCCAAACAAGGAGAATTTCCAGGCAATGTCCCTTGAAACAATCTGGCTCAATTAATGACATACTATTTTGCATACAACAAACACATTAATTTAACCGTCCTATAATCAGCGCAATTTTTTAAATAACCCATTCAGGCCACTCCAAGCCATTAACCCTCCTACAATCAATGCATTTAGAAACAACCCATTCAAGCCACTCCAAGCCATTGGCTGTTGCCAGTGGCCTCCTATGGTTACCCTTCTGTGCACACTGTGTCACACCACTGAGATTACAGGGATAAAGTGGTCTCCCATCGATGCATTGCAGGCCATACTAATATGTTCAAACATTTACAGTGGCCTTGGGTGGCACACAGTTGATTTTGTAAGATTACTTGGAAAGGACAGCAGGCTTGTACATGTATGTACTGAAGGATGCTAAAGAACAGAATTTAGTTGTTCGGAGTGGCCTCCATGTGTAGGAGGGTTAACTGTTGCCAGTGGCCTCCTATGTGCACTGTCACACCACTGAGATTGCAGGGTAAGGTAGTCTCCCATTGATACATTGCAGGCCATACTAATATGTTCAAACATTTCCAGTGGCCTTGGGTGGCACACAGTTGATTTTGTAAGATTACTTGGAAAGGACAGCAGGCTTGTAATGTACTAAAGGTTGGTGAAGAACATAGAAAATTTAGTGGATCGGAGTGGCCTCCATGTGTAGTAGGGTTAATTGGAACCAATCTGATTCAGGATAACCATTTGGATGATGGGCTCTGTGCCATGAATTGCAATGAGATTTTCACAATGCTCTCACTTCAGGGTTTTCAATTCTTTTAATATAACCACTGTAAATAAATTGTCCCTATTTTCACTTTTGTGTATCTGCTGAAATGTATTGCTTTGTCAACATTGAAATACTTAATTTCTTAATAAAAAAAAATCCTCCAACAACCTACATGTACCACACCATCCACACATAAAAACCTTCAAAATTAAAGGAAGTCTAGTCCAATACCTTGGTGTGCAATTTTTGCAGTCACTGACTTCATCTTGGCTGTAATCCATGTTGAGGTGCCATTTGGACACGCATACTGCTCGGCGTACTTGGTACCGGTTGGACAGTAATAGCCGGGCAGACAGGGCCCTGATTCTGTGGGCTCTCCACCTGTTACAGAATTAGTTACAGGATATTAACAATTTAAAAAATGAAAGATTATGGTCTCACGTTCCGACCCTTGCAAGAATTTTCTTAAAGGTGAAATGGTAAGCCACCCAAACTTGGCCAGGATGGACATGTCATGGGCGGATCCAGAACATTTTTTAGGGGGGGGGTGCTGAGAATCAAAAACAATTATTTTTCAGTACTACAAAGGGTGCCGCCACTTCCTATGCGCAACGGTTAGTACAGTACTAAGTAGGTCACCTCCTTATGTTTATCCCGCACACTGTAGGAATGGGAATGGGAGTGCGTCTCCCCTCCCCTCCCCCACCCCTCTCTTTTTTTTTTAAACGATTTTAGGGGGGGGGGGGCTACAGCCCCCTTAGCCCCCCCTGGATCCACCAATGCATGTGACCACAACTCACAGTATTTAACCCTAACCCCCTAGGTATTCTGACTAGGAACCTTCCTGAATCCTGCAATATCCTCCAGTGCACTTTTGAAAACATATCCTTATCTTCAAAATGCACCATGCATTTTCGTTGATCTTTCATATTCAGCACTTATGGCCTGTACTTCTTGCCAGGTAGTAATTTTGTCCCATTTGAACAGTGCTGAATTTTTCCCCAAAAAGTGCCCCTTGGAGGATGTTGGAGGATATGGGGTAGTTAGGGTTAATATTTTGTTCCAGGCAATGAAAGAACCCCAGTTTTGGCCAGATAATTGTATTCATTTATTTTGGTGGGATGACCAATGATAACAGTTCCTCTGAACGCTATTTTGGATCCCCAAAATCTTAGAAATTTCCAAACATTTGTTGGTGACCTGTATCAGAACAGACAGTCTTCCAAAGTTTTAGATCCTCATTCGACTAGGACTACAGTACAAATAAAATGTTAAAGTTAATTTTTTTTAATACAAATTTCACTTGAAATTAACACATTGGCTTAGCCCTAACCCTCTAAGCATTTTGGCTAGAAACCATCCCAAATCCTCCGAAATCCATCAACATGCAGTAAAAAGGTACCCCAATTGTTGGACTTTGATGGAATTGGTACAGTAGCAAATGCAAAGCATCCATGGCTTGGCTGTACACAGTCCTGAATCCAACAAAAGCAGCCGGTGGATTTGGTACACGTGGCTCTAATCGCTCTATTCGCTGGGCTATACTATGGAGTACTGAATCCATCAAAATCAGGCAAAACCAGGAGAAGGATTTTGGAGGATTTGGGAGTAGTTAATGGAAGTGCCAATGGCATGATTGCCAAAGTTAATCAACGCTGACCGCCGTTAGTACTTGGATGGGAGACCATTCTATGTTCACAGTTGCATGGTCGAGCCTAAAAATGTCATCAGGGTCTGCCTTTTTCGGACGGGACGTAAAGCAGGAGTTGTTGGGTCATGCAAGTACATAACCCTAGACATCATTAAAGAAAAGGGGCCTTGCCCTGGTGTTTCTGAAATGGCAGCAAAATGCGCCAAAGTTTGAAACTTTTGGAAAAAAGGTGCTAGAAAAATGGTATACCATTATTATTATTATTACAGATACATGTGTAGGGGCCTATATCACCTATGTTTTATCAATAATTTCCGATTTAAAAAAAATCTTCATTGGAACATTGATAATTCTTTTTCTTCAGGAAAACAAATACTAAAAAACGATATCTTTAAAAATTTCACAAAATAGGCATCAGAAGTGTGGTTTAACAGTAAAATGTGCCAAATTGAATTTATGAAGGGACCCACAACCATAGTATTATTAACCAGAGGGGCCTCTGGGTGTCTGTTGGACACCCTTTTTCAATTTTGGACACCCTATTTCATCTGTCATTTACATGTGAAAATATTGTACGTGAACAATTTGGACACCCTGTTTTGAAATTTCCAGCAAATTTGGACACCCTATTTCTAAATCATAGCTAACACGTTGCCCACAATAAATTAAATTTTGTATATTTTTACTGTAAAGCCACGAATCTCACAATTATTTTGAGAAACATGTCATTTTAATGTATTTTTTTTCGTTTCCTGAAGTAAAATAGCAATCTTCTGATAAAAAAAAGAAATTTTTCAGAAATTGCCATCAAAATAGCAGAAATATGATCATACCAAGACAGTAGTACGTTGCTATGCAGTCAGTGCATTCTTCTGGTCTGGTGAGGTTAGACAGGGGAGAGAAGGTCCCTTCAGGGCATGGGTACCGGTCAGGACTCGGTGTCTGTAGTAGCCTGGTTTACAGGGTTGTGGACCGTTCACGTTCTCTCCTACGGATGACATAAGATAACAGTACAGTCAAATCTTTGTAATATGTTTACTCTCCGAGTATACTTCGTCGTGTGCCCGGAAGAAGGACGTAACGAAAGTTTGGCCAGCAAAATGTTGTACTTTGTGTGCCCGGAAGAAGGTCATAGAGCAATTACGACCTTCTTCCAGGCAGACAACAACTTACTCTCTTTGAATCAAGATATTAATATTAAAAAGCCAACTTGTGAAAGTTACAGCTTATCGTTAAAGAGAAAGTACAATTGTGCAACATACCTATGTGGCATTTCAACTCTTTAACCAATTCGCGTCGGAGGCCGTGTATACACACAATTTTTTTTTGCACCACGGATCGGAGAGCGTCTAAACACGCCATAGGAAACTCCGGAATATTTGTATGCATGCTCGGTAGACGTGGCCACACGCTGTGGAAGCTTCCATTAACGTGTTTGTGTGGGAAAAAGAAACCCTTAATTTTCAAGAAATATATCATAAAACTAAAATGTGAAAATTTCATTACAATAGGTGTTCATGTTTTTGAGAAAAACATAAAGAAAAAAAAATGTTAATGTTTTGTGCATTTCTTAGTTTTAGAAATAGATGCAGGGGTGTGATTTGACAAAAGTAAAAAAATCCTGAAAAATGGGTAGCAGGCCTGGGTCTCCCTTTGGTCTAGAGGACAAAGCCCCCTGAACCTCCTGTGGGTAGCAGGCCTGGGGTCTCCCTTTGGTCTAGAGGACAAAGCCTCCTGAACCTCCTGTGGGTAGCAGGCCTGGGTCTCCCTTTGGTCTAGAGGACAAAGCCCCCTGAACCTCCTGTGGGTAGCAGGCCTGGGTCTCCCTTTGGTCTAGAGTACAAAGCCCCCTGAACCTCCTGTGGGTAGCAGGCCTGGGTCTCCCTTTGGTCTAGAGGGCAAAGCCCCCTGAACCTCCTGTGGGTAGCAGGCCTGGGTCTCCCTTTGGTCTAGAGTACAAAGCCCCCTGAACCTCCTGTGGGTAGCAGGCCTGGGTCTCCCTTTGGTCTAGAGGGCAAAGCCCCCTGAACCTCCTGTGGGTAGCAGGCCTGGGTCTCCCTTTGGTCTAGAGTACAAAGCCCCCTGAACCTCCTGTGGGTAGCGAGCCTGGGTCTCCCTTTGGTCTAGAGTACAAAGCCCCCTGAACCTCCTGTGGGTAGCGAGCCTGGGTCTCCCTTTGGTCTAGAGGACAAAGCTCCCTGAACCTCCTGTGGGTAGCAGGCCTGGGTCTCCCTTTGGTCTAGAGGAATAAACCCCCTGAACCTCCTGGATGTTTAGTTTTGGGGAGTTACAGATTTGCATTCCCACAAACAAGATACTAGAATGTGGACACAATACAGGCGACTTCTTTCTTTCCTTGCTTCTCTTCTTTCAAGAAAAATTTGAGGCAAAGGGAGATATGTGAAAAAATTCTGAAATCAGGAAAAATCCTGAGAAATCACAGATGGCAACTTTTCATAAAATTGACATAATAATTCCTGTTTTTATCTAAGATTGCTCTTCAGACAGAACAAATTTACACTAAGTTGGGTTTTAGATTATAATTTGATAATCTGCTGATTACCAGGGAAGGTACCTTTTAGGGCTGTGCGTTTTCGGATATTTTTGGAACCGGATACCCGAAATCAGGAAACTTCGGATACCCGTTTTCATTTTTGTTGAAAACATGCCTCCAGTGGTGTACAAATACATGTACTGTAAATGGTAAAAAAAATTGACCTTTATAATACAGTGGATACCATACGTAAATCAATGTTTTCTTTACTGTATCGTTTTTATTAAAGTAAAACAATTAGGCAAACAATTAGGCAAAGACATAATTAAATTCAGTTGAGAAATAGTTTTACCAATTCAATTAAAATTTTAGCACCTAAGATGGAAAGATTTCAATTGATTTTTGATATCAAAATCAACTTTACACAAAGTATATTGAATTTAAATGTTTAAACTGTGATTAACCCTAACTCCCTAAGCATATTGTTACTGAACAATAAAAATCCTTCAAAATCCTCCAACTGCTTTTGTTGTCTAGGGAGTTAGGGTTAATGACAATCTTTTTTGAAATATAAAGTTCAAAGTTTATTTTGAAAGGAATCTGTCGGGATGATTGATATATTTATGTCCATCTCTCTCTCTCTCTGTCTGTCTATCTGTAAAAGCCTGTTCATAATTCACACGAATGTGAAAGGGAAGCAAGTTTCATGACGTCAACATGGTAAAATAGTGCAGCTTCATTGTCAACGTTACAAAAAAAATCGCTTCATTTTGGCATTCGCAGTGTAAACTGGCCTTTAATCCGTCAATCCTTCTGTCCGTCTGATTGTCTGTCTGTCTGTTGTTTTCCTTACCTGTAGACCAGCTGCAGTACTTTCCCGCTGGACACGGTGAGCACTCCTCAGATGACGTGAGTGAGGTTGACCCGGTAAATGTCCCAGGGGGACATGGGAATTGGTCGTTGGTAATGGTTCCATTAGGACAGTAGTATCCTGCCCGATAATAAAATGTAAAACGATAAATTGTCCATTTCAACAGACAATTTGAACAATAAAATACAAGCTTGTCAACAAATATCAAATTAAATTAAATTGATATCAACGTTACAATGGAAGAAGATATAAAACTAGATTACATATTTTCAGAAAAGCTTTTTTAAATAGAGAATTAGCTGTTGCAAACTGCTTACCAACCTAAAGGGACAAAAAACAGACAACATATACCTGACTAATTTCTGCCTACTCATGGGCTTATGTATGAACATGTTGTCTATATTCTGTTCCGTTTTGCATTCGAGAACAAACCTGCTAGGTTAGAAATGCAAGGCCAATAACTACTATTTTGCATATATACTACAGGTCCTGTAGGTTAGTAAGCAGTTTGCAACAGCTAATTCTCTATTTACTCTTGTGTTTATGTATTTGTTCATGTTTGAATATTGTCGATTTTGCCTTTGAGAAAGAACCTGCTAGGTTGGAAACGTAAGGCCAATAACTACTATTTTGCATTTATACTACAGGTCCTTTAGGTTGGTAAGCAGTTTGCAACAGCTAATTCTCTATTTACTCTTGTGTTTATGTATTTGTTCATGTTTGTATATCGTCCATTTTGCCTTTGAGAAAGAACCTGCTAGGTTGGAAACGTAAGGCCAATAACTACTATTTTGCATTATAACTTTCTTTAATAACATTTTGAATTCTCATTTGAAAGTAACACTCTTCCGTTTGGAAGGAAAATTAAAAAAAATACTACAAAATAAGTAACAAAAAACTTAAACAATATATTCCAGCACCTGATAGCTTCACAAGTTTGAAATAGAAAAATAAAATTGTTTTCCTACATACCTTCTGCACATGGGTGTGAACTATTGTGTAATCCTGGCAGAGGGCAGGAACGTCCTTGATCACAAAGCCTACAGTTATACTGATGCCCGCCCCCTCATCTGGGTTGTACGTGCCTGGGTCGCATGGGGTAGGGGAGGTGGTTGGATTGGTAGCACTACCGTGGGGACAGAAGTTACCCACGGGACAGATGATGCACTGGGTGGAGTTTTCAAAGCCGAGGGTATCACTGAAAGAGAAACAAATTTGTTGAATTTTTTCAAACATTCTGCATTTTTTAATAATAACAATGCCAAATTCCTATATCTAAATCCCAATATCCTGACAGCAGTGTATTGTATTTTTCTGTCAGCAGAAAATTTCATTACAGGGAAGGTATAACATTGGAAAGGTTTAACATTAATTGGTGTAAGGAGAAATCAGAGCATACTGATTGAATTGTCAAGTTATAACCAACTGGTTCTTTTCATAACCACTTAGTGTACTAGGCCAAAAAAGTCTAAAGTTGCTGGTCTCCTGCCTCATTTATTATTTAACTTTTTTTTCCAATTGCAGCCAAAATTGCTGGATCGATTGGAATTCTACCATGCTGATATAAATGACTTTTTTCACATAGGGGTATGAACATTTGCCCGATTTGTGAGGCCTCTCTTAGCCACCATACTTTGTATATGGGAAATTTGGTCCCCGCGTATACATGTATCACGTATTTCCCTGTTGGCCAATAAAAAAATTAAAAAGTGCATCACCACACCAATTTTAAAGCCAACTGATGACCAGAAACCGAAGATTTGTTTTTTGGGCCCTACTCAAAAGAGAATTTATTACATGGTGTCATGGCAAAAAGTATGTACTTATTTATCCTTTCCATCATGCAAAGCTACAAGTCTTAGGTACAATATTGTAATTATAAACTGTAAGTAAGCACTACGTGTACATCTCAAAAGGCTTGCCCAATGACATTTGGCTAGTTAGAATCCTACATAGCAGCGGGTACCACAATATGTAAAGACTGATGAAATTGATAACAATCCATTTGATTTTGCCCTTAATCCATCAACATACAGTAAAAAGCTACCCCAACTTTGAAGGAATTGGTACAGTAGCGAATGCAAAGCATCCATGGCTTGGCTATACACAGTCCTGAATCCAACAAAAGCAGCCGGTGGAGTTTGATGGATTTGGTACAGTGGCAAATGCAAAGCATCCGTGGCTTGGCTATACACAGTCCTGAATCCAACAAAAGCAGCCGGTGGAGTTTGATGGAATTGTTACAGTAGCAAATGCAAAGCATCCATGGCTTGGCTATACACAGTCCTGAATCCAACAAAAGCAGCCGGTGGAGTTTGATGGATTTGGTACAGTGGCAAATGCAAAGCATCCATGGCTTGGCTAGACACAGTCCTAAATCCAACAAAAAGCAACCGGTGGAGTTTGATGGATTTGGTACAGTGGCAAATGCTAAGCATCCATGGCTTGGCTATACGTAGTCCTGAATCCAACAAAAGCAGCCGGTGGAGTTTGATGGATTTGGTACAGTGGCAAATGCTAAGCATCCATGGCTTGGCTATACACAGTGCTGAATCCAACAAAAGCAGCCGGTGGAGTTTGATGTATTTGGTACAGTGGCAAATGCTAAACATCCATGGCTTGGCTATACACAGTCCTGAATCCAACAAAAGCAGCCGGTGGCGTTTGATGGATTTGGTATGATTGATTGATTGAATTAATTAATTCAGATAAAAAGATGACAAAAATACAAAACACATTACAAAGATAGGAGAAAACATACCAAATTTATCCAAGGATAGGCTAACCCAAAAAGCCAATAACATATATAAGCTTATTTCCATTGGGGTCCTTAATTTTCATTGGGGTCCTTGGGGGTACTACATGCTCTATTCGCTGGGCTATACTGTGGAGTACTGAATCTGCCGAAATAAGGCAAAACAAGGAGAAGGATTTTGGAGGATTTGGGGTAATTAGGGTTGATACACCAATGTATCATGGATTTTTTTTCACAGACACTCGGAAAGCACTATACGTATGTGAAAACAGTGCTTCTGACACAACAATTACGTCAATCTATACATAAGATATACATGTACTTTATATATCTTGATTGTAAAGATCTATTAGGGATTCAGTGCTTCACATATACAACTGTACATATGCATTACACTATGAACAACTTCACCTTGAAAATACCCTGAAAATCCGTTTTGCCTTGAAATAACAGTTCACTGTAATTTCACTGCAATTTCACAGTGTCTCTTCCTCTCAGATATTGGCAATAATGTCCACTGTGATTTCACGGCAAATTCATGGTGCTCTCGAGAATTAATGAACTGCCCCAAAACTGCCACGAGAAGTTCATGGCATTTTCACAGCGTTTTCACGGCGAAGGAATTCCATGAGTATTTCATGGCAATTTCACGGTGTTGTGTCGTCATGAAATTGAACTTTTTATTTCACGGTAAAACAGATTTTCAGGGCATTTTCAGAGTAAAGTTATTCATAGTATTATGAGCATGTACATGAAGTTTATAATTATTTGTATTACAGTAATGTATATTTTGAAGGCAACTCCTGAGTACATACGAACCTTGGAACTACTAAGCTTGGCCTAGACTTGAACCACTAATGTGCAATTGTATGTATATTATGTCGTTAATCATTAACACGTCAAGTCTGCACCTGTGACTTCTCCAAAATTCCTATCATGTTTTAGTAACTGCATTGTTTCCTGGTACCTTGCACACAGCACATCACATGTGCCTTATAGAGTAAAACTTGTAGCTTTGCATGGTGAGGATGATAAGTAAGACTAATTGCCTTATATAACGGCTAGATGGTATAGCTGTTGGATACCAATGCACTCTCCAAGTCACATGATCTAAAGTTTGACAAGGAAACTTTGTGTTTGCGCTCACTTTTTTCACCATTTCAGCCAACGCCCTGTGCCCCTACTGATGTGTTGAAGATTTAGCCAATTTTAATTAAGCTAAATTCTGTTTAATTTCACTTCATTTTCTGAAAAGTCTACTGCATCTTGTATGGTAAGTGTTTACAAACCACTAGACAGCATTTATAATTGAATACTTTGGACAGAAAACTCTCAAACTTTTCTACTTCTGGGGATAGCAATTCAAATGTACTTACACCCCCCCCCCCCCACACACACACACAGTCACGCACCGTAGTTGTGGGGACATTTACATGCTGTGAGACACAGTTGTGGGGACAAAAAATGACCGAAAATGTTATGGGGACATGAAAATGTCCCCACAGATACGGCGGTCTTGCCGTCACTTTTGTTATCGTTCCCCACAACCTTGCCAGTGCTCGCCCACACACACCTGCATATATATATACAAGCGAAGTTACCCGATCTGAATATCGGGTTTAGAGCAGTTGGAGTTGGGTGAATTAAGGAGGGTGGGGACGAAGGGTTGATAGAGATTTTGCACATGATACTACTTTACGCAAAGAACACACCGTAGCGCTAGTGAATGCCCTGAAATGCGCAAACAACACTGTGCGCTAACATGTGGAAATTTTGCACACAACACTAAAGAACACGCTGTAGCACTAGCGCTGTTGCAAGATTTGAGAAGACCATGCTTGATGCTATGCACACACAACACGCATACACACAACATGCATACACGTGTGAGCCGGCCATAACAGCTGTTAAACAGCTGTGTACGTAAGATTTAAGAAACACCACGAAAGTGTGGCCGTTGCGGTATTTAAGCACACGGGTCAACAATAACACAACACCTATAGCAAATACAGAGGGACCCAGCAAACAATACGGAACTGGGCCATAACTGGCCCAGTACCGATTTTACAGTACTGCAGCAATGGGCCGGTGCCGGCAAACGGAACTGGCCCAGTTCTGGCTTGCACAGAGGCTTGGAACTGGCCCAGTTCATGTAGCCCTTACTCATCCGGTACCAAACCAGAACTGGCCCAGTACCGTGCCCGACACAAAAATGCCCTAACCAAAACAGTACGAAACCGGTAATGGTCCAGTACTGGGCCAATACAGATTCCATTACTTGGCCATTACTGGCCCAGTACTGGCCCAGTACAGGGGCACCATGTGATGCCATTACTCCTAGCGCCGGTAAATTGGCACTGGGCCAGTGCGGCAAATGGAACCGCCCAGTTCAGGCTTGCACAGAGGCTTGGAACTGGCCCAGTTCATGTAGCCCTTACTCATCCGGTACAAAACCAGAACTGGCCCAGTAACGCGCCGACACAAAATGCCCTAACCAAAACAGTACGAAACCGGCAATGGCCCAGTACTGGGCCAATACAGATTCCA
This sequence comes from Zoroaster sp. YZ-2022, assembly GCA_029582265.1. NCBI lineage: Eukaryota > Metazoa > Echinodermata > Asteroidea > Forcipulatida > Zoroasteridae > Zoroaster > Zoroaster sp. YZ-2022. The sequence goes on from CM055816.1 coordinate 8,836,218, forward strand.
TTACTTGGCCATTACTGGCCCAGTACTGGCCCAGTACAGGGCAATTGTGATGCCATTACTGCGCCCAGCGCCGGTAAATTGGCACTGGGCCAGTGCCGGCAAATGGAACTGGCCAGTTCTGGCTTGCACAGAGGCTTGGAACTGGCCCAGTTCATGTAGCCCTTACTCATCCGTACAAAACCAGAACTGGCCCAGTAACGTGCCGACACAAAATGCCCTAACCAAAACAGTACGAATCGTAATGGCCCAGTACTGGGCCAATGCAGATTCCGTTAATTGGGCATTATTGGCCCAGTACTGGCCCAGTATTGTGCCGACACAAAATGCCTTTCCTAACCAAAACAGTACGAAACCAGTACTGGGCCAGTATATAAACACTGCCAGATCCCACCA